>CAWUFW010010572.1:0-683071 GCA_963921515.1 Calotriton arnoldi
CCAGGCTTGGCTTGAATTCAGTGGCAAAGTGAGCAAGGGACCCACGTCTGGGCATACCCCGCCAACTTAGGGCGACCAAAGCGATACAAAAGGGGATGATGCCCAGACGTGGGTCCTTGCTCACTTTGCCACTGGATTCAAGCAAGCCTGGCTGATGATGGCTGAAATGCCAGAAACCGGTCCTAGGATGCTTGTTTCCGGTCCAGGGAAGACATGGCGACAGTTCGGGCTGGACTGTTCCCATGAGGCACAGGGTCAGACTGATTTGCATATGGCCATGTCTGAACTGGGGTGGTGGAGTGAGCTAAAGAATGATGATGGATTAAACCCAGATCAGTTGACTGGGGGTGAGTGTTTGATTGGCTCAAACGTTCCGTCCATCATCCCCTTTTGTATCGCTTTGGTCGCCCTAAGTTGGCGGGGGTATGCCCAGACGTGGGTCCCTTGCTCACTTTGCCACTGGATTCAAGCAAGCCTGGCTGATGACGGCTGAAATGCCAGAAACCGGTCCTAGGATGCTTGTTTCCGGTCCAGGGAAGACATGGCTTGGCAGTTCGGGCTGGACTGTTCCCATGAGCCATTGTGAGAGTGGCTGTATGGATGAGTGTGTACTTGAATCAGTGATTGTATAAAAGCGTAAGAATGTGCTAGTATTTGTATGAGTAAGTGAGCTGGTGTGTGTATAACTGTATAGGTGAGTAAATGGCAGTGTGATTAATTATTTGCATGACTGACTAGGTGTGTGAGTACCTCTATGGATGAGTGGCGGTGTGTGAGTGTCTATGTAGGTGTATAAGTGCATATGAAAGTCCTGTACTGAGTGACCGTAAGTATGAGTGACTGTAGAGGTGAGTGAGTGGATGTGTGTGTAGACCTAAGAATCAGTGAGTGTGTATGTAGTTATTGGTGTTGGAGTGTCTATGGTTTTGACAATGGCAGTCTGTAATTTACAGTGGGTGTATCAAAAGTTATATTAGGGTGTGAGAAGCTGCATCAAATTATCACATGGCTGATGTCATCAGTGATGTCATTTGAGATGTCATCAGTGATGTCATCAGTGATGTCACTGACCATGTCATGAGTGATGTAATATGTGACGTCATCAGCAGTGCATTGTGGGGGCGCGAGTTATAGTTAGCTGAACTAACTATAACGGGGGAATTTCACGGGTTTTGTACGAGTGAAATGTACAACTAACTATAACTGTCCCTAAAACCTATGGTTTTTTCAGTGAATTTCAAAGGTTTTTTAAATGCTAATTTGTAACTATAACGTGTCTGAAACCTATGGTTTTTTCAGTGAATTTCAAAGGTTTTTAAATGCTAATTCCTAATTATAACATGTCTGAAACCTACGGTTTTTTCAGTGAATTTCAAAGGTTTTGTAAATGACAATTTTTAAATGTATTAATTGTTATATTTATTTTTTTCATACTGATTTACTACATTTTTAGAAACAATTTTTTTTACATATTTTATTTTTTAAATTACATTGTAATTACATTATACATTACAAAAATACTTTCTCAGAATGAATTACTTTAGTTTAAATACTTTGCACATAGGCAATAGACTTTTAAGTACAGTAGTTACAGTTGTTGCAATGGGCAACACATTTTCAAACACAATGCAACATTCAGCTCAATGTGAATTTCTAGTTAAATGCAATTAGTTACTTTATGGATTACTTTTCTAACCACAGGACTGGATCCTAGATTCAGTCCTGGGACATCTCCTGTAAACAGTTGAGTAAAAGCGTTTTGGTTACAGTAGTGATTTTTAAGGAATATTATTGTATTTTAAAAGTTGACACTTTTAAACTTTTTCTCATAGAATCACCAATGTTATCCTATGGAAGGAAATTCACTTAGCAGGTAAAAACTGTTATCGTTACTTTTTCTTACTCAGTGTTGGATCCTGGATCCAGCACTGGTGCATCTCCTGTAAACAGTTGAAAGAATGCGTTTAAGTCATACAGGCGATTTTTAAGGAATATTTGTAGTTTGTGAAAATCGACACTTTGAAACTTTTCTGCTAAAAACCAGACAATGGATTCCTATGGAAGAAAATATAAGTTACTGGTAAGTACGGTTAAAATTACTTTTGAGGATCAGTACTGGGCTGAAAGAGGCAGCACTGAGGTCTCTCCTGATAACAGGTGAGTAAATCGGAATTCGTATTTCGGCTGATTTTAGAGGAATATTTTAAAGTTCCAAAACTCCACACTTAGAAGAATTTCCAAGTGAAACCAGTCAATGTTAGCCTATGGAAGGAAATTCAAGTTACTGGTAAGTACGGTTAAAATTACTTTTCAGGACCAGTACTGGGCTGAAAGATACAGCACTGAGGTCTCTCCTTATAACAGATGAGTAAATCGGAATTCGTATTTCGGCTGATTTTAGAGGAATATTTGTATGTTTCAAAAATCAACACTTAGAAACTTTTTCAGCAAAAAGCAGGCAATTATATCCTATGGAAGGAAATTCAAGTTACTGGTAAGTACGGTTAAAATTACTTTTGAGGATCAGTACTGGGCTGAAAGATGCAGCACTGAGGTCTCTCCTGATAACAGGTGAGTAAATCGGAATTCGTATTTCGGCTGATTTTAGAGGAATATTTTAAAGTTCCAAAACGCCACACTTAGAAGAATTTCCAAGTGAAACCAGTCAATGTTAGCCTATGGAAGGAAATTCAAGTTACTGGTAAGTACGGTTAAAATTACTTTTCAGGACCAGTACTGGGCTGAAAGATACAGCACTGAGGTCTCTCCTGATAACAGGTGAGTAAATCGGAATTCGTATTTCGGCTGATTTTAGAGGAATATTTTAAAGTTCCAAAACTCCACACTTAGAAGAATTTCCAAGTGAAACCAGTCAATGTTAGCCTATGGAAGGAAATTCAAGTTACTGGTAAGTACGGTTAAAATTACTTTTCAGGATTAGTACTGGGCTGAAAGATGCAGCACTGAGGTCTCTCCTGATAACAGGTGAGTAAATCAGAATTCGTATTTCGGCTGATTTTAGAGGAATATTTGCACAATGGTGAAGGGAGGGGGCGGGGCCTGAGGTGACATCTGTGCAAACGCGCCCCGTGGCGCGTTTTAAGTTGGGGGATTAAGTCCCCTTGAATCATGAGGGTCCCTACGGGCCAACTAGTCCTTGTGGGACCCCCTGAGCAGACCTAGGGGGTCAGGGTGTTTCTACCCTGCCCCCTTTGTGCGCTTTGCGCACTTGTTTCTGTCCCTCGGTTCTACCGAGGACAAAATAACTGCCAACACTTCCTGATTTGGAGTGTTGACAGCCAATTAGCATGCAGCTCGTGATCGGGAGGGTGCGCGAATCCGACGCGGCCATAGATATATCTATCTTTTTACTTTTGATTTTCTCAGCAACTACTGAACGGATTTACACCATTTAACAAAAGGGTTCTTTCTGAACCAAGAACTACCTCTTTGCCAAATTTGGTGTAATTCCGTTCAGCAGTTCGGGCTGTAGCCGTGTCTAAAGTTTCCTATGGAAAATTGCATGGGGAAAACACGTTTTGGGACCCCCTTTTTCTCGGCCCCCGCTTGACGAATCCCCCCGAGACTTTCAGGGTAGGAGTGGACCGGAGCGCCCCACAAAGTTTGAAAATTTTGCGAAGATACGACAACCGGCAAGAGAGTTATTTCAAATAGAATGTCGCGGATTTCCTATGGATAATAGGTTGTAACTATAACTATCTACTGGCGACCGCCAGTAGATAATATGTACATATATATATATATATATTTGGCAGCAATTGGATTCTTCATCCAGCGCGCTCTGTCGACGGGTGCAATTGCAAGGGGGCTGAATCCAAGCCCATTCATTAATTTTTCACACAAAGATGCGATGCACTCAATTCCAGTTTGAAAGCTATACACCAACGCGTTTCAGCCCTTCGAGGCCTTTGTCACGGTTAGTGAGTCCCTTTTTACTTTCACTATGTATACCAAAGCACATATTGCCTTCAATGCGGCATTGTGGGAAACGTTGTGCTTATGCTTCTCTTACACGATTATTTACAATATTTACAATTGTTACAGGTTTTCAGTTTCTGCAAGTGACAATTTAAATTGCATTAATCAATCAAAGAAAATAAGGTTTCATTTTTAAAAAACATTTTCTGTATAGTACATTAAATGCCATCTCTCTGTTCTTTTCCGAGTATATTCCTCATGATGATTTTAAGGTAGTTTCCTATTTCTTATTGTATCTAAACAACATTAACCTTCCTATATTGGATTAGTTCCCTGTTTTCAATTTATTCAGTTTTTGATTTTACATGCAACAGTCTATTATAGGGCAATAATGTCAATCCAGATGTATGAATAACTCTTCGTCATTATTGATCCCATACGGGGTCTTCGTTCTTAGTCTAATAATGTATCTAGATTCCGTTTGGCGCAATCTCCTGATTCTGTCACCGCCCCTTTCATTGCTTTGTATGGCATGAATTCCAAAAACTGCATTGCTCTCCAGTCACTGTTCTGGCATGCCATCATGTGTTTTGCTGTTGCATAGGAAGTGTCCTTGTTTTTGACTGCACAAATGTGTTCCAATATTCTTTTCTTGAGCATACATATCGTGCTTCCTATGTATTGCATGCCACATTTGCACTCAATGATGTAAATCACAAATTTTGTTGAGCACATGATGTTTTGTTTGATCTCAATTGTTTTTCCATGGAAGTCTTGTATTGTTTTCCGGTTTTCTCCAATTTTACATGCCTTACATGTGTTACATTCTACAAAGCACTTTTGTTGTTGGCGTAGCCAATTTGTCGGTGTTTCCTATTGGAAATGACTCTGTACGATTAGATCCTTTATTGATTTAGTTTTTCTGTATATGATCATTGGACGTGATCCAAGTATGGAGCCTATATCTGGATCATTGGCTATTAGATGCCAATATTTTTCGCAATCAGTCCACTTTCTTTACTGTAGGTCAGAATACATCTTGGTGGTTCATTTTGATCTGTTCCTGTTGTTACTTTTTCTTTTTGGTGATCAGAGTTTCCATCCGTGTCTTTTTTTGTATTTTTTGTCTCCCTTTTCGTAGTGTGGTTTCATTATATCCTCGTGATCTTAGTCTTTGCGATGTTTCCATTATTTTTTCTTTTGCATCATTGTCTTTTGAGCAGTTCCGTCTCATTCTTGTAAATTCTCCATATGGAATGCTTTCCATAAGAGATTTTGGATGGAAGCTTCTCCCATGCAGTATACTGTTTGTGGATGTTTCCTTTCGATACAGAGTGGAGTGGATTTGGTTGTCATCAATGCAGATCCATGTGTCCAGAAATGCGATGCCTGTGGTACTTGTTGTGCAAGTGAATTTTAGGCCTAGAGTATTTTCATTTAGTGTTTCAAAATATTCCCAAAAATCTTTTTCTGAACCGTTACAAATTATAAATAAATCATCAATGAATCTGACCCACAAAATAATGCTGTTCATGTGGTCTTGGTTTTGTGTGTTCCAGGCTATTTCTTTTTCCCACCATCCCATCACGATGTTTGCGTAGTTCGGCGAAAAAGAAATGCCCATAGCTGTGCCACACTCCTGTCGATACAGGTCATGATTAAAGAGGAAAACATTGTTCGTTAAACACAGTTCTATCATTGCTAGTAACATATTAGTGTGTTCCAGTTCCGATATGTTGCGCTGTTGAAAAAGTGGGCACATGCCTTCAATCCTACTTTGTGCTCAATCGATGTATAGAGCTAGACCACGTCTATTGTTGCCATGGTATACTCCGAGCTCTATGTATTCCAGTCAAAATTCTTAGAAAGTCTCCTGTATCACGTATATATGAACTCAAATTTTGTGCAATGGGGGCTAAGAAATGGTCAACGTACTCCGATATTTTCTCATAAAGAGAGTCGCATGAAGAGACAATCGGTCTCCCAGGTGGTTGTTTTAATGACTTGTGAATTTTAGGCAGGAAGTATATTGTTGGTATTGTTGGTAATTCATTTGTCAGAAATTGTAATTCCTCAGAATTTAGTAGATTTGCTTCATGCCAAGATTTCAATTTGACATTCAATTGTATTGTCATCTCATTGATTGGGTTCTCAATCAAACACTCACCCCCGGTCAACTGATCTGGGTTTAATCCATCATCATTCTTTAGCTCACTCCACCACCCCAGTTCAGACATGGCCATATGCAAATCAGTCTGACCCTGTGCCTCATGGGAACAGTCCAGCCCGAACTGCCAAGCCATGTCTTCCCTGGACCGGAAACAAGCATCCTGGGACCGGTTTCGGGTTCAAAACCCTCATCAGCCAGGCTATCTTGAATCCAGTGGCAAAGTGAGCAAGGGACCCACGTCTGGGCATACCCTGCCAACTTAGGGCGAACAAAGCGATACCAAAGGGGATGATGGACGGAGCGTTAGAGCAAATCAAACACTCACCCCCAGTCAACTGATCTGGGTTTAATCCATCATCATTCTTTAGCTCACTCCACCACCCCAGTTCAGACATGGCCATATGCAAATCAGTCTGACCCTGTGCCTCATGGGAACAGTCCAGCCCGAACTGCCAAGCCATGTCTTCCCTGGACCGGAAACAAGAATCCTGGGACCGGTTTCGGGTTCAAAACCCTCATCAGCCAGGCTATCTTGAATCCAGTGGCAAAGTGAGCAAGGGACCCACGTCTGGGCATACCCTGCCAACTTAGGGCGAACAAAGCGATACCAAAGGGGATGATGGACGTAGCGTTAGAGCAAATCAAACACTCACCCCCAGTCAACTGATCTGGGTTTAATCCATCATCATTCTTTAGCTCACTCCACCACCCCAGTTCAGACATGGCCATATGCAAATCAGTCTGACCCTGTGCCTCATGGGAACAGTCCAGCCCGAACTGCCAAGCCATGTCTTCCCTGGACAGGAAACAAGCATCCTGGGACCGGTTTCGGGTTCAAAACCCTCATCAGCCAGGCTATCTTGAATCCAGTGGCAAAGTGAGCAAGGGACCCACGTCTGGGCATACCCTGCCAACTTAGGGCGAACAAAGCGATACCAAAGGGGATGATGGACGGAGCGTTAGAGCAAATCAAACACTCACCCCCAGTCAACTGATCTGGGTTTAATCCATCATCATTCTTTAGCTCACTCCACCACCCCAGTTCAGACATGGCCAAATGCAAATCAGTCTGACCCTGTGCCTCATGGGAGCAGTCCAGACCGAACTGCCAAGCCATGTCTTCCCTGGACCGGAAACAAGCATCCTGGGACCGGTTTCGGGTTCAAAACCCTCATCAGCCAGGCTATCTTGAATCCAGTGGCAAAGTGAGCAAGGGACCCACGTCTGGGCATACCCTGCCAACTTAGGGCGAACAAAGCGATACCAAAGGGGATGATGGACGGAGCGTTAGAGCAAATCAAACACTCACCCCCAGTCAACTGATCTGGGTTTAATCCATCATCATTCTTTAGCTCACTCCACCACCCCAGTTCAGACATGGCCATATGCAAATCAGTCTGACCCTGTGCCTCATGGGAACAGTCCAGCCCGGACTGCCAAGCCATGTCTTCCCTGGACCGGAAACAAGCATCCTGGGACCGGTTTCGGGTTCAAAACCCTCATCAGCCAGGCTATCTTGAATCCAGTGGCAAAGTGAGCAAGGAACCCACTTCTGGGCATACCCTGCCAACTTAGGGCGAACAAAGCGATACCAAAGGGGATGATGGACGGAGCGTTAGAGCAAATCAAACACTCACCCCCAGTTAACTGATCTGGGTTTAATCCATCATCATTCTTTAGCTCACTCCACCACCCCAGTTCAAACATGGCCATATGCAAATCAGTCTGACCCTGTGCCTCATGGGAACAGTCCAGCCCGAACTGCCAAGCCATGTCTTCCCTGGACCGGAAAAAAGCATCCTGGGACCGGTTTCAGGTTCAAAACCCTCATAAGCCAGGCTATCTTGAATCCAGTGGCAAAGTGAGCAAGGGATCCATGTCTGGGCATACCCTGCCAACTTAGGATGAACAAAGCGATACCAAAGGGGATGATGGACGGAGCGTTAGAGCAAATCAAACACTCACCCCCAGTCAACTGATCTGGGTTTAATCCATCATCATTCTTTAGCTCACTCCACCACCCCAGTTCAGACATGGCCATATGCAAATCAGTCTGACCCTGTGCCTCATGGGAACAGTCCAGCCCGAACTGCCAAGCCATGTCTTCCCTGGACCGGAAACAAGCATCCTGGGACCGGTTTCGGGTTCAAAACCCTCATCAGCCAGGCTATCTTGAATCCAGTGGCAAAGTGAGCAAGGGACCCACGTCTGGGCATACCCTGCCAACTTAGGGCGAACAAAGCGATACCAAAGGGGATGATGGATGGAGCGTTAGAGCAAATCAAACACTCACCCCCAGTCAACTGATCTGGGTTTAATCCATCATCATTCTTTAGCTCACTCCACCACCCCAGTTCAGACATGGCCATATGCAAAGCAGTCTGACCCTGTGCCTCATGGGAACAGTCCAGCCCGAACTGCCAAGCCATGTCTTCCCTGGACTGGAAACAAGCATCTTGGGACCGGTTTCGGATTCAAAACCCTCATCAGCCAGGCTATCTTGAATCCAGTGGCAAAGTGAGCAAGTGACCCACGTCTGGGCATACCCTGCCAACTTAGGGCGAACAAAGCAATACCAAAGGGGATGATGGACGGAGCGTTAGAGCAAATCAAACACTCACCCCCAGTCAACTGATCTGGGTTTAATCCATCATCATTCTTTAGCTCACTCCACCACCCCAGTTCAGACATGGCCATATGCAAATCAGTCTGACCCTGTGCCTCAGGGGAACAGTCCAGCCCGAACTGCCAAGCCATGTCTTCCCTGGACCGGAAACAAGCATCCTGGGACCGGTTTTGGGTTCAAAACCCTCATCAGCCAGGCTATCTTGAATCCAGTGCCAAAGTGAGCAAGGGACCCACGTCTGGGCATACCCTGCCAACTTAGGGCGAACAAAGCGATACCAAAGGGGATGATGGACGGAGCGTTAGAGCAAATCAAACACTCACCCCCAGTCAACTGATCTGGGTTTAATCCATCATCATTCTTTAGCTCACTCCACCACCCCAGTTCAGACATGGCCATATCCAAATCAGTCTAACCCTGTGCCTCATGGGAACAGTCCAGCCCGAACTGCCAAGCCATGTCTTCCCTGGACCGGAAACAAGCATCCTGGGACCGGTTTCGGGTTCAAAACCCTCATCAGCCAGGCTATCTTGAATCCAGTGGCAAAGTGAGCAAGGGACCCACGTCTGGGCATACCCTGCCAACTTAGGGCGAACAAAGCGATACCAAAGGGGATGATGGACGGAGCGTTAGAGCAAATCAAACACTCACCCCCAGTCAACTGATCTGAGTTTAATCCATCATCATTCTTTAGCTCACTCCACCACCCCAGTTCAGACATGGCCATATGCAAATCAGTCTGACCCTGTGCCTCATGGGAACAGTCCAGCCCGAACTGCCAAGCCATGTCTTCCCTGGACCGGAAACAAGCATCATGGGACCGGTTTCGGGTTCAAAACCCTCATCAGCCAGGCTATCTTGAATCCAGTGGCAAAGTGAGCAAGGGACCCACGTCTGGGCATACCCTGCCAACTTAGGGCGAACAAAGCGATACCAAAGGGGATGATGGACGGAGCGTTAGAGCAAATAAAACACTCACCCCCAGTCAACTGATCTGGGTTTAATCCATCATCATTCTTTAGCTCACTCCACCACCCCAGTTCAGACATGGCCATATGCAAATCAGTCTGACCCTGTGCCTCATGGGAACAGTCCAGCCCGAACTGCCAAGCCATGTCTTCCCTGGACCGGAAACAAGCATCCTGGGACCGGTTTCGGGTTCAAAACCCTCATCAGCCAGGCTATCTTGAATCCAGTGGCAAAGTGAGCAAGGGACCCACGTCTGGGCATACCCTGCCAACTTAGGGTGAACAAAGCGATACCAAAGGGGATGATGGACGGAGCGTTAGAGCAAATCAAACACTCACCCCCAGTCACCTGATCTGGGTTTAATCCATCATCATTCTTTAGCTCACTCCACCACCCCATTTCAGACATGGCCATATGCAAATCAGTCTGACCCTGTGCCTCATGGGAACAGTCCAGCCCGAACTGCCAAGCCATGTCTTCCCTGGACCGGAAACAAGCATCCTGGGACCGGTTTCGGGTTCAAAACCCTCATCAGCCAGGCTATCTTGAATCCAGTGGCAAAGTGAGCAAGGGACCCACGTCTGGGCATACCCTGCCAACTTAGGGCGAACAAAGCGATACCAAAGGGGATGATGGACGGAGCGTTAGAGCAAATCAAACACTCACCCCCAGTCAACTGATCTGGGTTTAATCCATCATCATTCTTTAGCTCACTCCACCACCCCAGTTCAGACATGGCCATATGCAAATCAGTCTGACCCTGTGCCTCATGGGAACAGTCCAGCCCGAACTGCAAAGCCATGTCTTCCCTGGACCGGAAACAAGCATCCTGGGACCGGTTTCAGGTTCAAAACCCTCAACAGCCAGGCTATCTTGAATCCAGTGGCAAAGTGAGCAAGGAACCCACGTCTGGGCATACCCTGCCAACTTAGGGCGAACAAAGCGATACCAAAGGGGATGATGGACGGAGCGTTAGAGCAAATCAAACACTCACCCCCAGTCAACTGATCTGGGTTTAATCCATCATCATTCTTTAGCTCACTCCACCACCCCAGTTCAAACATGGCCATATGCAAATCAGTCTGACCCTGTGCCTCATGGGAACAGTCCAGCCCGAACTGCCAAGCCATGTCTTCCCTGGACCGGAAACAAGCATCCTGGGACCGGTTTCAGGTTCAAAACCCTCATAAGCCAGGCTATCTTGAATCCAGTGGCAAAGTGAGCAAGGGACCCACGTCTGGGCATACCCTGCCAACTTAGGATGAACAAAGCGATACCAAAGGGGATGATGGACGGAGCGTTAGAGCAAATCAAACACTCACCCCCAGTCAACTGATCTGGGTTTAATCCATCATCATTCTTTAGCTCACTCCACCACCCCAGTTCAGACATGGCCATATGCAAATCAGTCTGACCCTGTGCCTCATGGGAACAGTCCAGCCCGAACTGCCAAGTCATGTTTTCCCTGGACCGGAAACAAGCATCCTGGGACCGGTTTCGGGTTCAAAACCCTCATCAGCCAGGCTATCTTGAATCCAGTGGCAAAGTGAGCAAGGGACCCACGTCTGGGCATACCCTGCCAACTTAGGGCGAACAAAGCGATACCAAAGGGGATGATGGACGGAGCGTTAGAGCAAATCAAACACTCACCCCCAGTCAACTGATCTGGGTTTAATCCATCATCATTCTTTAGCTCACTCCACCACCCCCAGTTCAGACATGGCCATATGCAAATCAGTCTGACCCTGTGCCTCATGGGAACAGTCCAGCCCGAACTGCCAAGCCATGTCTTCCCTGGACCGGAAACAAGCATCCTGGGAGCGGTTTCGGATTCAAAACCCTCATCAGCCAGGCTATCTTGAATCCAGTGGCAAAGTGAGCAAGTGACCCACGTCTGGGCATACCCTGCCAACTTAGGGCGAACAAAGCAATACCAAAGGGGATGATGGACGGAGCGTTAGAGCAAATCAAACACTCACCCCCAGTCAACTGATCTGGGTTTAATCCATCATCATTCTTTAGCTCACTCCACCACCCCAGTTCAGACATCGCCATATGCAAATCAGTCTGACCCTGTGCCTCATGGGAACAGTCCAGCCCGAACTGCCAAGCCATGTCTTCCCTGGACCGGAAACAAGCATTCTGGGACCGGTTTTGGGTCCAAACCCTCATCAGCCAGGCTATCTTGAATCCAGTGGCAAAGTGAGCAAGGGACCAACGTCTGGGCATACCCTGCCAACTTAGGGCGAACAAAACGATACCAAAGGGGATGATGGACGGAGCGTTAGAGCAAATCAAACACTCACCCCCAGTCAACTGATCTGGGTTTAATCCATCATCATTCTTTAGCTCACTCCACCACCCCAGTTCAGACATGGCCATATGCAAATCAGTCTGACCCTGTGCCTCATGGGAACAGTCCAGCCCGAACTGCCAAGCCATGTCTTCCCTGGACCGGAAACAAGCATCCTGGGACCAGTTTCGGGTTCAAAACCCTCATCAGCCAGGCTATCTTGAATCCAGTGGCAAAGTGAGCAAGGGACCCACGTCTGGGCATACCCTGCCAACTTAGGGCGAACAAAGCGATACCAAAGGGGATGATGGACAGAGCGTTAGAGCAAATCAAACACTCACCCCCAGTCAACTGATCTGGGTTTAATCCATCATCATTCTTTAGCTCACTCCACCACCCCAGTTCAGACATGGCCAAATGCAAATCAGTCTGACCCTGTGCCTCATGGGAGCAGTCCAGCCCGAACTGCCAAGCCATGTCTTCCCTGGACCGGAAACAAGCATCCTGGGACCGGTTTCGGGTTCAAAACCCTCATCAGCCAGGCTATCTTGAATCCAGTGGCAAAGTGAGCAAGGGACCCACGTCTGGGCATACCCTGCCAACTTAGGGCGAACAAAGCGATACCAAAGGGGATGATGGACGGAGCGTTAGAGCAAATCAAACACTCACCCCCAGTCAACTGATCTGGGTTTAATCCATCATCATTCTTTAGCTCACTCCACCACCCCAGTTCAGACATGGCCATATGCAAATCAGTCTGACCCTGTGCCTCATGGGAACAGTCCAGCCCGAACTGCCAAGCCATGTCTTCCCTGGACCGGAAACAAGCATCCTGGGACCGGTTTCGGGTTCAAAACCCTCATCAGCCAGGCTATCTTGAATGCAGTGGCAAAGTGAGCAAGGGACCCACGTCTGGGCATACCCTGCCAACTTAGGGCGAACAAAGCGATACCAAAGGGGATGATGGACGGAGTGTTAGAGCAAATCAAACACTCACCCCCAGTCAACTGATCTGGGTTTAATCCATCATCATTCTTTAGCTCTCTCACCACCCCAGTTCAGACATGGCCATATGCAAATCAGTCTGACCCTGTGCCTCATGGGAACATCATCCCCTTTGGTATCGCTTTGTTCGCCCTAAGTTGGCAGGGTATGCCCAGACGTGGGTCCCTTGCTCACTTTGCCACTGGATTCAAGCTAGCCTGGCTGATTATGGCTGAATAGCCAGAAACCGGTCCCAGGATGCTTGTTTCCGGTCCAGGGAAGACATGGCTTGGCAGTTCGGGCTGGACTGTTCCCATGAGGCACAGGGTCAGACTGATTTGCCTATGGCCATGTCTGAACTGGGGTGGTGGAGTGAGCTAAAGAATGATGATGGATTAAATCCAGATCAGTTGACTGGTGGTGAGTGTTTGATTAGCTCAAGCGCTCCATCCATCATCCCCTTTGGTATTGCTTTGTTCACTGTTCATCTACATTGCCATGATTAGACTGGCTGCGTCTGTGACAGACATGGGCTTGGGCCTAGATTGGGGTGGGTACACTGATTTGGGGGTGCTGCTCTGCTTGCTCCCCAGACTCCAGTGCAGAAGGTACAGCTTTTTTTCCCCCCAAAAGATCTGGGGCGACAACGACATACCAGTGGTGGTGGTGGGGGTAAGCTTCTTCTTCTTCTCACTGGACACTTTCTTAGTAGCACCTTTCTTTGGGGCCATCTTGAAGCTGTCAGTTAGCAGTGGCACTTAGCTTCAAATGTTGAAGAGATATCTGTGATGTGTGGGTCATTCACGCATCACGCCGTGCACAGGCATTCTTTCTGACAGTACTGTGGGTGACGTTGTCGCTTGTGCAACTAAAAGAAAAGATGCAAGAAGGACATCAGTGAAATGTGGCATTGTTGCAGTTCAATTAGTAGTACAAAAACACAATATCATATATTGCGGTCACTGGTTACTCCCTTTTATAAATAATTAACAATACAGTGTATCTAGTTGTAAAACAGAAAAACACACAAACATAAACGTTCATGGTAACTGACTGTACACTCAGGAAGGATAAGAGAGAGCCAAAACAAGAACAACATACAGATGAAACTGTTTGCTTCATGTGCTTCATGTGATGTCACTCATATGTAAGGGTGGGCGTAGTTGGTGGAATACCACTACACGGAATTCTGCAGAGTTGAACAAAAACTCTGTGAACTCCGCTCCGCAACTCCGTTCTGTCTCATCCCAATTAATAAAACAGAAACCTCACATACCTTTGATAAAGCAACAAGTAACTCTATCTTTACATGCTAAAATGCATATATCCATCTCACAAAAGTAAAAATGAAAATACAGCAAGCAGTGAGAGACGTGATGATTTTGGGGTCCTCCCTAACATAGGGAGAGAACCAAGCAGATGCATTGAACACAAAGAGCACATCATGCTGAATGCTTCAGTGGTGGTCCCATCCTCCTAGGACAACCCCAAGCACAGTTATGGGCAAAGATACAATCCCAACCAAAGGCCCTGCAAAGCATTATGGGACGAGATTCTAGAGTGCAGTGAATATTATAGTATCCAATATCAAAACATTCCTCAAGCTGCAAGCGGCTCTTCTGGCTCAGCTGAGAGCTAATACTATAATATTTACTGCACTCTAGAATCTCGCCCCATAATGCTTTGCTGGGCCTTGGTTGGCATTGTATTTTTGCCCATAACTTTGCTTTGGGTGGTCCTAGGAGGATGGGACCACCACAATCGTTGAGCATGATATGCTCTTTGTGTTCAAGGCATCTGCTTGGTCCTCCCCCTAGGTTAGAGGGGACCCCAAAATCATCACCTCTGTCATTGCCTGATATTTATCAGAGCTCACTTTTGTGAATTGGTTATATGCTTTTAAGCATTTAAAGGTAAAATTGTTTTATCAAAGGGTTGTGGGTGCAGTAGCTTACTCCAGAGTTTTTGCATGAATTTCAATGTAATGCTAATAATCTCCGTCTCGTAAAACTCCCCTCATCGTATCCCAATTAATAAAACAGAAACCCCCCTCATCTTATCCCAATTAATACAACAGAAATTGACATACCTTTAGTAAAACAACAAATAATTATCTTTACATGCTACAATGCATATAGTCATCTCACAAAAGTGAAAATGAAAATATAGCAAGCAGTACTTTTAGTTTAACAACAAACAACTCTATCTTTACATGCTAAAATGCATATAGTCATCTCACAATAGTGAAAATGAAAATGCAGCAAGCAGTGAGAGACGTGATGATTTTGGGGTCCTCCCTAACCTAGGGAAAGAACCATGCAGATGCCTTGAACACAAAGAGCCCATCATGCTGAACGATTCGGTGGTGGTCCTATCCTCCTAGGACCACCCCAAGCACAGTTATGGGCAAAAATACAATCCCAACCAAAGGCCCTGCAAAGCATTATGGGATGAGATTCTAGAGTGCAGTTAATAATATTTTTCAAAATTCACTTTTGTGAATTGGTTATATGCTTTTTAGCATGTAAAGGTTAAGTTGTTTTATCAAAGGGTTGGGGGTGCAGTAGCTAACTCCGCTACGTGGCAGAATCGGAATTTTTCCATGAATTCCGTGTTTTTAATGCAAATCTCCGCAACCCTACGCTAGCGGAGCGGAGTTCATTGCCCACGGTTACTCACATGTGAAGTGGCACTCAGGGAGGTGCAGCTGACAAATGACAATGGAAGTAATAATCTCTAGACAATGAATGCTATTGTGCACCTGTAGCAGACATGGGGTTTTACCAGATTTAGTGGAAAATTGTATGAACAAAATAAAAGTTAATTACAAAATTAAAAAATATAATTTACAATGAATAAAAAAATGGAAAAAGTTCAAATTAAAAAAAATAAACATAAGTGAAGTTATCTTCAAAGATATTTTACGTTATTAAACTGCTATCTCATTGCTCAACCATTCATGCAGCCTATGGCACAGGGCCACACTGGCAGGACACGCAAAATGGCTGCCAGCCAGTGCCACATTGTCATCAACACCAACAACACTCAGCAAGAAGGCATTGGGAACAAAGAGAAGACATGCAGGCCTATAGGGAAAGCACACAAGCTGCCTACACAAAATGGCCACCAACCACATTTTCACAAGGGAACACATGCAGGCCAATGAGGAAAGCACACTGGGTGGTACCACAAAATGGCCTGCATCACATGGTTACAACAACCAGAGGCAGGCGCGAAAGGCCTGGAAAACAAAGAACACATGCAGGCCCATGGACGCTGACTGTATCAAAAATGTCCGCTCGCCACATGGCATGTGGAACAAAGGCAAATGGTTGCCTATGGCAAACACATACGCACTGGCCAGACAAAGAAGGCATGGCAAAACAGAGAAAACAGCATGAATTTAGCAATGCCAAAAACAAAGATTAACAGGGATGAAAGTGTTTACAACAACACACATCCCCCAAAGGCATTACCCACAATGTGTGAATGAACAAAACAGTGAAATACCACAGAAAAAAAACACATTTTGTATTTCAATCCAAATCCATCCGTGGCCTAAAAAACTGTTTCACCCAGCAAAAACTAGGCCTGGGCGGTGAACTCCGCTCCGTTTGTGGAGTTTGCAGAGTTTTCTGCACTCCGCACTCCTCAGAGCTTGCGGAGTGCAGAAAACTCTGCTTCGCGTAGTGCAGCAGAGTTTTTTCCCTGCTCGCGATCATGAATGCTAAGTTCGCGGGCGCAAGCTGCCGCTCGGGTAGAATTTCTACCTGAGCGGCAGGAAGACCAGCGCGAACGGCAGTTCGCACTGCACTCCGCCACTTGTGGAACTCCGCTGAGTTTTTTTGCAGCTTCACAGAGTTCCGCTTAACAAAACTCCGCGAACTACGCCCAGGCCTGGAAACATGGAGAAAATATATTAAACTGTGCAACATTTTTCCTGTACAAGTAAGGAAAACTACATGCAAAACAACAACAACAACCACCAAGGAGGCATGGCCACAAACAAAGAACAAATGAAAGCATATGGCGAATGCACACTGACTGCCTACACAAAAGCCTGCCAGCTACATGGTCATCACAACAAGAAGCAGAAGGCCTAGAAAATTAAGCATGCATGCAGGCCTATAGCAAAAGCACACTGGCTGCCTACACAAAATGGCCGCCAGCCAAATGTTCACAACAAGAAGCAGGAGGCCTAGAAAAAAAAGAACGCATGCAGGCCTATGGCAAAAACACGCTGGTTGGCTATACAAATGGCTGCCAGCCACATGGTCACAACAACAACAACCAGCAAGAAGGCATGGCCACAACAAAGAAGACATGCAGGCCTATGGCAAAAGCATGCTGGCTGGATATACAAAATGCCTGCCAGCCACAAGGTCTCTCACAGCAAGAGGCAGGAGGCCTGTAAAACAAAGAGCACATGTAGGCCAATGGACAGTCCACTATACAAAATGGCCCCTGGCCAGTGGCCACGTGACATGTGGAACACAGGCAAATGGTGGCCTATGGCTAAAACACACACACTGGCCAGACAAAGGAGGCATGGTAAAACAGAGCACACAGCATTAATTCAGCAATGCCAAAAGTGAAAAATAACAGGTCTAAAAATAATGTTTACAACAACACACACTCTTCAAAGGCATTATTCCGCCTAGTCCTATACACTATTTGCAGGAGAAAAAAGAACACATTTTGTATTTTAATCCAAATTCATCCATGGCCTAAATGCTGTTTCAAATTAAACAGACACCAAATAAATAGTTGTTTCATGTACCCACGACTAGCACTGGCCTATTGGCTGGAAGGCCAGTTGGCAGAGTAGGCCACATAGTGAATTAACTCAATATTGCAAATGTATTAAAAAAACATTGAGAAAATGTAGTAAACTGTGAAATATTTTTTTCTTTACAACAGAAGAAAAATGAAACAACAGGCCACCCACCAGAATACATTTTTAAAAATCCATTAAAAAACACAAATAAATCCAGGTGCATGGCCCCAATCAAACAAACAACACCAGTTTTTCAACTTACTTGTAGAATCTAAAATACAAAGTCCTTAAGTCTAATGGGATATGCAGTAGACACAAAGAGTGATCCTTCCAGCTCAAAATCCAAATGAAAAGTAACTAGGATATGGACAGAGATCTGGTAGGAGCCTGCTGGACAGGAACAGGAAGTAGTTGGAAACTCTGAGGCACTTCCTTCTAGCTGGAAAAAAGTTTTTAAAAAAAGGACTCCTCGCATAAAAAAAGACAATGCCAAATGTCAATTTGAGGAGGTTTTTAGGGCCGCGTACAGTAGAAAACATCCGCCGGCGCGCCCGAATGACATGTTGGCGACCGCAAAATCTCACAGAAGCACGCAGCCAGCTAGAAAATCTCATGGCACTCGCTAACGGCCCTGAAAATCTCATGGGCAATCGCTCCATTGCAGAGTGTGGAGTTTAACAGTATCTCTGTGTTCTCCTCAAAACGCGGAGTTCCCAAATTCCACAAACTTAGGTAATGGAACAGAGTTTTACACAAAGTATACTAATTTAACTTTTGTGGTACGTTAGTATACACGTTTACCACACAAAAACATTTAGAAATAATTCACAATCACCAGATGATATCATCAGTGATGTCATCAGTGATATCATTTGATATGTCATCAGTGACGTCATCAGTGATGCCACTGACCATTTTATGAGTGATGTAATATGTGAGGAAATAAGCAGTGCATTGCCGGGCGTAAGTTATAGTTAGCTCAAGTAACTATAAATGCTATATTTCATTGGTTTGGTATGCGTGATATCTGAGCCTAACTATAACGTCCGTTGAAGCCTTTTTTTTTTCCAGTGAATTTCTAAAGTTTTTTAAATTCTATTTCCTAACTTTAATGGCCCTGTAACCTTTGTTTTTTCAGTGAATTTCTACGTTTTTAAAATTATTTTTCCTAACTATAACATCTCTGTAACCTTTGGTTTTTTAAATTAATTTATACGTTTTTTTAAATTTTATTTCCTAACTGGAACAACTAACCTTTGATAGTGAGTGTGTGAGTGAGAGCATGAGTGCCTCAGTAGGTTTGTAAGTGGGTGTGAGAGAGTATGAATGGGGCGGTAAGTGGGGATATGATGGCATGAGTGGGTCAGTGGGTGTGTGAGTTTCTGAGAGGGTGTGTGAGTCGGTGCTTGTGTATCTGAGTAGATCTGTCAATGGGAGAGAGAGACTTTGATTGATTCTTTAAGTGGGTGCATGAGTGTCTGACTGTGAGTGGGCAATGTGTCTGAGTTCATCTGTGAGTGGGTACATGAGTGAATGGGTCTGCTCATTTGCTATAGGTCTGAGTGTAGCTCATGGAGATTCAATCTGTTGAATTCCACAGTTACCTAAAATTCCACAGACTTCCATGACCGGGCAAAGTATTGCACAGCTACCCCTAATGAAGTCTACTTGGCTGCCGAGAGTCGTAGGGGGCCACAAACCCCATTGTTGCCACAAGTAAGTCCCCCACAGCTTGAATGCTGAGACCTTATCAGAGGACTTGCCCCCTTTTTAAACCACTTTGCAATTGAGCCTCCTGTGCACTACTGCTTTAGGGATGACGTCATCTTGGTTGCTGAGGGTCATTGGTGACCACGAACCACTATTGTTGCCAAAAGACAGTCTCCCACTGTGGGAGTGCTGAGACCTTGTCAGAGACCCAGCCCCTTGTCTCAACCACTCTGCAAACGCACATCCGGGCACATTGCTGGTTGGGATATGAAGTGCCCTTGGCTGCTGAGGGTTGTTGGGGCCCAAGAACCCCTATTGTTGCCACAAGTAAGGTCCTCTCAGCATAATTGTTGTGACCTCATCAGAGGCCTCACCAGTTTGTCTCAACCTCTGCAAAGGTACCTCCTGGGGCACTACTGGTTGGGGATAAATTCCCCTTGGATGCTGAGAATTGCTGGGGCCCAAGAACCCATATTGTTGCCACAAGTACATTTTTGTTAGAAATAGGGGTCTCAAGTTTGCAGAGGCAGGTACCTTTGCCCAAGGAGGGACCCTTTTTCCTAGCAAGGATAAGGGGGATACACTACTAAAATAACCCCTGCTCACCCCCTTGGTAACTTGGCACGAGCAGACAGGCTTATCTCAGAGGCAGTGTGTAAAGCATTTGTGAACACATACATTAATACAGTGAAAACACTACAAATGGACACCACACCAGTTTAGAAAAATAAGTAATCTTTATCTAAAACTAAACAAGACCAAAAACTGCAAAAATCAACACTACTGTAACAAAAATATCACTTTTTCAAATGGTAGAAATAGTTCAGTTCAAAGCAAATTGCAGCTGCAACACTTTTCACACAAAGTACCTTGGATGCGTCATGCACACAAACAAGAAGGGTCGCGGGGAAGGTGATGTGTCGGTTCCTTACACTCAGGGAAGGTGATGCGTCAGTTCCTTACTCTGTGGGAGGTGATGCGTCGGTTCCTTACTGCTGCGCAGGGGAGGTGATGTGTTGGTTCCTTACCGGAGAGGAGGTGATGCATCGGTTTCTTACTATGCGGGAAGGTGATGCGTTGTTTTCTTACTGTGTCCCCCAACGATTCGACAGACCTGGTGCCTCGATGGGATGCGATCATCCGGGATGGTCGGTGGGTTCTTGCAGCCACACAGCAGGGCTTGAATCACAATCGGTGCAGTGATCTCAGACTTCAGAGATCGGTGCACCCGTTGCGGCGTGCAGCAATTTCTCGAGCCGCGGGAAGGCGCTCTGATGATTTCTTCAGGGATGCATTGGAAACAGGTGCGGATGCATCGCGCTTCTTGAAGTGGCGCTACCTTTCTAGCTCCCAGCGGCAAACAGCCTCCAAAGGTCCAAAACAACGGCAGGCACCTCTTAGCAGGTCAGAACTCCCAGCAAGGAAGTTCAGGGGAGCTGGTGGTGAAGTCTTTGTGTCCCTCAGACTTCAGAACAGGAGGCAAGCTCAGTTTCAAGCCTTTGGAGATCTTCCTCAAGCAGGGGACACAGCAAACAGCAAAGTCCTTTTCCCTTTCCTTGGTAGAAACTAGCCACTGCAGGCCATCCCCAGATAGAAAACAGCACACAGGCAGAATTCCTCCTCAGTTTCTCCAGCTCTTCTCCTTGGCAAAGGTTCCTCTTGATTCCCAGAAATGATCTTTGAAGTCTTTTCTATCACTGAGACTTCCAACAGGAGGCAAGCTCTACTTCAAGCCCTTGAAGAAAACTCTAACAGCAGGATGATGAAAGCACTGTCCAGTCCTTTCCCTACCCACGACAGAAGCTACCACTGCAGGCCAACCCCAACAACACACAGCACAGGGGCAGTACTCCTCCTCCAGCTTTCCCAGTTCTTCTTTCTGGCAGTTTCCTTAGTTCAGCATAAATCTCAAGTTCAGGGGTCTGGGCCCCACTTTTATAGCAAAATGCCTTTGTACTCCGGTGGCAGAGAAGCTCCTTTCCCAGCCAAAACCAGTTCTGACCTCTCCTCCCACCACTCTAAATGCAGACCAGGCCTTTTCAGGTGCTAGTGAGAACTCCTCCCCCTACTCTGACTGCAGCCCAGGTCTATTCAGCTCAGCCCTGACTCATTCAGGAAAGGCAGGACATACATCAAGCCCCCCTGTTGGCCGACTGAGAGAATGCACATCCCCAGCCCCTGTCACTCCAAAGCCAGACAGTCAATACACAAACCAGCAGAGGCACACAGGATGGCTAAGCAAGAAAATACCTACTTCCTAAAAGTGGTATTTTCAAACACACAATATAAAATTCACCTTTCTAAAAAATGAATTTTTATGTTCTGAGTTCAGGCATACTAAACTCCATCTTTCTATCTTGTCCCAATGGGAAGTTATATTTATAAGATGTTATAAATAAACTCCCATTCTATCCTATGGGACAGATAGCCTTTCAATAGTGAAAAACAAAATACACTGTAATTCACTATCAGGACATGTCACACACACCAGTACATATCCTAACTTTACCGTACACAGTCCCCTGCCCACAGGAGTACCTTGGGCCTACCTTAGGGGTGACTTATATGTAAGAAAAGGGAAGATTAGGGACTGGCAAGTGGGTGCACTTGCCAAGTCGACATGGCAGTACTAGACTGCACACACACACTGCAGTGGCAGGTCTGAGTTACATTTACAGGCTGCTCATGTGGGTGGCACAATCAGTGCTGCAAGCCCACTAGCAAAACACACAAGATGATGGACGGAATGCTGCACATTGGCAAACATTCACCCCCAGTCACAGATCTGGGTTTAATCCATCGTTATTTTGCTTCACCACGCCACCCCAGTTCAGACATAGCCATATGCAAATCAGTCTTGACCCTGTGCCTCATGGGAACAGTCCAGACCGAACTGCCAAGCCATGTCTTCCCTGGACCGGAATCAAGCGTCCTAGGACCGGTTTCAGGCTATCAGCCTTCATCAGCCAGGATAGCTTGACTCCAGTGGCGTAGTGAGCACGGGACCCACGTCTGGGCATACCCTTCCCACTTAGGGCGAAATGCAAAACACACAAGATGATGGACGGAATGCTGCA
Organism: Calotriton arnoldi; assembly: GCA_963921515.1. Taxonomy (NCBI): domain Eukaryota; kingdom Metazoa; phylum Chordata; class Amphibia; order Caudata; family Salamandridae; genus Calotriton; species Calotriton arnoldi. Next base: position 22,546 of record CAWUFW010010572.1, read on the forward strand.
CATTGGCAAACATTCACCCCCAGTCACAGATCTGTGTTTAATCCATCGTTATTTTGCTTCACCACGCCACCCCAGTTCAGACATAGCCATATGCAAATCAGTCTTGACCCTGTGCCTCATGGGAACAGTCCAGACTGAACTGCCAAGCCATGTCTTCCCTGGACCGGAATCAAGCATCCTAGGACCGGTTTCAGGCTATCAGCCTTCATCAGCCAGGATAGCTTGACTCCAGTGGCGTAGTGAGCACGGGACCCACGTCTGGGCATACCCTTCCCACTTAGGGCGAAATGCAAAACACACAAGATGATGGACGGAATGCTGCACATTGCCAAACATTCACCCCCAGTCACAGATCTGGGTTTAATCCATCGTTATTTTGCTTCACCACGCCACCCCAGTTCAGACATAGCCATATGCAAATCAGTCTTGACCCTGTGCCTCATGGGAACAGTCCAGACCGAACTGCCAAGCCATGTCTTCCCTGGACCGGAATGAAGCATCCTAGGACCGGTTTCAGGCTATCAGCCTTCATCAGCCAGGATAGCTTGACTCCAGTGGCGTAGTGAGCACGGGACCCACGTCTGGGCATACCCTTCCCACTTAGGGGGAAATGCAAAACACACAAGATGATGGACGGAATGCTGCACATTGGCAAACATTCACCCCCAGTCACAGATCTGGGTTTAATCCATCGTTATTTTGCTTCACCACGCCACCCCAGTTCAGACATAGCCATATGCAAACTAGCAGCATTTGATTTACAGGACCTGGGCACACACAGTGCACTGTACTAGGGACTTACCAGTGCTTCAAATATGCCAATCATGGAATCATCAATACATAAACACAATTTACCGGGAGAGCATATGCACTTTAGCATTGATCAGCAGTGGTAAAGTGCCCAGAGTCATAAAACAAACAAAAACAGGTCAGAAACGGAAGGCCAAAAATCAAAAAGTCTAGGGATAAACCTGCGGGAAACTCCAGGTCTAACAGGTCCCCCACAGCGCGATTGCTGAGACCTCGCTGGAGGCCCCACCCCCTTTCTTAACCACTCTGCAAATGTGCCTCCTGGCACACTTCTGGTTGGGAATGAACTCTCCTTGGCTGCTGAGGGATGTTGGGGGCCAGGAACTACTATTCTTGCCACAAGTAAGTCCCTAACAGTGCGATTGCTGAGACCTCATCAGAGATTCTGCCCTCTTTCTCAACCACACTACAAAAGGGCCTCATGCCACACTACTGCTTGGGGGATGAAGTACCCTTGGCTGCTGAGGGTCATTGGGTGCCAAGCACCCCTATTGTTGCCAAAAGTAAGTCCCCCACAGTGGGATTGCTGAGACCTCATCGGAGACCCCGTCCCTTTTCTCAACCACTCTGAAAACATGCCTCCTGGTTCTCTATTGGTTGGGAGATGAAGTCCCTTGGCTGCTGAGGGTTGTAGGGGGTCAAGAACCCTTATTGTTGACACAAGTAAGTCCCCCACAGTGCGATTGCTGTGACCTCGTTGGAGGCCCTGCGCCTTTTGTCACCCACTCTGCGAATGCGCCTCTTAGGGCACCACTGGTTGGGGGATGAAGTCCCCTTTGCTGTTGATGATTGTTGGGGGCCCAGAACCCCTATTGTTGCCACAAGTAAGTCCCCCACAGTGTGATTGCTGAGACCTGGTCAGGGCACTGCCCTTTGGACACCCACTTTGCAAATGCGCCTCTTGGGGCACTACTGGTTGGGGGATGAAGTCTCCTTTGCTGCTGAGGATCATTGGGGTCCCAGAACCCCTATTGTTGCCACAGGTAAGTCCCCCACAGCGGGATTGCTGAGACCGTATAGAAGGCCCTCCACCCTTTCCCAACCACTCTGTAAATGTACCCCCTGGTGCACTACTGGTTGGGGGATGAACTCCACTTAACTGCTGAGGGTCTTTGGGGGCCAAGAACCTCTATTGTTGCCACAAGGAAGTTCCCCACAGGGCACTGTGGAAGCTTCGTCAGAGGCCCTGCATCCTTTCTCAAACAACCTGCAAAGGTGCCTCATGGCGCACTGCTGGTTAGGATATGAACTTCCCTTGGCTGCTGAGGGTCATTGGTGGCCAAGAACTCCTATTGTTATCTCAATTAAGTCGACCGCAGAAGGATTGCTGAGACCTTGTGACAGGCCCCTCCCCTTTCTGAACCACACTGCAAAGTGGCCTCCTGGTGCACTACTGGCTGGGGAATGAAGACTCCTTCGCTACTGAGGGTCATTGGGGGATAAGAAACCCTATTGTTGTAACAAGTAAGTCCCCCACAGTGGGACTGCTGAGACATTGTCGGAGGCCCCACCCCTTTCTCAACCTCTTCTCAAAGGCGCCTCCTAGCGCAATACTGGTTGGGGGATGAACTCCCCTTGGCTGCTGAGGATCATTGTGGCCCAGGAACCCCTATTGTTGCCACAAGCAAGTCTATCAAAGATGGATTGCTGAGACCTTGTCGGTGGCCTTGCCCCACCTTGGCTGCTGAGAGTTTTTGTCAGCCGAAACCCCTACTGTTGCCACAAGTAAGTCTGCCACAGTGGGATTGCTGAGACCTCATTGGAGGCCCGCCCACTTTCTCACCCACTCTGCAAAGGGGCCTCCTGGTGAACTACTGGTTGGGAGATGAAGTACCTTTGGCTGCTGAGGGTCTTTGGGGGCAAAGAACCCCCATTGTTGCCACATGTAAGTTGCCCACAGAGGACTGCTGAGACCTAGTCACAGGCCCCACCCCCCTTCTCAACCACTCTGCAAAGGGGCCTCCTGGTGCACTACTGGTTGAGGATGAACTGCCCTTGGCAGCTGAGTGGCATTGTGTGCCAAGATCTCGTATTGTTGCCATAAGTAAGTCCCTCACAGCGGGACTGCTAAGACATATTCGGAGGCCCCACCCTCTTACTCAACCACTCTTCAAAGGCGCCTCCTGGCGCAATACTGAATGGGGGATGAACTCCTCTTGGCTGCTGAGGGTCTCTGTGGCCCAAGAACCTCTATTGTTGCCACAAGTAAGTCCACCACAGTGTGATTGCTGAGACCTCATAGGAGGCCCACCACCCTTTCCCAACTACTCTCCGAATGTGCCTCCTGATGCACTACTCGGTGGGGATAAACTCCACTCAGCTGCTGAGGGTCTGTGGGGGCCAAGAATTTCTATTGTTGCCACAAGTAAGCCCACGACAGGGGACTGCGGAAGCCTCATTAGATGTCCCCCCCTTTCTCAACCACTCAGCAAAGGCAACTCATGGCACACTACCGGTTAGTGTATGAACTCCCCTTGGCTGCTGAGGATCGTTGGTGGCCAAGAACCGCTATTGTTGCGACAAGTAAGTCCCCCCATAGCAGGACCTTGTCGGATGCCCACCTTTCTCAAAATCTCTGCAAAGGTGACTCCTTGTGCACTACTGGTTGTGGTATAAACGTCCATTGGCTGCTGAGGGTTGTTGGGGGGTGAAGAACCGCTATTGTTGCCACAAGTAAGTCCCCCACAGCTGGATTGGTAAGACCTTGTTGGAGGCCTCCCCCCTTGGCTGCTGAGGGTCGTTGTCAGCCAAGAACCCCTATTGTTGCCACAAGTAAGTCCCCCACAGCTGGATTGCTGAGACCTTGTCTGAGGCCCCGCCCCCCTTTGCTGCTGAGGGTCATTGTCAGCCAAGAACCCCTGTTGTTGCCACAAGCAAATACCCCACAGTGGGATTGCTGAGAACTCATTGGTATTTCTCAATCACTCTGCAAAGGGGCCTCCTGGCGCACTACTGGTTGGGGGTTGTAGTCCCCTTGGCTGCTGAGGGTCGCTTGGGGCCAAGAACCCCTGTTGTTGCCACAAGTAAGTACTCCACAGCGGGATTCCTGAAACCTCGTCGTAGTCCTACCCATTTTCTCAACCACTCTGCAAATGTGCCTCCTGGCACACAACTGGTTGGCGGATGAACTCCCCTTGGCAGCTGAGGGTCGTTGTCGGCCAAGAACCCCTATTGTTGCCATGAGTAAGTCCCCATAGTGGTATTGCTGAGACCTTGTCAGTCCTGTCCCCTTTCTCAACCACTCTGCTAAGGGGCCTCCTTGCGCAGTACTGGTTGAGGGATGAACTCTCTTGGGCTGCGGAGGGTCGTTGGGGGCCAAGAACCCCTAATGTTGCCACATGTAAGTCCCCCACAGCAAAATCACTGTCACCTCTTCAGAGGCCTTGCCCCCCTTTCTCAACCACTCTTCAAAGGGGCCTCATAGTGCACTACTGTGGTATAAACATCCATTAGCTGCTGAGGGTCATTGGGGGCAAAGAACCCCTACTGGTGCTACAAGTGAGTCCCCCACAGCGGGATTGCTTTGACCTCTTGGGAGGCCCTGCCCCTTTCTCAACCAGTCTGCAAAGAGGCCTCCTGGTGCACTACTGGTTGGAGGATGAACCCCCCTTGGCTATTGAGGGTCAAAGGTGGCCAAGAACCCCTATTGTTGCCACAAGTAAGTCCCTGAAGGTGGGATTATGTAGACTTCATGGCAGGCCCTTCCTCCTTTCTCAACCACTCTGCAAACATGCCTCATGACACACTACTGCTTAAGGGAGTTGCTGCTGAGGGTCTTTGGGGGCCAAGAACCCCTATTGTTGCCACAAGTAATTTCCCCACAGTGGGATTGCTGAGAACTCATCAGAGGCCCCACCCCTTTCTTAACCACTCTGCAATGAGGACTCATAGTGCACTACTGCGTGGGAGATGAACTCCACTTGGCTGTTGAGTGTAGTTGGGGGCCAAGAACCCCTATACTTGTCAGGACTAAGTCCCCCACAGATGGATTGCTGAGCCCCAACCCCTTTCTGAAACACACTGCAAAGGTGCCTCCTGGCACACTACTTGTTGGGGGATGGACTCCACTTGGCTTCTGAGGGTCTTTGGCAGCCAAAGCCCCAATTGGTGCTACAAGTAAGTCTAAACAGGATCATGTTTCCATAGGAAATTATTTTTTTAGGTTGCTAATACCGTTGGCCCCATTTGACGAATCTCCACGAAACTTTCAAAAAAAGTGCTACTTTTTGACTAGTTTACATATGGAAAGTTTCGGGATGATCTGTCAAATGGGGCCAAGAAAATGGGGGGGGGTGCCAAAACTCGTTTTCCTGATCCATTTTTACTCATTCATTTTTCCATACGACCTTTAGACACATCTACAGGTACTTAACTTTTAGACCGCCTCCCCAGGCCGTTTCTGGCCCTGGTGACCCCATCCCCCGAGGATCTATGTATTTTTTAAGGGACATGGCCCCTCCTCCCAGGCCATTTTCAGCCTGAGGATCCCATTCCCCAGGGCCTGAAGTAATTTTAAGGGGAGGGGCTCATGCAGCCCTCCTCCCCAGGCCGCTTTTGCCCCCATGGACTCATTCCCCGGGTCCGACTGTATTTTTTAAGGGGACGGGGCCTCGGGTCACCAAACTTCATAAAAGGGATGGGGGCTATTAATGGCCCCAGGGCCAGCTTAGTAGCTGTGTCTTGGGGCACCAACTGCCAGGAAACAACAGTTTTCGTGCCTCAGCCGGCATGGGCAGAGAACCTTGTGTTTGCTCCTGCCAATTGGGAGCAGATTTTTAATCTATTTCCCTGCACGCACTGATGCGGGCAGGGAAACAGATCAAAAGATTGTTCCAGCTTAAAAGGAGCAACACAAGTAGCTATTTCCCCCGGGTGTGAGCAATACCGGCTCCCTAAGCATTCACTGGGGCTGCCCCGCAGCCCCCAACAAGTGTATGGTGGGTTCTCTGGGTAGGCACCAGGGCACCCACTTTTAATTAATGCATGCCCTAGGGAATAGGGTCCCTGGGACTGAAAATGGCTCACGGAGGGGGGCCCTCCCCTTTACTTTAAGATGTGGCCCTGGGTAATGGGGTTCCAAGGGCCTTTTAAAGAATCAGGGAGGGGAGTTGCACAGCCTCCACCACTTTTGTTTTTTAAAAAAGGCCCTGGGGATAGGGTCCCCAGGGCCTAATAAGGCTCAGGGAGAGGGGCCATACATCCCTCTTCACCGTTTATAAAATGAGAGGCCCTGGGGAGGGGGGCCCCAGGGCCTAATAAGTTTGGGGTAGTGGGGGCTGCATGGCCCCCTCTCCCCTTTAAAATAAATAAGGCCCTGAAGGATGGAGTCCCCAGGGCCTAATGATGCTTGGGGAGGAGAGCACATGGCCCACTGCCCTTTAAAATATATATGACCCTGGGGATTGGGTCCCCTGAACTATAATAGGCTCAGGGAGGAGGGCTGCATTGTCCCCCTCCCCTTTTAGAATATATATGCAGCCCTGAGGAATGGGGTCCCCAGAGCAACAATAGGCTGTGCCGTCCCCACCCCTTTAAAATAAAATGACTCTAGAAAATGGGGTCCCTAGGGCCATAAAGGGCTCAGAAAGGGGGCCACATGGCCTGCCTCTCCTATAAAAGAGAAAGGGTCCTGGAGTATGGGGTCCTCAGGGACTGATGAGACTCGGGAAGTAGGCCACGTGGTCCCCCTCCCTTTACATAAAAATTGCCCTGGGGATAGGGTTCCCAGAGCTAGGCCATGTGGCCAACAGCCTGCTGTGCACTGATGAAGGCCATGCACAGTGTGGGGTTGGCTACATTTGGGGGTTGGCCTGTGGCCGATCCCTCGCAGTGCATGACTGAAGGCCCTGTGCAGTGTGGGGTTGGTTACCTTTGAGGGGTTGGCTGCAGGACCTATAAGCAGGCCAGGCATTGTGGCCAACCCTCCCACTGCACACAGCCAAAGAGAGTGTGCAGCATTGGGTTGGATGCCTGCAGGGGGCTGGTTGTGCGCAGCAGGAGTTGTTTTACGTATTGTAATGAAATATTACTTTACGTTAAAAAAACTCTAGATATTCACTGAACAAAACAAAGGTTAAAGCAACATTATAGTTAGGTGAAATGTTCCGTAACAGGCAATGTTTTAAATTTTAAAAACCACATAAATCTTCCTAGTTATAGTTATCTCAAGTAACCGTAGCTCATGCCCTCAGATAACTATAACTTGCGTACTTTCCATGCACTCCAAATTATCCCACATATTACATCACTCATGTCATCTTCTATGACATCATTGATAATATCACTGCAACATTTGCAATGAAATTATTGATGAAACAAGTATGCCTGGCGAGGGTATGAGTTATAGTTACCTTAAGGCACAAGTTATAATTACATGAGATAACTATAACTGGTGAATTTCAGTAGCATTATAGTTTAAAACGTTATGTTGTTACTTACCATTTTACCTAACTATAACGCTACTTTAACTTTTGTTTTTTTAGGGAATACATACATATATATATATATATTATCTACTGGCAGTCGCCAGTAGATAGTTATAGTTAGGACCACGTTTCCATAGGAAAAGCATTTTTTGATGTGCTTATAACTTTGGCGTCGTTTGACGAATCTTTACGAAATTTTCCAAAAAGTTCCTCTTTTTAGGTTAGCTCCTGTCCTAAAAGTTTGGGGGGGATTCGTCAAGGGGGCTAAGAAAAAAGGGGGGTCCCAAAACGTGTTTTCTCTATGCAATTTCCATAGGAAACTTTAGACAAGGCTACAGGTCAAACTGCTGAACGGAATTACACCAAATTTGGCAGAGAGAAAGGTCTTGGTCCAGAAAGCACGCTTTTGTTTAAATGGGGTAAATCCGTTCAGTAGTTTTAGAGAAATATCAAATTTTCCAGATATCGATATTTAAGAATTCTGACATCTGATTGGCTGAGGCGTTATGAGCACGAGCTTGCGGCTGATTGTCTGCGAACTGTTGAAACTAGGAAGTGTTGGCAGCCATTTTGTGATTCAGTCCGTCAGCTCACAACTCTCCCTCTACAAGGCATCAGGTCCGTAGTTCTACCTCTGCGAGGCAACACTACAAATATACCGCAGCTCTGTGTGTGCGAGATAACCCTTTCACGTTCCCTCTCCCCACATCACCAGCTCGCGGCTATGCCGTTATAAGCCAGTCCATCGCCTCGCAGCTCTGTGACCTGTCAGCCATTTTGTGACTCAGTCCGTCAGCTCGCATCTCTCCCTCTAAAAGGCATCGGATCTATAATTCTAGCTCTGCGAGGCAATACTGAAAATAGTTGGCGAAGAGCTGCATGTTATATTCATAATGTTATTATAATTTGCAAATTGAACAAACTGACCTCGGAACCCATACAGAATAGCTAAAAAGTAAAAATGACAAGTAATAATGTACAATTTAGTGTTTTTAATATAGTAGGTATTGAGTAACCTATGAAGTTGAATACAATAAATGAATACATTGTATTTGCCTTATATAGGATTGAAACCACAGGCAACCAAACAGTGCCATTAAAGAGAGATATTTATATACTGTCTTGACAAAGATGGGACATCTATAGAACCATCAAAACGCGTCAACGCTTCAGCAAACACAATCCGCGGATTTAGCTTATCCTGTAGATAATAATAATAGTTTGTATCCAGGACCAGCTATTGAATTGTTCAGATCGGATGTGTCTTTAGATGACTAAATGTACTGTCTGTTTTTGTCTCTCTGTTGATTGTTTTTCTTTGGTACGTCCAACCACATATGATGTATTAGGCTCTTGGATAACACATATTATTTTATCGTATATGAATTTGTCACCAATGTTTTTGTAATCATTTTTAAAGTCAATTATAGGTTCTTGTTGATGGAATATAGGATTATGCCTCTGCTGCTAGTGTAATTAATTTTTACAGTGTTTTTTGTAATATTTGTTGGTTTTAAATAAACAATATATTTTAATATATAATTCACAATTGTTATAGTTGTATGTACAACCTTTTTATGACCTATTATATGGGCTATAAAGTTCTCTGGCTAGGTACTTTGAGACCTAGCATTGTATCTCATAGATCTTTCTACCAAGGGACATTTATTTCTACTTGCTAGTAGTACCCCATTCCCCTGGTTCGGCACAAGGGGTCCCTCTCAAGAATATTTTATTCACAATACTGAAAATATCCCACAGGTCTGTCTGTGCGAGATACTCCTTTTACGCTCCCTCTCCCCACATCATCAGCTCGCGGCTATACCTTTAGAAGCCAGTCCGTCGGCTCGCAGCTCTGTGTCTGCGAGCCGTCGGGCCCGCAGCTCTACCTCTGTGAGCCACCTAGTTAGCTCGTAGCTTTGTCTAAGCTAGCAGGCCCATCGGCCCGTTACTCTCCCTCTGTGAGTTAGCCCGTCGGGTTGCAGCTCGGAGGGCTCGCAGCTGTATGTCTGCGAGCCAGCCCGTTAACTGATAGCTGTGTCTCCGCTAGCAGGCCTGTTGGCCCGTTGGTCTCCCTCTGCGAGTCAGACCACAGCTCTCCCTCTGCGAGCCAGTACGGTGCTGTGCTTTTGCGAGCCAACGGCTCATAGGTCTCCCTCTGCGAGCTGAGCCCACGGGCCGCAGCTCTTCCTCTGCGATCCTGCCCGACAGTCCGCAGGTGTCCCTCTGCTAGCCGAACCGCAGCGGACACTCTGCGAGCCGAAATTGGGAATATAAGGCGGCTCTAAAAAGAGCCCTTGTGTTTATTAGTTGGAGCTACATATAAGTGCGGATGCACAGCTTCAGGTTAATCAGGAAAACTCTGTTTCCCTCATCTGTGAAGTGTACTCCATCACTTCTGTAGATATCAGCCATATCAAAACGTATGTTGTTGTTGTAGATCGACCCCATTCTATGGTCTCTGAGGTATGCAGACACAGCTTTGTTGACATTCTTCCTAGATTTTTCAATCTTATGACAAAATTGGTTTGACCATTTCCACTTCTGTCTATGGCATATATTGGAATATACAAAGACAGTTTGAGGCTAAAGTAACATCAATTGTCCAAAGGTGTCCTTCATAAGCATTTCCAAACCTACCCCAGTCAATGTGCCTAGGTCGTTACCACCACAGTGCACAATCATGAGATCAGGGTGTTGGAGATGCAAACAGGTTTTAACCAAAGGGAGCAATTGGTGCCACTTCAATCCTCTCTGTGCAAACCATTTAATGTGCACATTTTGTAAACCTAGGTCTAAGTCAATACGTCTCTGTTCTGCATACCTCTTGCACCAGAAAACATAGCTATGTCCTACAATCCACACTAGCATTTTGAAGGTATGGCTAGAAGATATGGATAAATGTTTGTAGCTCATGCAGTCCGTTCGTAGAATGAGAGATATCTTTAAACATGGGGAACTACTTTTTTTTCACATACAAAATGTTAACCGATTGGGAGATGAAATGTATTGTGTCCTAAAAAGTAGGGTGTATTTTAGTTTTGATGAAAAGCATCTTTGTGATTGGTTAATAAAAAAGCAGTTTATACGTGGAGTACATATTATAGGATGAAATTTGCTCAGCTCAACCACAGCTGCTAATTGTATTTGGAAGGTGCAGTTCAAGCTTGAAAGAATGGTGAACTTTTGACCTGCACGTGCCATTAAATGTTGGAGAAAATGTTGCAAAAAAATATATCGGTAGGTTTAAAAAAATGATGAACTTTTAACCTGCACATGTCGTAGAATGTTCTAGAAAGTGTTGATACAATACGTTTTCACCTGTATGTGTCCTTAAAAAAACTGTTTATATGGAAAGTTCAAAAATAAGCAATAAAGAGAGGTTTTGCAATCTAAAAAAAATAAGGAACTATTCTGATTTGTTCTTTACATGGATTTATGTGTGGAGCAACAGGGAAATTGTGCCATTACTGGTTCCATTCTTGATGAAAGCGGTGCATTACATGTACTGTGTGACAAGAAAAGAATTGCATGCGTTTGTGACATTTGAAATCTGCATACCAACTAGGAAAGTAAATTAGAAATTAAGAAGGTGTGTTATGTGCGGGGGTGTATCCCTTTGGCAAGCTCCGCCTCTGTGAGCCAGACATTGTTTTTGCATAGGTGCTGGACGACATCTGATGCAGCCCCATCATCTACGCAGTCTGATGTGTCAGGGGAACACAGCCATGCAGCCATCACCCCGCCACACACACCGGACACAGAACCCGTATGAGGGGAGTTTTGTACCACATTGCCTTCATTGCTGATGTTCTGTGATTGATATGTGTGTGGGATGCATTGTGAGGGAATTGCCTGTGCATGGATGGCGATGCACACACACATGTTGGTAAGTGGAGCCAGGTGCCCGTGCGGCCTTGCGCTGCTTGTGCCATCTCACTCCGTCTCTCTCCCTCGCTCTCTCCCGCCCTGTCATAGCAAACTTGTGAAAGCGATGGGTGCGCGGCTCTCAGCGCGGCACTCGAGTACTTCTTAAGTCTTTCAAACACCGAGGGGTATATTCTCAAGGACATATCGCCGAGTTAACGGCACTTTATCGCAACCAAAATAGTGATAAATTTAACGCACCATTCACAAGCTGGAGCAAACAGCCCATATCACCAGTTTACCAGCGATAGCAGCCTCAAAAAGCATCGTCACGGATGAGTCCGGCAAATATTGCTAATGAGATGTAGAGTAGGCGTTCTCGTGCAAAAAGCAGCGAACACATCACTTCGCAAGTGTCTCAACCACCAGCAAGATCGTCGAAGAGAGTACAAAACAGGCGATAAGGTGCGTTAGTAGCAGAAAGTTTACACCTGCTCTGAGCTTGTGTAAAGTCGGACTACAACCTGCAATATGAAAGGGAGCCCACCCAGAGCCATACGTGAATGACAACAGATGCAATGGAGCCAACGATCATGCAGCTCGGACACCCAACACTGCTCCGACCCCCCCCGCCACCAGCCCCTTGTCTGCCATCCCCCCTCACCTCCCCCCCCACACAAACAAATGTGACAGCAACGTTAGGAAATCTGGAACGTAACAAATTGGCTGATGTCGCACAATTATAGTAAAGAAGATGCATGTGAGGTTGGACAAATAAGAATCTCAGTCATCTATGGATTTACATATAAAACATTTTATTTAAACAAAACAACAAAATAAAAGTAGGTACAGGTATGGCGTGTCATCCCTCGACAATTTGTGAATCACAGCCTGCAAGACAAAAAGAAAGATAAGATTGTGCGTCATGCGTCCATGAAAGGAGAGAGAGAGAGAAAGAGAGAAAGAGTGAGAGAGAGGAAGAGACAGAGAAAGAAAGAGTGAGACAGAGAGGAAGACAGAGAAAGAGAGAAAGAGTGAGAGAGAGAGGAAGAGATAGAGAAAGAGTGAGATACAAGGAAGTGAGAGAGAAAGAGAGAAACAGTGTGAGATAGAGGTAGAGAGAGAGAGAGAAAGAGTGAGACAGAGAGGAAGAGAGAGAGAAAGAAAGAATGAGAGAGAGAGGAAGAGACATAGAAAGAGAGAAAGAGTGTGAGAGAGAGAAAGGAAGAGATACAGAGTGAGAGAGAAAGAGTGTGAGTGACAGAAAGGAAGAGATGGAGAGGGAGAGTGAGTGTTGACACTGTGGAGAAAATCCTTACAGCTCACCTTTCTGCCACCGGTGTGTCTCCAACCACGTGCCGGGACATAGTGGAGTCTTGTAGTTTAGTCATCTGAAACATAGTATAGAATCAGTAATGGCAGAGTACATACAACTGCACACGCCTAATTCTCTGTTTCTCCCCTGCGCACCCAGGCTGCTGCACCCCATCGACTCCCGCCGCCCAGAGGTGTCTGCCCGCCTCCGCGCACCTAGGCTGCTTTATCCCATCCACTCCCACTGCGCAGAGGTGTCTGCCCGCTGCTGTGCACCCAGGCTGGTCCACTCCATCCAGTCCCACTGCCCGGAGGTGACTGCCCGTTCCTGCGCACCCAGAGTGCTGCATCCCATCCACTCCCACTGCCTAGAGGTGTCTGCCCGCTCCTGTGCACCCAGGCTGCTGCACCCCATCCACTTCCACTGCTCGGAGGTGTCTGCCCGCTCTTGTGCACCCAGGGTGCTGCACACTATCCACTCCCACCGCCCAGAGGTGACTGCTCGCTGCTGCGGAAACTAGGCTCTCTGCTCACCTTCCACCACCGGCGTGTGTCAAAGAGGGTCCACCACGTGCTGAAGCAACCTCCTCAGGCGCAAGTTGCATACACGCGGTCAAGCCGAGCTCACAATTCAGAGCAGGTGTTTATTGCAGGATGGCCACGCATCATCGCAGGATGCACACGCGCTCAGCTCTGGTGGCACTAACTCAGTGGAACTGAAGTCATCGCCTCGTGGCGGGAGGTCCGTGTCGGGGGGGTCGTCAATCTGTGAATCACAGCCTGCTAGACAAAAAGCAAGATAAGATTGTGCGTCATGCGTCCATCAAAGGAGAGAGAGAGAGAAAGAAAGAAAGAGTGAGAGGTAGACAGAGAGAAAGAGAGAAAGAGTGAGAGAGAGAGGAAGAGAGAGAGAAACAGTGAGAGAGAGGAAGAGAGAGAGAAAGAGAGAAACAGTGTGAGAAAGAGGAAGAGAGAAACAGAGGAAGAATGAGAGAGAGAGAAAAAGAGAGAGAGGTAGAGAGAGAAAGAAAAAAACAGTGTGAGAGAGAGGAAGAGATAGAGTGAGAGAGAGAGGAAGGGAGAGAGAAAGAGTGTGAGGGAAAGAAAGGAAGAGATGGAGAGGGACAGTGAGTGCCGACACTGTGGACAAAACCCTCCCAGCTCACCTTTCCGTCACCGGTGTGTCTCCAACCACGTGCCGGGACATAGTGGAGCCCTCAAGCTTAGTCATCTGAAACGTAGTATGGAATCAGTAATGGCAGAGTACATACAACTGCACACGCCTAATTCTCTGTCCCGCCTTTGTGCATCCAGGCTGCTGCACCCCATCCACTTCCACTTCCCAGAGGTGTCTGCTCGCCGCTGCGCACCCAGGCTGCTGCACCCCATCCACTTCCACTGCCCAGAGGTGTCTGCCCGCTGTTGCGCACCCAGGCTGCTGTACCCAATCCACTCCCACTGCCCGGAGGTGACTGTCCACCGCTGTGCACCCAGGCTGCTGTACCCCATCCACTCCCACTGCCCGGAGGTTACTGCCCGCCGCTGCACTAACAAGCCTCTCTGCTCACCTTTCGCAACTTGCATGTAGAAAAGAGGGCCTACTTTGTGCTGCTGCAAGCCCCAAGCCCTGGGCCCGCGGACAAGCACCCTGCATGTCATGCAGCCCCGCTCCGCAGTCTACCAGGTCTCACATTTGGTGCTGGGTCTTGATTTCGCCATGGCAGAGGACATAGCAGTGCACCGGGCTTTTCATTGCAGGCTGCACACCCGCTCAGCCCTTGCGGTGCCACTAACTCTGTGACCAGCGAGGCGACACCAGGTGGCGGTAGGCCTGCGCTGTCTGATGGCTCAGGCCTACACTGCGGTCCAGCAGGGCACACAAAACCTGAGCTGTCCAGGGCGCCGGGACGGGCCATCACCGCAGGCTGCACACCCGCTCAGCAGTTACGGTACCCGTACCTCAGTGGACCGAAAGTCACCGTCCCGTGCCGGTGTGCCTGTGCCGGCCGCAGTGTATCCGGTGCGAGCAACTCTGAAATGGCGTCGAGCACGTGCGCCCTGTCTTTTTTATTGGCAGGTTCACGTGTCTTGTGATGCGTGTGCTGGATGGGTGTGGTGTGGGTGTATACTAGCCATGAGGGAGTGGCTGTGGCGTACTGACAACTAGGGTGTGACCAGCAGATCAGTGTAATGAAAATCTGGGCCATGTAGCGTTGTTGTCCTTCCCTGTAAGCATAAGCGGACTGGGCTGGCCTGGCGTATGCCAGTCCTGCGTGAAGCTGTGAAGAATGACTCTGGAGCTATGGGCGTGGCTCCGTCCTGGTCTGTATGAGGAATCAACTGATGCAGGTGTCCCTGTTGTAGTGCTGACGTCACCCGGGTCTCAAGCGCCAATGTGTCACTCTGTGAGCCAAGTCCCACAACATGGCCAACATGGAAGGTACGCGGAATCACTGACCCTACATTCATCCATAGTTCCACACATGAAAGATGGTGGACATGACACATCTGTGTGGATATGAATGTTTATTGCACATTCAGTGGAGTGTTGCAGCTGTAGCAATACAGGGCCATGGAAAGTTTAAGTTTCAGTTTTTGGCACATGGAGGGCAGCCAATTAGAGCCAAGCTTGTGTTCGGGGTTAGGCTGCGCCAACATATGTACTTATAGAATTACTCCGCCAATCCCCAAGCACTTATAAATTCACTATACACTCTCCTTGCAGTACTGTAATGGTCCAGTCTCTACGTACGTACTTGTACAATGACCAAGAGAAAGTTACATAACCGAAGTTTTCCCCACTGCCAGAGTAACATGGTTGCATACGCTGTCCACAGCACAATGTAATGTGGTAGGGCCCAGGGGCGGCATCTTGCATACATAATGAACACACGGACACAGATAGATAGTGGAACTGGGTACGGGCACGTGCGCTTGACTCATTTTTAATACCAGGGTCACATGTCCAGTGACGTCTGTGCTGGATGCGTGTGGGGTGAGTGTAAGCCAGCCCTCCGGGAATGGTTGGTGCTGGCAACAAGTACAACAGTAATCATTGGATCAGACACATAGATTCAATCATAAAGGGTCAATGATTTGTGCTGCACTAAGGTAGGGGCAACAGATGTGAAAAAATACATAGAAGATTGTATCGTAAAGGGTCCATGACTTGTGGTACACTGAGGTAGGGGCAGCAGATGTGAAATTATACAGAAAACATTGTATCATAAAGGGTCCATGAGTTGTGCTGCACTGAGATAGGGGCATGAGAAACATTCTGCGTGTGCGCAGCCAGCGATGATGCGTGGTGCGGGCTAGCCGCACTGGGAGCAATGTCTGTTGCCTACTGGACTGAGTCATCTGCAATCGCGACTCGATGTGAATTGTGAGCCCTGCTATCCGCAGTGTAGATCGAAGGCAGTAGTCAGCACAGACATCGAAGAATGCTTTTAGTCACTTCCTGTTTACAAAATTCGAGGACATAGAGTACAATTCTGTCTGCAATAAATAAATCATGTGTCAATTTAAATTGTGAGCTCTGCTAACCGCAGTGTAGGTGTATGGAACAAAAGATGAAACATTTATGGAATACACTGTCGAAATATGTAGGTTTCAGGGACGTTATAGTTTGTTCCTTACCGGACTCTGAAATTAATGAATGAAGACTGAATTTGAATTGTGAGCCCTGCTGAGCACAGTGTAGGCTGGAGGCAGCAGTCAGGAAGGGCCTACAGCCACGTGGCGTTGACTTGAGCTGCATACAGTTAGTGGTAGGTGTGGCGCTCAGCGTGTGCGCAGCCAGTGATGATGCAATGTCTCTTGCCTACTGGACTGCGTCATCTGCAATCACAACTCGATCTGAATTGTGAGCCCTGCTGACCGCAGTGTAGGCCGGAGGCAGTGGTCAGGAAGAGTCCACAGCCACGTGGCGTTCACTTGAGCTGCATAGAGTTAGTGGTAGGTGTGGCACTCAGCATGTGCGCAGCCAGCGATGATGCAATGTGTCTTGCCTACTGGACTGCGTCTTCTGCAATCGCGACTCGATCTGAATTGTGAGCCCTGCTGACCGCAGTGTAGATCGAAGGCAGTAGTCAGCACAGACATCAAGGAATGCTTTTTGTCACTTCCTCTTGACAAAATTCGAGGACATAGAGTACAATTCTGTCTGCAATTAATAAATCAAGACTGAATTCAAATTGTGAGCTCTGCTGTCCGCAGTGTAGACTGCCATTCAGTGTTCCTTTGGACTTGCAAGATGAAGTTGGTCATTGTACTAAAGCTATAACTGATATAAAACAAGTTCTTGAAGCAAGGATACTAAAAGGATATTATGTAGGTTTTAGGGACGTAATACTTAGTTGCCTACTGTACTCTGCAATTAATGAATCAAGAGTCAATTTTAAATGTGAGCCCTGATGACCGCAGTGTAGGCCGGAGGCAGCGGTCAGCAAGGGCCCACAGCCACGTGGCGTTGAGTTGAGCTGTACAGTTAGTGTCACCTGAAGCAACCAGCGTATGTGGAGCCTGCGATGATGCGTGGTCTGGGCGGGCCGCACTGGTAGCAATGTCTTTTGCCTAATGAATTCTGTCTTAATAAGTCCACATGGTGTTGACTTGTGGTGCACTGAGTTAGTGGCACCTGAAGCACTCAGCGTGTGCGCAGCCTGCGATGATGCGTGTTCCGGCCGGGCCACACTGGTAGCAATGTCTTTTGTCTAATGAATTCTGCCTTAATAAGGCTACGTGGCGATGACTTGTGGTGCACTGAGTTAGTGGCACCTGAAGCACTGAGCGTGTGCGCAGCCTGCGATGATGCGTGGTCCGGGCGGGCCACACTGAGAGCAATGTCTCTTGCCTACTGGACTGCGTCATCTGCAATCGGGACTCGATCTGAATTGTGAGCCCTGCTGTCCGCAGTGTAGATCGAAGGCAGTAGTCTGTACAGACATAAGTCTGTGGTGCTCTGCTGCTGGGTTCGCAGGGGGCCTGTGTCGAGGAGGCCGGCGGTCACGGCGGAGGCCTCGTGGCAGGGTGAGGGCTGCCGCCCTGGCAGACGTTTTGGCCTTCACACAAGTGAACCACGCCCAGAGCCCCAGCCTATTTATTCATACTCCTACGCTGGAGTGAGGTACGTTCGACCAGCCCACTCCGCTTCCGCTTCCAGGGGGGGACAACACAGCTACATGACCGAGATCTTCCCCACTGCCTGAGGTAACATGGTTGCGTCTATTGTCCACAACACTACAAGTACCAGCAGTATATGTCCACATGGAGAGGTTTGTGCCCTGCATAGTGAGGTCTGTCCACCACATCACAACTACACTTGGTATTGTGTGCATTTTTATTGATGGGTGACTTGCGTCCTTCACACATACTTGGTTGCCACATCTCCCAACATTCAGCTATTGTGTGGCTGAGGGACCATGCCGTTTTTGGAGGGTCCGCTGTCCTGTTCTGCGCTGCCTCGGTGGTAGTAGGGAGGGGGGTGGTCGGGGGGGGAGGTCCTGAGGGTGATGGCAGTGGGTGTTGTGGCCTTCTTGGGTGTCGGAGCTGCATGGTCAGTAGCTCTATGCCATGTGTTGGTCTTTAGATGTGGTTATGGGCTGGGCTCCCTTTCACACTGTAGGTAGTTGTCCTGCTTTACACCAGTAAAAGGAAGATGTTAAATTCTTACTGCTAACACAGCTTATCGCCTGTTTTTGGATCGCACCCCAGATTTGGCTGCTTGTTGAAAATATCGGGAAGTGGTGTTTTCGTGTTTCTTTTGCACGGGAACGCCAACTCTGCATATTATTAGCGTTAGTTGTCGCTCTCATTTGTGGCGAATTTTTTTGCGGAAGCTATTGTTGGAAAACTGGCGATATCGGCTGTTTTCACTAGGTTGAGAATGTAATGATAATTTAAAATCACTGAAAAAACCATTGGTTTAATGAACATTATAATTATAAATTAGCATTTAAAAATCGTTTGAAATTCACTGAAAAAACCATAGGTTTCAGGCACGTTATAGTTAGAAATTAGCATTTAAAAAACCTTAGAAATTCACTGAAAAAACCATAGGTTTCAGGGACGTTATAGTTTGAAATTAGCATTTAAAAAACCTTTGAAATTCACTAAAAAAACCATAGGTTTCAGGGACGTTATAGTTAGCTGGACATTTCACTCGTACAAAACCATAGAAATTCCACTGTTATAGTTAGTTCAGTTAACTATAACTCGAGCCCCCGCAATGCACTGCTCACGACGTCACATATTACATCATTCATGGCATGGTCAGTGACATCACTGATGACATCTCAAATGACATCACTGATGACATCACTGATGACATCATCCACGTGATAATCTGATGCACCTCATCACACCCTAATATAACCTTTAATACACCCACTGTAAAAAACACACTACCATTTTCGAAACCATCCACACACCAATACCAGTTACTACATACTCACTCACTGATTCCTCGGTCTGCACACACATCCACTCATTCACGTATACAATCACTTATACATGCAGTCACTTATCAATACAACACTATCATATGCACTCATACACCTATTCAGACACTCACACACCGCCACTCATCCATGGAGTTACTCACACACCTAGTCAGTCATGCAAAGAATCAATCACACTCCCATTTACTCACCTAAACAGTTATACACACACCACCTCACTAATTCATACAGACAGTAATGCATAGTTACTCTCTTATGTAATCACTGAAACAAGTACAGACTCATCCATACATGCCACTCTCACAATCACTCAGTCTCACATATAGTTATTTATATACACCATCACTCACATATACTTCCTTTTACATATGTAGTTACTCACATATGTACCACTGAGACATCCATTCACTCACCAACACACCCATACACACACTTAGCCACCCATACAGCCCTTCACAGATGCACTCTTGAACCCATACACCCAGTGAATCACCTACTCACACATCTATGCACAGAGTCACACACCTCCAACCCACCCACACACACACTCAGTCTCCCATACAAATACTCAAGCAAACAATCAATAACCCATATAGACACTAATGTAGCTACTGACCAACCCATGTAGCAGCTTACACAACAACAGACAGACTGATACAGACATTCACACAGTTTAGTCACTAACCCATGCATTCAGTAAGACACGTTTAATCAGTCACTTATACAATCAGTTACATACCTGCTAAATCCTCCTTCCAGACACTTATAAACCCACTCATTCTTCAATACACCTTGCCATATATATAAAACATATTTAAACTTGACAGAAACACACAGTCACTGGATGATGTCATCAGTGATGTCATCAGTGATGTAATTTGAAATGTCATCAGTGATGTCACTGACCATGCCACGAATGATGTAATATGTGACGTCATGAGCAGTGCATTGCGGGGGCGCGAGTTATAGTTAACTGAACTAACTATAACGGTGGAATTTTCATGGTTTTGTACGAGTGAAATGTCCAGCTAACTATAACGTCCCTGAAACCTATGGTTTTTTCAGCGAATTTCAAAGTTTTTTTAAATGCTAATTTCTAACTATAACGTCCCTGAAACCTATGGTTTTTTCAGTGAATATATATATATATATACATATATATATATATATATATATATATGCAAACACGTGGTAACCCAATGAGCAGCATTCGAAGAGAAAACGAAGGTTATCACGTAGGGGTGGGCGGAATTTGCGTAGTCGCGCTACGCAAAGCTCCGCGAAACGGTAACAAATCTCCGCGAGCACGCAAAAGTTCCGCGAACACGCGGAATTGCTTGTTCCGCCCGTTCGCGATGCTTTTTTCCTGTTCGCGAACGCTGTTTGTGTGCTCGGGGAGAAACATCTTGCGAACACGCATTTTGAAAGCGCGAACAAGCAAAAAATTCCGCGAAGCCGCGGATTGCGGAATTTTTGGCAATTTCGCGTTCTCCGCGGAACGCGAAATTACCCAAATTCCGCAAATTCCGCGAGCGGAATGGAATTTACAGCCCAGGCCTAGTTATCAGCCTCAATAAAGGGTATGGGCAGAGTTCAATGGCAGGTAAGTTAAGAGCAGCCTTCTGCAGTGCCTGACGCGTTTCGAATGTCGCTTCATCAGAGGCTTATGACAAAAGGAAAAACGTGATGGTGCGCCTACTCCCTCTTTATTGGCCAGCAATGACACGCCCCTGCGTGGGGCTAATAACAGCAAATATAAAGGCATTATGGGGGACGTAGTGCGATATATTACACCAACAAGTACTCAATGTCTGCTCAGATAAAGTCCATAGTGAACCCCCGCCTTAGAAGCCTGCCCTCAATCCCACGTCGCTCTTCCGTATCGTGGGCAGTGTATCCGTCCACACGGCCCCCTTGAATCCGGGGTGGTGCTTGCTCGACGACCGGGCCGCCGTCTCAAGATGCAAACACGTGGTAACCCAATGAGCAGCACTAGAAGAGAAAACAAAGGTTACCAGCCTCAATAAAGGGTATGGGCAGAGTTCAATGGTAGGTAAGTTAAGAGCAGCCTTTTGCAGTGCCTGACGCGTTTCGCATGTCGCTTCATCAGAGGCTTATGGCAAAAGGAAAAACGTGATGGTGCGCCTACTCCCTCTTTATTAGGCCAGCAATGACACGCCCCTGCGTGGGGCTAATAACAGCAAATATAAAGGCATTATGGGGGACGTAGTGCGATATATTACACCAACAAGTACTCAATGTCTGCTCAGATAAAGTCCATAGTGAACCCCCGCCTTAGAAGCCTGCCCTCAATCCCACGTCGCTCTTCCGTATCGTGGGCAGTGTATCCGTCCACACGGCCCCCTTGAATCCGGGGTGGTGCTTGCTCGACGGCCGGGCCACCGTCTCAAGATGCAAACACGTGGTAACCCAATGAGCAGCACTCGAAGAGAAAACGAAGGTTACCAGCCTCAATAAAGGGTATGGGCAGAGTTCAATGGCACTGCAGAAGGCTGCTCTTAACTTACCTGCCATTGAACTCTGCCCATACCCTTTATTGAGGCTGGTAACCTTCGTTTTCTCTTCGAGTGCTGCTCATTGGGTTACCACGTGTTTGTATATATATATTTATATATATATATATATATATATATATATATATATATATATGTATATATATATATATATATCATATAAAAACGGAGTTCCAAACACGCTCTCAGAACAATTGTAAAAACCACCAAAATCCAAGGATCATTCAAAAGGGGTTTATTAATTTCATAAACCCGACGTGACGCATTTCACCCTCAAGGGGCTTGATCACACACCGTTCTGCCCACCTACACAGGTTTACATACATTTCCGGTTAGTACATGGGCATCAACACAGGACTTGACAGACGAGTTTAAACGCCATTTTGCACTTGCCATAGTGTTTATCCATTATATACAATAAGAGGCATCTGCATTACAATTGGCATTGTGAGACCTAACTTTGTGTGTACGGTCCCTCTTAGGATGCGCCGGGTATTTGCAGATATGACATAGTTTCTATCACATAATTGTGTGTTGCTTAGTGCCGGTCGCGTTGTTAATGAGCGCACGCAGTGTATTCTGGTATTTGTAGTGCGCGTGCCGCTTCCCGCCAGCCATTATTTGTGGAGCCTCTTAGAGAAGGTGAAAAAAATGTTGTGAGTTGTTGGGGCAACGTTGTGCTTGTGTCTTACCAGTAGTGTACATCCCTTGCGTAGCGGAACTTGTATTACATGTGTCATCGCCTATGGTTGCGGCAGTGCCGAGCATGTAAATCCCCGGATTAGTGGGAATAGGCATGACTATACGCCCAATATGTTGTGGTACGGGTGTTTCTGTGCCTGTTCTAGCGTCATAGCGGGACAAGTGCCTCCCCGGTCTAATGGGAAAGGTACTTGACATAGGATCGTGCAGCACCCCAGATTAGTGGGATGTTTGTCAGTCTTAGTTGGACTTGTGGTGCGTATCTTCCGAAATATCTGTCGAAGTATCAAAAGATATTGGTGCCACGTGTCGTGTTGGCTACTGCAGTGCCGACCTCCGCGCAATGTGATTGTCCTGCTCGTATGTGCCTGGATTGTGTTCCTAGTGTTGGACTCACTAATGGGACTGGTAGGTCCCTATAATCGCGCAGTGATGTCATGACACCCTAGTTGTGGCCCCCTATGTTGAGAGGGACTGTGTGATATCTAATTGTTGGGCATCCTGTCAGTTACCATGTGATGCCGGTACGTGTATGTTCATGTTCACCTGTCTTGGTGGTGCACCCCTTTCTACCCCAAACAATACGTGATAAGACATACAATATCCAAATTACAATTTCAAATTAAAATTTGAGTTAGATCTTATCTGTTCACTGGGATGCAGCTGAAGAAAAGGGTAGGGATCCTTGTGTCACGAGCCCGAGACATAGTCCCTTCCTTTCCTCCTGTGAAAATACAATAACACACAAAAGAGAGCAGTTTGTATAGTTGTGCAGTACACGCAGATATCAACAAACTATTTATATAGATATGGCTAAAGTTGTCTAAGCATTACGAGGCACACATACTTCAAGTAAATGTTGTTAAACACATTAAAAACTCATTGGATACTGGCCCAAGTGTGATTCATTCTATGTGGACTAATCGTCCTGTAGGTGTATGGCCATCTCCTCATCCAGGTTATGGCCATTAGGGTGTCGAGTCCCCATCTCTATGATGTGTCTCGATTCCCGTTGCCTAAGCCTCAATGTTCTGTTACCCCCTCTTCTATTTAGAACAACTTGCTCAATCACATAGTAGCAAAGTTTCGTATAGTCTGAGAAATGTTTTATCTCGAAATGGCGTGCAATGGGATACTGTCGATCTCTGTTAGTGATTGCCCTCATATGCTCGAGGACTCTTTTTTTCGCCATGTGTGTTGTGCTCCCTACATACCTTAGCTTGCAAGGACATTCGAGTACATAGACGACATAGGTACTGCTACATGTAAGGAATTGTGTGATGCTTATCATTTTGTTGGTGCTGTTATTCCAAGATTCCTTCTGCATGCGGCTGTTCCTGCAGGCCTTACAGTGGCCACACGGGAAAAAGCCCTGAAGATCTATTCTTCTTTCCACTGTGCAGTTGGAAAGATCACTATGTACTAGTAGATCTTTAAAGTTGCGCCCCCTTCTGTAGGTTATCATTGGTCGTGTAGGTAAAGAGTTCCCTATGATTGGGTCGCCCCTGAGTATATTCCAGTTGCGTGTGATCATTTTCCGAATTTGATCAGAGTGTCCATTGTAGGTCATAATCATGTGTGTGTCTCTGTTGTCCAGGTCATCAGTACTGCTTGTGTCGGGTGGGTTCCCTAGGATGGTGTCTCTGTTGACTGCTTTTGCCCTCTCTACTGTTTTTCTGAGAACCCAAGTGGGGTACCCCTGTCCTTGAACCTCTATATCATGGTAGTTTGTTCACTTAAGTAGCCTGCCTCTGTGCTGCAATTCCTTTTGGCTTGAAGCAATTCCCCATAGGGGATGCTCCATTTGAGTGTGTTCGGATGGCTACTTAAAGCATGCAGCAACGTATTGCCTGCTGTACTTTTGCGGAAAAGAGTTGTAACCACCTTGTTGTTCACTATCTCCACCTTCGTGTCAAGGTACTCCACCTTTTGGTTACTGATGGTGCATGTGAAGGTCAGGTTCTTGGAGTTGTGGTTCAGTTTGTCAATGAAAGTGAGTACTTCCTGTTTGCTGCCTTTCCAGACAACAAACAGGTCGTCGATGTAGCGTAGCCAGAGTTTAACCCTGGCAAACTCATCCTGAAGTCTAACCTCCTTCCTAATGTCCTCTTCCCAAGCTCCCATAAAGAGATTCACGAAACTTGGCGCAAAGCTAGTGCCCATTGCGGTACCGAGGGACTGCTTAAAGATCTCGCCATCGAACATGAAGAAGTTATTTGTCAGGCAGTACTCAATGATGTCTAATATCATCTGTGTATGGTCCCAGTGTCTTATGTGTCTGCGTTTTAGGAATCTGGCACATGCCAAATTCCTAAAACCTAGTGCCCATCGGTACCGCGATGCATTGTTCGCCCTAAGTTGGCAGGGTATGCCCAGACGTGGGTCCCTTGCTCACTTTGCCGCTGGATTCAAGATAGCCTGGCTGATGAGGGCTGTGAGCCCGTAACCGGTCCCAGGATGCTTGTTTCTGGTACAGGGAAGACATGGCTTGGCAGGGTCAAGACTGATTTGCATATAGCTGGGTCTGAACTGAGGTGGCAAAGTGAGCTAAAGAATGATGATGGATTCAACCCAGATCTGTGACTGGGGGTGAGTGTCTGAAAAGTTACAGCGCTCCGTCCATCATCTCCTTGTGTTTGCCACCAGCTTGGAGAACAGAAGGATATGTTCTTACCAAATAAGAGGATCTCTGAGTTCAGCTTCAAACAATTATGTCCCATCCATCTCCTGATTTGGAGAATTCAATTACGAAATTGGTGAGGTGGTCTCTGGGCTGAGCAACAGTGCAGCAAATGCTGCAGTATGATGACAGCAGGTGTGACTCTAGTGCAGTGAATGCTGCGATATGCTGTAAGCAAGTGCAAGACTAGTGCAGGGAATGCTGTAGTATGATGTCAGCAGGTGCAACACTGTTGAGAGACTTTAGTATGATGTTAGCAGATGCGACGCTAGTGCAGGTAATGCTGCAGGATGATGTCAACAGGTGCGACGCTAGTGCAGGTAATGCTGCAGGATGATGTCAGCAAGTACAAGCCTAGTGCAGGGAATGCTGCAGTAAGATGTTAGTAGGTGCAGGGAGAGCTGCAGTATGAAGTCAGCAGGTGCGATGGGGGTGAGGGAATGCTGAGGTAACAGCAGATGAGACACTAGTACAGGGAATGCTGCAACATGATGCCAGCAGGTCTGACTCCAGTGCACAGAATTTTGCAGTATGATGTCAGCAGCTGCAATGCTAGTACAGGGAATGTTGCAGTATGGCGCACGCAGGTGAGATGCTGGTGCAGCAAATTCTGCAGTATGGTACCGGCAGTTGCGATGCCAGTCAGGGAATGCTGCAGTATGTCATCAACAGGTGAGAAATTTGCTGCAGTATGATGTCAGCAGGGGCAACACTGATGCAAAAAATGCTACAGTCTGATGTCAGCAGGTGCAACACTGGGGAGGGAATTCTGCATTATGTTAACAGGTGCGAGGCTAGTGCAGGGAATGCTGCAGGATGATATCACCAGGTGCAACGCTAGTGCAGGGAATGCTGCAGGATGATGTCACCAGGTGCGACGCTAGTGTAGGGAATGCTGCAGTATGATGTCAGCAGGTGCCATGCAAGTGCAGGGAATGCTGAAGTATGATGTCAGCAGATGCCATGCTAGTGCAGGGAATGCTGCAGGATGATATCACCAGGTGCAACGCTAGTGCAGGTAATGCTGCAGGATGATGTCAACAGGTGCAACGCTAGTGTAGGGAATGCTGCAGTATGATGTCAGCAGGTGCCATGCAAGTGCAGGGAATGCTGCAGGATGATGTCAGCAGGTGTGATGCTAGTGCAGGGAATGCTGCAGTATAATGCCAGCAGGTGTGTTGCTAGTGGACGGAATACTGCAGTATGATTTCAGCAAGTATGAGGCTAGTGCAGAAAATGCTGAAGTATGATGTCAGCAGGTACAGGGAAAGCTGCAGTATGAAGTCAGCAGGTGTGATGGGGGTGAGGGAATGCTGAGGTAACAGCAGGTGAGACACTAGTACAGGGAATGCTGCAACATGATGCCAGCAGGTCTGACTCCAGTGCACAGAATTTTGCAGTATGATGTCAGCAGCTGCAATGCTAGTACAGGGAATGTTGCAGTATGGCGCACGCAGGTGAGACGCTGGTGCAGCAAATTCTGCAGTATGGTACCTGCAGTTGCGATGCCAGTCAGGGAATGCTGCAATTATGTCATCAACAGGTGAGAAATTTGCTGCAGTATGATGTCAGCAGGTGCAACGCTGATGCAAAAAATGCTACAGTCTGATGTCAGCAGGTGCAACACTGGTGAGGGAATTCTGCATTATGTTAACAGGTGCGAGGCTAGTGTAGGGAATGCTGCAGGATGATATCACCAGGTGCAACGCTAGTGCAGGGAATGCTGCAGGATGATGTCACCAGGTGCGACGCTAGTGTAGGGAATGCTGCAGTATGATGTCAGCAGGTGCCATGCAAGTCAGGGAATGCTGCAGGATGATGTCAGCAGGTGTAATGCTAGTGCAGGGAATGCTGAAGTATGATGTCAGCAGATGCCATGCTAGTGCAGGGAATGCTGCAGGATGATATCACCAGGTGCAACGCTAGTGCAGGTAATACTGCAGGATGATGTCAACAGGTGCAACGCTAGTGTAGGGAATGCTGCAGTATGATGTCAGCAGGTGCCATGCAAGTGCAGGGAATGCTGCAGGATGATGTCAGCAGGTGTGATGCTAGTGCAGGGAATGCTGCAGTATAATGCCAGCAGGTGCGTTGCTAGTGGATGGAATGCTGCAGTATGATTTCAGCAAGTATGAGGCTAGTGCAGAAAATGCTGAAGTATGATGTCAGCAGGTACAGAGAAAGCTGCAGTATGAAGTCAGCAGATGTGATGGGGGTGAGGGAATGCTGAGGTAACAGCAGGTGAGACACTAGTACAGGGAATGCTGCAACATGATGCCAGCAGGTCTGACTCCAGTGCACAGAATTTTGCAGTATGATGTCAGCAGCTGCAATGCTAGTACAGGGAATGTTGCAGTATGGCACACGCAGGTGAGACGCTGGTGCAGGAAATTCTGCAGTATGGTACCGGCAGTTGCGATGCCAGTCAGGGAATGCTGCAGTATGTCATCAACAGGTGAGAAATTTGTGCAGGAAAAACTGAAATATGGCAACAGGTGAGACACTGGTGCTAAAAATGCTGCAGTGTGGCATCAACAAGTACTAGTGTCAGTGCAAGAAATGCTGCAGTATGGCGTCATTAGATGGGACAGTAATGACGGGAAAACTGAAATATGGTGCCAGAAGTTGAGACACTAGTGCCTGTGAAGGGAATACTTCAATATGACATCACTCTAGTGCTAGTGCAGGGAATGCTACAGTCTGTGTTAATATCTGGAATTAGGACTACGGCAGTCAGGTATGGGGAAGGGGTACCATAGTAATCCACACCAGGGCTGCCCACAGGTGTAGGTGTGCACAGTAATGCACTCCCCTGTTGCTAGCTCTATTAAACAGAGTGGAGGAGGAGCAGAAGCTTGTATGGCCTTCTCTTAGTTGTGCCTAATATTAGGCAAAGGCTGAACTAACCTTTAGAAGCACACCAGGGCAGCAGAGAGCTGCCAGGAGTCAGACTGAGGTGGCACTGAACATCATCTGCAGACCATGCATTAAAAGTGACCTTTGGAACATGCAGATCCCCACATGCAAACATGTCTATGTACAGGGGAGTCTGGCAGATACCCAACGTGCAGCACATCAGATTGAACAGAGGAACAGAGAGAGAGGCAAGGAGACAAACACAACATGACTCTATTGGGACAGAGGAGCAGCAAATTGTGCTGCTGTTGGGTGTGGCCTGGCAAACTAAGCTGAAAGGCCTTCTGCTAAAAAACAATGTCTGAGGGGCCAGAATTTTATGGAGCACCATTTCAGTTTCCTTTGTGTCAGCACCAGTGGTGACATTGAAACCACTGACAAACATGCAAATGGCCGATTCATTCTTGGAATACTTGCCAAATACCTCCAGAGTGGGCTACTCCATGGCAGGAGCCATGGTGAATTGTCTGGGATATGTTTTTTGCTAAAATGAGATTAGTGATGTGAGGACACCAAGGAGTTATGAAAATGCATTTGAGACAATCAGCATTAGCCCAGAGCGAGGCCTCCTTTGCAGATGGTACCAAGGCATCCAACTCCCCCCCCCCAGAAAAGTAAAGCGCTGGTGTCACAAAGTTAAAAGACAAATGGCATGGAAGCAGCTCATTTAACACCCCCACCCTACACGGGGCCAGCAGTGCCCTATAAGTCTTTTCAAGGACATTTTCCATGGAAATCTTGCTTCCTTGTGGTGATCTTACAACGTTTTGGAAATGTGTTATGCTGGGCTGCAGAGAGTGGAATAGCCCCCCAGAAGTGACCACTACAAAAGTCAACATAACTCTCCTAGGGAATCATATTTAGACTCTTCGGAGAGGCTTTGCTGCCATTTAAAGCTCTCCTGTAATTTGGGCTTTTGCTTATAGGTTCTGGAGTGTGGGTAGCTCTATTGGGTGGTCCTGGAGCTGCAGTAGCAATTTAGTAAAATTAAAGACTCATTACACATTTTTTGTATTATGCTGTGTCGACAATATTAATGATTGATATGCAAAGTTTTATGTTACCATAGAAAGTATTGAATGTTGGTACATTTCCCTTTAGATTACTGTCATGAAGTATAATGTTTTTTGCTTTTACTAGTGTGGCAACGCTGTGACAAAACAAATAGGCCTGTCCTGTTGATAACGAAACCATGACACGGCCAATGGGCCTGCCTTATTGATACTGATCCCCTTATATTATGATATTGTGTCTAATTTAGGTAGGGGGTATTGTGATTATATAATTCATGGCTCGCTAGGGTTGTAAAGTATTGCAAGGGTGTCACCGAAGGTATTTCAATCTATTCAATTGCACTTTTTAGTAAATAAAAAACACTGACTAGATAATGATTTATCAGGGTTTCTAGACCACACCACTTCTCTGAGTATGCCTTGGACTGCTCTGCTTCACTACACAGAGAGGATCATGCCCTACAATGGATTCAGTACTTGGTTCCCAGTAAAAAAAAATGTGTGCACTTACTACGTGGACTCACATCCTACACAACAACCCAGTTTTTTAAATAGAGTAATTTCCTACACATGTCTTCATGTGACATTCTTCTTCTCTGCTACAACAATTCTCTCATCTCAAAAACATGCAGCTGTTCATAGGACACACCAAGTATGGACACACTGCCCAGTGGAAAAGTGAGAGCCCTAATCCAGGCTTCAGCACAAAGCTATAAAACTCAGTTAGAAGAGATGAACTATCATCTTAGGACCAAGCGTTCAATCATAACTAAATGCACGGATCACGTGACAATATTCTATTAAATTGATAAATGTGGGATTGCACACCAGACAGAGACATAATGACCTGTGCAGAAGCATCATCCCCGATCTAGGCCCCAGCACCCTTCCTCTGGACTACTGTTACCACACCACCTCATAAAGTGGCAACTGCCCGTAAAAGTCACCAGCGAGCAGCACAGAGTGAAACAAAGAAGCAACTAAATTGTTTTGACCAGCAACAAAAAGTCTCTCCTCATACAACAAGCCTCAGCCAAAAGCAATCTACTTCTAATGCTTTGCCATATAGAAATATCTCAGCACTCTTTATGCAAGCCTCCAAAAGCATACCTTGAAGTAGGCTGATCCATTGCCCCATAAAGTATATGGCGTCAAGTGGAAACATGACAGCTCAACAGACCAAATGAGATGATGCACCCAATGTCATTGTTTGTGTAGACTGTTCATGACTAATTTATTTTGCTGAAAGAAGTTCCAGATGGAGGGCAATAATTTTGGCAAATATTTTATAATCTGTGGTATCTATGGATATGGGACAATGATTGTTGCAGATTTGAGGATCACACTCATCTTTAGAGATTAAATAAGTAAGGCATCTTGAAACGTACCTTGGGACATGTTAGAATATGAGAAATAAGAAAAGAGATAAAAATGTTGGTAATATAAGTTGAAAAAATGTATAAAATTCAATGGTAATACCATCTGGTTCAGAAGCTTTCCCTTTTTAATTAAACAAACGGTTCAGGCAATCTCATCTAAGAAAATATCTTTTTCTATGGATTGAAATCAAAATCAGTGTTAAAATTTGTTGTTGAGGGAATTGAAATAATCTGAAATTTCATTGATCTGCAGGAGAGGAGATTTTCTGAAGTGCAAAGAGTTTATATTAATCTCCAAATTGTTGAGATATTTCTAAATCATTACAATGAAATTATTATAAGGGATATGGATACTTTTAGTTTTTGTTCAATCTTTCAGAATTATTTTATAATAAACTAGTAGTTTTCATGTCTTGTTTTATTCTCCATAATGCCTACCCTGGATTTAAGAGGAAATGAGGAGGCATTATCAGTAGAGTATTTTGTAAACTGGAATTTAGCTTAAAATGAGTTTAAAGTACATGGTTTTTTGGAAGCACCTTAAATAAGTTCAAGATGTTTGATGGTGCTTAGGGTATCTTTCACTTTTATTTCAGTAGTCTGACATACTTTGGTGAACAATTTTAAGACCCTTGAGTCTCAAAGTAGGCCAGTATATAGATGTTTGCTTGATTTTAATTAGTTTATTATAGCATTAGGTGAGTTAAGAAAAACAGGCCTACTATTTTTTTGTGGGCAAAAGCATGGTTCCAAGCAAACTAGCGATACATTTAAATATAGTTAATGAAAATTTAGATGGTTTCTTGTCAATTGCAAAAATTAATCAGAGGAGAATGGAGGCAAAAAGGCTTTGCCCATGTCAATCTATAATGGGAGAAGAGAGTTATCAGATTCTAAGAGCCACGAAGATGATTCTTTGTAATTGAAACCTTGATGATATAATTTAAAATCACGAGAATTAGCCCCTCCATCGTTTTTAGTCAGTTTTACTCTGGAAACTAAAACAGTGATTTTGTTTATTATTCTATTAGAAATGTACAAGGAGAGACTTTTATATCTTAATAAAAGCAATTGGAAAGTTTAGGGGTATCATGGCAAGAGTGTTAGGATAATGAAATCAGCATCATCTTTATGGAATCTATATGGCCCCACCAAAAAAGGGTTGAAACTAGAAATTAAGGGCCAGATGTACAAAAATTATGAATTGCTATTTCCAAATTGTGATTCTTACCAAATTAGGGATTCCTAATGGGTTAAAAATCAACCTACCTCATGAATGTTAATAAGATAGATTGCAGTTTGCTACCCATTAGGAATCAAAAACCATCCCATGGATTGTGAAGTGCTGGGGTCAGCAGGCCACCATGTCTGTGATTGCTTGTGATTAAAGCAATCTTTTTTTTATGCTTCACATATTCCTCAAAAGAAAAATAGAATGCATTTCAAAAACGAAAAATGAAACACTTAAGTTCCATTTTTTAAGAGTAGGCAGAGGTACGTGGGACCACTGTCTCTTCTTAAAAAATATTTTGTTGAACATTCTCAAAGGGGACTGGGTTCCATGGAGTCCCCTTCTCCTTCGCAAATGGTTACCACTACCTTTCAGTAGTCAGTAAAAAATGAAAGTTTTTTACCATAGTTTGGTCACTAAACATTAAAACATACCACTGCCATTCGGTATTTGAAAGAGACGCCCTAAACACGCTACTTCCAAATACCTAATCACAAAATGAGATTGAGATTCAGTACAAGTTACCAAATCGCATTGTGTCTCCTGTACATTTCAAAAGCTTTTTCCACATGATGACCTAAATTATCTTAATTTGTTCAATGATGGAGTGAAATTGAATGTAATCATATCTTTAACAGAATTCACAAACCACAACCCTAAATATTTTATTTTAGTAGGACGCCAAGAAAATCCTGAGCTGTTTTTTTTAAACAAAATGTATTTAGGAGTAGAACTTCAAATTTCTCTGAGTTTAGTCTTCTTTATCAGAGAAGAATTACATGATGAAGTATCTGGCAGCTCTTAAAAGGAGTCAAGGAAAATGTGAAACAGGTGTGACCAAGTAATTAGCTCCCTCAGCAACTTCAGGGCCGAGGGAGATTCACCTAGGTTTAATACCCAAGGTGCTGCTTTGGTGTTAGTGTGACTACAAGTGTACCATACCACTGTAATACCCATGAGGCAAACCTTTGGCCATTTATCTGCATTAAGAAGTAATACCAAGTAGGTATTAAGCAACAAAACAGGTGCGATTGATCCATATTTAGTATTTAGCATGTATTGTGTGTGTTGGAATTATATATGAGCAATACCTTAGGGGTGGAATCAAGTAGCTAATTCCTTGGTCCTTATGAAATGCCTTGGGGAATTGGCTTGAAACATGTAGACCCGTAGGAAGGCAGGTACATTTCCACCTAGACTTCCCACTTTCTCCACATTTTTTAATCATACCGTCTAGAGGATAGATTAAAGGATTTACCTACCTAATAGGCAGGTATTTTTAACCACCTACACGGGAACCCTCTCACTTCTATTTACTTCTATCATCATAATATACTATTCAGTGCTCCTGCGTACCTCTTAGGTCGCTGCACCCCCCATTCCTCAGTGGAAATGGAAGAACCTGATGATGAAGCATGCCACCAAGGGGCAACCCTGGTGGGTGAGGGTTATATAAGGAAACCAAAAGGTTTTTTTCTTATCATCCTGTGGAGAGTTAGTTCACATTAGAACGGAACAGCCTTCTTTTGTTTTTTGGAACGTGATCTGTAGGAGGACGGGCCTTTCTGTTAAGTTTTCCCTTTACCTCCCCCTGTTTTTTGATATATTTAAGAAAATAGTTAAACAAAGTAGAGAGCGAGGATAGTGTGGGGGTACGTCCCTATCCCCAAACATAAGCTATAAACAAACAGTGTGGACGGA
Organism: Calotriton arnoldi; assembly: GCA_963921515.1. NCBI lineage: Eukaryota > Metazoa > Chordata > Amphibia > Caudata > Salamandridae > Calotriton > Calotriton arnoldi. The sequence continues at coordinate 55,579 of CAWUFW010010572.1, forward strand.
CCTGTTTATGAGGGTGGAGAAAGAAGGAGAAGAAGGCCGACTTTACTGTAAACAGATTTTTTAAAAACCTAATCGTTTTCGAGCACTTCTGTAAATCTGATTACAGGAAAGTCGGCCTTCTTCCCCTTCTTTCTCCACTCTCATAAACAGGTCCGTCCACGCTGTTTGTTTATATTTAAGAAAATGACATATTGCATGATTTAGAGGTTGGCGGATAAGTTACTCCCTCACAAACGTGATGGATATCCTTTCCTCCTTAGTACCAGTGCATTATATCTAAGGCTACACATTTCATGGGGTTTATTTGTTTACCATTTCCATCTGTATTTATCCATTTATTTTTGGCCATCTTATTGGCATTTATCCATATTTATTTTGTGTTTTGTGAACAAATGAAGTCATACCTCATATATTTCCACATGCATTTATTAAATATGCACTCACACTTTGATGTCTGACAGGTTTTGGCACATTATACAGCCAAATATTATAAAACAAAATACTCACATGAAATTATTAGCATAATAGCACAAACATATGTAGATTAGATAGATCCAATAATTTTAGGAAATCTCATTCCTTTTTCTAACTCCCTATGCTGTGAATCTGTATAGCTATTGGTCTGAAATTCATGAATCACAGCATGGAGAGTCACTCAAAAGAAGTTTAATTTTCTGTATTTTTTCACTTTAAAAATAATAGAGACAGGAAACACGCAGTTTTCTGTCTGCATTTATCTGTAAAAATCAGGAAAAAGGAAAACTGGGAGCCTTAATTATATCCTATGGCACTTTTAATAAGGTGGATGGGATATCCTTAATGTTTATGGTGGAGTAACCATCCACCAATCTATAAATCAGGGCCTTAATGTATATTGTTATTTTATGTTTCCTATGTTAAGAGTTTAAATGGTTTGTAACAAACTTTAAGTAGACATACACAAATAGTCAATTATTGAATGCTGTTTTCAAAGTTTATTGTTAGACAATGATTGTGTTCCTTTTCAAGAAGCCTGCTGATTATTCTGATGATACTGACCTAAAACAAGCTTCTGTGTATGTAGAGTTTTACATTGGTATACTCAGCATGTGTTGTAAGTACACATATAGTGATTTGTGTCTCACTCATTGTGTTCTTGTTTATTTCCAGATCCCCCACAGCGGTGTGAATCCAGCCTCAAATGAAGCTCACCACCTATTCTGGGCCCCACAGTGATTTCAGTCCCTTGCATCCAATGCCTTCACCACTTTCTACAAGAGAGTCAGCATTCTTAGTTTATAGCAATGTATTCTTGAGGTATTACAGCCGACTCTACTTTCGTCACCGCTTGCACTGAATCATAGCTTAGAACTCTGAAGTTTCCAAATATTATTGATTGGTCCACTGTATCAAATATATATGATAAACCCTCAAGGATAATTGATTGATTGTATGCAAACATTAACTTGTAGTTCTTTTACGGGTGATTTTTTTGTAAATCCTTCATCTAGTATATTGTGTCCATTCCCTATGACTGTATTACTTAATGTACATGCTATGCCTTATGAAGTTTTTCACCCTTTGAAAGAAAAGATTAATGATGTCATGCATACAAAATAAAGTTATTGAAATATTAGTTTTTATTTTCTTGAGTTCATTAAACAAATTGCACTTTACACCATTTACACCATTACACTTTGATTCACATTAAAGTCCTTTGTTATGTAAAATATTATTTTTCATAAATCTGTAATCTATAATTTATAGTCTAACCACAAAAAGCTGCTCCTAACTGAATTGCCACTACGAGGTTTGGGATGAATTTGTAAGTGAAGGCATCTCACAAAAAGTAACGGACTCGTCTCACACACCACCTGGTGTCATGCTTCATCATTGACCAGTCCTCGCCCTCTAAAACCTTGGTTTGATAGAGGGCGGGCATACACCTGACGACAGGGATGCACTTCTAAACTAAGTGGGGGCCCATAAACAAAAAGTGTGGTTAAAAAACATTATAGTTATCTTAATCGTGTTTTTAATGTTAAAGGTAACTATATGATATTAAAATCAAATGACGGTATGTGGGGGAATTAATGTCCCCTATCCGTTATGTGAGAGGTCAACATGTTTCTGCCTTAATGGCCCGCTTGGGTCCAGGGCATTCGTCAGGACCTAAAAAGAACATAGAGGGCTCCGTTCTTACCAGCTAGTGGTAAGAGTAAACCACTGTGTGGGCGTGAGCACTGCCACACTCCACAACTTGATGGCCTCTAATTTCAAGCCCTAGATACCAAAGCTGCATCAAGGGAAATTTCCCATGTGGATCCTAGGCGACTGCTCCCGATCTTCATCAGGGAGGATCGGGAGCAGTCGCCTAGGATCCACATGGGAAATTTCCCTTGATGCAGGTTTGACTACAGGGGTTTCCCCTCCCCTCCTCCCATGGGGCAAGTAGCTTTGGTATCACGATTAAGATAACTATAATGTTTTTTAACCACACTTTTTGTTTATGGGCCCCCACTTAGTTTAGAAGTGCATCCCTGTCGTCAGGTGTATGCCCGCCCTCTATCAAACCAAGGTTTTAGAGGGCGAGGACTGGTCAATGATGAAGCATGACACCAGGTGGTGTGTGAGACCAGTCCGTTACTTTTTGTGAGATGCCTTCACTTACAAATTCATCCCAAACCTCGTAGTGGCAATTCAGTTAGGAGCAGCTTTTTGTGGTTAGACTGTTAGTGTTGGAGGCTGCTAGCTCCTAAGACCCCGTGCCTCTCGTTCCCTTCTCCACACAACGTGGGGCTTTTGTGGTTATTGTGATCTATAATTTATAACCAACTCTGGTCTTTTGTAGTCAAGAATTGTTTTCTTTGCAAAACTCGTGCTGCGTGACTAGGATGCTTTGTAAAGAGAAACCCTCAAATGCAAAGTTCTAAAGTGCCCAAACCTCCACCCTCATAATCAACAAAAATGCTCTAATAATCTGAAGCAGCATCAGCTACTCAGTGGGGACTGGAAAACTGTTCTTTGGGAAAGACGGATTAAGCATATCCAGAAGTATTTGCCAACACACTAAAATTAGTTCCTAAAGAAAAACATGGCACACAAAGTACAGTAATTGACTAGGATCTTGAAATGTGGTCAAGTAAGGAAGCTGGGATTAAACTCCGGTTTCTTGATTTCACAATGTACAGTTCAGCTATTATATGGGACTCTCCTCCTTCCGTCCCCTTTAGCACCAATGAGGAGTGCTTTCTGTTTGTGTTAGGTGGAGCTAAATAAGTAAACTGTGCTCAATAAATCTATCACCCCGCTGACACGAGATTTTTCTTGAAAAAATGTACATCGTGATATTGAGGGAAGGCAGGGCACCAGGTGTTGGTGATTTCTTGGCGATATTTTAGGTTTGTAAACCACTATCCATCCTGGACTTAACAACGATATTGAGTTCAGGAGACTCTCAACACCTCTGTGAAGGAAATTACGCACATAACCTAAGCAAAAAATCTGTCAGAGATCCCCAGAATTATATTCCGCTAAAACCGGAAAGAAAAAATATTTTGGCACAAGAATGTTTTGTCAAAAGTACTGTCAACTCAAAAATATCATGGGACAAACTAATGACGTTAAAAATATATTGGAAATAGGGGGGCGTGGCTTGGCGAGCCATCATGGCGGACGTGTGCTAAGCGAGCTCCGTCCAGCCCGCCAATTATCCTGCATTTATCCTTGCTCCCCTGACCTTTCAGGGCTCTCAGTGACGACCCAGCAGCTCTACAAACCCCTGGGGTCACTCGGTGCGACTTTCAGGCACCTGTAGTGGCGGCTGGACGAGCGGGCGGGGCCCGAGTGGAGTGTGGCCTGACGGCGAGGCGGAGGAGCCGGGGTGTCGTGCCTGGGGAACTGGAGAACAGTAGTGATCCCGATCGGCTGAGGAAGGCGGTGGGCTGCCGGGGGTGGCCCAGTGGCGCTGCGAGGCGGCGACGGCAGCCGAGAGTGTAGCTGCGGCCGGAGGATCCTGTGGCGTGGCCTGTCCCGGGAGCGGAGGAGGTGCCGTGGCGGCTGACATAGGCCGCGCAGGTGAGGATCGGCTGGGAGAGGCCGGAGCGAGGATCTGCGCCCGTTCATCCTCGGCCGCTGGGGCGCTCTCTGGAGACCAGCGCCTGTTGGAGGCAGTGGCCGTTGGCGCGGCGAGGTGGAGCTTTCCCCCACGTCTGGTGTGCTTGGGCGGCTCGGCAGCAGATTTGAGCCACGTGGTGTGGCGCAGTGGGGCCTACCGTCGGCCCTGTACCCCTCCCCCGCCTGACTTTTCCTCTCATTCTCCCCGCGGGGGTCTGCTACATCGGTGGTCCGGCAGATTGCGAGGCCGACGGGCGATCTGTGTAGCCTGGGGTGTGGGTGAGGGCCCCCCCGTGGCTGTCCGCGCGAGCGCATCGGCGGTTGGTCGGACCGTGCGCGTGCTGCGGGTGGGCCCTGCAGGTGGTGACATCGGCCCCGGCTCTGAGGCTGCCATTGGGGGTGCTGGTGAAGGACTCCGGCTGGACAACAGGGGCTGGCCCAGAGGTGGCCTTCGAGTCTGCTGCTTAGTGACTTGGTGGTGCGGCTGGCAGCAGGAGCAGGGAGGGAGGTGCGGTACCCCCCTGGCTGTTGGGATATTTCGTCTGTGATTGGAGCCTCAGCGACGGTTGGAGACAGTGTCGGGGGTGGTGGCGCCCTTCCTCACGCTGGGAGTTGCTGCGGGGGATCGGCGGCCTAACCGAGCCGCGTGGGGAAGAGATCAGGGACCTGGTACTGGACCTGCCCTCGGCCGTTCGTCTCTCTCTCCCCCCCTGATACATTCCCCCCCCTAGGGGTCGCTTGCATCGGCGGTCGGTCGGGCCGCGCAACCCCTAGGTGTGACGCCAGCGGTGCGGGTGGGCATCCCCTGTGGCCTCCGTGCGCAAACGCGTCGGCGGTCAGTCGGACCGCACGCGCTCACCTCCCTGGGGGCATCCTTATTGGCGGTCGGTCGGGCCGCGGGGCCCTAGGGGTATTGCCTACAGCACGACTGCGTGGCCTCGGACGTGGGTCCCTGAGGAGGCCTGCTGGCCCTGAATCGGGGGGTGCCTCCCCTCCGGAGTCGGCTCGGGACCCGGACTGATCGGTCCGTGCCTGCACTGAGGGAGTCGCAGCGTTGACGCCTGGCGGGGCTTCGCTCGCACCGGTGGGGCAGCCGCTGAGGGCAGACATGACCAGGTACAAGGGCAGCGGGGGCTCGACTAAACATGGACCCATCGATAAGTTCACGGGCCCGGGAGCGGTGGCTGGGGCTACTGGGGGTCAACAGGAGGCCATCCCAGACAATGCGGCGCTGATGGCAGCGATTACCCAATCCAGGGACATGCTGGACGCCAAGATCGGGGCGGTGGGCTCGGACGTCATGCTGCTGCGCCAGGACTTGCGAAATGCAGTAACCCGCATTACGGAGGCGGAGACCCCCGTCTCAGGAGTAGAAGACGATGTTGCGACTCTGAAGCAAAAGGTAGCGAATATGGAGAATATTCAGAAGGGTCTGGCACTCCGGGTTGAAGATGCAGAAGGACGGGCCCGGCGGAACAACCTGAGATTCGTGGGATTTCCGGAGGGATGCGAAAATGGCAACATGGAGCATTTCCTTACCCAGTGGTTTGAGAGCTGGCTTCCTCCGGAGGCCATGTCCCGGTGCTTCGTTGTGGAGCGGGCCCATAGAGCGCTGATCCAGAAGCCCCCGGTGGGAGCCCGCCCGCGGCCAGTGATAGCTAAACTTTTAAATTATTTTGATCGTAATGCCATACTGAAACAGGCCCGGGCCAAAGAACCCCTGCTCTATGAGAATGCCCGTATCCTAATATTTCCGGACTACACACGGCTGGTCCAGCAACAACGTCAATCATTCATGGCCGCGAAGGCCCGACTACGAGACCTCAAGCTGCCATACGCCCTCTTGTTCCCGGCTCACCTGCGGGTGGTGTACCGCTCCCGCACCCACTTCTTCGATACTCCGGAGGAAGTCTTTAAATGGACAGATGAAACGGTTCGAGTGAGGGTGCACACGCCGCCGGGGCAGGAGTCAGATTCCTCCTCGAGTAAAGTCGCGCCGAAGGGACTCCGAGGACAGCAGCGAAGGGGCGATAGACGATCCAGATCCCGGCGATGCTCCAAGTCGTGCGGGGCCTTCTCCCGCGGGGGCTCTGCTCCTGGCCAGCAGACATTGGACCTTTGAATTATGTTATACAGGTGGTGCCGCTGAGCTCTTCTAGCTGCTTGGGTGAATGCTTTGGTCTAAATTGGTTGGGGGAGTCTTAACGTGGGCTGCATCCCCACCTGTTGGATGCTGGTTGGAGATGGGCCCTGAGGCCATGGGCTGTACGATGGGGATCCATTGGCTGGGGTGGCCCTCATCTCCCTGTTGGGGACTGGGTGCCCACCCTGCCATGACAGATACTTCAGCGTTTTTGAGGTATGGGGTTTGTTGAGGGGGGGTTGTTTTAGGGTACGAGTTGCACTTCCACGAGGGGTTCACTACACTACACACATGCGCTTCCATGACCCTCCGTCCGTGCTATGGCACTATCTGCTCCCTAATGGCTGGTCGCGCTGAAGGTGGACGGGAGCCCCCGGGTACTCTCCGCATTGTCAGTTGGAATGTGCGCGGGGTTCTAGACAAAATTAAACGTGGCGCTGTTCTGCATCAGGCAAAGAGGGCCAGTGCCGACATCCTCTTGCTGCAGGAAACCCACCTAATGGGTACGAAGGCCCTGTGTCTGCAGCGATATGGGTACCAGCAGGTTTTCCATGCCGGCTTTATGAGGGGCTCGAGAGGGGGGAGCAATTCTAGTGCACCGAAGAATCCCATACGTACACTCCAAACAGTGGGCTGACACGCAGGGGCACTACCTGTTCATTTGCGGTATGGTCGGGGAGGCTCCCTTGATACTGGGTTGCGTCTACGCCCCCCCCTTACAGTGGTCACTGGTGGAGAAGCTGTTTACCTTATGGGCCGACATGCCCGATGCGTTATCTGTGGTGGGCGGGGACTGGAATGATGTTATGGATGTAGCCATGGACAGGCACAGGATTGGGGGGGCCCGGGTGGTGGCCAGACCACGAAACTACATGATATGGTGGTGGGCCTAGATTGGGTGGACACATGGCGGTGCGTCCATGGGGACAGGCGGGAGTACACATATCTCTCAGCAGTCCATAACTCCTTTTCCAGACTTGATTACATTTTCGTTCCCCGAGTAATGGCTGGTAGGGTGGCGTCGGCCGAGATCCTTCCTCGCGGGCTCTCGGACCACTCCCCGGTGTCCGTTGACCTTCGGTTGGGCAGGGGGCGGCAGCCATTCTGTTGGCGCCTCTCGGTGTGGCACTTACAACAGGAGGACTACGGGAAACACATGAGCGAGGCCATTGCAAACTATCTCATCGTCAATGAGGGGTCTGTCTCCAGTGCTGGGACACTGTGGGAAGCTTTGAAGCCCACCCTGCGGGGGGTGGATATAGCCTGGTGCGTAGCGGCCCGTAAGCAGCGCAGGGCGGAGTTGGTGCGGGCCGAGGCAGCGGTGGAGACGCTTGAGCGCCAGAGCCGGGAGGCAGGTGAGGGGCAGGCGGTGAGGCAGCTGCTCCTGCCGCAACAGTCCTATGCTGCCCTCCTGATGGACGAGGCTCGACAGGTTTGGCTGGCAACGCGTAGCAGGATATGTCAGTGGGGGGACAAGTCAGGCAAGATGCTGCACCGGCTCTGTCAGGGCACCTTCCACTCCCAGGCCCTCCCGGGTATATTAGATGAAGCGGGAGCTCCGATTACAGACCCGGTGGCCTTGGCGGAGAGCTTCGCTGCATATTATGCGGAGCTCTATGCCCCCCAGGAGTGCCTACCAGAGTATATGGTGGACAAGTTCATAGCGGACTTGCCGCCCAAAGCGGTGTCGGATGAGGTGCGTGACCGGCTGGAACTCCCTCTAACAGACGAGGAACTAAGTACGGCCCTGGGTGAGCTTAGCTCTGGGAAGGCTCCTGGACCCAATGGGTTCCCAAGCGAATTCTTTAGACGATACAATCTGCAGTTGGCCCCTCACTACCGGGCAGCCTTGGAGGAGGCCAGGGAACTGGGTAGGCTTCCCCCAGATTGCAGACATGCGGAAGTGGTGGTGTTCCATAGCTGGGTCGGCCCCCGGAGCAGCATGCCTCCTACCGTCCCATCTCCCTTCTGAACGTGGAGGCCAAAGTCCTGGCCAAAGCATTGGCCAATCGGCTCCTGCCCCACATCTCAGCACTTGTGCACCCGGACCAGGCCGGATTTATGCCCCAGAGGGCGACCAGGCATAATATACGGCGGGCACATGTGGCGATGGCGGCTATCCGACAGACCGGGGAACAGGCGGCGTTCCTCCTAGCGGACATAGACAGGGCATTCGACTCTTTGAGCTGGGTCTATTTGTTCGCACTGCTGCCCCGGCTTAATCTTGGCCCCCAGTTCTTGTCCTACCTGACGCTCCTATATACAGACCTGACAGCATCAGTTCGGGTGGCTGGAGTGGTCTCCTCCAGCTTCTCTATCAGACGTGGCACCAGGCAGGCCGTATTTATTCGCCCTGGCTATGGAGCCGTTGGCGGCGTGGGTACGCATAGATGCACAGATCAGAGGCTTTGAGTGTGCTCCGGGGCTGTCTGACAGGATTGCTTTATATGCGGACGATGTCCTTTTTTTCCTTACGGCTCTGGACAGAATGGGACCACGCCTCCTGCGGATCATGCAGACCTTTGGGGAATCGTCGGGGTTGTACATGAACCCCCGCAAATCCACGCTGTGGGCTCTGGGAGATCGGATGAAGGTAGGCAACTGGGCGTCCACGCTTCAGGTAGCGGTGGGGGGCCTCAAATATTTGGGGGTGTTCATCTCGGAGGTGCCAGCCATCTCTTGGGAGCGAAATATGGAGCCGGTGTGGGAGCGAGTCCGTGCAGATAATAGGACTTGGTTGAGCATTCCTCTGACACTTTGGGGCCGATTCCGATCTCGGCCGGTAGGGCTCCGAATAGGATTCGGCTTTACCGGATCCGATTCGGAGCCCTGTTTCCCGACCGAACCGTACGCGGGTCCGGCCGAGCGAGTACGATGCGAATGCGCCGACCGACTCGTCCGGGCGACCCGACCGCTCCGACCGACTCGTACCCGGATCGTACCGCTCCGACCGACTCGGTCGGACACGATTCGCACCGCGCAATGGAGACGTTTTCCGGCCGGGTAAGTACGATGCGCACCTCGACCGCTCCGACCGACTCGCGCCGTCCGACTCGAACTCGCTGTCGGAGCCGTACTTTGGGGGTCCGTGTCGGACCCCCTGTACGCGTACCCGTGCGAGGCGCACACAGGGGGACCCATGGGTCCCCCCTACCTGTGCGTGTACGCCGCAAGCGCTTCGCGGCGTACTCGCTGTAGGGGGCGCCCTTGTCCGCCTCGCACCCATTGAGGCAATGGGAGCCCGCGTACGCGTTGTACGACCGGCTCCCATTGAGTTCAATGGGAGTCCGACCGACTCGTGTCCGGTGGCATACGAATGCATCGGACTCGTTCGGTCGGACTGCACGGGTCCGATTCGGTCGGAAATCTCTCCGGGTCCGGCTCGGTCGGAGAGATTTCCGGCCCGAATCGGAATCGACCCCTTTATGGTAGATCAGCAATCTTTAAGATGGTGGCGCTTCCTCAGTTGCTTTACCAGCTCCAGAATCACCCGTACCCGATCCCGCCTAAATGGTTCCGGCTGGTGAATTCTGTGCTTGGGCAGTTCCTGTGGGAGGGGGGACCTGTGCGTGTAGCGCTGCGCACATGCTTTCTTTCCACCTACTGAGGAGGACTGGCGACCTCGGACATTCTTTCATACTACCAGGCCTCGTACCTATTGGTCCTTAATGAGTGGTGGTATGGCGACAGGGAGGACCCGGCATATGCGCTGGAGCGTTATCTTATGGGGTCCCACACACTACACACTATTCTTTACTCGGCATCGTTACGGGGTGCGCTGCCACTGGCCACACGGGTGGTGTTTCAAATATGGTGGCAAGCACTGCGTCGCATGGGGTGGTGGAATACCCTGACCCAAGAAACCCCCCTGTGGCATAATGGGCGATTGCCCGACATCGCGGCCCTACAGGGCTTCCGGGGATGGGATGCTATAGGCATCTCGACCCTGGGGGATGTTATGAGGGACACGACACTCAAGTCCTTTCAAGATTTACAAGAGGAATTTGGCATGCCCCGGTCCCAGTTCTACCGATACCTCCAATTCCGTCATGCACTATCCCCTAGCCTAAGGGGTCTGGAATCTCTCCCTGAGTTTAGCCCCTTGGAGGCAAAAGTGTTTATGGGGGATCTGGAGATAAAGAAGATATCCCAGATTTATCAGTCCCTGGTTACCCATTGCTCCCCTACGCTACAGAGGCTCCGGGGGGTATGGGAAGAGGATGTAGGCACACTAGAAGAGGAGGATTGGAGGGAGGCTCTGGCCGCCCCTCGGGGTGCGGCCATAGCGATGCGTCTCTGCCTCATTCAATTTAAATACATACACAGGGTCTACTTCACCCGGGCTCGACTGTGGCGGGCAGGACTGATTGCCTCCCCGGAGTGTCTTCGGTGTGGCCGGGAGGAGGGCACGTTTCTACATACCGTCTGGCACTGCATATCCCTGGACCGGTTTTGGAGGGGGTTTTTTGCCTGTTTGTCGGAGGTGTTGGGGTGGGGGCTCCCACGTACGCCACAGTTCACCCTGCTGCACGTCATGGAGGGGGTAGGGGGCAATGTATGTAAAAGACATCTTATGCAACTTGGCCTCACATTGGCAAAACGGGATATAGCTAAGGCGTGGAAGGAAAAATGGTCTGGACTTTTGTATGGGTTGGAACAGCCAATCTTTGTTGCCAGGGGATGCCCACATAAGCATTATAAAATATGGAAGCGTTGGGCGGAATACCGGGGCTTGTGGCTGGAGCCTCCAGTTGTGGCAGAGGACCCTCCGGGGGACTAAATGATGGCGACACATGGGTTTGTTGTGGTGCAGGGTGGGGGGGTTTGGGGGTTGTGTGTACATATGCTAATATTTTTCTGTTTTATAAAGGTTGATCGTGGACTGGACTCCGTGGACATTGTGCGACTCTGGGGGGGCGGGGGTGGGGGTCCTCTTGGGAAAATTCAGCTTTTTATGCATAGTCATGTTTTTTTTATCTGTTCTCTTAAAAAAGTTGATTGCTTCCCGGCTGATGTAAGGTTTGATATTGCAGTTGTCTCTGGTCTTGAACATATGTTGCAGAGCCCTGCAACATATGTGCAATTTGACAATAAAATATGTTTAAAAAAATATATATATATATTGGAAATAGTACATTTATCCTCCAAAGTTGAACAATTTGGCCCACCCAAATTTAAAAATAACAGTTACAACTGCGCAAAGCAATGAACATCACATATGCCTCATTGCAGACTTGTCTCTTTGATCATTATATGACATAATATTGGGGACAAATGTACTGTAATATTATGTCAAAAATATTACCCACAAAAATATTGAGTTTATGTACTCTGTATAAAAACCACCCAAAAATTCATAAAAACATTACTGGCCAGAATATTGGCACAAAATTTTAAGTCTATTAAATATTAACATTATTGTTTATAAAGCACAGAAAAAACACTGAAATTCACCAATTATAATTTACTGAGCTACCTATAAGTTATGCCCTCACCATGGGATGCACATGACCACTCATATTAAATCACTCATGATATGTTAAATGAAATCATTTATGGTATCACTAATGACATCTCAAATGTCCCTGTGCTCAACTCTCATGGGTAGGGAGCCAGTCATGGACTGCCAAATCCTCCACGGTCAGCCTTCCCCTCTGTGAAGGGCCAACCCCATGTGGAAGGCCAATCCCCAAATATCGGTCATCCTCCATTTTTCAGTTTTTTATTTTTTCATTTGTTTTGCAGAATTGCCCTGCTTACACCAAATCACAAAAGGCATGCTACTTTGTAATGACCTAGGTTTCTGTCAAATTTCTTATATTTCTGTTTAGTCATTTTTTCTTTATTGCTTCCCAAATTCTGATGGAAATTTGCATGGAGAAAATGAATTTTGAGATCCCCCTCCCCTTTTTCTCTGTACCCCGTTTGATAGATCACCCAGAAACATACCAGGAAGAAGTTGAGGTAGATAACATTGTTTGGAACCTTCCATGAAAATGTGTTAAATGTTGCCAAAGTTATTAGCAAAAAAAAACTCTCTCAATGTAAACATTAGGGTTTCTGTAGTTTTAATAACCACTTTGTAATAGGGGCGTGCTTGTTGTCCACTCTAAAGCAGTGGGGTATGTCAGCCTTACAGGAAGGGTTTAGGACTAGAGGATATGAAGGGAAGTTGACGGGATATCAAGGTAATATTCCTGCCCATATTCTGTTTCAGGATTAGCCGGATATGCTCAGGCTGATGCATGGGATGGTGCAAGGACTAGGACGGCAGATTGATATCAAGGGAATGCATCACTTTTGCACCACATTTTGCAAAAGCAATGCAACCCTCAAGATGCAATTTATCGAGCCATGCAAGACCACCTTGCATATCCCTGAGTGGTTGATATTTTCAGAATAACGCATTGCAGCGCAAATCACTGCATTAAGTTACTCTGTCCCAAGGAGACATTCCATGCGTGTTGCATGGGTGTTCCCTCACAAAATCCATAGATTTTGATGGATTACAAAATTTATCATTACAGGTAGACCTGGGAAGGTGTCAAAGTGCTATGCATTCCCAGGTGAGGCATAACAAGGAGAAATATTGTAATTTCTCCTTGTTTTTTCCTTTTCTTGTTTTTGTACAGGAAGATCCCCTTCATCCACAAAAATAATCCTGCTTACAACTCAGGCACCCTTGCACCAGGCTGCAAGAATGCCTGCGATGGCACTAGGAAGGACATTGTGCACCTGCACTGGGAAAAGGCAGGAATGCACTGTATTGTGTTAAATATGGCGTATTCCTGCCCTTTCCTTGTCACCCAGCACAGTGCATCACTTTACTAAGAGAGTGGTAGTTAGTATTAGTAATTTAGCGGCGTGGGCCCTCTCACTTCAGTTCTTAAAACTTTTGTTGTAGCTTCTATAGTGACAAGCAATGAACCAATTTGATTTATGCATGCGTCCATGTATGCATCTAAAGACAAATTTGCAGATTAGTGAATTGGCCCATCAAAGGGGGTTCAGAACGATTGAGATTGGAACTTAGAAGCAAATTTATGCGTTGCAATTTATTCGTAATTCCAAAGTCTTTGGAATACCCTGCCTAGGTAGGTTTAGGAAATGTGGAACAAATAGATAGGGTGGTTTGTGACCGTGATACTAGTCTACTACTAGTCTATCTGATTTAGGAAATTTCAATGTTATTGCAATTGCTGTTTCCTGTCAAAACATCTTTTTGGAGAGATTATTTATTTACCACCAATCATTTTTTTTCTCTTTAATTATGTCTTACATCAGCATCCAGGGGCAAGATGTCGTCCAAGGCGGGTGCGCGGGATCTGAAGGTGCCTCTCGGCCGATGGCTCTGCTGTAAGTCATCCTGTTAATAATAAAATATATTTCCCTAACTTTTACTGCTCCTTATATTAAACTATTTATTTCTACCCATTTCCTAATTTTATTTTTTTCAAAAATCTTCTTCAATCTATCCATTTCCAAATTCTTGCTATCCCTGCATTATCCTATTGACTTATTTCATATTTCTAGTGTCTGTATTTTACTGCAAACTGTCTCTGTCTGCACTAGTCTGTCTGTAGCTTCCTTTCTTCTGGTTTTTCAGTAAGCTTTCCCTCTCCACTTATTTATTTTGTGGACTGCCTAGAGGTGGTACTGTAAGACTCAGAGAACCCATCGGTCATGGTCACTTACTGCTACTAGTACTACTACTCTTGTGTGCAGATAGCATGCCCAAGTAAGGTATCCTACAAATGTTTGTTGAGATGAGAATGCTTTCTTTTACTTTCTCATGTTATTGCTCAATCAGTAAAACAAGAGAGTGGCCTTGGTCACGTTGGGCATTCCAAAGTTGTGTCTTCTTCTTCTTATCTAGGCCTAGTATTATTAGCAGCAGTTGATGGTGAACAGATTACCGTGCACCATGGCTGGAAGGAAGTATGAGGAGAAGGACAGCCCCATTGCATTTGCCAACCAAGACCTTATGTCGAGTTGTCCACTGCTATTTCTTTTCAAAAACTAAGATTCATCAATAGCTCTAGTCACTCCACTCCTTTACAGGTTGTCTTCTTAAGAGGCTTTTCAAAAATTGCCACCAACAAAATGCCCAACCTGATATTTTTGATAGAAGATATTGTCTGTATCCAAATTGTAGTGATATGTGTGATGTATTTTCAATTTTGCTACAAAAAGAAATAAATAGGGGGAGGCATTTCTAAAAAATGTGTAATGTTTTTTCTAGCTGTACCGACCACCAGTGCCGTGGCCAGCGGTGATGGCGGCGCCAGCCAGGAAGCGGATGCGGCATCTGTAGTGGGTGAGCCAGCGGCAGTGGCGGGCGGTGGTAAGTCATATTGCTTGCTTATTTGACAATTAATGATATACTCGCTGCAAGGGTATACACTGTACTGTTGAGACTTGTGAACAGCTGAACACACCCTCTTTACTTAGCATAAACAGTGGGAATTGAGTAACTAATGGCCTCTTCTAGCTTCAACTCAGCAGAGAAAGTTTCATGAGGAGTCAGGCCTTGATGGGTTGATGTAAAAGGGAACGAAGGATGGAAGGAGGTTGGGTGAAATGCAATATGAGAAGGATGCGTGGGTGAAAGGATGCATATACTATTATTGCTGGCTTATAGGATGCATGGTTGGGTGAAGGATGGATGAAAGGTGAAAGGATGCCTGCCTGGGTGGGTGAAAGTGTATGGGTGAAAGGAATCCTCCCCGGGTGTTATGAGCCGAAGAAGGACGCATAGGTGGTTAACTGACAAATGTATGTTGAAGAAAGGTTTGTTGAGAATGAGAGCCATGTTTGGATAGATGGATAGATGGTATTCATTGGTGAAGACTGGATGGAGATAATGTAAAGATTAAACGGTGACTGAGAAGAAAGTCAAGGATGAAGAATTAAAATGCTAGAAGAACAATGCAATGATGAATAGAAAAATCCCTGGGAAACAAAGTAAACAAGGAATTTTTTTTTTATCAAGCTTTTTGAATCAAAGGGTTGTGGTTGTATTTCAGACTACTCCCTTGACTCACAGTAGTTTTTAAGTGCAACATATATTATGTATCCTTCCTAGTACCCACCCATCATCATCAATTGCCTCCCTCCGAGTCCCTACCCATGGCATTTCGCCAGAGACAGCCATAGGTGTCCAATGGGCTGCATGGTTACATCGGTGGCACTGGATTGTTGGCTGTGCAATGTGTGTTTGCCTCAGTTAAAGTGTAGGCCCCTTCACAATTGTCATGGCAATGCAAAAAATAAATCGTTGTGTTTCCCTTCACTCTCAGTGCCCACTCATTCACTTCCTAGAACATAAGCAACTTCAGTCCTTTCCTAACTTCCTTGTTCTGTCCCAGCCTCCCATAAACATTTAAAAAAGCATTTTTTGCATGCACCACTTTCCTCTGGTCAAGTGATATATTTTATTATTGCTTCCATAACATATTACGTCAGTTCAAATGTTTCCCTTTCAACAATTGTAGAACAAAGTGACTCACTACTAGCAAAAGCTTAGGCACTTGATGATGATGATCAGTGAAATGTCTACCTATCCAGCATATTCCCTCTAACTTACCTGCAGTCGTCTAAGTTAATAAATATTTTCCTTACTGCCAAGCAAATATATTTTGTTGGGAACAAGTAATGTCAAATATGGTGATGGAGGGTGAGGCCAGGGAGTAAAGTGGGAATAAAGAGAAAGTGACTTTGCATTTTGTGAATGGGATAGTGTGTGATGAGCGTGCCAAATACATTATCATGTTCCTTAATCATCATCATCAATCGCTTTATTTCGATAGCAATGTATCATAAAAGCATTGTTCGACAATTATACAATAAATAAAATATGTGAAAGCACGACATTTTGAACATACTATTAAAATATAAAACGTAAAATCGATTATAATTAAAAACATTGGGGCCGATTCCGATCTCGGCCGGTAGGGCTCCGAATCGGATTCGGCTTTACCGGATCCGATTCGGAGCCCTGTTTCCCAACCGAATCGTACGCGGGTCCGGCCGAGCGAGTACGATGCAAGCGCCCGCGAAATCGCCGACCGACTTGTACGCGGCTTCAACACGCTCCGACCGACTCACACGGACACAACTCGCACCGCGCAATGGAGACGTTGCCCGGCCAGGTAAATACGATGTGCACCGCGAGCAGTCCGACCGACTCGCGCCGTCCGGCTCGAAAGAGCTGTCGGAGCCGGACTTTGGGGGTCCGCGTCGGACCCCCCTGTACGCGTGGCCGTGCGAGTCGCACACAGGGGGGACCCATGGGTCCCCTGTGCATGTACGGCACGATGCGCTTTGACGCGTACCCGCTGTAGGGGGCGCCCTTGTTCGCCTCGCACCCATTGAGTCAATGGGAGCCCGCGTACGCGTTGTACGACCGGCTCCCATTGACTTCAATGGGAGTCCGACCGAATCGAGTCCGGGTGCATGCGTGCACATCGTACTCGTTCGGTCGGACTGCCAGAGTCCGATTCGGTCGGAATTCTCTCCGGGTCCGGCTCGGTTGGAGAGATTTCCGGCCCGAATCGGAATCGACCCCCTTGTCTAAAAAATATACATCCACATTTCATTAATTTTGTGTCATGAAACGGACACCGGGCTAAGAGAAATATAAAAAGAGCATTAAAAGGTAGACAATTCGCCACAATGATGTAATGTTCCTTAATCCTTTCCCTGTACTGTAGTACATTGCTTTTTCCCATGGGCAGACAGGAGGATATCTGTCTGCATAATTGTCTTCTTTATAATTAGTTAGTAGTACCTCAAGTGATGTATATAATTCATAGTAACTATTCATCTGCCTTGTTGTAGTCAGGGACAAATTGAGGCATTTAACAGAGCATGGCAAAACCAAAGGGGATGGCCATGATAGGAAAATAGATAATTGTCTAGTACAGCTGCCTCACCTGCAGACAGTAGCAAAGCAACTCAACACAAGCTGTCAACTGTACATTAATTTAGCTGAACAAGAGAGAGAAGAATACTTGTATACTTCATAGTGGTTATAGCCTGAAACTTTAATCACATCAAAATCGAATGGCCCGAGGATGCCAGCAAATGTTATGTACTGCTAGTACACTATGCCACTATATAATTTTATGTGTTTTACTAAGAGCATTGGTTACAGTTTGTCTTTTTTTCTTTATTGATAAAGCTACTCCTGCCAATCCACCACAACAACCAAAGATGCAGGAGGTAGGAACCAGGACCCAGCAAAAGAAGCTGTAGGCCATCATTGCCGAATACCAGCTAGCTGGTGGTCGAGAAGGAACAAGAGGCAGCACAGCTGCACCCTCAAATACCCTAAGTCCCAGCCAGGCCCCAGTGCCTCCGCTAGTCTGACGCCATGGTCGCAAGGCAGCCACCATTCCACCACTGCTGCTCCCCCCTAGTTTACAGCCTTTCAGCACTACATGTACCAGAGGCTGGCACACATGGAAGCTAGGATGGTGTAGCATTTGGAAAAATTGGAGAGGAAGCTCCAAGGCCACCGCTAGGCCTCTCTTGTCCATTTTTTAATCTTTTGTTTGGTGGGTGGGACTCATTGGGAGGAGGGTGGTAATGTGGGACTTGGCACATTTTTGGGGTTTTCTTATTTATTTCTTCTTTATGGACAATTACGTTTTTGCACTTTTACTTTGGACTAAGTTTACTTTGGACATTGGTTGGGGTTAGGGCGAGGAGTGGGCCAGGAGTTGTGGGTTTACTAGTTAATATTTGTTAGGTAAATAAACGTTTTATAGTTGTACATATGATTTAAATCTTTTTTGGGGGGTTACTGTTTTACTTTGCACTGATGCCTTTGCCACAGACCTGCAGCTAGTTTTTATAATCTGCTGATAGTGTAACAGCAACAAATTAGTTATGCTGTACCCTCACTTGTCCTACTATTCTCTCTTCCTAGTCTCTGCAGTATAAAACTATATTAATCCCTAAGGACTCAGAGGGGCTGGATGAGTGAATTTCCATTGTATGAAGATTATTGCAGCCCAACAATGAATCCCCCACAGGTCTTCTCTTACCTGATTAGATGAAGTGATGGCTGTATGGTTTCCCAAGGTGCCATGGTGGTGGTAGTAGACAGCAGCAGCATGCTAGTGCACTAGTCAATTAGCGATAGCACCAGATCCAGAAGCGAGGTTCCACTCCCTTATAGCCGAACTCAAACTGTAGGATGAGGAATATTCATCGCAGGGAAATAATAACATTTTAATAAAAACTGAGTTGATGCCATTTTATATGCAAGCTTTACAAAAATAAAATGAGACAGCCACCAAAGAGTAGACTACTAGTACATAAGAAGTAAAGAGACAACAGAGACAATATGATAAGCAATGCTACATTAAAATAATCAGAATGGTGAACTACTAAATTTTACAAAACGAAGTTGTCTCGAGCTATGGACAAGCAGCGTAACATTTGATGCAATACAGTGCCTGAAGGATGATGCTGGCAATTATGTTCCTCTGAAAAAAAAAACACCAAAAACTGTGCATGGGTGGCTAATCTAAATAAATATAAAATTGCCAGTGCGAGCTATACTGAAAGCTGAAGAAGGTCTTAGCCCTGCACTGAGTTGTTGCTGCTTTCACCACACCCACCCTACCAAGTGTGTGATCAATTAATGGTGTAAATTTAATTTAGACATAACTCAATTAATCACACATCCCAGGGAAGAGGGTTATGGGTTCGATGAATGGATGGGAGGGGGGATTTGAAGGAAAGGTTTGACAAAGTCAAACGCTACACAAGGACAACATTTATCTTGGCAGCTGACCATCACAAATCTGCCATGGGAGGAAAAGGAAATAGAGGAATGATGATGAGTAGTAGAGGTAAACCTAATAAAATTGTCCTTCTGCCTCCAGAGAGACCCAAGTTACATTATGTTCTGTTGTACAGAGCTTTGAAAGATAGCAAATAAAATTAAGATATCTGTAGGAGTCAAGTACACAAACATAACAATACACACAGTTCTAATGATTAAAGAGAAAAAATTATACTGTATTGCCAAATTGGGATTTTCATCTGCATTCCTCTTGGACTGTCCATCAATCTCGGGTGCCTAGCGGATGTGGTTCGGTAAGGTAAGTTTGAGTATGTTATATTATTTTTCCAGTATGGCACAGGGTAAGAGGGCCTGTAGATTGAATAACAAAAATGATATTGAAGAATCAATGAGAAAAAGTTAAACTGCATAAGGAGTGCACCGAAAAGGCCCAGAGACAGCATTGCTAAATGTCTGTTTCCGGTTACCTTCAATAACAGGC
Organism: Calotriton arnoldi; assembly: GCA_963921515.1. Taxonomy (NCBI): domain Eukaryota; kingdom Metazoa; phylum Chordata; class Amphibia; order Caudata; family Salamandridae; genus Calotriton; species Calotriton arnoldi. The sequence continues at coordinate 75,115 of CAWUFW010010572.1, forward strand.
CCCCTACCCAACCACCACTTAGCTTCAAATTTGAGTCAGACAGCACTGAGCACACACACACCCAGCAACTTAGCATTTTCCAATCAAGTAAAAATCAATGCATCGCTGTCACTCACCATTCACCACTACTACATAGAGTTGTGAAGATCTGTTGTTTACCTTTAGGCCACTTCAAATTCATCACCAAATCGGTTGGTTTTAGTGATTTTAAAAACTTCCATCTTCCTCTGATGGCAGTTCTCAAAGTAGTCACTCCCATGCCCTGAGTCATTCCATCATCTCTGATCCTTCAGAGTCTGACTCCGAGTATGGTGTCAAACTCCATACCAACCATGTACCGAGTCCCGACTCAAATGCAATAGATCAGATCAGACTGTAGTACAATTTTGTTGTTGCACAACAAGAAGGGAAAGATTGAGTCATTTTTTGTGTAGACTTGATTTGTGTTTGTGTTATATAAGGGACTGGTCGGGTGTGACTCCTTGAGGATTATAAAGCAGAAAACAATAAAACAAAGCAGTGTGGACTGTGGAGTGGACGCTGTGAAGGAATCTCACTATCTCTCAAAGGGGAAGGAAAACAAAATAACCTTCAGGGGAATATTATTGATCAGCCGTCGGAAGGCCACCAACATTGTAAATCATCACAAATACATTTTAAACGTAATAGTTACAGATAAATAAACACAGAGTGTCACACTGCCTGCCACCACATGAATCATCTCTTCTCAACACGCATGATGACACATCACAAGTTCACAACAAACAGCAATCACTCAGCGTGCAATGCATGCCATTTACTTGTTCTTCCGGTGTGCACACTGTTACCAATTTGTGGTACACTGCAGAACACAAATTCATTTGTTCATGAAGCAGAGAATGGCCAGTGTAAATCAAATTATAATGTCACAATGGGGGCAGTCCCTCTAGGGTAGGAAAAGATAGATAGTCATGGCCAAGGGTTGTATGGAGGCACATATTTGTTTGTGTTCTCCTTTCAATGCCCTTGAAGGAAATGGGTGTGGGGCGGAGGGGCAGAAATTCCACACTGAATACAGTTGCAACTCCAATCCGGCAATAAAATCCATCTAAGAGTAAGACGGTGGGGATGAATTGGTCAACTAGAAAAAAAACAAGTAATAAAGTAAATAATAATGTTCCCTAGCAGCTATATCTTTTTTTGGGGCATCAAAGAAATAAAGAAAGCAGATCAGCAATTTACTAGGGACTGAGAGAGAAAGTTCTATAGTTGCTGTTGGCCCATGCCTAGTACTCAGGGAAGTAGAGTTCATACTCAAACTCTGTTGGTTTGTCCAGAAGTAGAACATCTAACACACTACTTTCATGACCCGAGTCTCCCTCATCTTCCTCCTGTGGTACTTCTGGTATGGAGTATTCTGGTGGTATAAAGTGCTGATTCATTTTGATCATGGTTAATCCCTCCACGTTTTGGGGTGAGAAACTGCTCCTTCTTACTGTGACAAAGGCATCAGGAGCACTGAAAACATGCTGACTGACTGACTGACTGAAAAGTATTTATAAAGCGCACTAATGCCGAGGCGTCTTGGCGCTGAGTGATATGTAATGCCCCAGGCCAACACATTCAGGGTTGTGAAAAGAGCCAAGTTTTAACTTTCTTCCTAAAGACCGATCTATTAGGCAAACACCTCAGGTGTGTGGGCAGAGAGTTCCAGAGTTTGGAAGCCAGGAAGGAGAAGGGTTTACCTCCACACCTTACTCTCTTTATCCTGGGGAGTTGTAGGAGATCAAGTGATGCTGATCTTAACGCTCGTGTGGGAACGTATCGAGAAAACAAAGTTTGCACATCCTTGGATCCTCCACCAAACAGGGCTTTGTGTACCATGCACAGGGACTTAAAGTCAACCCGTTGTCGTACTGGAAGCCAGTGAAGTTGTTTTATACCGGTTGATGTAGGATGGTGTTTGGGTAGATTAAGCAATACTCTCGCTGCTGCATTCTGAATTGACTGCAATTTAGAGAATTGCGCAGCATTTGCTCCTAAATAGAGAGCGTTGCAGTAATCGATTCTAGATAGAATCGTAGCCCCTACCACTGTTTTCCTCAGGGAGAGCGGAATGAAAGGAAGAATCTTCCTCAAACCTTTCAGCATAAAGAAACAGGCTGATGAGACTTGGTTAATCTGGGGAGCCCAGGAAAGGTCGTTATCTACCATAAGGCCTAAATTCCTGACTTTTTTGACAGGGGCCGGACATGTACCGGCTACATGTGGCCACCATAGTTGATTCCATACCGAGATTTTCTGACCAAACTCAATCACCTCGGTTTTATCTACATTAAGCTTTAAAAAGTTAACATTCATCCAAGTCATCAGAGCCGAGATGCAGTTGCTGAAGTGGATTGCCGTAGCATCCACGGGCTGTGTTATCGACACTATAAGCTGCGTGTCATCAGCATACGACACCAGCCTAAAGCCGTAGCTTTCAATTAGTCTAGCCAGAGGAGCTACATATATATTAAAAAGAGTAGGGGATAGGGCCGAGCCCTGTGGGACTCCCCGGGGAGTGTGAATTCCTTGGACTGGTATCCATCCCAGAATATCACTTGTTTCCTGGACGATAGGAAGGAGGAAAGGAGGGCAAGAGCTTTGCCTTTGATACCTATATCCTGTAGCCTTCGTATTAATACCTCGTGGTTCACGGTATCGAAGGCTGCTGTCAGATCAAGCAGGACCATTAGAGCCCCTCCTCCTCCGTCCATCACCTTACGTATCTCCTCCACTGCCATAATCAATGCCGTCTCAGTAGAGTGTGATGATCTGAAACCATGTTGAGTAGCATCCAGATTGTTGTTATTCTCTAGATACGATGTTAGTTCCACATTCATGGCTTTCTCAAGGATTTTAGCAGGTCGAGGTAGACACGAGATGGGACGATAGTTTTTCTCGTCCAGGGTATCCAACTTAGGTTTTTTGAGGAGAGGACGAATGCAGGCTTTTTTCCAAATGGTTGGAAATACTCCTGATGAAATGCTTTGGTTAAGTATAGGGGATAGTGGGATGCTTATCTCCTCGGAAACCAGATGTAGTATATGAGGGGGACAAGGATCTAAAGGAGAGCCCGACTTGGTTTTTATCAGCAGGTCAGCCACTGTCTCGACTCCCAACAGTGGGAAGTGCGATAAATCACAGTGGGAGGACGTGATCTCCAGCTGGGCTGAGACATCACTCGCTATAACCTTATCTGCATTTAGGAGATGATTGTAAACAGTTTGGACCTTATTTTGAAAGTGACCAGCCATCTTGTCTACAAACTTCTGGTCAGGAGTAAAGGTAACATCCCGTGGGCACTTTAATAGAGAGGATACAGTTTGGAACAGTTCTTTTGGTGAATTTGTTGCTCCTTGAATCTTAGAAGTGTAGTAGGCCGTTTTGGCCTGTGTGATAGCACTTTTGTATTCTTCTAACGCAGCACAGTAGTCTTTCCTATGAGAGCTACAGTAGTGGAGTCTCCACATACGCTCTTTTTGCCTGCACTTAATTTTAGCTATTTTAAGGTCTGCCGAATACCAGGGGGACGATACCTTACACCGTCGAGCGTGCTTTATCACTTCCGGAGCGACAATATTGGCAGCTCTGTTAAGCCAGTTGTGAAACACTGAGGCCGCTTGATTGGAATCAGTAGGAATTAGAGGCCTTTCACTTAGTGCTGACTTTAAATCAGTCATGCTCACTGATTTCCAGGCCCGATGTTTAACGGTCGCAGATCTATTTCTACGACCACCTTTCAAATTTGCTTGAGTGATGTTAAAATGCACAGCAAAATGATCAGACCAGGGTAAAGGACGTACGGACTTAATTTGAATAGAAGAGTTATTGGTAAAAATACCGTCCAATGTATGTCCTGCTAAATGTGTAGGTTCACAGACAATTTGGTTAAGTCCGAAACTAGATAATTTATCTAGTAGATTAAAAGAGTCTGGATTATTATTAGCTTCCAAATGAAAATTAAAATCACCCAGTATGGTGTAAGAGACCGAGTCTAAGCATGATTCCAGATAAGTCTGGAGGGAAGATACAAAAGTTGATCTAGGCCCAGGTGGTCGATAAATCAGCAACCCAGAAAGTACTTCTAGGTTGTTAAGTTTTATAATAAAGGACATTGCTTCAGCGTCTAGATTCGATTCAGAATTAAACCTAACTATGTACTGAAGTCGATGAATAATCGCAATTCCACCACCCTTTGCCCCCATTCTGTCCGAGTTTGAAACGACATAACCGACTGGTACTGCCATGTGCCAGTCGGGATCACTGTGTTCGTTTGCCCATGTTTCGGTGAGAAATACAAGATCAGGATTTTCTACATGAATCATACACTCCAAGTCAAGTTTGTGTTTCACCATAGACCTGGTGTTAAGTAAAATACACCTGGTAGGAGCAGAGTTCTTATTAGTGAGAGTACAAGTCTGAGTGCTAACTAAACTGTTATCAAACAGTGGATTGGTGGCTTTAGGCTTAGTCTGTCCTACTTCTTCTCTGTTCATACACAGAGTATTGTTGTGAGTACTTGGGCCCCCCCAGCCACACGTGCTGCAGCCTAAAGATATAGGTGGAATTAAATCACACTGCAGGTTGTGAGACACACAGTTACCTGAATTGAGGTATAATAGATGCGATCGTGAGTACTTGTACCTTGTGAAAGGGGCAGAGTTTCTGGTGCAGGTCGCATTCCGGGCGCTGACGGGCGCAGACGGGCTTGCCTTTGGCGCGCCTTCGGCGCGCCGGCGGCGCGCCCACTGCGCGTGCCCGCTGCGCGGTCGTTGCATCCGGATATTTATTGAAGTAGTGGCGACTAGGGAGCTAACAACTAGGGCGCTAACTTTCCTGCGGGTCCGCTCTTACATACGGGCACCGCGTTAGCTTAAAGAAAGGAAGGAACGGTTACTTTTAAAATGCACAAGTGCAGGCACTGGTTATCACTCCAATGGCAGCAGCTAAGAACATTTAAAATCTAAAATCAGGTGAGGTTTAAAAAGCATTCACAGATTCAGATTCAATTTGGCATTCGTAATTCTAATAGCAAAATATTTAAAAAGTACCAGAGGACTGCTGAGCCAACCGTGCTCTGTCAGCGCTAAAGAGAACAATATCACCGGAGACACTGGGTACCGGGCAAGCCATATAGTTTATTGCCAGACTACTGAGCACTGGCCATTGGCGCCTCTTCCCACACCAATACACTAATAGGTTTTGATCAAGGTAGGCCTATGTTGTGTCATCCAGATAGGCCTGTACCATTCGCATGCTGGTGCTCCATTTTGCTCAACCTCTTTTGCCTTCGTCGCTGCACTGGACTTAAGCCCTGCCAGTAGAAACCACTCAGTCACAGATTTTAGGGCTGATGCTTCTGGTCTTGTTGATGGTGTTCTTGTAGTTGGTTTTGGCTGCTGTGAGCCAACAGCACTGCCCTCATACTTTGAACTTGAAGGCTGCCCCACAGGATTTGTGCCCTGAAGGAGTGGGCCTCTAATTCCCTGCCGTTCTTTTTCTAGCTCACTGCCTTGCTCGGCTATCCATGTTTTATTTTTTCTAACATCCCTACCTGAAAAAGAAATGACAGTGAGCAGTAATGGTTTGCACCATGGGTCAAGACCTGTGACACAGATGTAATGTTTGGAGGGTACAATGTTTCTTTGGACCCTTATTTTAGCAGACAAGTGAATGATTAAGCTCTCTACCAAGTCATATGCATCTTGTTTTTCCTCCACATCTGTGTACATTGCAGACACCTCCTTTAGCTGTTCCTGTAGCATGTGCAACAACGGGATAGCTTGGCCCATGGTACTGTCCTCTTTGCTGACTTCCAGTGTGAACACCGCAAAAGGAAGCAGCAACTCTGTCAGACATTTGACTAGGTCCCATTGGTCCTTCTTAATAATCATGCCTTATACAGCTGCATCACCTCTTTGCATGACATATTCATTGATAGGTCTGTACTGCTCAAATAGGCGTTCAAGCATGTAATAAGTTGAGTTCCAACATGTGGCATCTTCTGTATGAGCTCTTTAACTGGCATTCTATTATCACTCTGAATGGCCCTTATCTGTTTTCGGGGTTTAAATGCATGGCTGAAATTATGTAGATTCTTCTGCAGGTGGACAGTAAGTCGCTTACTTTTTTGAGAAAGTTCTGTACAATGATATTGAAGCAGTGCGCCAAACACACGACCTTGAAATAACCACCACTGGCAATGGCCTTAACTATATTACTGCCATTGTCCATGTCAATAAATCCAATCTTAAGCCCTCTTGATCGCAGCCATTCAAAGACCTTGTTGTTAAAGTCTTCCCAAATGTTTGTAGCTGTAAGGGATTTCCCCATGGCGAACAAGGCTGCTGTTGCATGGTTAAAAGGAGCAAATATATCACAGCAGTGTCAACACCTGGAGATATTTTTTTCTCTAGCCCCCACAAAAGAGATCCAGTGTGCAGTGATGCACATGTAATCAGTGGTATGGGAACTGGTCCACATGTCTGTTGTCAGGTGGATACTGTGAACAGCACTCTGCTGCAAAGCTTGTCCATGCAATTTCAGCACATTGCGATGTAGCACTGAAACAGCAACTCTGGCAAAATAGAACCAGCTGGGAACCTTTCAAGGGCAGATGGCTGCCACAAATTCAAGAAAACCCACCCCTTCCACAAAAGAAAAAGGGAGGAGGTCCAGCACTAACCTTTTACCCAGCTTTGCGTTGTGCAAACGTGCCATAGGGTGGTTGCGTTCATACTGCCCTTTCGGCCTAATCATGGCAGGAATAGTTGCCTGAATTGTTTTCTTTCCTGATGCCACTGATGCAGGTGACTTCTTGAGAGCAGGCGGTGATAGGCTCAATGTGCTTTTCAGTGGGGAAGTCACTGTCCTCTGTTGCCTTGGTGTCTCAATCTGAGTCTTGTGCCATTGTGATTTTGCTGATGTGAGTGATATTACTGCACTGCCGGGGAGAGTGCTGCTTTGTGTAACAAAGATGTCTTCCTCTTCTTCACCTTCCAATGTGATCGGATTCAGATTCCCTGCTCAGCCGGCTTTCACCCCCTTCACCAACAATACTTGCAGTTTTTTGGCCACAAAGGGAGTATATGACAATGTTCACCTTCTTCTGGCTAACCAAAAAGAAGTCCCAAACTGGGGAGCTCAACTTTCTGATGCTGGTCCACTGCCAATGTCGGATGAACTTGGGATAAGTGGGCGTTTTGACGTTTGACTCTCTGCAGCACCTACTTCTACTGAAGTGGTTGTGGTTGTAGGTCGCTGCCAGGACTTTGCAAATGTGGCAGCTGGCGGTTGTTGGATCTGTGGTGCCACTGCCACATCTCCCCCTGGAAGTTGGGATGAGGTTATGCCGGTTTCCACTGGGGCTGGGATAACATCCATGATGACTGGCTCATCGTCATCCTCCTCTTCTACATCTGCCTCTATAACTCTAAGGTTTCTGGAACCTTCCTTTTCCATAGCCTCGTCTTGTAGTGTGTCTCACTCTCAGACTGATGCGGGATCCAAGTGGTGTCTAGATCATCAGAAGGGGGGCTTGAAGAAGAAGATGATGCACCACTAACCATCCTTTTTCTAGCTGGAGATCTTGAAGACAATGGATCTTCTGAAAGAGCAAATTGCTCTACTTCCTCAGCATGAAACTCAATCTCTTGAACTGCTCCTACCTCGAGAGGAACTACTATTGGAGGTTGTAGCTGTTGTTGTTGATGTCCACTTCGCTGTGTTTCCTGCAATGATTGGGTACTACTTTGTGATAAGTCAATTTTAACATCACTGTTCATCTACATTGCCGTGATTAGACTGGCTGCGTCTGTGACAGACATGGGCTTGGGCCTAGTTTGGGGTGGGTACACTGATTTGGGGGTGCTGCTCTGCTTGCTCCCCAGACTCCAGTGCAGAAGGTCCAGCTTTTTTTCCCCAAAAAGATCTGGGGCAACAACGACATACCAGTGTTGGTGGTGGTGGTAAGCTACTTCTTCTTCTCACTGGACACTTTCTTAGTAGCACCTTTCTTTGGGGCCATCTTGAAGCTGTCAGTTAGCAGTGGCACTTAGCTTCAAATGTTGAAGAGATATCTGTGATGTGTGGGTCATTCACGCATCACGCCGTGCACAGGCATTCTTTCTGACAGTACTGTGGGTGACGTTGTCGCTTGTGCAACTAAAAGAAAAGATGCAAGAAGGGCATCAGTGAAATGTGGCATTGTTGCAGTTCAATTAGTAGTACAAAAAACACAATATCATATATTGCGGTCACTGGTTACTCCCTATTATAAATAATTAACAATACAGTGTATCTAGTTGTAAAACAGAAAAACACACAAACATAAACTTTCATGGTAACTGACTGTACACTCAGGAAGGATAAGAGAGAGCCAAAACAACAACAACATACAGATGAAACTGTTTGCTTCATGTGCTTCATGTGACATCACTCATATGTAAGGGTGGGCGTAGTTGGTGGAATACCACTATACGGAATTCTGCGGAGTTGAACAAAAACTCTGTGAACTCCGCTCCGCAACTCCGTTCTGTCTCATCCCAATTAATAAAACAGAAACCTCACATACCTTTGATAAAGCAACAAGTAACTCTATCTTTACATGCTAAAATGCATATATCCATCTCACAAAAGTAAAAATGAAAATACAGCAAGCAGTGAGAGACGTGATGATTTTGGGGTCCTCCCTAACCTAGGGAGAGAACCAAGCAGATGCCTTGAACACAAAGAGCACATCATGCTGAACGATTCAGTGGTGGTCCCATCCTCCTAGGACAACCCCAAGCACAGTTATGGGCAAAAATACAATCCCAACCAAAGGCCCTGCAAATCATTATGGGACGAGATTCTAGAGTGCAGTGAATATTATAGTATCCAATATCAAAACATTCCTCAAGCTGCAAGTGGCTCTCCTGGCTCAGCTGAGAGCTAATACTATAATATTTACTGCACTCTAGAATCTCGCCCCATAATGCTTTGCTGGGCCTTTGGTTGGCATTGTATTTTTGCCCATAACTGTGCTTGGGTGGTCCTAGGAGGATGGGACCACCACAGTCGTTGAGCATGATATGCTCTTTGTGTTCAAGGCATCTGCTTGGTCCTCCCCCTAGGTTAGAGGGGACCCAAAAATCATCACCTCTGTCATTGCCTGATATTTATCAGAGCTCACTTTTGTGAATTGGTTATATGCTTTTAAGCATGTAAAGGTAAACTTGTTTTTATCAAAGGGTTATGGGTGCAGTAGCTTACTCCAGAGTTTTTGCATGAATTTCAATGTAATGCTAATAATCTCCGTCTCGTAAAACTCCCCTCATCTTATCCCAATTAATAAAACAGAAATTGACATACCTTTAGTAAAACAACAAATAATTATCTTTACATGCTACAATGCATATAGTCATCTCACAAAAGTGAAAATGAAAATATAGCAAGCAATACTTTTAGTTTAACAACAAACAACTCTATCTTTACATGCTAAAATGCATATAGTCATCTCACAATAGTGAAAATGAAAATACAGCAAGCAGTGATGATTTTGGGGTCCTCCCTAACCTAGGGAAGAACCATGCAGATGCCTTGAACACAAAGAGCCCATCATGCTGAACGATTTGGTGGTGGTCCTATCCTCCTAGGACCACCCCAAGCACAGTTATGGGTAAAAATACAATCCCAACCAAAGGCCCTGCAAAGCATTATGGGACGAGATTCTAGAGTGCAGTTAATAATATTTTTCAAAATTCACTTTTGTGAATTGGTTATATGCTTTTTAGCATGTAAAGGTTAAGTTGTTTTATAAAAGGGTTGGGGGTGCAGTAGCTAACTCCGCTACATGGCAGAATCGGAATTTTTGCATGAATTCCGTGTTTTTAATGCAAATCTCCGCAACCCTATGCTAGCGGAGCGGAGTTCATTGCCCACGGTTACTCATATGTGAAGTGGCACTCAGGGAGGTGCAGCTGACAAATGACAATGGAAGTAATAATCCCTAGACAATGAACGCTATTGTGCACCTGTAGCAGACATGGGGTTTTACCAGATTTAGTGGAAAATTGTATGAACAAAATAAAATCTAATTACAAAATTAAAAAATATAATTTACAATGAATAAAAAAATGGAAAAAGTTCAAAATAAAAAAAATAAACATAATTGAAGTTATCCTCAAAGATATTTTACGTTATTAAACTGCTATCTCATTGCTCAACCATTCATGCAGCCTATGGCACAGGGCCACACTGGCTGGACACGCAAAATGGCTGCCAGCCAGTGCCACATTGTCATCAACACCAACAACACTGAGCAAGAAGGCAATGGGAACAAAGAGAAGACATGCAGGCCTATAGGGAAAGCACACAAGCTGCCTACACAAAATGGCCACCAACCACATTTTCACAAGGGAACACATGCAGGCCAATGAGGAAAGCACACTGGGTGGTACCAAAAAATGGCCTGCATTACACGGTTACAACAACCAGAGGCAGGAGCGAGAGGCCTGGAAAACAAAGAACACATGCAGGCCCATGGACGCTGACTGTATCAAAAATGTCCGCTCGCCACATGGCATGTGGAACAAAGGCAAATGGTTGCCTATGGCAAACACATACGCACTGGCCAGACAAAGAAGGCATGGCAAAACAGAGAAAACAGCATGAATTTAGCAATGCCAAAAACAAAGATTAACAGGGATGAAAGTGTTTACAACAACAAACATCCCCCAAAGGCATTACCCACAATGTGTGAATGAACAAAACAGTGAAATACCACAGAAAAAAACACATTTTGTATTTCAATCCAAATCCATCCGTGGCCTAAAAAAACAGTTTCACCCAGTAACAAACTAGGCCTGGGCGGTGAACTCCGCTCCGTTTGTGGAGTTTGCAGGGTTTTCTGCACTCCGCACTCTGCAGAGCTTGCGGAGTGCAGAAAACTCTGCTTCGCTTAGTGCAGCAGAGATTTTTCCCTGCTCGCGATCATGAATGCTAAGTTCGCGAGCGCAAGCTGCCGCTCGGGTAGAATTTCTACCTGAGCGGCAGGAAGAACAGCGCGAACGGCAGTTCGCACTGCACTCCGCCACTTGCGGAACTCCGCAGAGTTTTTTTGCAGCTTCATAGAGTTCCGCTTAACAAGACTCCGCGAACTACGCCCAGGCCTGGAAACATGGAGAAAATATATTAAACTGTGCAACATTTTTCCTGTACAAGTAAGGAAAACTACATGCAAAACAACAACAACAACCACCAAGGAGGCATGGCCACAAACAAAGAACAAATGAAAGCATATGGCGAATGCACACTGACTGCCTACACAAAAGCCTGCCAGCTACATGGTCATCACAACAAGAAGCAGAAGGCCTAGAAAATTAAGCATGCATGCAGGCCTATAGCAAAAGCACACTGGCTGCATACACAAAATGGCCGCCAGCCAAATGTTCACAACAAGAAGCAGGAGGCCTAGAAAAAAAAGAACGCATGCAGGCCTATGGCAAAAACACGCTGGTTGGCTATACAAATGGCTGCCAGCCACATGGTCACAACAACAACAACCAGCAAGAAGGCATGGCCACACCAAAGAAGACATGCAGGCCTATGGCAAAAGCATGCTGGCTGGATATACAAAATGCCTGCCAGCCACAAGGTCTCTCACAGCAAGAGGCAGGAGGCCTGTAAAACAAAGAGCACATGTAGGCCTATGGACAGTCCACTATACAAAATGGCCCCTGGCCAGTGGCCACGTGACATGTGGAACAAAGGCAAATGGTGGCCTATGGCTAACACACACACACTGGCCAGACAAAGGAGGCATGGTAAAACAGAGCACACAGCATTAATTCAGCAATGCCAAAAATGAAAAATAACAGGTCTAAAAATAATGTTTACAACAACACACACTCTTCAAAGACATTATTCCGCCTAGTCCTATACACTATTTGCAGGAGAAAAAAGAACACATTTTGTATTTCAATCCAAATTCATCCATGGCCTAAATGCTGTTTCAAATTAAACAGACACCAAAGAAATAGTTGTTTCATGTACCCATGACTAGCACTGGCCTACTGGCTGGAAGGCCAGTTGGCAGAGTAGGCCACATAGTGAATTAACTCAATATTGCAAATGTATTAAAAAACATTGAGAAAATGTAGTAAACTGTGAAATATTTTTTTCTTTACAACTGAAGAAAAATGAAACAACAGGCCACCCACCAGAATAAATTTTTAAAAATCCATTAAAAAACACAAATAAATCCAGGTGCATGGCCCCAATCAAACAAACAACACCAGTTTTTCAACTTACTTGTAAAATCTAAAATACAAAGTCCTTAAGTCTAATGGGATATGCAGTACACACAAAGAGTGATCCTTCCAGCTCAAAATCCAAATGAAAAGTAACTAGGAGATGGACAGAGCCCTGGTAGGAGCCTGCTGGACAGGAACAGGAAGTAGTTGGAAACTCTGAGGCACTTCCTTCTAGCTGGAAAAAAGTCTTTAAAAAAAGGTCTCCTCGCATAAAAAAAGACAATGCCAAATGTCAATTTGAGGAGGTTTTTAGGGCCGCGTACAGTAGAAAACATCCGCCGGCGCGCCCGAATGACATGTTGGCGACCGCAAAATCTCACAGAAGCACGCAGCCAGCTAGAAAATCTCATGGCACTCGCTAACGACCCTGAAAATCTCATGGGCAATCGCTCCGTTGCAGAGTGTGAAGTTTAACAGTATCTATGTTTTCTCCTCAAAACGCAAAGTTCCAAAATTCCACAAACTTAGGTAATGGAACAGAGTTTTACACAAAGTATACTAATTTAACTGTTGCGGTACGTTAGTATACACGTTTACCACACAAAAACATTTAGAAAAAATTCACAATCACCAGATGATATCATCAGTGATGTCATCAGTGATATAATTTGATATGTCATCAGTGACGTCATCAGTGATGCCACTGACCATTTTATGAGTGATGTAATATGTGAGGTAATAAGCAGTGCATTGACGGGCGTAAGTTATAGTTAGCTCAAGTAACTATAAATGCTATATTTCATTGGTTTGGTATGCGTGAAATCTGAGCCTAACTATAACGTCCCTTGTAGCCTTTTTTTTTTCCAGTGAATTTCTAAAGTTTTTTAAATTCTATTTCCTAATTTTAATGGCCCTGTAACCTTTGTTTTTTTAGTGAATTTCTACGTTTTTAAAATTATTTTTCCTAACTATAACATCTCTCTAACCTTTGGTTTTTTAAATTAATTTATAAGTTTTTTAAATGTTATTTCCTAACTGGAACAACTAACCTTTGATAGTGAGTGTGTGAGTGAGAGCATGAGTGCCTCAGTAGGTTTGTAAGTGGGTGTGAGAGAGTATGAATGGGGCGGTAAGTGGGGATATGATGGCATGAGTGGGTCTGTCAGTGGGTGTGTGAGTTTCTGAGAGGGTGTGTGAGTCGGTGCTTGTGTATCTGAGTAGATCTGTCAATGGGTGAGAGAGACTTTGATTGATTCTTTAAGTGGGTGCATGAGTGTCTGACTGTGAGTGGGCAATGTGTCTGAGTTCATCTGTGAGTGGGTACATGAGTGAATGGGTCTGCTCATTTGCTATAGGTCTGAGTGTAGCTCATGGAGATTCACTCTGTTGAATTCCACAGAGTTACCTAAAATTCCACAGACTTCCATGACCAGGCAAAGTATTGCACAGCTATCCCTAATGAAGTCTACTTGGCTGCCGAGAGTCGTAGGGGGCCACAAGCCCCATTGTTGCCACAAGAATGTCCCCCACAGCTTGAATGCTGAGACCTTATCAGAGGACTTGCCCCCTTTTTAAACCACTTTGCAATTGAGCCTCCTGTGCACTACTGCTTTAGGGATGACGTCATCTTGGTTGCTGAGGGTCATTGGTGACCACGAACCACTATTGTTGCCAAAAGACAGTCTCCCACTGTGGGAGTGCTGAGACCTTGTCGGAGACCCAGCCCCTTGTCTCAACCACTCTGCAAATGCACATCCGGGCACATTGCTGGTTGGGATATGAAGTGCCCTTGGCTGCTGAGGGTTGTTGGGGCCCAAGAACCCCTATTGTTGCCACAAGTAAGGCCCTCTCAGCATGATTGTTGTGACCTCATCAGAAGCCTCACCCCTTTTGTCTCAACCTCTGCAAAGGTACCTCGTGGGGCACTACTGGTTGGGGATAAATTCCCCTTGGATGCTGAGAATTGCTGGGGCCCAAGAACCCATATTGTTGCCACAAGTGCGTTTTTGTTAGAAATAGGGGTCTCAAGTTTGCAGAGGCAGGTACCTTTGCCCAAGGAGGGACCCTTTTTCCAAGCAAGGATAAGGGGGATACACTTCTAAAATAACACCTGCTCCCCCCTTGGTAACTTGGCACGAGCAGACAGGCTTATCTCAGAGGAAGTGTGTAAAGCATTTGTGAACACATACATTAATACAGTGAAAACACTACAAATGGACACCACACCAGTTTAGAAAAATAAGTAATCTTTATCTAAACCTAAACAAGACCAAAAACTGCAAAAATCAACACTACCGTAATAAAAATATTACTTTTTCAAATGGTAGAAATAGTTCAGTTCAAAGCAAATTGCAGATGCAACACTTTTCACACAAAGTACCTTGGATGCGTCATGCACACAAACAAGAAGGGTCGCGGGGAAGGTGATGTGTCGGTTCCTTACACTCAGGGAAAGTGATGCGTCAGTTCCTTACTCTGTGGGAGGTGATGCGTCGGTTCCTTACTGCTGCGCAGGGGAGGTGATGTGTTGGTTCCTTACCGGAGAGGAGGTGATGCATCGGTTTCTTACTATGTGGGGAGGTGATGCGTTGTTTTCTTACTGTGTCCCCCAACGATTCGACAGACCTGGTGCCTCGATGAGATGCGATCATCCGGGATGGTCGGTGGGTTCTTGCAGCCGCACAGCAGGGCTTGAATCACAATCGGTGCGGTGATCTCAGACTTCAGAGATCGTGCACCCGATGCGGCGTGCAGCAATTTCTCGAGCCGCGGGCAGGCGCTCCGATGATTTTTTCAGTGATGCATTGGAAACAGGTGCGGATGCATCGCGCTACTTGAAGTGGCGTTACCTTTCTAGCTCCCAGCGGCAAACAGCCTCCAAAGGTCCAAAACAACGGCAGGCACCTCTTAGCAGGTCAGAACTCCCAGCAAGGAAGTTCAGGGGAGCTGGTGGTGAAGTCTTTGTGTCCCTCAGACTTCAGAACAGGAGGCAAGCTCAGTTTCAAGCCTTTGGAGATCTTCCTCAAGCAGGGGACACAGCAAACAGCAAAGTCCTTTTCCCTTTCCTTGGTAGAAACTAGCCACTGCAGGCCATCCCCAGATAGAAAACAGCACACAGGCAGAATTCCTCCTCAGTTTCTCCAGCTCTTCTCCTTGGCAAAGGATCCTCTTGATTCCCAGAAGTGATCTTTGAAGTCTTTTCTATCACTGAGACTTCCAACAGGAGGCAAGCTCTACTTCAAGCCCTTGAAGAAAACTCTAACAGCAGGATGATGAAAGCACTGTCCAGTCCTTTCCCTACCCACGACAGAAGCTGCCACTGCAGGCAACCCCAACAACACACAGCACAGGGGCAGTACTCCTCCTCCAGCTTTCCCAGTTCTTCTTTCTGGCAGTTTCCTTAGTTCAGCATAAATCTCAAGTTCAGGGGTCTGGGCCCCACTTTTTATAGCAAAATGCCTTTGTACTCCGGTGGCAGAGAAGCTCTTTTCCCAGCCAAAACCAGTTCTGACCTCTCCTCCCACCACTCTAAATGCAGACCAGGCATTTTCAGGTGCTAGTGAGAACTCCTCCCCCTACTCTGACTACAGCCCAGGTCTATTCAGCTCAGCCCTGACTCATTCAGGAAAGGCAGGACATACATCAAGCCCCCCTGTTGACCATCTGAGAGAATGCACATCCCCAGCCCCTGTCACTCCAAAGCCAGACAGTCAATACACAAACCAGCAGAGGCACACAGGATGGCTAAGCAAGAAAATACCTACTTCCTAAAAGTGGTATTTTCAAACACACAATATAAAATTCACCTTTCTAAAAAATGAATTTATATGTTCTGAGTTCAGGCATACTAAACTCCAACTTTCTATCTTGTCCCAATGGAAAGTTATATTTATAAGATGTTATAAATAAACTCCCATTCTATCCTATGGGACAGATAGCCTTTCAATAGTGAAAAACGAAATACACTGTAATTCACTATCAGGACATGTCACACACACCAGTACATATCCTACCTTTACCGTACAGAGCACCCTGCCCACAGGGGTACCTTGGGCCTACTTTAGGGGTGACTTATATGTAAGAAAAGGGAAGATTAGGGACTGGCAAGTGGGTGCACTTGCCAAGTCGACATGGCAGTACTAGACTGCACACACACACACTGCAGTGGCAGGTCTGAGTTACATTTACAGGCTGCTCATGTGGGTGGCACAATCAGTTCTGCAAGCCCACTAGCAGCATTTGATTTACAGGACCTGGGCACACACAGTGCACTGTACTAGGGACTTACCAGTGCTTCACATATGCCAATCATGGAATCACCAATACATAAACACAATTTACCGGGAGAGCATATGCACTTTAGCATTGATCAGCAGTGGTAAAGTGCCCAGAGTCATAAAACCAACAAAAACAGGTCAGAAACGGAAGGCCAAAAATAAAAAAGTCTAGGGATAAACCTGCGGGAAACTCCAGGTCTAACAGGTCCCCCACAGCGCGATTGCTGAGACCTCGCTGGAGGCCCTACCCCCTTTCTTAACCACTCTGCAAATGTGCCTCCTGGCACACTACAGGTTGGGAATGAACTCTCCTTGGCTGCTGAGGGATGTTGGGGGCCAGGAACTACTATTCTTGCCACAAGTAAGTCCCTAACAGTGCGATTGCTGAGACCTCGTCAGAGATTCTGCCCTCTTTCTCAACCACACTACAAAAGGACCTCCTGCAACACTACTGCTTGGGGGATGAAGTACCCTTGGCTGCTGAGGGTCATTGGGTGCCAAGCACCCCTATTGTTGCCAAAAGTAAGTCCCCCACAGTGGGATTGCTGAGACCTCATCGGAGACCCTGTCCCTTTTCTCAACCACTCTGAAAACATGCCTCCTGGTTCTCTATTGGTTGGGAGATGAAGTCCCTTGGCTGCTGAGGGTTGTAGGGGGTCAAGAACCCTTATTGTTGACACAAGTAAGTCCCCCACAGTGCGATTGCTGTGACCTCGTTGGATGCCCTGTGCCTTTTGTCACCCACTCTGCGAATGCGCCTCTTAGGGCACCACTGGTTGGGGGATGAAGTCCCCTTTGCTGATGATGATTGTTGGGGGCCCAGAACCCCTATTGTTGCCACAAGTAAGTCCCCCACAGTGTGATTGCTGAGACCTGGTCAGGGGCACTGCCCCTTTGGACACCCACTTTGCAAATGCGCCTCTTGGGACACTACTGGTTGGGGGATGAAGTCTCCTTTGCTGCTGAGGATCATTGGGGTCCCAGAACCCCTATTGTTGCCACAGGTAAGTCCCCCACATCGGAATTGCTGAGACCGTATAGAAGGCCCTCCACCCTTTCCCAACCACTCTGTAATTGCACCTCCTGGTGCACTACTGGTTGGGGGATGAACTCCACTTAACTGCTGAGGGTCTTTTGGGGCCAAGAACCTCTATTGTTGCCACAAGTAAGTTCCCCACAGGGCACTGTGGAAGCTTCGTCAGAGGCCCTGCATCCTTTCTCAAACAACCTGCAAAGGTGCCTCATGGCGCACTGCTGGTTAGGATATGAACTTCCCTTGGCTGCTGAGGGTCATTGGTGGCCAAGAACTCCTATTGTTATCTCAATTAAGTCGACCGCAGAAGGATTGCTGAGACCTTGTGACAGGCCCCTCCCCTTTCTGAACCACACTGCAAAGTGGCCTCCTGGTGCACTACTGGCTGGGGAATGAAGACTCCTTCGCTACTGAGGGTCATTGGGGGATAAGAAACCCTATTGTTGTAACAAGTAAGTCCCCCACAGTGGGACTGCTGAGACATTGTCAGAGGCCCCACCCCTTTCTCAACCTCTTCTCAAAGGCGCCTCCTAGCGCAATACTGGTTGGGGGATGAACTCCCCTTGGCTGCTGAGGATCATTGTGGCCCAGGAACCCCTATTGTTGCCACAAGCAAGTCTATCAAAGAGGGATTGCTGAGACCTTGTCGGAGGCGTTGGCCCACCTTGGCTGCTGAGAGTTTTTGTCAGCCGAAACCCCTACTGTTGCCACAAGTAAGTCTGCCACAGTGGGATTGCTGAGACCTCATTGGAGCCCCGCCCACTTTCTCACCCACTCTGCAAAGGGGCCTCCTGGTGAACTACTGGTTGGGAGATGAAGTACCTTTGGCTGCTGATGGTCTTTGGGGGCAAATAACCCCCATTGTTGCCACATGTAAGTTCCCCACAGAGGACTGCTGAGACCTAGTCACAGGCCCCACCCCCTTTCTCAACCACTCTGCAAAGGGGCCTCCTGGTGCACTACTGGTTGAGGATGAACTGCCCTTGGCAGCTGAGTGGCATTGGGGGCCAAGATCTCGTATTGTTGCCATAAGTAAGTCCCTCACAGCGGGACTGCTAAGACATCGTCGGAGGCCCCACCCTCTTACTCAACCACTCTTCAAAGGCGCCTCCTGGCGCAATACTGGATGGGGGATGAACTCCTTTTGGCTGCTGAGGGTCTCTGTGGCCCATGAACCTCTATTGTTGCCACAAGTAAGTCCACCACAGTGTGATTGCTGAGACCTCATAGGAGGCCCACCACCCTTTCCCAACTACTCTCCGATTTGTGCCTCCTGATGCACTACTCGGTGGGGATAAACTCCACTCAGCTGCTGAGGGTCTGTGGGGGCCAAGAATTTCTATTGTTGCCACAAGTAAGCCCACGACAGGGGACTGCGGAAGCCTCATTAGATGCCCCCCCTTTCTCAACCACTCAGCAAAGGCAACTCAAGGCACACTACCGGTTAGTGTATGAACTCCCCTTGGCTGCTGAGGATCGTTGGTGGCCAAGAACCGCTATTGTTGCGACAAGTAAGTCCCCCCATAGCATGATTACTGAGACCTCGTCGGATGCCCACCTTTCTCAAAATCTCTGCAAAGGTGCCTCCTTGTGCACTACTGGTTGTGGTATAAACGTCCATTGGCTGCTGAGGGTTGTTGGGGGGTGAAGAACCGCTATTGTTGCCACAAGTAAGTCCGCCACAGCTGGATTGGTAAAACCTTGTTGGAGGCCTCCCCCCCTTGGCTGCTGAGGGTCGTTGTCAGCCAAGAACCCCTATTGTTGCCACAAGTAAGTCCCCCACCGCTGGATTGCTGAGACCTTGTCTGAGGCCCCGCCCCCCTTTGCTGCTGAGGGTCATTGTCAGCCAAGAACCCCTGTTGTTGCCACAAGCAAATACCCCACAGTGGGATTGCTGAGAACTCATTGGTATTTCTCAACCACTCTGCAAAGGGGCCTCCTGGCGCACTACTGGTTGTGGGTTGTAGTCCCCTTGGCTGCTGAGGGTCGCTTGGGGCCAAGAACCCCTGTTGTTGCCACAAGTAAGTACTCCACATCGGGATTCCTGAAACCTCGTCGTAGTCCTACCCATTTTCTCAACCACTCTGCAAAGGTGCTTCCTGGCACACAACTGGTTGGCGGATTAACTCCCCTTGGCAGCTGAGGGTCATTGTCAGCCAAGAACCCCTATTATTGCCTTGAGTAAGTCCCCATAGTGGTATTGCTGAGACCTTGTCAGTCCTGTCCCCTTTCTCAACCACTCTGCTAAGGGGCCTCCTTGCGCACTACTGGTTGAGGGATGAACTCTCTTGGGCTGTGGAGGGTAGTTGGGGGCCAAGAACCCCTAATGTTGCCACATGTAAGTCCCCCACAGCAGAATCACTGTCACCTCTTCAGAGGCCTTGCCCCCCTTTCTCAACCACTCTTCAAAGGGGCCTCATAGTGCACTACTGGTTGTGGAATAAACATCCATTAGCTGCTGAGGGTCATTGGGGCAAAGAACCCCTACTGGTGCTACAAGTGAGTCCCCCACAGCGGGATTGCTTTGACGTCTTGGGAGGCCCTGCCCCTTTCTCAACCAGTCTGCAAAGAGGCCTCCTGGCGCACTACTGGTTGGAGGATGAACCCCCCTTGGCTGTTGAGGGTCAAAGGGGGCCAAGAACCCCTATTGTTGCCACAAGTAAGTCCCTGAAGGTGGGATTATGTAGACTTCATGGCAGGCCCTTCCTCCTTTCTCAACCACTCTGCAAACATGCCTCATGACACACTACTGCTTAAGGGAGTTGCTGCTGAGGGTCTTTGGGGGCCAAGAACCCCTATTGTTGCCACAAGTAATTTCCCCACAGTGGGATTGCTGAGAACTCATCAGAGGCCCCACCCCTTTCTTAACCACTCTGCAATGAGGACTCATAGTGCACTACTGGGTGGGAGATGAACTCCACTTGGCTGTTGAGTGTAGTTGGGGGCCAAGAACCCCTATACTTGTCAGGACTAAGTCCCCCACAGATGGATTGCTGAGCCCCATCCCCTTTCTCAAACACACTGCAAAGGTGCCTCCTGGCACACTACTTGTTGGGGGATGGACTCCACTTGGCTTCTGAGGGTCTTTGGCAGCCAAAGCCCCAATTGTTGCTACAAGTAAGTCTAGTCAGGATCATGTTTCCATAGGAAATTATTTTTTTAGGTTGCTACTACCGTTGGCCCCATTTGACGAATCTCCACGAAACTTTCTAAAAAAGTGCTACTTTTTGACTAGTTTACATATGGAAAGTTTCGGGATGATCTGTCAAATGGGGCCAAGAAAATGGGGGGTCCCAAAACTCGTTTTCCTGATCCATTTTTACTCGTTCATTTTTCCATAGGACCTTTAGACACATCTACAGGTACTTAACTTTTAGACCGCCTCCCCAGGCCGTTTCTGGCCCTGGGGACCCCATCACCCGAGGCTCTATGTATTTTTTAAGGGACATGGCCCCTCCTCCCAGGCAGTTTTCAGCCTGAGGATCCCATTCCCCAGGGCCTGAAGTAATTTTAAGGGGAGGGGCTCATGCAGCCCTCCTCCCCAGGCCGCTTTTGCCCCCATGGACTCAATCCCCCGGGTCCGACTGTATTTTTTAAGGGGAGGGGGCCTTGGGTCACCAAACTTCATAAAAGGGATGGGGGCTATTAATGGCCCCAGGGCCAGCTTAGTAGCTGTGTCTTGGGGCACCAACTGCCAGGAAACAACAGTTTTCGTGCCTCAGCCGGCACGGGCAGAGAACCTTGTGTTTGCTCCTGCCAATTGGGAGCAGATTTTTTATCTATTTCCCTGCACGCACTGATGCTGGTAGGGAAACAGATCAAAAGATTGTTCCAGCTTAAAAGGAGCAACACAAGTAGCTATTTCCCCCGGGTGTGAGCAATACCGGCTCCCCAAGCATTCACTGGGGCTGCCCCGCAGCCCCCAACACGTGTATGGTGGGTTCTCTGGGTAGGCACCAGGGCACCCACTTTTAATTAATGCATGCCCTAGGGAATAGGGACCCTGGGACTGAAAATGGCTCACAGAGGGGGGCCCTCCCCTTTACTTTAAGATGTGGCCCTGGGTAATGGGGTTCTAAGGGCCTTTTAAAGACTCAGGGAGGGGAGTTGCACAGCCTCCACCACTTTTGTTTTTTAAAAAAGGCCCTGGGGGATAGGGTCCCCAGGGCCTAATAATGCTCAGGGAGAGGGGCCATACAGCCCTCTTCACCGTTTATAAAATGAGAGGCCCAGGGGAGGGGGGCCCCCAGGGCCTAATAAGTTTGGGGTAGTGGGGGCTGCATGGCCCCCTCTCCCCTTTAAAATAAATAAGGCCCTGAAGGATGGAGTCCCCAGGGCCTAATGATGCTTGGGGAGGAGAGCACGAGGCCCACTGCCCTTTAAAAAATATATGACCCTGGGGATTGGGTCCCCCGAACTATAATAGGCTCAGGGAGGAGGGCTGCATTGTCCCGCTCCCCTTTTAGAATATATATGCAGCCCTGAGGAATGGGGTCCCCAGAGCAACAATAGGATGTGCCATCCCCACCCCTTTAAAATAAAATGGCTCTAGAAAATGGGGTCCCTAAGGCCATAAAGGGCTCAGAAAGGGGGCCACATGGCCTGCCTCCCCTATAAAAGAGAAATGGTCCTGGAGTATGGGGTCCTCAGGGACTGATGAGACTCGGGGAAGTAGGCCACGTGGTCCCCCTCCCCTTTAAATGAAAATTGCCCTGGGGATAGGGTTCCCAGAGCTAGGCCATGTGGCCAACAGCCTGCTGTGCACTGATGAAGGCCATGCACAGTGTGGGGTTGGCTACATTTGGGGGTTGGCCTGTGGCCGATCCCTCGCAGTGCATGACTGAAGGCCCTGTGCAGTGTGGGGTTGGCTACCTTTGAGGGGTTGGCTGCAGTACCTATAAGCAGGCCAGGCATTGTGGCCAACCCTCCCACTGCACACAGCCAAAGAGTGTGTGCAGCATTGGGTTGGATGCCTGCAGGGGGCTGGCTGTGCGCAGCAGGAGTTGTTTTACGTATTGTAATGAAATATTACTTTACGTTAAAACACTCTAGATATTCACTGAACAAAACAAAGGTTAAAGCAACATTATAGTTAGGTGAAATGTTCCGTAACAGGCAATGTTTTAAATTTTAAAAACCACATAAATCTTCCTAGTTATAGTTATCTCAAGTAACCGTAGCTCATGCCCTCAGATAACTATAACTTGCGTACTTTACTTGCACTCCAAATTATCCCACATATTACATCACTCATGGCATCTTCTATGACATCATTGATAATATCGCTGCAACATTTGCAATGAAATTATTGATGAGACAAGTATGTCTGGCGAGGGTATGAGTTATAGTTACCTTAAGGCACAAGTTATAATTACATGAGATAACTATAACTGGTGAATTTCAGTAGCATTATAGTTTAAAACGTTATGTTGTTACTTACCATTTTACCTAACTATAACGCTACTTTAACTTTTGTTTTTTTAGGGAATACATACATATATATATATATATATATATATATATATTCACTGAAAAAACCATAGGTTTTAGGGACAGTTATAGTTAGTTGGACATTGCACTCGTACAAAACCCATGAAATTCCCCTGTTATAGTTAGTTCAGCTAACTATAACTCGCGCCCCGCAATGCACTGCTGATGACGTCACATATTACATCACTCATGACATGGTCAGTGACATCACTGATGACATCACTGATGACATCTCAAATGACATCACTGATGACATCACTGATGACATCATCCAGTGACTGTGTGTTTCTGTAAAGTTTAAATATGTTTAATATATATAGGGAAAGGCGTATTGAAGAATGAGTGGGTGTATAAGTGTCTGAATGGATGATTTAGTACGTGAGTGACTGACTCTACAAGTGAGTGATTAAACGTATCTTACTGAATGCATGGGTTAGTGACTAAACTGTGTGAATGTCTGTATCCGTCTGTTTGTTGGTGTGTAAGTGGATGCATGGATTTGCGAATAGCTACATGAGTGTCTATATGGGTTATTGATTGGTTCTCTGAGTATCTGTATGGCTGCCTGAGTGTTTGTGTGGGTGGGGTGTGTGTGACTCTATACATAGATGTGTGAGTGGGTGATTCACTGGGTGCATGATTTCAAGAGTGCATCTGTGATGGACTGCTTGGGTGGGTGAGTGTGTGTATGGGTGTGTTAGTGAGTGAATGTATATCTCAGTGGTACATGTGCGAGTAACTACATATGTAAAAGGCAGTATATATGTGTGTTAGAGTATTTAAATGGCTATAAGTGAGAGTGTGTTATTGTGAGAGTGGCTGTATGGATGCGTGTGTGCTTGTATCAGTTATTGTATAAGAGCGTAAGAATGTGCTAGTATTTGTATGAGTAAGTGAGCTGGTGTGTGTATAACTGTATAGGTGAGTAAATGGGTGTGTGATTAATTTTTTGCATGACTGACTAGGTGTGTGAGTACCTCTATGGATGAGTGGCGGTGTGTTAGTGTTTATATAGGTGTATGAGTGCATATGATAGTCCTGTACTGAGTGACTGTAAGTATGAGTGACTGTACAGGTGAGTGAGTGGATGTGTGTGTAGACCTAAGAATCAGTGAGTGGGTATGTAGTTTTTGGTGTTGGAGTGTCTATGGTTTTGAGAATGGCAGTCTGTAATTTAGAGTGGGTGTATCAAAAGTTATATTAGGGTGTGAGAAGATGCATGAAATTATCACATGGATGATGTCATCAGTGATGTCATTTGAGATGTCATCAGTGATGTCATCAGTGATGTCACTGACCATGTCATGAGTGATGTAATATGTGACGTCATCAGCAGTGCATTGCGGGCGCGAGTTATAGTTAGCTGAACTAACTATAACAGGGGAATTTCATGGGTTTTGTATGAGTGCAATGTCCAACTAACTATAACTGTCCCTAAAACCTATGGTTTTTTCAGTGAATTTCAAAGGTTTTTTAAATGCTAATTTCTAACTATAACAAGTCTGAAACCTATGGTTTTTTCAGTGAATTTCAAAGGTTTTTTAAATGCTAATTTCTAACTATAACGTGCCTGAAACCTATGGTTTTTTCAGTGAATTTCAAAGGTTTTTTAAATGCTAATTTCTAACTATAACGTGCCTGAAACCTATGGTTTTTTCAGTGAATTTCAAAGATTTTTTAAATGCTAATTTCTAACTATAACGTGCCTGAAACCTATGATTTTTTAAGTGAATTTCAAAGGTTTTTTAAATGCTAGTTTCTAACTATGCCAACAGAGGTAGGACATGTGAGAAGTTGGCCTGGCATATGCTGTCCACTAATTATAGTGGGCACCTTGCACCAGTCCAAATCGACTCTTATGGTAGGTAGGTTAAAGACAACCTTATTGAAAGCTATCCTAGTGGTAGCTGTGGAGAGCAGCCTTCAGGCTAAGTCTTGAAGGAATGTAAAGCAGCTTGTTTTACCAGTCTATAATCTCTTGAGTGACCAAATGAAAGAGCACCACACCAGGTATATATTCAAAATATATGTATTTATTACTAAACACACCCCTCTAGTCTCTTTATGAGGCTAGAGTTCGAAGTACATAGGTTATAAGATCTTAAATCACAGTAATAGCACAAATACACGTTTGGGCCCTAGGGGCGTACCAAACCATATACCAATAAAGTGGTATGCGAACCACGACTGAACTAGACACTAGGCCTAGAGCCTCTAGAAGTGCTTGGACCACAAGGAACCACCCAAGGTAGTGACACAGGGGACCCACGGGAGACGCGTGCAGTGTAAATACACAACCGCGATACGCCGTTAACTTCTATGGAGAAAGTCGGGATCGGGAAAATAGAGGAAAGGGACACTTAAAAGAGGACTAGGACAAAACCCTTTGAGATCTAGGACTTTGAAGAGTCTCTACCCACGGGAGCACCGGAGTACTCGTGTTACCTCACCCAGGGAAGCCGGGTGCATAGGTGCCTTTCGGGGTCGGGTTTCGTCGTCGTTTCTTATGGCGATCTGCTGCAAAGTGCTGCTGGCGACCAGGAGAAAAGTGTCCGGGTGGATCCAAGAGTGGATCGGAGTTCTGAAGAACCTGAAAGCAGAGGGGACAGAGTCTGGGTCACTAGCCAGTGACCAGGAAGGCGATGGACAGATGCCCACCGATGTCGAGTGCTTCAGGTTCGTTGATGGTCGTCTTGACTCTTCAGCCACGAGGTCCGAGAGGCGTTGTCGGCGACCAGGAGCAGGATTCGGGCTGTTGCTCGATGTCTGTCGAGTGCAGAGGTGTCGGCGACCAGATTGGACCCAACAAGCCTTGGCAACGGCAAGTCTAGGGTAAGATGTAGATCGTCGATGATGCAGATCAGCAAGGTCTGGGGAACTCACCCAGCGAAGGTAAGTGAGGGCAGGCCTGTAGCACCCAGACTGCCAAGTAAAGAAAAGATTGGCCTTCGTTGAGGGCTACTAGCCAACGGGCTAGCGACCGCGAAGGAGCCTCGTGACGCTGCACGTGGAGCTGGCTTACAGGACACTCGTGGAGTGGGGGCCAGTGATCTTCGGTGCAGGTGGTGCTGGAGGCTAGGGCTACTCGGAGCCCAAAGCACGACTTCTTGGAAGACCCAGAAGATGGTGCACTTGCAAATGTGCTCGGTGTCCAGGGGTCACGGTTTCAAGTCACCCACGATAGCCACGGGCCTCAGCTTTGCTGGGGACTCAGGGTAGCCTCGGAGAAGTCTGAAAATCCACCTCTGGTGATGCGATGACTTCGGCGTCCGACGGGAGCTTCAGTGATGCGAACCGGACAGATGCTTCTTTGGTGCCTGCCAAGCAGGGGAGTCACTCCTTGACCCCAAGGGAGATTCTTCAGTCCTCTAATCGTGAGTAGAGCGTCGAAGGTCCAGGATTCCATTTCAGAGTTTCGTCCAGGTATAATCTAAAGTCCTAAGGACTGGGTTCCTACCTTTATTCTAAAAATAGGGGTTGGACTACTCTGTGGCCCCACCTATGGGTGGGTCAGGGCAGAGGGGTGGCTACACCCCTTTCCCTTTGTCCAGTTCGCGCCAAAGCAGGGGCTGCAAGCCCCTGATCCGGTTTGAACTGGGGTATGCATAGGGACACCAAATGTGCCCCCAGTGCAGGACTTCAAAGCACCCGAAAGTGCTCCCGCCCAGCCCCAATACACATTGTCCTGTCTGGGGAGGTGGTCACACCTCCCTGGGACAGGAAACCTATTGTCCAGGCCTCCCCTGCCGGAGTTTCGTCCAGCAGCAGGAGGCCAGACTCGTGTCTGTGGCAGCAGCATCCATTTTGTGATGCCAGGGCTCTGGAAAGAAGTTACCGGACTCGTCAGAGTTAACATGCCTTTCCCTCTAGAAGGGTGGAATGCTACCCCCGCCACCAGGATTGGCGGGGGGTAGTATTCCAAGATGTTTGACACCAAACACGACATGTTTAGGTGCAGCCATTCCATAGTTAGCATTTTACCGCGAGGATATAATGCGTGTAAGAGTATATGGTCAGGCTGCACTACAAACAGCATCAGAGATGGTCTCCGAACGCTGCAGAGGGGCCCTGCTCATGCAGGGGCACCCTCTCACATAGGAACCATGCACTCTGCCTTTAGGATTGATAAGGCCTGCCTTAGGAGTGACTTATAGGTTTATATGTGTGTATGCATTTAGTGATATAGGTAACCTATACCATAGTAAGGGGTGCATGCACCACCTTACCCAGGCTGCAGTAGCAGACCCGTGGTGTCAGTTTGGATGGCCTTCCAGGGGTGGCATAATACATGCTGCAGCCCCTGGTACCTATGCCCTTGGTACATAGTATACCATATACTAGGGACTTACAAGGGCACTCCAGATCCCAATCAGTGATGTGCCTAAGGCACATGGAGACCCTTTTAAAGAGGAAACAGCTAGGCTGGGGTTCTGAATAGCAGGGCCCCAGCCAGACTAATGTCGAAAACCAGTGAAGCATCAGCAAAAAGTGGGGGTACCCATGTGAAGCAGATCCTACTCTCCTACACAACCCCCCCAAACGTAGGGACATTAAACTAACCTTGCCCAGTTAAGTCTTCATGTTCTAAGTGGAAATACCTAGAGAGTCCATCTGCATTCGCATGGTTACTCCCAGGCCTATGTTCCACTGTAAAGTCCATCCCCTGTAGGGAAATGGACCACCTAAGCAGTTTGGGGTTTTCACCCTTCATTTGTTTTAGCCATAAGAGGGGCTTATGGTCTGTCTGAACCAGGAAGTGTGTACCAAACAAGTATGGCCTCAACTTCTTCAGAGCCCAGACCACAGCAAAGGCCTCCCTCTCTATGGCTGACCAACGTTTCTCTCTAGGGGTCAGCCTTCTGCTAATAAAAGCTACTGGCTGATCCTGACCTTCTTCATTCAATTGTGACAGTACAGCCCCTACCCCCAATTCAGATGCATCTGTTTGAACAATGAACTTCTTGGAGTAATCAGGACTCTGCAGAATTGGAGCAGTGCACATGGCCTGCTTGAGGTCATCAAATGCCTTTTGACAGCTAGCTGTCCACTGAACCTTTTTGGGCATTTTCTTAGAAGTTAAGTCATTCAAGGGTGTCACTATTGATCCATACCCCTTGACAAATCTCCTATAGTACCCAGTCAGGCCTAAGAAGGCTCTCACCTGAGTCTGGGTAGTGGGAGCAGTCCAGTCCATGATGGTCTGGATCTTGCTCTGCAAAGGTTGAACCTGGCCTCCACCCACAAGGTGGCCCAGGTACACAACCTGACTCTGCCCTATCTGGCACTTAGTGGCCTTGATAGTCAGGCCTGCCTTTTGCAGGGCCTGTAAAACATTCCTGAGGTGGACCAGGTGATCCTCCCAGGTGGAGCTAAAGACAGCAATATCATCTAGATAAGCTGCACTATAGGCTTCCAGTCCTGTGAGAACTGTGTTCACCAACCTCTGGAAAGTGGCAGGTGCATTTTTCAGACCAAAGGGCATCACCACAAATTGATAATGCCCACTAGGGGTTGAAAATGCTGTTTTGGGCTTTGCAGTATCAGCTAGTCTGATCTGCCAGTAGCCAGCTGTTAGGTCAAATGTGCTGAGATATTTGGCAGATGCCAAAGTATCTATGAGCTCATCTGCCCTGGGTATTGGATGGGCATCAGTCCTAGTGACTGCATTGAGACCCCTGTAGTCTACACAAAACCTCATCTCTCTTTTCCCACCACTGGTGTGAGGTTTAGGTACTAGGACTACTGGACTAGCCCAAGGGCTATCTGAGGGCTCAATCACTCCCAATTCCAACATCTTCTGGACTTCAGTCCTGATACAGTCCCTGACATGGTCAGGTTGCCTATAAATCTTGTTTTTAATAGGCAGACTGTCCCCAGTGTCCACTTCATGAGTGCACCAGGTGGTCTGACTGGGTGTCAGTGAAAACATATGTCTAAACTGATTGAGGACTTGCCTGCAATCAGTTTGTTGCTGGGTAGTGAGGCTGCCTGCCAAGGCTACACCATCAACTGACCCATCGTCAGGGTTCTGTGAGAGCAGGTCAGGGAGTGGGTCACTCTCTTCCTCCTGCCCTTCATCAGTAGCCATGAGCAAGCCCATGTCTGCCCTGTCCACATATGGCTTAAGTCTGTTGACATGGAGAACCCTTTGGGGACTCCTGGGTGTTCCCAGGTCCACTAAGTAAGTGACCTCACCCTTCTGCTCAACAATAGTGTGGGGTCCACTCCATTTGTCTTGGAGAGCTGCTGGGGCCACTGGCTCCAACACCCACACCTTCTGTCCTGGCTGGTAAACAGTCAGAACAGCCTTTTGGTCATGCCAGGCCTTCTGAAGTTCCTGGCTAGCCTCAAGGTTTTTGGTTGCCTTTTTCATGTACTCAGCCATCCTGGAGCGGAGACCAAGTACATAGTCCACTATATCTTGCTTTGGGGGCTTGAGAGGTAACTCCCATCCTTCCTTCACCAAGCACAGTGGACCCCTCACAGGGTGGCCAAACAGAAGTTCAAAAGGGCTGTAACCAACCCCTTCTGAGGCACCTCCCTATATGCGAATAAAAGGCAGGGCAAGAGTATGTCCCATCTACGCCTAAGCTTTTCTGGGAGCCCTTTAATCATGCCCTTCAAGGTTTTGTTGAATCTCTCAACTAAACCATTGCATTGTGGGTGATAGGGTGTGGTGAACTTATAAGTAACTCCACACTCCTTCCACATTGCTTTTAAGTACCCAGACATGAAGTTAGCACCCCTGTCTGATACTACCTCCTTAGGAAAGCCCACTCTTGAGAAGATTCCCAGGAGGGCCCTTGCCACTACAGGTGCTGTAGTGGTCCTGAGGGGAATAGCTTCTGGGTACCTGGTGGCATGATCCACTACCACCAGGATAAACCTGTGCCCAGAGGCTGTTTGGGGATCCATGGGACCAACAATGTCAATCCCTACCCTTTCAAAGGGCACCCCCACCACAGGTAGTGGTATCAGGGGGCCTTTGTAGTGCCTCCTGCTTTGCCACTGGCTTGGCAGGTTACACAGGAGCGACAAAACTCCTTACTGTCTTCAGACATGTGGGGCCAGTGAAAGTGAGGGACAATTCTGTCCCAAGTCTTGTTCTGGCCCAGGTGTCCTGCTAAGGGAATATCATGGGCTAGGGTCAATAGGAAGCCCCTGAACTTCAAAGGTATTACCAACCTCCTGGTAGCACCAGGCTTGGGGTCTCTACTCTCTGAGTACAGGAGTCCATCATACCAATACACTGTGTGAGAAGTTGGCCTGGCATATGCTGTCCACTAATTATAGTGGGCACCTTGCACCAGTCCAAATCGACTCTTATGGTAGGTAGGTTAAAGACAACCTTATTGAAAGCTATCCTAGTGGTAGCTGTGGAGAGCAGCCTTCAGGCTAAGTCTTGAAGGAATGTAAAGCAGCTTGTTTTACCAGTCTATAATCATTTGAGTGACCAAATGAAAGAGCACCACACCAGGTATATATTCAAAATATATGTATTTATTACTAAACACACCCCTATAGTCTCTTTATGAGGCTAGAGTTCGAAGTACATAGGTTATAAGATCTTAAATCACAGTAATAGCACAAATACACGTTTGGGCCCTAGGGGCGTACCAAACCATATACCAATAAAGTGGTATTCGAACCACGACTGAACTAGACACTAGGCCTAGAGCCTCTAGAAGTGCTTGGACCACAAGGAACCACCCAAGGTAGTGACACAGGGGACCCACGGGAGATGCGTGCAGTGTAAATACACAACCGCGATACGCCGTTAACTTCTATGGAGAAAGTCGGGATCGGGAAAATAGAGGAAAGGGACACTTAAAAGAGGACTAGGACAAAACCCTTTGAGATCTAGGACTTTGAAGAGTCTCTACCCACGGGAGCACCGGAGTACTCGTGTTACCTCACCCAGGGAAGCCGGGTGCATAGGTGCCTTTCGGGGTCGGGTTTCGTCGTCGGTTCTTATGGCGATCTGCTGCAAAGTGCTGCTGGCGACCAGGAGAAAAGTGTCCGGGTGGATCCAAGAGTGGATCGGAGTTCTGAAGAACCTGAAAGCAGAGGGGACAGAGTCTGGGTCACTAGCCAGTGACCAGGGAGGCGATGGACAGATGCCCACCGATGTCGAGTGCTTCAGATTCGATGACAGTCGTCTTGACTCTTCAGCCACGAGGTCCGGGAGGTGTTGTCGGCGACCAGGAGCAGGAATCAGGCTGTTGCTCGATGTCTGTCGAGTGCAGAGGTGTCGGCGACCAGATTGGACCCGACAAGCCTTGCCAACGGCAAGTCTCGAGTAAGATGTAGATCGTCGATGATGCAGACCAGCAAGGTCTGGGGAACTCACCCAGCAAGGGTCAGTGAGGGCAGGCCTGGAGCAACCAGACTGCCAAGTAAAGAAAAGATTGGCCTTCGTTAAGGGCTACTAGCCAACGGGCTAGCGACCGCGAAGGAGCCTCGTGACGCCGCACGTGGAGCTGGCTTACAGGACACTCGTGGAGTGGGGGCCAGTGATCTTCGGTGCAGGTGGTGCTGGAGGCTAGGGCTACTCGGAGCCCAAAGCACGACTTCTTGGGAGACCCAGAAGATGGTGCACTTGCAAATGTGCTCGGTGTCCAGGGGTCACGGTCTCAAGTCACCCACGATAGCCACGGGCCTCAGCTTTGCTGGGGACTCAGGGTAGCCTCGGGGAAGTCTGAGAATCCACCTCTGGTGATGCGATGACTTCGGCGTCCGACGGTAGCTTCAGTGATGCGAACCAGACAGATGCTTCTTTGGTGCCTGCCAAGCAGGGGAGTCACTCCTTGACCCCAAGGGAGATTCTTCAGTCCTCTAATCTTGAGTAGAGCGTCGAAGGTCCAGGATTCTGTTTCAGAGTTTCGTCCAGGTATAATCTAAAGTCCTAGGGACTGGGTTCCTACCTTTATTCTAAAAATAGGGGATGGACTACTCTGTGGCCCCAACTATGGGTGGGTCAGGGCAGAGGGGTGGCTACACCCCTTTCCCTTTGTCCAGTTCGCGCCAAAGCAGGGGCTGCAAGCCCCTGATCCGGTTTGAACTGGGGTATGCACAGGGACACCAAATGTGCCCCCAGTGCAGGACTTCAAAGCACCCGAAAGTGCTCCCGCCCAGCCCCAATACACATTGTCCTGTCTGGGGAGGTGGTCACACCTCCCTGGGACAGGAAACCTATTGTCCAGGCCTCCCCTGCCGGAGTTTCGTCCAGCAGCAGGAGGCCAGACTCGTGTCTGTGGCAGCAGCATCCATTTTGTGATGCCAGGGCTCTGGAAAGAAGTTACCGGACTCGTCAGAGTTAACATGCCTTTCCCTCTAGAAGGGTGGAATGCTACCCCCGCCGCCAGGATTGGCGGGGGGTAGTATTCCAAGATGTTTGACACCAAACACGACATGTTTAGGTGCAGCCATTCCATAGTTAGCATTTTACCGCGAGGATATAATGCGTTTAAGAGTATATGGTCAGGCTGCACTACAAACAGCATCAGAGATGGTCTCCGAACGCTGCAGAGGGGCCCTGCTCATGCAGGGGCACCCTCTCACATAGGAACCATGCACTCTGCCTTTAGGATTGATAAGGCCTGCCTTAGGAGTGACTTATAGGTTTATATGTGTGTATGCATTTAGTGATATAGGTAACCTATACCACCGCAAGGGGTGCATGCACCACCTTACCCAGGCTGCAGTAGCAGACCTGTGGTACCAGTTTGGATGGCCTACCAGGGGTGGCATAATACATGCTGCAGCCCCTGGCAGGCCTCTGAGGTACCTATGCCCTTGGTACATAGTATACCATATACTAGGGACTTACAAGGGCACTCCAGATCCCAATCAGTGATGTGCCTAAGGCACATGGAGACCCTTTTAAAGAGGAAACAGCTAGGCTGGGGTTCTGAATGTCGAAAACCAGTGAAGTATCAGCAAAAAGTGGGGGTACCCCTGTGAAGCAGATCCTACTCTCCTACACAACTCCCCCCCAAACGTAGGGACATTAAACTAACCTTGCCCAGTTAAGTCTTCATGTTCTAAGTGGAAATACCTAGAGAGTCCATCTGCATTCGCATGGTTACTCCCAGGCCTATGTTCCACTGTAAAGTCCATCCCCTGTAGGGAAATGGACCACCTAAGCAGTTTGGGGTTTTCACCCTTCATTTGTTTTAGCCATAAGAGGGGCTTATGGTCTGTCTGAACCAGGAAGTGTGTCCCAAACAAGTATGGCCTCAACTTCTTCAGAGCCCAGACCACAGCAAAGGCCTCCCTCTCTATGGCTGACCAACGTTTCTCTCTAGGGGTCAGCCTTCTGCTAATAAAAGCTACTGGCTGATCCTGACCTTCTTCATTCAATTGTGACAGTACAGCCCCTACCCCCAATTCAGATGCATCAGTTTGAACAATGAACTTCTTGGAGTAATCAGGACTCTGCAGAATTGGAGCAGTGCACATGGCCTGCTTGAGGTCATCAAATGCCTTTTGACAGCTAACTGTCCACTGAACCTTTTTGGGCATTTTCTTAGAAGTTAAGTCATTCAAGGGTGTCACTATTGATCCATACCCCTTGACAAATCTCCTATAGTACCCAGTCAGGCCTAAGAAGGCTCTCACCTGAGTCTGGGTAGTGGGAGCAGTCCAGTCCATGATGGTCTGGATCTTGCTCTGCAAAGGTTGAACCTGGCCTCCACCCACAAGGTGGCCCAGGTACACAACCTGACTCTGCCCTATCTGGCACTTAGTGGCCTTGATAGTCAGGCCTGCCTTTTGCAGGGCCTGTAAAACATTCCTGAGGTGGACCAGGTGATCCTCCCAGGTGGAGCTAAAGACAGCAATATCATCTAGATAAGCTGCTCTATAGGCTTCCAGTCCTGTGAGAACTGTGTTCACCAACCTCTGGAAAGTGGCAGGTGCATTTTTCAGACCAAAGGGCATCACCACAAATTGATAATGCCCACTAGGGGTTGAAAATGCTGTTTTGGGCTTTGCAGCATCAGCTAGTCTGATCTGCCAGTAGCCAGCTGTTAGGTCAAATGTGCTGAGATATTTGGCAGAGGCCAAAGTATCTATGAGCTCATCTGCCCTGGGTATTGGATGGGCATCAGTCCTAGTGACTGCATTGAGGCCTCTGTAGTCTACACAAAACCTCATCTCTCTTTTCCCACCACTGGTGTGAGGTTTAGGTACTAGGACTACTGGACTAGCCCAAGGGCTATCTGAGGGCTCAATCACTCCCAATTCCAACATCTTCTGGACTTCAGTCCTGATACAGTCCCTGACATGGTCAGGTTGCCTATAAATCTTGTTTTTAATAGGCAGACTGTCCCCAGTGTCCACTTCATGAGTGCACCAGGTGGTCTGACTGGGTGTCAGTGAAAACATATGTCTAAACTGATTGAGGACTTGCCTGCAATCAGTTTGTTGCTGGGTAGTGAGGCTGCCTGCCAAGGCTACACCATCAACTGACCCATCGTCAGGGTTCTGTGAGAGCAGGTCAGGGAGTGGGTCACTCTCTTCCTCCTGCCCTTCATCAGTAGCCATGAGCAAGCCCATGTCTGCCCTGTCCACATATGGCTTAAGTCTGTTGACATGGAGAACCCTTTGGGGACTCCTGGGTGTTCCTAGGTCCACTAAGTAAGTGACCTCACCCTTCTGCTCAACAATAGTGTGGGGTCCACTCCATTTGTCTTGGAGAGCTGCTGGGGCCACTGGCTCCAACACCCACACCTTCTGTCCTGGCTGGTAAACAGTCAGAACAGCCTTTTGGTCATGCCAGGCCTTCTGCAGTTCCTGGCTAGCCTCAAGGTTTTTGGTTGCCTTTTTCATGTACTCAGCCATCCTGGAGCGGAGACCAAGTACATAGTCCACTATATCTTGCTTTGGGGGCTTGAGAGGTAACTCCCATCCTTCCTTCACCAAGCACAGTGGACCCCTCACAGGGTGGCCAAACAGAAGTTCAAAAGGGCTGTAACCAACCCCCTTCTGAGGCACCTCCCTATATGCGAATAAAAGGCAGGGCAAGAGTATGTCCCATCTACGCCTAAGCTTTTCTGGGAGCCCTTTAATCATGCCCTTCAAGGTTTTGTTGAATCTCTCAACTAAACCATTGCATTGTGGGTGATAGGGTGTGGTGAACTTATAAGTAACTCCACACTCCTTCCACATTGCTTTTAAGTAACCAGACATGAAGTTTGCACCCCTGTCTGATACTACCTCCTTAGGAAAGCCCACTCTTGAGAAGATTCCCAGGAGGGCCCTTGCCACCACAGGTGCTGTAGTGGTCCTGAGGGGAATAGCTTCTGGGTACCTGGTGGCATGATCCACTACCACCAGGATAAACCTGTGCCCAGAGGCTGTTTGGGGATCCATGGGACCAACAATGTCAATCCCTACCCTCTCAAAGGGCACCCCCACCACAGGTAGTGGTATCAGGGGGGCCTTTGTAGTGCCACCTGCTTTGCCACTGGCTTGGCAGGTTACACAGGAGCGACAAAACTCCTTACTGTCTTCAGACATGTGGGGCCAGTGAAAGTGAGGGACAATTCTGTCCCAAGTCTTGTTCTGGCCCAGGTGTCCTGCTAAGGGAATATCATGGGCTAGGGTCAATAGGAAGCCCCTGAACTTCAAAGGTATTACCAACCTCCTGGTAGCACCAGGCTTGGGGTCTCTACTCTCTGAGTACAGGAGTCCATCATCCCAATACACTGTATGGGGACCACTAGCTTTCCCAGCAGCCTCAGCAGCAGCTTGCTGTCTGAGGGGTTCAAGGGAGGGGCAGCTCTGCTGCTCCTGGCTCAGATCTGCCCTAGAAGGTCCCCCTGTCCCCAAGAACTCAACCTGTTCAGGTTCAAGTTCCTCTGGGACAGTTCCTTCTTCAGGGCTGAGATCATCCCCCTCAAGGGACTGATCTTCCTCCTGAGCCAAGGGGGAAGGCACTGCCTTAACCCTACTACTCCTCCTCTTGGAAGGCACTTGGTCCATTCTTCCAGAATCCAAGGCCTGTTCAGTTTTAGACAGTTTAGCTTGTGACCTGGTCACAGCAAACACATCTGCAGGGATCCCCAGCATTTCTGCATGGGTCCTGAGCTCCACTTCTGCCCAAGCAGAAGTCTCTAAGTCATTGCCAAGCAAGCATTCGACTGGTAGGTTTGCACTTACCACAACCTTCTTAAGGCCAGTTACCCCTCCCCAGGAGAAGTTAACAATTGCCAGAGTATGGTCTGTTCTGACATTGCTAGCATTGGTCACTTGGTACATTTCACCAAGCATAACTTGCCCAGGTAGCACAAGGTCTTGTGTCACCATTGTGACACTTGCCCCTGTGTCCCTAAATGCCAAAGCCTCTCGTCCATTGATTAAAGGCTGTTGTCTGTACTTGCCCAGATTACTGGGACTCACAGTGGAGGTCACATCCATGCCTCCATCACAGACTAACACAGCCTGAGTCAGTTCCCTGACTAAGTCAGAGCCCAACTCAGTTCCCAGGGTGAACCCTACTAAACCCTTTGCTGGAGCACCTCCACCAACTGTACTAGGGGGAACAGGTGCCTTAGGGGCATTGGTGGGTGCTGGACTGGAGTCTTTGGACTTGGTGCAATCACTGGTCCAGTGGGTCTTTTGCTTACAGACCTTGCACCATGGTTTTCTTTGGCCTTTACCCTTGGTAGACTGGGAATCCCCACCAGAAGAAGATTTTTGGGGGCCTGATGAAGACTTTTGATCTTTACCCTTCTCCCCACCCTTGTCAGAGTTCTTAGCATCTTGCTTCTTGGTTTCCCCACCTTGGTTCTGTACCTTCTGCTTCACCCTGGTTCTGACCCATTTGTCTGCCTTCTTTCCCAATTCTTGGGGAGAGGTCAGATCAGAGTCAACCAGGTACTGATGCAACAGCTGGTTTTGACAGTTATTAAGAATCTGCTCCCTCATTATCAGATTATACAATCCTGAGAAGTCACACACCTTACTGCCCATCAACCAGCCTTCCAGAGCCTTGGCAGAACAATCCACATAGTCTACCCAGTCTTGAGTCTGTGCTTTTTGGGTGTCTCTGAACTTCAACCTGTACTGTTCAGTGGTTAGGCCAAACCCATCAATAAGAGCACTCTTCAAGACCTTGTAATTGTCAGCATCCTCCTCTCTAACAGTGAGGAGCTTGTCTCTACCTTTGTCAGCAAAGGAGAGCCACAAGATTGCTGCCCACTGCTCCTGAGGGACCTTCTGTACTTTACAGGCCCTCTCTAAAGCAGTTATCCATTTGTGGATATCATCCCCACTCTGGTAGGGAGGGACAATCTTGCTCAGGTTCCTATGGTCATAGGACCTTTCCCTATCTCTAGGGACATGGCTGCCACCATGGGACTCTAGTCCCAACTTTCTTCTCTCTTTAAGGAGATCTAGGGATTCTCTATCTAAAGCCAATTGCTTCTTCCTGATCTCCAGTTGAGTTTCCTCATACTGGACCAGTCTCTTTCTTCTCTCATGAGAGGATTCCCTCCTGTGAGAAGAAACAGAGCTCCCTATTGAGGTGCCAGAGTGGTTAGACTCCTGAGAAGGAGACCTAGACTTTCTGAGCACACTCATAATCCTTCCTGGGGGGACAAAGGTGTGGTTCTCTAGATCCTCATCTTCATCTTCCCCAGAAGGGATTGGGTTCTCCAGGTCAGGGTCATTGTCACCCTCCTGGTCAGTTTCAGAGGGGGGCTGGGGGTAGTAGTACCCCTGGCCCCTTCCTCATCTGCTGGCCCACCCTCTGCTCCTACCCCTTCAGTCTCTGAAGACTTACTAAGATCATAAGCCACCAACAACTCCTGGAGGTGTTGGGTGGTGGGACTTTGGCCTGTCCTTAATTTCCTCACGTTACACAAAGCTCTCAGTTCCAAGAATGGGAGTGTGTCATACTTGGAGGGGGAAGCTCAATGGCTTCCTGCAGGGCATCTTTGGATCCTGCTTTTAAAGACATTACTAGTGTGGTGTGGTGTATGCACTACCTACTCTAGTGTGGCCTACTAAACTCTCTTGAGTTGTAGAAAGGGTTGTGCTATCCCTTAACACACAACTCTAAGTTCAGTAGAACTTACTGATATTCTAAGCTTAAATTATATGTACCTTAGGTACCTTTAGTGGTTTTCAGTTGATCAATTCAATTGAGATTATCTGGTAAAACAATAGCAAGCTGGAATCCCACACGCTGCACACCAATGTGAGAAGTTGGCCTGGCATATGCTGTCCACTAATTATAGTGGGCACCTTGCACCAGTCCAAATCGACTCTTATGGTAGGTAGGTTAAAGACAACCTTATTGAAAGCTATCCTAGTGGTAGCTGTGGAGAGCAGCCTTCAGGCTAAGTCTTGAAGGAATGTAAAGCAGCTTGTTTTACCAGTCTATAATCTCTTGAGTGACCAAATGAAAGAGCACCACACCAGGTATATATTCAAAATATATGTATTTATTACTAAACACACCCCTCTAGTCTCTTTATGAGGCTAGAGTTCGAAGTACATAGGTTATAAGATCTTAAATCACAGTAATAGCACAAATACACGTTTGGGCCCTAGGGGCGTACCAAACCATATACCAATAAAGTGGTATGCGAACCACGACTGAACTAGACACTAGGCCTAGAGCCTCTAGAAGTGCTTGGACCACAAGGAACCACCCAAGGTAGTGACACAGGGGACCCACGGGAGACGCGTGCAGTGTAAATACACAACCGCGATACGCCGTTAACTTCTATGGAGAAAGTCGGGATCGGGAAAATAGAGGAAAGGGACACTTAAAAGAGGACTAGGACAAAACCCTTTGAGATCTAGGACTTTGAAGAGTCTCTACCCACGGGAGCACCGGAGTACTCGTGTTACCTCACCCAGGGAAGCCGGGTGCATAGGTGCCTTTCGGGGTCGGGTTTCGTCGTCGGTTCTTATGGCGATCTGCTGCAAAGTGCTGCTGGCGACCAGGAGAAAAGTGTCCGGGTGGATCCAAGAGTGGATCGGAGTTCTGAAGAACCTGAAAGCAGAGGGGACAGAGTCTGGGTCACTAGCCAGTGACCAGGGAGGCGATGGACAGATGCCCACCGATGTCGAGTGCTTCAGATTCGATGACGGTCGTCTTGACTCTTCAGCCACGAGGTCCGGGAGGCGTTGTCGGCGACCAGGAGCAGGATTCGGGCTGTTGCTCGATGTCTGTCGAGTGCAGAGGTGTCGGCGACCAGATTGGACCCAACAAGCCTTGGCAACGGCAAGTCTCGAGTAAGATGTAGATCGTCGATGATGCAGACCAGCAAGGTCTGGGGAACTCACCCAGCGAGGGTAAGTGAGGGCAGGCCTGGAGCAACCAGACTGCCAAGTAAAGAAAAGATTGGCCTTCGTTAAGGGCTACTAGCCAACGGGCTAGCGACCGCGAAGGAGCCTCGTGACGCCGCACGTGGAGCTGGCTTACAGGACACTCGTGGAGTGGGGGCCAGTGATCTTCGGTGCAGGTGGTGCTGGAGGCTAGGGCTACTCGGAGCCCAAAGCACGACTTCTTGGGAGACCCAGAAGATGGTGCACTTGCAAATGTGCTCGGTGTCCAGGGGTCACGGTCTCAAGTCACCCACGATAGCCACGGGCCTCAGCTTTGCTGGGGACTCAGGGTAGCCTCGGGGAAGTCTGAGAATCCACCTCTGGTGATGCGATGACTTCGGCGTCCGACGGGAGCTTCAGTGATGCGAACCGGACAGATGCTTCTTTGGTGCCTGCCAAGCAGGGGAGTCACTCCTTGACCCCAAGGGAGATTCTTCAGTCCTCTAATCGTGAGTAGAGCGTCGAAGGTCCAGGATTCTGTTTCAGAGTTTCGTCCAGGTATAATCTAAAGTCCTAGGGACTGGGTTCCTACCTTTATTCTAAAAATAGGGGATGGACTACTCTGTGGCCCCACCTATGGGTGGGTCAGGGCAGAGGGGTGGCTACACCCCTTTCCCTTTGTCCAGTTCGCGCCAAAGCAGGGGCTGCAAGCCCCTGATCCGGTTTGAACTGGGGTATGCACAGGGACACCAAATGTGCCCCCAGTGCAGGACTTCAAAGCACCCGAAAGTGCTCCCGCCCAGCCCCAATACACATTGTCCTGTCTGGGGAGGTGGTCACACCTCCCTGGGACAGGAAACCTATTGTCCAGGCCTCCCCTGCCGGAGTTTCGTCCAGCAGCAGGAGGCCAGACTCGTGTCTGTGGCAGCAGCATCCATTTTGTGATGCCAGGGCTCTGGAAAGAAGTTACCGGACTCGTCAGAGTTAACATGCCTTTCCCTCTAGAAGGGTGGAATGCTACCCCCGCCGCCAGGATTGGCGGGGGGTAGTATTCCAAGATGTTTGACACCAAACACGACATGTTTAGGTGCAGCCATTCCATAGTTAGCATTTTACCGCGAGGATATAATGCGTTTAAGAGTATATGGTCAGGCTGCACTACAAACAGCATCAGAGATGGTCTCCGAACGCTGCAGAGGGGCCCTGCTCATGCAGGGGCACCCTCTCACATAGGAACCATGCACTCTGCCTTTAGGATTGATAAGGCCTGCCTTAGGAGTGACTTATAGGTTTATATGTGTGTATGCATTTAGTGATATAGGTAACCTATACCACAGCAAGGGGTGCATGCACCACCTTACCCAGGCTGCAGTAGCAGACCTGTGGTGCCAGTTTGGATGGCCTACCAGGGGTGGCATAATACATGCTGCAGCCCCTGGCAGGCCTCTGAGGTACCTATGCCCTTGGTACATAGTATACCATATACTAGGGACTTACAAGGGCACTCCAGATCCCAATC
This sequence comes from Calotriton arnoldi, assembly GCA_963921515.1. NCBI lineage: Eukaryota > Metazoa > Chordata > Amphibia > Caudata > Salamandridae > Calotriton > Calotriton arnoldi. The sequence goes on from CAWUFW010010572.1 coordinate 115,975, forward strand.
AGTGATGTGCCTAAGGCACATGGAGACCCTTTTAAAGAGGAAACAGCTAGGCTGGGGTTCTGAATAGCAGGGCCCCAGCCAGTCTAATGTCGAAAACCAGTGAAGTATCAGCAAAAAGTGGGGGTACCCCTGTGAAGCAGATCCTACTCTCCTACACACTGTATGGGGACCACTAGCTTTCCCAGCAGCCTCAGCAGCAGCTTGCTGTCTGAGGGGTTCAAGGGAGGGGCAGCTCTGCTGCTCCTGGCTCAGATCTGCCCTAGAAGGTCCCCCTGTCCCCAAGAACTCAACCTGGTCAGGTTCAAGTTCCTCTGGGACAGTTCCTTCTTCAGGGCTGAGATCATCCCCTCAAGGGACTGATCTTCCTCCTGAGCCAAGGGGGAAGGCACTGCCTTAACCCTACTACTCCTCCTCTTGGAAGGCACTTGGTCCATTCTTCCAGAATCCAAGGCCTGTTCAGTGCTAGACATTTTGGCTTGTGACCTGGTCACAGCAAACACATCTGCAGGGATCCCCAGCATTTCTGCATGGGTCCTGAGCTCCACTTCTGCCCAAGCAGAAGTCTCTAAGTCATTGCCAAGCAAGCATTCGACTGGTAGGTTTGCACTTACCACAACCTTCTTAAGGCCAGTTACCCCTCCCCAGGAGAAGTTAACAACTGCCAGAGTATGGTCTGTTCTGACATTGCTAGCATTGGTCACTTGGTACATCTCACCAAGCATAACTTGCCCAGGTAGCACAAGGTCTTGTGTCACCATTGTGACACTTGCCCCTGTGTCCCTAAATGCCAAAGCCTCTCGTCCATTGATTAAAGGCTGTTGTCTGTACTTGCCCAGATTACTGGGACTCATAGAGGAGGGCACATCCATGCCTCCATCACAGACTAACACAGCCTGAGTCAGTTCTCTAACTAGGTCAGAGCCCAACTCAGTTCCCAGGGTGAACCCTACTAAACCCTTTGCTGGAGCACTTCCACCAACTGTACTAGGGGGAACAGGTGCCTTAGGGGCATTGGTGGGTGCTGGACTGGAGTCTTTGGACTTGGTGCAATCACTGGTCCAGTGGGTCTTTTGCTTACAGACCTTGCACCATGGTTTTCTTTGGCCTTTACCCTTGGTAGACTGGGAATCCCCACCAGAAGAAGATTTTTGGGGGCCTGATGAAGACTTTTGATCTTTACCCTTCTCCCCACCCTTGTCAGAGTTTTTAGCATCTTGCTTCTTGGTTTCCCCACCTTGGTTCTGTACCTTCTGCTTCACCCTGGTTCTGACCCATTTGTCTGCCTTCTTTCCCAATTCTTGGGGAGAGGTCAGATCAGAGTCAACCAGGTACTGATGCAACAGCTGATTTTGACAGTTATTAAGAATCTGCTCCCTCATTATCAGATTATACAATCCTGAGAAGTCACACACCTTACTGCCCATCAACCAGCCTTCCAGAGCCTTGGCAGAACAATCCACATAGTCTACCCAGTCTTGAGTTTGTGCTTTTTGGGTGTCTCTGAACTTCAACCTGTACTGTTCAGTGGTTAGGCCAAACCCATCAATAAGAGCACTCTTCAAGACCTTGTAATTGTCAGCATCCTCCTCTCTAACAGTGAGGAGCTTGTCTCTACCTTTGTCAGCAAAGGAGAGCCACAAGATTGCTGCCCACTGCTCCTGAGGGACCTTCTGTACTTTACAGGCCCTCTCTAAAGCAGTTATCCATTTGTGGATATCATCCCCACTCTGGTAGGGAGGGACAATCTTGCTCAGGTTCCTATGGTCATAGGACCTTTCCCTATCTCTAGGGACATGGCTGCCACCATGGGACTCTAGTCCCAACTTTCTTCTCTCTCTAAGGAGATCTAGGGATTCTCTATCTACAGCCAATTGCTTCTTCCTGATCTCTAGTTGAGTTTCCTCATACTGGACCAGTCTCTTTCTTCTCTCATGAGAGGATTCCCTCCTGTGAGAAGAAACAGAGCTCCCTATTGAGGTGCCAGAGTGGTTAGACTCCTGAGAAGGAGACCTAGACTTTCTGTGCACACTCATAATCCTTCCTGGGGGGACAAAGGTGTGGTTCTCTAGATCCTCATCTTCATCTTCCACAGAAGGGATTAGGTTCTCCAGGTCAGGGTCATTGTCACCCTCCTGGTCAGTTTCAGAGGGGGGGCTGGGGGTAGTGGTACCCCTGGCCCCTTCCTAATCTGCTGGCCCACCCTCTGCTCCTACCCCTTCAGTCTCTGAGGAATTACTAAGATCATAAGCCACCAACAACTCCTGGAGGTGTTGGGTGGTGGGACTTTGGCCTGTCCTTAATTTCCTCACGTTACACAAAGCTCTCAATTCCAAGAATGGGAGTGTGTCATACTTGGAGGGTGGAAGCTCAATGGCTTCCTGCAAGGCATCTTTGGATCCTGCTTTTAAGGACATTACTAGTGTGGTGTGGTGTATGCACTACCTACTCTAGTGTGGCCTACTAAACTCTCTTGAGTTGTAGAAAGGGTTGTGCTATCCCTTAACACACAACTCTAAGTTCAGTAGAACTTAGTGATATTCTAAGCTTAAATTATATGTACCTTAGGTACCTTTAGTGGTTTTCAGTTGATCAATTCAATTGAGATTATCTGGTAAAACAATAGCAAGCTGGAATCCCACACTCTGCACACCAATGTGAGAAGTTGGCCTGGCATATGCTGTCCACTAATTATAGTGGGCACCTTGCACCAGTCCAAATCGACTCTTATGGTAGGTAGGTTAAAGACAACCTTATTGAAAGCTATCCTAGTGGTAGCTGTGGAGAGCAGCCTTCAGGCTAAGTCTTGAAGGAATGTAAAGCAGCTTGTTTTACCAGTCTATAATCTCTTGAGTGACCAAATGAAAGAGCACCACACCAGGTATATATTCAAAATATATGTATTTATTACTAAACACACCCCTCTAGTCTCTTTATGAGGCTAGAGTTCGAAGTACATAGGTTATAAGATCTTAAATCACAGTAATAGCACAAATACACGTTTGGGCCCTAGGGGCGTACCAAACCATATACCAATAAAGTGGTATGCGAACCACGACTGAACTAGACACTAGGCCTAGAGCCTCTAGAAGTGCTTGGACCACAAGGAACCACCCAAGGTAGTGACACAGGGGACCCACGGGAGACGCGTGCAGTGTAAATACACAACCGCGATACGCCGTTAACTTCTATGGAGAAAGTCGGGATCGGGAAAATAGAGGAAAGGGACACTTAAAAGAGGACTAGGACAAAACCCTTTGAGATCTAGGACTTTGAAGAGTCTCTACCCACGGGAGCACCGGAGTACTCGTGTTACCTCACCCAGGGAAGCCGGGTGCATAGGTGCCTTTCGGGGTCGGGTTTCGTCGTCGTTTCTTATGGCGATCTGCTGCAAAGTGCTGCTGGCGACTAGGAGAAAAGTGTCCGGGTGGATCCAAGAGTGGATCGGAGTTCTGAAGAACCTGAAAGCAGAGGGGACAGAGTCTGGGTCACTAGCCAGTGACCAGGAAGGCGATGGACAGATGCCCACCGATGTCGAGTGCTTCAGGTTCGTTGACGGTCGTCTTGACTCTTCAGCCACGAGGTCCGGGAGGCGTTGTCGGCGACCAGAAGCAGGATTCAGGCTGCTGCTCGACGTCTGTCGAGTGCAGAGGTGTCGGCGACCAGATTGGACCCAACAAGCCTTGGCAACGGCAAGTCTCGAGTAAGATGTAGATCGTCGATGATGCAGACCAGCAAGGTCTGGGGAACTCACCCAGCGAGGGTAAGTGAGGGCAGGCCTGGAGCAACCAGACTGCCAAGTAAAGAAAAGATTGGCCTTCGTTGAGGGCTACTAGCCAACGGGCTAGCGACCGCGAAGGAGCCTCATGACGCCGCACGTGGAGCTGGCTTACAGGACACTCGTGGAGTGGGGGCCAGTGATCTTCGGTGCAGGTGGTGCTGGAGGCTAGGGCTACTCGGAGCCCAAAGCACGACTTCTTGGGAGACCCAGAAGATGATGCACTTGCAAGTGTGCTCGGTGTCCAGGGGTCACGGTCTCAAGTCACCCACGATAGCCACGGGCCTCAGCTTTGCTGGGGACTCAGGGTAGCCTCGGGGAAGTCTGAGAATCCACCTCTGGTGATGCGATGACTTCGGCGTCCGACGGGAGCTTCAGTGATGCGAACCGGACAGATGCTTCTTTGGTGCCTGCCAAGCAGGGAGTCACTCCTTGACCCCAAGGGAGATTCTTCAGTCCTCTAATCGTGAGTAGAGCGTCGAAGGTCCAGGATTCCGTTTCAGAGTTTCGTCCAGGTATAATCTAAAGTCCTAAGGACTGGGTTCCTACCTTTATTCTAAAAATAGGGGTTGGACTACTCTGTGGCCCCACCTATGGGTGGGTCAGGGCAGAGGGGTGGCTACACCCCTTTCCCTTTGTCCAGTTCGTGCCAAAGCAGGGGCTGCAAGCCCCTGATCTGGTTTGAACTGGGGTATGCACAGGGACACCAAATGTGCCCCCAGTGCAGGACTTCAAAGCACCCGAAAGTGCTCCCGCCCAGCCCCAATACACATTGTCCTGTCTGGGGAGGTGGTCACACCTCCCTGGGACAGGAAACCTATTGTCCAGGCCTCCCCTGCCGGAGTTTCGTCCAGCAGCAGGAGGCCAGACTCGTGTCTGTGGCAGCAGCATCCATTTTGTGATGCCAGGGCTCTGGAAAGAAGTTACCGGACTCGTCAGAGTTAACATGCCTTTCCCTCTAGAAGGGTGGAATGCTACCCCCGCCGCCAGGATTGGCGGGCTGGTAGTATTCCAAGATGTTTGACACCAAACACGACATGTTTAGGTGCAGCCATTCCATAGTTAGCATTTTATCGCGAGGATATAATGCGTTTAAGAGTATATGGTCAGGCTGCACTACAAACAGCATCATAGATGGTCTCCGAACGCTGCAGAGGGGCCCTGCTCATGCAGGGGCACCCTCTCACATAGGAACCATGCACTCTGCCTTTAGGATTGATAAGGCCTGCCTTAGGAGTGACTTATAGGTTTATATGTGTGTATGCATTTAGTGATATAGGTAACCTATACCACAGTAAGGGGTGCATGCACCACCTTACCCAGGCTGCAGTAGCAGACCCGTGGTGTCAGTTTGGATGGCCTTCCAGGGGTGGCATAATACATGCTGCAGCCCCTGGCAGGCCTCTGAGGTACCTATGCCCTTGGTACATAGTATACCATATACTAGGGACTTACAAGGGCACTCCAGATCCCAATCAGTGATGTGCCTAAGGCACATGGAGACCCTTTTAAAGAGGAAACAGCTAGGCTGGGGTTCTGAATAGCAGGGCCCCAGCCAGACTAATGTCGAAAACCAGTGAAGCATCAGCAAAAAGTGGGGGTACCCATGTGAAGCAGATCCTACTCTCCTACAGGACATGTGAAGAAAGAAGAAAAAACGCACAGAAAGAAGCAAAAGATGTGCAGAAAGAACCAACAGAGGAGCAGAAAGAGGCCTTGTTGCAAACTCATCCTGTGCCCACAACTTTTTCAGACGGGTACTGGTGGTAACTGACTCTGACTAACCAGAGCCAGTGCGCGTTTGCACAGTGGTGAAGGGAGGGGGGCCTGAGGTGACATGTGTGCAAACACGCCCCGTGGCGCATTTTAAGTTGCGGGATTAAGTCCCCTTGAATCCTGAGGGTCCCTGGGGCCCAACTAGCCCCCCAGGTACCTACAGTTAGGACCACAGAGCTGAGTTGCAGAGAGGCGTTCCGAGGCCACGCACCTTTTTTCACCTCTCTGCAACGCAACTCTGTTGTGCTTACTGAAGGTACCTGGTGGGCTAGTTGGCCCCCAGGATTCAAAGGGAATTAACTCCCCAACTTAAAACGCACCACAGGGCGTGTTTGCGCACATGTCACCTGAGGCCCCGCCCCTCCCTTCACCACTGTGCAAACGCGCCCCGTGGCGCGTTTTAAGTTGGGGGATTAGGTCACCTTGAATCCTGAGAGTCCCTGGGGCCCAACTAGCCCACCAGGTACTTCCAGTAAGCACCACAGGTCTGCGTTGCAACGCCTGTAACAAATTGTGCAGTTGTGTTTAGGTAGTGAAGAGGGTCGTGCTGGGGGTAGTGTTTTAGGGTTTAGGGTAGTGCAGTGGTGTTTGTGTAGTGTAGGGGGTCATGCTGGGGGTAGATTTAGGGTTTAGGGTAGTGCAGTGGTGTTTGGGTAGTGTAGGGAGTCGTGCTGGGGGAGTGTTTTAGGGTTTAGGGTAGTACAGTGGTGTTTGGGCAGTGTAGGGGGTCGTGCTGGGGTTAGTGTTTTAGGGTTTTAGGGTTTAGGGTAGTGCAGTGGTGTTTGGGTAGTGTAGGGGTACTGCTGGGGGTAGTGTTTTAGGGTTTAGGGTAGTGCAGTGGTGTTTGGGTAGCGTAGGGGGTACTGCTGGGGGTAGTGTTTTATGGTTTAGGGTAGTGCAGTGGTGTTTGGGTAGTGTAGGGGTTCGTGCTGGGGGTAGTTTTTTAGGGTTTAGGGTAGTGCAGTGGTGTTTGTGTAGTGTAGGAGGTCGTGTTTTAGGGTTTAGGGTAGTGCAGTGGTCTTTGGGTAGTGTAGGGAGTCGTGCGGGGGTATTGTTTTAGAGTTTAGGGTAGTGCAGTGGTCTTTGGGTAGTGTAGGGGTTGTGCGGGGGTAGTGTTTTAGGGATTAGGGTAGTGCATTGGTATTTGGGTAGTGTAGGGGGTCATGCGGGGGTAGTGTTTTAGGGTTTAGGGCAGTGCAGTGGTGTTTAGGTAGTGTAGGGGGTCGTGCTGGGGGGAGTGTTTTAGGGTTTAGGGCAGTGCAGTGGTGTTCGGGTAGTGTAGGGGGTTGTGCTGGGGGAGTGTTTTAGGGTTTAGGGCAGTGCAGTTGTGTTCGGGTAGTGTAGGGGGTCGTGCTGGGGAGAGTATTTTAGGGTTTAGGGTAGTGCAGTGGTGTTCGGGTAGTGTAGGGGGTCATGCTGGGGGTAGTGTTCTAGGGTTTAGGGCAGTGCAGTGGTGTTCGGGCAGTGTAGGGGGTCGTGCTGGGGGTGGTGTTTTAGGGTTTAGGGCAGTGCAGTGGTGTTCGGGCAGTGTAGGGGGTCGTGCTGGGGGTAGTGTTTCAGGGTTTAGGGCAGTGCAGTGGTGTTCGGGCAGTGTAGGGGGTCGTGCAGGGGGTGGTGTTTCAGGGTTTAGGGCAGTGCAGTGGTGTTCGGGCAGTGTAGGGGGTCGTGCAGGGGTGGTGTTTCAGGGTTTAGGGCAGTGGTGTTCGGGCAGTGTAGGGGGTCATGCTGGGGGTGGTGTTTCAGGGTTTGGGGCAGTGCAGTGGTGTTCGAGCAGTAAAGGGGGTCATGCTGGGGGTGGTGTTTCAGGGTTTAGGGCAGTGCAGTGGTGTTCGGGCAGTGTAGGGGGCGGTGCAGGGGGTGGTGTTTCAGGGTTTAGGGCAGTGCAGTGGTGTTCGGGCAGTATAGGGGGTGGTGTTTCAGGGTTTAGGGCAGTGCAGTGGTGTTCGGGCAGTGTAGGGGGTCGTGCAGGGGGTGGTGTTTCAGGGTTTAGGGCAGTGCAGTGGTGTTCGGGCAGTGTAGGGGGCGGTGCAGGGGGTGATGTTTCAGGGTTTAGGGCAGTACAGTGGTGTTCGGGCATTGTAGGGGGTGGTGCTGGGGCTGGTGTTTCAGGGTTTAGGGCAGTGCAGTGGTGTTCGGGCAGTGTAGGGGGTCGTGCTGGGGCTGGTGTTTCAGGGTTTAGGGCAGTGCAGTGGTGTTCGGGCAGTGTAGGGGGTCGTGCTGGGGCTGGTGTTTCAGGGTTTAGGGCAGTGCAGTGGTGTTCGGGCAGTGTAGGGGGTCATGCTGGGGCTGGTGTTTCAGGGTTTAGGGCAGTGCAGTGGTGTTCGGGCAGTGTAGGGGGTCTTTGCTGGGGCTGGTGTTTCAGAGTCTAGGGCAATGCAGTGGTGTTCGGGCAGTGTAGGGGGTCGTGCTGGGGCTGGTGTTTCAGGGTTTAGGGCAGTGCAGTGGTGTTCGGGCAGTGTAGGGGGTCGTGCTGGGGCTGGTGTTTCAGGGTTTTGGGCAGAGCAGTGGTGTTCGGGCAGTGTAGGGGGTCGTGCTGGGGGTGGTGTTTCAGGGTTTAGGGCAGTGCAGTGGTGTTCGGGCAGTGTAGGGGGTCTTGCTGGGGGTGGTGTTTCAGGGTTTAGGGCAGTGCAGTGGTGTTCGGGCAGTGTAGGGGGTCTTGCTGGGGGTGGTGTTTCAGGGTTTAGGGCAGTGGTGTTCGGGCAGTGTACGGGGTCTTGCTGGGGGTGATGTTTCAGGGTTTAGGGCAGTGTAGTGGTGTTCGGGCAGTGTAGGGGGTCTTGCTGGGGCTAGTGTTTCAGGGTTTAGGGTGGTGCAGTGGTGTTCATGCAGCATAGGGGGTCGTGCTGGGGGTGGTGTTTCAGGGTTTAGGGCAGTGCAGTAGTGTTCGGGCAGTGTAGGGGGTCGTGCAGGGGGGGTGTTTCAGGGTTTAGGGCAGTGCAGTGGTGTTCTGGCAGTGTAGGGGGTCATGCTGGGGGTGGGGTTTCAGGGTTTAGGGCAGTACAGTGGTGTTCGGGCAGTGTAGGGGGTCGTGCAGGGGGTGGTGTTTCAGGGTTTAGGGCAGTGCAGTGGTGTTCGGGCAGTGTAGGGGTCATGCTGGGGCTGGTGTTTCAGGGTTTAGGGCAGTGCAGTGGTGTTCGGGCAGTGTAGGGGGTCTTGCTGGGGGTGGTGTTTCAGGGTTTAGGGCAGTGGTGTTCGGGCAGTGTAGGGGTCTTGCTGGGGGTGATGTTTCAGGGTTTAGGGCAGTGCAGTGGTGTTCGGGCAGTGTAGGGGGTCTTGCTGGGGGTAGTGTTTCAGGGTTTAGGGCAGTGCAGTGGTGTTCGTGCAGTATAGGGGGTCGTGCTGGGGATGGTGTTTCTGGGTTTAGGGCAGTGCAATAGTGTTCGAGCAGTGTAGGGGATTGTGCAGGGGGTGGTGTTTCAGGGTTTAGGGCAGTGCAGTGGTGTTCGGGCAGTGTAGGGGGTCGCGCTGGGGGTGGTGTTTCAGGGTTTAGGGCAGTGCAGTGGTGTTCGGGCAGTGTAGGGGGTCATGCACAGGGTGGTGTTTCAGGGTTTAGGGCAGTGCAGTGGTGTTTGGGCAGTGTAGGGTGTAGTGCTGGGGCTGGTGTTTCAGGGTTCAGGGCAGTGCAGTGGTGTTCAGGCAGTGTAGGGGGTCGTGCTGAGGCTGGTGTTTCACGGTTTAGGGCAGTGCAGTGGTGTTCGGGCAGTGTAGGGGGTCGTGCTGGGGCTGGTGTTTCAGGGTTTAGGGCAGTGCAGTGGTGTTCGGGCAGTGTAGGCGGTCATGCTGGGGCTGGTGTTTCAGGGTTTAGGACAGTGCAGTGGTGTTCGGGCAGTGTAGGCGGTCATGCTGGGGCTGGTGTTTCAGGGTTTAGGACAGTGCAGTGGTGTTCGGCCAGTGTAGGGGGTCGTGCTGGGGCTGGTGTTTCAAGGTTTAGGGCAGTGCAGTGGTGCTCGGGCAGTGTAGGGGGTCGTGCTGGGGGTGATGTTTCAGGGTTTAGGGTAGTGCAGTGGTGTTCGGGCAGTGTAGGGGGTCGTGCAGGGGCTGGTGTTTCAAGGTTTAGGGCAGTGCAGTGGTGTTCGGGCAGTGTAGGGGGTCGTGCTGGGGCTGGTGTTTCAGGGTTTTGGGCAGAGCAGTGGTGTTCGGGCAGTGTAGGGGGTCATGCTGGGGGTAGTGTTTCAGGGTTTAGGGCAGTGCAGTGGTGTTCGGGCAGTGTAGGGGGTCGTGCTGGGGGTGGTGTTTCAGGGTTTAGGTCAGTGGTGTTCGGGCAGTGTAGGGGGTCTTGCTGGGGGTGATGTTTCAGGGTTTAGGGCAGTGCAGTGGTGTTCGGGCAGTGTAGGGGGTCTTGCTGGGGGTAGTGTTTCAGGGTTTAGGGCAGTGCAGTGGTGTTCGGGCAGTGTAGGGGGTCATGCTGGGGGTGGTGTTTCAGGGTTTAGGGCAGTGCAGTGGTGTTCGGGCAGTGTAGGGGGTTGTGAAGGGGATGGTGTTTCAGGGTTTAGGCAGTGCAGTGGTATTCGGGCAGTGTAGGAGGTTGTGCTAGGGGTGGTGTTTCAGGGTTTAGGGCAGTGCAGTGGTGTTGGGGCAGTGTAGGGGGTCAAGCAGGGGCTGGTGTTTCAGGGTTTAGGGCAGTGCAGTGGTGTTCGGGCAGCGTAGGGGGTCGTGCTGGGGGTAGTGTTTTAGGGTTTAGGGTAGTGCAGTGGTGCTTGTGTAGTGTAGGGGGTTGTGCTGGGGGTAGTGTTTTAGGGTTTAGGGTAGTGCAGTGGTGTTTGTGTAGTGTAGGGGGTCATGTTTTAGGGTAGTGCAGTGGTGTTTGGGTAGTGTAGGGGTCGTGCTGGGGGTAGTGTTTTAGGATTTAGGTTAGTGCAGTGGTGTTTGGGTAGTGTAGGGGGTCGTGCTGGGGGTAGTGTTTTAGGGTTTAGGGTAGTGCAGTGGTGTTTGTGTAGTGTAGGGGGTCGTGCTGGGGGTAGTGTTTTACGGTTTAGGGTAGTGCAGTGGTGCTTGTGTAGTGTAGGGGGTCGTGCTGGGGGTAGTGTTTTAGGGTTTAGGGTAGTGCAGTGGTGCTTGTGTAGTGTAGGGGGTCATGTTTTAGGGTAGTGCAGTGGTGTTTGGGTAGTGTAGGGGGTCGTGCTGGTGGTAGTGTTTTAGGATTTAGGTTAGTGCAGTGGTGTTTGGGTAGTGTAGGGGGTCGTGCTGGGGGTAGTGTTTTAGGGTTTAGGATAGTGCAGTGGTGCTTGTGTAGTGTAGGGGGTCGTGCTGGGGGTAGTGTTTTAGGGTTTAAGGTAGTGCAGTGGTGTTTTTGTAGTGTAGGGGGTCATGTTTTAAGATGCAATGCTCCAATACCTGACCAGTCTGCACTACATAAAACTGCAAAAACTAATAATAAAAAGTGTTTTGCACACTTTTGTCATTGGGCTATATGTGGGCTACATCTGGGTAATATTTGTGCTACATTTGGGCTCTTTTTTCACTGGTGGCCATCTTGGAAGACTTCTTTGTTATGAAGTTTCCTAATTTCTTCATTTACTGCAGTCTCCTCAGTAGGAAATGCTTTCAGTTTTTTACTTTGATTCCATCAAGAAGGCATTCAGATGTGTCTCACATCTGCCATAAATTCAGAATGTTAGCACTCTAGTTGCTCATTAGATCACTGGATTAAAGCTACTGCTCACCAGGGAGTTAACTGGTGGTCTGCTGCTGGTATTGAAAGTGATTGTTTCAGTCTGCATGTCAGAATTTTCTAATGAAATAGAAGAGGATTTGAGATCTCACTTAAAACATGCCCTAATTTTTCTTTCTGCAGCACTAACCATAATTTCTATTTCAAAAAGAACCCCTCATTTTGTTCCTTTTTAAATTAAATGTTTTAAGTGTTACCGGTTTATTCCAATCAAGATGGCTTCAGGTGTGCCATACTTTTGTCATAAGTAAGGCTGTTAGCGCTCTAGTTGTTCTTTAGAACACTCTGGGAAGCTGCAGTAGAACACAAAGGCATCAACTGGCAGGCTGCTCCTGTTGAAATATAACAGGAAGATATTTGAGATCACACTTGAAATATGTCCTAATTTTTCTTTCTACAGCACTAACCATAATTTCTATTTCAAAAAGAACCCCCTCATTTTGTTCCTTTTTAAATTAAATGTTTTAAGTATTAACAGTTTATTCCAATCAAGATGGCTTCAGGTGTGCCATAATTTTGTCATAAGTAAGGCTGTTAGCACTCTAGTTGTTCTTTAGAACACTCTGGGAAGCTGCAGTAGAACACAAAGGCATCTACTGGCAGGCTGCTCCTGTTGAAATATAACAGGAAGATATTTGAGATCACACTTGAAACATGTCCTAATTTTTCTTTCTACAGCACTAACCATAATTTCTATGACAAAATGAACCCCATCATTTTGTTCCTTTTTAAATTAAATTGTTTAAGTGTTACCAGTTTATTCCAATCAAGATGGCTTCAGGTGTGCCATACTTTTGTCATAAGTAAGGCTGTTAGCACTCTAGTTGTTCTTTAGAACACTCTGGGAAGCTGCAGTAGAACACAAAGGAATCAACTGACAGTCTCTGCCCTTGTTGGATGTACATGTTTTACTGAGAATGTCAGACTTCATTCTCACATGACTGAGAAAGATAATGTGAATTTACAGAAAATATGCTCTCATTTTAGCTTCTGGAGCACCTTCCAAACCTCCATGGGACAAGCATGAGAAAATAGTGTTCTCTCAAACATGATTCATGATATCCCAGCAGAAGGTTTTTCACATGGTAAAATCACCTTAGAATACACCACAATTCCTAAAATTAGTATGGTACCATCAACAAATAAATTCTAATGTAACTAAAGCCTGTTATCACCCTTTATAGTTCTCCTTTTGGTGACCCTCAAAATCTTCTATTCACTACAATGCATTTCAATGAGGTACTATCATTTATATTGGTCCCAAGATGGCTGCCAGCAATTCCAGGATGAAGTGCTGACAGCCAATCAGATCTCACGATGACATGTGTGGTTAGGCTCCGCCCTGATATATATGTGACTTTACTTTTGATTTTCTCAGGAACTACTGCACGGATTTACACCATTTAAGCAAAAGGCACGACACTGAACCAAGGGCTACCTCTTTGCCAAATTTGGTGTAATTCCGTTCAGCAGTTCGGGCTGTAGCTGCGACTAAAGGTTCCTATGGAAAAATGAATGGGGAAAACGCGTTTTGGGACCCCCCTTTTTCTCGGCCCCCGCTTGACGTATCACCCCGAGACTTTCAGGATAGGAGCGGACCGGAGCGCCCCAACAAGTTGGAAACTTTCGCGAAGATTCGTCAACCGGCGCCAACGTTATTTCAAATAGAATGTCGCGGATTTCCTATGGATAATAGGTTTTAACTATAACTATCTACTGGCGACCGCCAGTAGATAATATATATGTATATATATATTATCTACTGGCGGTCGCCAGTAGATAGTTATAGTTAGGACCACGTTTCCATAGGAAAAGCATTTTTTGATGTGCTTATAACTTTGGCGTCGTTTGACGAATCTTTACGAAATTTTCCAAAAAGTTCCTCTTTTTAGGATAGCTCCTATCCTAAAAGTGTGGGGGGATTTGTCAAGGGGGGCTAAGAAAAAGGGGGTCCCAAAACATGTTTTCTCTATGCAATTTCCATAGGAAACTTTAGACAAGGCTACAGGTCAAACTGCTGAACGGAATTACACCAAATTTGGCAGAGAGAAAGGTCTTGGTCCAGAAAGCACGCTTTTGTTTAAATGGGGTAAATCCGTTCAGTAGTTTTAGAGAAATATCAAATTTTCCAGATATCGATATTTAAGAATTATGACATCTGATTGGCTGAGGCGTTATGAGCACGAGCTTGCGGCTGATTGGCTGCGAACTGTTGAAACTAGGAAGTGTTGGCAGCCATTTTGTGATTCAGTCCGTCAGCTCACAACTCTCCCTCTACAAGGCATCAGGTCCGTAGTTCTACCTCTGCGAGGCAACACTACAAATATACCGCAGCTCTGTGTGTGCGAGATACCCCTTTCACGTTCCCTCTCGCCACATCACCAGCTCGCGGCTATGCCGTTATAAGGCAGTCCGTCGCCTCGCAGCTCTGCGACTGCGAGCTGTCAGTCATTTTGTGACTCAGTCCATCAGCTCGCATCTCTCCCTCTAAAAGGCATCGGATCTGTAATTCTACCTCTGCGAGGCAATACTGAAAATATCCCACAGGTCTGTCTGTGCGAGATTCTCCTTTTACGCTCCCTCTCCCCACATCATCAGCTCACGGCTATGCCTTTAGAAGCCAGTCCGTCGGCTCGCAGCTCTGTGTCTGCGAGCCATCGGGCCCGCTGCTCTACCTCTGTGAGCCACCTAGTTAGCTTGTAGCTTTGTCTGTGCTATCAGGCCCGTCGGCCCGTTACTCTCCCTCTGCGAGTTAGCCCGTCGGGTTGCAGCTCGGAGGGCTCGCAGCTGTATGTCTGCGAGCCAACCCGTTAACTGATAGCTGTGTCTCTGCTAGCAGGCCTTTTGGCCCATTGGTCTCCCTCTGCGAGTCAGACCACAGCTCTCCCTCTGTGAGCCAGTACGGTGCTGTGCTTTTGCGAGCCAACGGCTCATAGGTCTCCCTCTGCGAGCTGAGCCCACGGGCCGCAGCTCTTCCTCTGCGAGCCTGCCCGACGGCCCGCAGGTGTCCCTCTGCTAGCCGAACCGCAGCAGACACTCTGCGAGCCGAAATTGGGAATATAAGGCGGCTCTAAAAAGAGCCCTTGTGTTTATTAGTTAGAGCTACATATAAGTGCGGATGCACAGCTTCAGGTTAATCGGAAAACTCGGTTTCCCTCATCTGTGAAGTGTACTCCATCACTTCTGTAGATATCAGCCATATCAAAACGTATGTTGTTGTTGTAGATCGACCCCATTCTATGGTCTCTGAGGTATGCAGACACAGCTTTGTTGACATTCTTCCTAGATTTTTCAATCTTATGACAAAATTGGTTTGACCACTTCCACTTCTGTCTTTGGCATATATTGGAATATACAAAGACAGTTTGAGGCTAAAGTAACATCAATTGTCCAAAGGTGTCCTTCATAAGCATTTCCAAACCTACCCCAGTCAATGTCCCTAGGTCGTTACCACCACAGTGCACAATCATGAGATCAGGATGTTGGAGATGCAAACAGGTTTTAACCAAAGGGAGCAATTGGTGCCACTTCAATCCTCTCTGTGCAAACCATTTAATGTGCACATTTTGTAAACCTAGGTCTAAGTCAATACGTCTCTGTTCTGCATACCTCTTGCACCAGAAAACATAGCTATGTCCTACAATCCACACTAGCATTTTGAAGGTATGGCTAGAAGATATGGATAAATGTCTGTAGCTCATGCAGTCCGTTCGTAGAATGAGAGATATGTTTAAACATGGGGAACTACTTTTTTTTTCACATACAAAATGTTAACCGATTGGGAGATGAAATGTATTGTGTCCTAAAAAGTAGGGTGTATTTTAGTTTTGATGAAAAGCATCTTTGTGATTGGTTAATAAAAAGCAGTTTATACGTGGAGTACATATTATAGGATGAAATTTGCTCAGCTCAACCACGGCTGCTAATTGTATTTGGAAGGTGCAGTTCAAGCTTGAAAGAATGGTGAACTTTTGACCTGCACGTGCCGTTAAATGTTGGAGAAAATGTTGCAAAAAAATATATCGGTAGGTTTAAAAAAATGATGAACTGTTAACCTGCACATGTCGTAGAATGTTCTAGAAAGTGTTGATACAATATGTTTTCACCTGTATGTGTCCTTAAAAAAACTGTTTATATGGAAAGTTCAAAAATAAGCAATAAAGAGAGGTTTTGCAATCTAAAAAAAATAAGGAACTATTCTGATTTGTTCTTTACATGGATTTATGTGTGGAGCAACAGGGAAATTGTGCCATTACTGGTTCCATTCTTGATGAAAGCGATGCATTACATGTACTGTGTGACAAGAAAAGAATTGCATGCGTTTGTGACATTTGAAATCTGCATACCAACTAGGAAGGTAAATTAGAAATTAAGAAGGTGTGTTATGTGCGGGGGTGTATCCCTTTGGCAAGCTCCACCTCTGTGAGCCAGACATTGTTTTTGCATAGGTGCTGGACGACATCTGATGCAGCCCCATCATCTATGCAGTCTGATGTGTCAGGGGAACACAGCCATGCAGCCATCACCCCGCCACACACACCGGACACAGAACCCGTATGAGGGGAGTTTTGTACCACAGTGCCTTCATTGCTGATGTTCTGTGATTGATATGTGTGTGGGCTGCATTGTGGGGGAATTGCCTGTGCATGGATGGCGATGCACACACACATGTTGGTATGTGGAGCCAAGTGCCCGTGCGGCCTTGCGCTGCATGTGCTATCTCACTCCGTCTCTCTCCCTCGCTCTCTCCTGCCCTGTCATAGCAAACTTGTGAAAGCGATGGGTGTGCGGCTCTCAGCGCGGCACTCGAGTACTTCTTAAGTCTTTCAAACACCGAGGGGTATATTCTCAAGGACATATCGCCGAGTTAACGGCACTTTATCGCAACCAAAATAGTGATAAATTTAACGCACCATTCACAAGCTGGAGCAAACAGCCCATATCACCAGTTTACCAGCGATAGCAGCCTCAAAAAGCATCGTCACGGATGAGTCCGGCAAATATTGCTAATGAGATGTAGAGTAGGCGTTCTCGTGCAAAAAGCAGCGAACACATCACTTCGCAAGTGTCTCAACCACCAGCAAGATCGTCGAAGAGAGTACAAAACAGGCGATAAGGTGCGTTAGTAGCAGAAAGTTTACACCTGCTCTGAGCTGGTGTAAAGTCGGACTACAACCTGCAATATGAAAGGGAGCCCACCCAGAGCCATACGTGAATGACAACAGATGCAATGGAGACAACGATCATGCAGCTCGGACACCCAACACTGCTCCGACCCCCGCCACCAGCCCCTTGTCTGCCATCCCCCTCACCTCCCCCCACACAAACAAATGTGACATCAACGTTAGGAAATCTGGAACGTAACAAATTGGCTGATGTCGCACAATTATAGTAAAGAAGATGCATGTGAGGTTGGACAAATAAGAATCTCAGTCATCTATAGAGTTACATATAAAACATTTTATTTAAACAAAACAACAAAATAAAGGTAGGTACAGGTATGGCGTGTCATCCCTCGACAATTTGTGAATCACAGCCTGCAAGACAAAAAGAAAGATAAGATTGTGCGTCATGCGTCCATGAAAGGAGAGAGAAAGAGAGAAAGAGTGAGAGAGAGGAAGAGACAGAGAAAGAAAGAGTGAGACAGAGAGGAAGACAGAGAAAGAGTGAGAGAGAGAGGAAGAGATAGAGAAAGAGTGAGATACAAGGAAGTGAGAGAGAAAGAGAGAAACAGTGTGAGAGAGAGGTAGAGAGAGAGAGAAAGAGTGAGACAGAGAGGAAGAGAGGAAGAGAGAGAGAAAGAAAGAATGAGAGAGAGAGGAAGAGACATAGAAAGAGAGAAAGAGTGTGAGAGAGAGAAAGGAAGAGATACAGAGTGAGAGAGAGAGAAAGAGTGTGAGTGACAGAAAGGAAGAGATGGAGAGGGAGAGTGAGTGTTGACACTGTGGAGAAAATCCCTACAGCTCACCTTTCTGCCACCGGTGTGTCTCCAACCACGTGTCGGGACATAGTGGAGTCTTGTAGTTTAGTCATCTGAAACATAGTATAGAATCAGTAATGTCAGAGTACATACAGCTGCACATGCCTAATTCTCTGTTTCTCCCCTGCGCACCCAGGCTGCTGCACCCCATCGACTCCCGCCGCCCAGAGGTGTCTGCCCGCCTCTGCGCACCTAGGCTGCTGTATCCCATCCACTTCCACTGCCCAGAGGTGTCTGCCCGCTGCTGTGCACCCAGGCAGGTACACCCCATCCAGTCCCACTGCCCGGAGGTGACTGCCCGTTCCTGCGCACCCAGAGTGCTGCATCCCATCCACTCCCACTGCCTAGAGGTGTCTGCCCGCTCCTGTGCACCCAGGCTGCTGCACCCCATCCACTTCCACTGCTCGGAGGTGTCTGCCCGCTCTTGTGCACCCAGGGTGCTGCACACTATCCACTCCCACCGCCCAGAGGTGACTGCTCGCTGCTGTGGAAACAAGGCTCTCTGCTCACCTTCCGCCACCGACGTGTGTCAAAGAGGGTCCACCACGTGCTGAAGCAACCTCCTCAGGCGCAAGTTGCGTACACGCGGTCAAGCTGAGCTCACAATTCAGAGCGGGTGTTGATTTCAGGATGGCCACGCATCATTGCAGGATGCACACGCGCTCAGCTCTGGTGGCACTAACTCAGTGGAACTGAAGTCATCGCCTCGTGGCGGGAGGTCCGTGTCGGGGGGGTCGTCAATCTGTGAATCTTCCTGCCCCTTGTCTCCATTCCCACGGGAGCTTTCTCTTCGTTTTTTTCTCCTCTGTTTGGCTTGCCTATTCCTCTTGTTTTTCCTCTGCTTCCTCGTCCTCGGCCCCTTTGTGCAACTGAGTCTTGATGAAACTCTGTCCTGCTTTGGTTCATCATTTGAAACTGCAATAAAAAATTACTCTTCTTTTTCTGTGGATCTTGGGTAAACTCTTGATTAACTGCAGTAGTTGATGCATCCGATAGACTCCCATCGGAGATATCGCTCTCACTGATTTCTCTCACAGCTGTTGGCATACTTGTTGAGACTGCCGCCATTCCCGCCTTATTCTCAAACAGGTGATCATATCTTTTATGAAATGTGAGTGTACGACCTGATTGATAGTCCTTAAAGTCGCGCAGGAATTTACGCTGTTTTTTGGCAGTTATCTCATCCTCGAGTTTGCCAGTTCGTACCATTAGGTTCTTCATATATTCTTCCAATACTTCTTTAGAGACCAACTGGCTGATTTCCAGAAGAACTTTGTCAATTTCAAGTAAAAGTTTGGCTCTATCCTTGAGTGCGTACTTCACCAAAATACGCATCATGGTTATGGAACATGCTGCGGAATTGTTGGACCATTCCTCAAGCATATCATTATCCGGATCCTCATAGGTGGGGATAGTCAATATTCGAAGACCACGAGGCACTCGATTCACATCGATATAATGCTGCAACGATTCTGCCTCCCACCACTTAGAGAGTTCTTTTTTATGCAGCTTTTCCAAGTTGTTATACAAAGTTTGTAATTTGATTTCATCAGTGATGCTGGATGAGGGAGCAAGTGCGCTCGACCTCGAATCTGGGGAACTGGGTTCGAGTCTCAGCAATGATGCTGAACATCCTGTGATTCTGGGCAAATCACTTAATCTCCCCGTGCCTAACAAAAATGAATGTGTCCTCATGTAATGCAACTGGTGCTATGTAAAGCGCTCTGATACCCGATTCGGGTCAATTCGCGCTATATAAAACTCTGTAAAATAAACAAAATAAAAAATAAAGCTCCTATCTGTGCAAAAAATAGTTTGTCAGCAGTTTCCTTTCTTCGTGCTTCTAGAGCAGCTGCCATTAATAAAATAGATTGTCTCTGCAGCACACAAATGCCGGTATGAAGATCTCGTTATCTTCCTTTATAACCAGCTCCCAGCACTTCACCTATCAACTGTGAAAGGAATCATGTGTAATTTTTGTCGTGTGCACGTTATTGGGATATTCTGTTATGTGCATTAATGCCCACATGGGCTAGATTGCATGTCATCATTTGTTGCCACATCGCGTTTTTTAATGCATAATAATAATTTTTGATATGCCCACTTGGGCGAGACCATCATGACTGTGGCCTGTTGCAGATAATACATTGTTTTCTGCACAGCTTTCTGAAGTATCAGAGCCTTGGAAATAATTAACTCAGGGTGATTTGCACTGGACCTTTCAGTATCAGTGACTGTGATCCTTACGTCAGGATCACAGTCACTGATACTGAAAGGTCCAGTGCAAATCACCCTGAGTTAATTATTTCCACTGGACCTTTCAGTATCAGTGACTGTGATCCTTACGTCAAGTGTATAGACTGTATATATTGATTTATATTTTTATTCTTGACTTAGTACATTGATTGTATAGATTGTATAAAAGTGATTCAAGATATCCCCGAGGTGTATACAATGTATTTTGCACATTACAAAATGGCCGCCACAGTTGCTAATATTGTACATACACTATAATGAGGTTAGTCCATCTTCTACTGAGTTGAAGGAAGTGGATATAATCATGTGTGTTTTGGGCTTCTACGAGCGTGAGCAAGGCGTAAGCCGAAACGCGTCGTTTTGAGTCTGCCATTAAAGACTTATATGCAGCACGTTGAGGTGTCCGAGTGTTTCCTGTGACATAAAGGGAGTTGTGGAGAGAATATATATATATATATCTATGTATATATATATATATCATATAAAAACGGAGTTCCAAACGCGCTCTCAGAACAATTGCAAAAACCACCAAAATCCAAGGATCATTCAAAAGGGGTTTATTAATTTCATAAACCCGACGTGACGCGTTTCACCCTCAAGGGGCTTGATCACACACCGTTCTGCCCACCTACACAGGTTTACATACATTTCCGGTTAGTACATGGGCATCAACATAGGACTTGACAGACGAGTTTAAACGCCATTTTGCACTTGCCATAGTGTTTATACATTATATACAATAAGAGGCATCTGCATTACAATTGGCATTGTGAGACCTAACTTTGTGTGTACGGTCCCTCTTAGGATGCGCCGGGTATTTGCAGATATGACATAGTTTCTATTACATAATTGTGTGTTGCTTAGTGCCGGTTGCGTTGTTAATGAGCGCACGCAGTGTATTCTGGTATTTGTAGTGCGCGTGCCGCTTCTCGCCTGCCATTATTTGTGGAGCCTCTTAGAGAAGGTGAAAAAAAATTTGTGAGTTGTTGGGGCAACGTTGTGCTTGTGTCTTACCAGTAGTGTACATCCCTTACGTAGCGGAACTTGTATTACATGTGTCATTGCCTATGGTTGCGGCAGTGCCGAGCATGTAAATCCCCGGATTAGTGGGAATAGGCATGACTTCACCACCAATATGTTGTGGTACGGGTGTTTCTGTGCCTGTTCTAGCGTCATAGCGGGACATGTGCCTCCCCGGTCTAATGGGAAAGGTACTTGACATAGGGTCGTGCAGCACCCCGGATTAGTGGGATGTTTGTCAGTCTTAGTTGGACTTGTGGTGCGTATCTTCCAAAATATCTGTCGAAGTATCAAAAGATATTGGTGCCACGTGTCGTGTTGGCTACTGCAGTGCCGACCTCCGTGCAATGTGATTGACCTGCTCGTATGTGCCTGGATTGTGTTCCTAGTATTGGACTCACTAATGGAACTGGTAGGTCCCTATAATTGCGCAGTGATGTCATGACACCCTAGTTGTGGCCCCCTATGTTGAGAGGGACTATGTGATATCTAATTGTTGGGCATCCCGTCGGTTACCATGTGATGCCGGTACGTGTATGTTCATGTTCACCTGTCTTGGTGGTGCACCCCTTTCTACCCCAAACAATACGTGATAAGACATACAATATCCAAATTACAATTTCAAATTCAAATTTGAGTTAGATCTTATCTGTTCACTGGGATGCAGCTGAAGAAAAGGGTAGGGATCCTTGTGTCACGAGCCCGAGACATAGTCCCTTCCTTTCCTCCTGTGAAAATACAATAACACACAAAAGAGAGCAGTTTGTATATGTTAGACCTGTCAGCCCTAGGGTGGTCTTTCCCTATTTTTTTTTCCTTTTTCGCCTCCTTTTTGCCACCATATTTTTACTGGACCTAGGTCTCTGGGCACCTCGCGACTGCTAGCCAGTGCTGAGGTGCAGGTGCTCTCTCTCACTCAAGATGGCTGCCACAGGCCCCTGCTACTGCAGAGGGGCCTGACACGCATACACACTAGTAGCCAGGGTCAGGCTGGGGTATAGGGATACAGTATCCATTCCATCCCCGCCTCTGGGCCACATAGCCAGGCATGTAGAAGGTTCCAGAACCTTCCGGGCTGTGGGAGGAGTTATGTTTTGCCGCCTTAGAGAGGGTCTCCTGACCTAGGAGTATAAAAGGCTTGGAGGGAAAACTTTCTAGTCAGTTGATGAGGCACCACTGAACCTGGGGGAACCTCCGCCGGAGTATAGGCTTTAGGGCCTAGGGGGAGACCTACACTACTGCTGCTGACAGGGCTGAGGCCCTGCTGGAGTAAGATAGCTGAGGAACGCCCACCACCCACTGACCTTGCCCAGTGTGAGGGGACCCAGGGAACCACCTTCAGCGTGCAGGGAGGAACATCAAGCACTCCCAGACCACCAACTCATTCCCCCCATGACAAGAAACTTCTGACAAGAAACTCTGACAAGAAACTTATACTAAGGAACTTCTGACAAGAAACTCATCACCAGAAGCGCCTAAGAAGCAACCAAGCTGGAGCAGTCGCAAGACGCCTTAATTTGAGGAGGCTTGACCGTCCAGCCAGGTCTGAAGCCTAAACTGCCCAACTGGGGATCACCAGGTAAAGCGCCGTACCCTGAAGCGCTAGACCTTCACCCCCTCACTATTCCTGCCTACTGCTGGGCTGCCCCCAAGTGCTCTTCCAGTCAGCCCTGCCCACAGGCTGCTGGTGCGTCCTGCTTTCTGTCACCCCCAGGTCACTGACCTTGTGTAGAGATCACCGCCGCGGCCGTCGCTGCCTGAGAAGAGCCGTGAGGTGAGGTGCGCTGTCGCGCCCTCACCGAAGGGAGCGCTGAGGCGAGGGAAGCTCCTCGAGTTTCTGTGGTGAAGTGCGCCGTCCGCGCCCTCACCGAAGCCTCCACAGATTGCCCCCATCGCCGCCGTCGCGGCCGAAGAAATTGCCACTGGACCCTGGGCCCTTATCGCCGCCGTCGCGGCTGAAGAAATCACCTCACCGCCGCCGCCGCGGCCGAAGAAGTTGCCCCCGCCGCCGTTGCGGCACAAGAAATCGCAAGCGCGATCATCGAGGCCTCCAGGCCCCGCCAACGCCGTCGCTAAGCAGCCGGGGACGCCGGCCGCGCCCCCAAGAAGGCCGCGCAACGATTGGGCGCCGGCTCCGCTCCCGCCCCCAGCGCCGACGGAGGCCCAGGAAGAGCCCCGGCCGTGTAGAGGGAGACGGGGAGCCGGCTGAAGAGGACTGCTGGCTCCCGCTCCCTTCCCCGAAGTCCTGGAAGCCGCGGCTGCACTTACCTTGATCCCGGGGGCTGGAGGAGTGAGATCCCAGCCCCGCAACGTCCCCACAGTCACTCCTTGATCCCGGGGGCCGGAGGAAGGTGCTACCGGCCCCCGCAACGTCCCCACAGTCCGGCCTGAAGGCCGAGGCACCTCGACCGGGCCCCGCCCTCCAGAACACGGGCCGGGCCTGGGGAGTGCCAGTCGCAGAGGAAGCGCGACCAACGATCCAGCAACAGGTGAGCCCAGGAGGCCCCTAGGGCCCACAAAACGCCACTGGGGGCCGGGGGCCACCATTAACCCTATAATCAATTGGGTAAACTTTCCCCATGAGGCGAGGCCCCGGAGAGGAGTGGGCCTAGGCTAGAGTTAACCCCTAAGGGTCATAGAAGCCCCAGGATACTGGACATGTCGAGGGGTTCCCTATAGTATTTAATAACTTATTGCAGATGCCTATTGTAATTACTGCCTAGGCCATGCTTTTAACTGCGAAATCTTTTACCACAGGGGGAAAGTATTTAATTGAATTGAGTTGAAGTGTTTTATGTTACAGGTGTACTGGAATTGCGATGCCCACTGTACTGAAGGTGGGCGCGCCTAGATTAATGCAGGCCTATTTAAATGTAAAGTGAAAAGCCTTCTTTTAAGTAATTGAATAAGCTAAAGTGAACTGCATGTCTAGGCCCCTGTTTTATTAACGTACCTTGAGATCATTATTAAGTGCTACGTGTAGGGGATAATTCCTGCGGCCTCTTAGTGGCCTACATTGTTGATGAGCTATGATGCTTTATTTAAAATGTGCACCAATTGAGTAATGCAATGAATTTGACTGTAGATCTGAATTAATTTGCCTCATCTAATGCCAACTTAAATTATTTATAAAAGATCTTGATTTTAAATACAAAAGCCTGGCGTGGTGTCATGTTATTGCGTTCGCATTTCTGAGTCAGAGTAAGAGTGTGCTGCACAACTGCCTTACACATTGCCTTCGCGTGCCTTTCCCGCTTCACGCTATGCTACCGTGTTGGACTCGGTAACCCCGGTTCCAACAGTATATATGTGCAGTACAGGCAGATATCAACGAACTATTTATATAGATATGGCTAAAGTTGTCTAAGCATTACGAGGCACACATACTTCAAGTAAATGTTGTTAAACACATTAAAAACTCATTGGATACTGGCTCAAGTGTGATTCATTCTATGTGGACTAATCGTCCTGTAGGTGTATGGCCATCTCCTCGTCCAGGTTATGGCCATTAGGGTGTTGAGTCCCCATCTCTATGATGTGTCTCGATTCCCGTTGCCTAAGCCTCAATGTTCTGTTACCCCCTCTTCTATTTAGAACAACTTGCTCAATCACATAGTAGGAAAGTTTCGTATAGTCTGAGAAATGTTTTATCTCGAAATGGCGTGCAATGGGATACTGTCGATCTCTGTTAGTGATTGCCCTCATATGCTCGAGGACTCTTTTTTTCGCCATGTGTGTTGTGCTCCCTACATACCTTAGCTTGCAAGGACATTCGAGTACATAGACGACATAGGTACTGCTACATGTAAGGAACTGTGTGATGCTTATCATTTTGTTGGTGCTGTTATTCCAAAATTCCTTCTGCATGCGGCTGTTCCCGCAGGCCTTACAGTGGCCACACGGGAAAAAGCCCTGAAGATCTATTCTTCTTTCCACTGTGCAGTTGGAAAGATCACTATGTACTAGTAGATCTTTAAAGTTGCGCCCCTTCTGTAGGTTATCATTGGTCGTGTAGGTAAAGAGTTCCCTATGATTGGGTCGCCTCTGACTATATTCCAGTTGCGTGTGATCATTTTCCGAATTTGATCAGAGTGTCCATTGTAGGTCATAATCATGCGTGTGTCTGTGTTGTCCAGGTCATCAGTACTGCTTGTGTCGGGTGGTTCCCTAGGATGGTGTCTCTGTTGACTGCTTTTGCCCTCTCTACTGCTTTTCTGAGAACCCAAGTGGGGTACCCCCTGTCCTTGAACTTCTGTATCATGGTAGTTTGTTCACTTAAGTAGCCTGCCTCTGTGCTGCAATTCCTTTTGGCTTGAAGCAATTCCCCATAGGGGATGCTCCATTTGAGTGTGTTCGGATGGCTACTTAAAGCATGCAGCAACGTATTGCCTGCTGTACTTTTGCGGAAAAGAGTTGTAACCACCTTGTTGTTCACTATCTCCACCTTCGTGTCAAGGTACTCCACCTTTTGGTTACTGATGGTGCATGTGAAGGTCAGGTTCTTGGAGTTGTGGTTCAGTTTGTCAATGAAAGTGAGTACTTCCTGTTTGCTGCCTTTCCAGACAACAAACAGGTTGTCGATGTAGCGTAGCCAGAGTTTAACCCTGGCAAACTCATCCTGAAGTCTAACCTCCTTCCTAATGTCCTCTTCCCAAGCTCCCATAAAGAGATTCGCGAAACTTGGCACAAAGCTAGTGCCCATCGCGGTACCGAGGGACTGCTTAAAGATCTCGCCATCGAACATGAAGAAGTTATTTGTCAGGCAGTACTCAATGATGTCTAATATCATCTGTGTATGGTCCCAGTGTCTTATGTATCTGCGTTTTAGGAATCTGGCACATGCCAGATTCCTAAAGCCTAGTGCCCATCGGTACTGCGATGCATTGTTCTCCCTAAGTTGGCAGGGTATGCCCAGACGTGGGTCCCTTGCTCACTTTGCCACTGGATTCAAGATAGCCTGGCTGATGAGGGCTGTGAGCCCGTAACCGGTCCCAGGATGCTTGTTTCCGGTCCTGGGAAGACATGGCTTGGCAGTTCGGGCTGGACTGTTCCCATGAGGCACAGGGTCAAGACTGATTTGCATATAGCTGGGTCTGAACTGAGGTGGCGAAGTGAGCTAAAGAATGATGATGGATTCAACCCAGATCTGTGACAGGGGGTGAGTGTCTGAAAAGTTTCAGCGCTCCGTCCATCATCTGCTTGTGTTTGCCACCAGCTTGGAGACCAGAAGGATATGTTCTTACCAAATAAGAGGATCTCTGAGTTCAGCTTCAAACAATTATGTCCCATCCATCTCCTGATTTGGAGCATTCAATTACGAAATTGGTGAGGTGGTCTCTGGGCTGAGCAACAGTGCAGCAAATGCTGCAGTATGATGACAGCAGGTGTGACTCTAGTGCAGTGAATGCTGCGATATGCTGTAAGCAAGTGCAAGACTAGTGCAGGGAATGCTGTAGTATGATGTCAGCAGGTGCAACGCTAGTGCAGGTAATGCTGCAGGATGATGTCAGCAAGTACAAGGCTAGTGCAGGGAATGCTGCAGGATGATGTCAGCAGGTGTGATGCTAGTGCAGAGAATGCTGCAGTATAATGCCAGCAGGTGCGTTGCTAGTGGACGGAATGCTGCAGTATGATTTCAGCAAGTATGAGGCTAGTGCAGAAAATGCTGAAGTATGATGTCAGCAGGTGCAGGGAAACCTGCAGTATGAAGTCAGCAGGTGCGATGGGGGTGAGGGAATGCTGAGGTAACAGCAGGTGAGACACTAATACAGGGAATGCTGCAACATGATGCCAGCAGGTCTGACTCCAGTGCACAGAATTTTGCAGTATGATGTCAGCAGCTGCAATGCTAGTACAAGGAATGTTGCAGTATGGCGCACGCAGGTGAGACGCTGGTGCAGGAAATTCTGCAGTATGGTACCGGCAGTTGCGATGCCATTCAGGGAATGCTGCAGTATGTCATCAACAGGTGAGAAATTTGTGCAGGAAAAACTGAAGTATGGCAACAGGTGAGACACTGATGCTAAAAATGCTGCAGTGTGGCATCAACAAGTACTAGTGTCAGTGCAAGAAATGCTGCAGTATGGCGTCATTAGATGGGACAGTAATGACGGGGAAACTGAAATATGGTGCCAGAAGTTGAGACACTAGTGCCTGTGAAGGGAATACTTCAATATGACATCACTCTAGTGCTAGTGCAGGGAATGCTACAGTCTGTGTTAAAATCTGGAATTAGGACTACGGCAGTCAGGTATGGGGAAGGGGTAGCATAGTAATCCACACCAGGGCTGCCCCACAGGTGTAGGTGTGCACAGTAATGCACTCTCCTGTTGCTAGCTCTATTAAACAGAGTGGAGGAGGAGCAGTAGCTTGTATGGCCTTCTCTTAGTTGTGCCTAATATTAGGAAAAGGCTGAACTAACCTTTAGAAGCACACTAGGGCAGCCGAGAGCTGCCAGGAGTCAGACTGAGTTGGCACTGAACATCATCTGCATACCATGCATTAAAAGTGACCTATGGAACATGCAGATCCCCACATGCAAACATGTCTATGTACAGGGGAGTCTGGCAGATACCCAACGTGCAGCACATCAGATTGAACAGAGGAACAGAGAGAGAGGCAAGGAGACAAACACAACATGACTCTATTGGGACAGAGGAGCAGCAAATTGTGCTGCTGTTGGGTGTGGCTGGCAAACTAAGCTGAAAGGCCTTCTGCTAAAAAACAATGCCTGAGGGGCCAGAATTTTATGGAGCACCATTTCAGTTTCCTTTGTGTCAGCACCAGTGGTGCCATTGACACCACTGACAAACATGCAAATGGCCTATTCATTCTTGGAATACTTGCCAAATACCTCCAGAGTGGGCTACTCCATGGCAGGAGCCATGGTGAATTGTCTGGGATATGTTTTTTGCTAAAATGAGATTAGTGATGTGAGGACACCAAGGAGTTATGAAAATGCATTTGAGACAATCAGCATTAGCCCACAGCGAGGCCTCCTTTGCAGATGGTACCAAGGCATCCAACTCCTCCCCCCCCCGAAAAGTAAAGCGCTGGTGTCACAAAGTTAAAAGACAAATGGCATGGAAGCAGCTCATTTAACACCCCCACCCTACACGGGGCCAGCAGTGTGCTATAAGTCTTTTCAAGGACATTTTCCATGGAAATCTTGCTTCCTTGTGGTGATCTTACAAAGTTTTGGAAATGTGTTGTGCTGGGCTGCAGAGAGTGGAATAGCCCCCCAGAAGTGACCACTACAAAAGTCAACATAACTCTCCTAGGGAATCATATTTAGACTCTTCGGAGAGGCTTTGCTGCCATTTAAAGCTCTCCTGTAATTTGGGCTTTTGCTTATAGGTTCTGGAGTGTGGGTAGCTCTATTGGGTGGTCCTGGAGCTGCAGTAGCAATTTAGTAAAATTAAAGACTCATTACACATTTTTTGTATTATGCTGTGTCGACAATATTAATGATTGATATGCAAAGTTTTATGTTACCATAGAAAGTATTGAATGTTGGTACATTTCCCTTTAGATTACTGTCATGAAGTATAATGTTTTTTGCTTTTACTAGTGTGGCAACGCTGTGACAAAACAAATAGGCCTGTCCTGTTGATAACGAAACCATGACTCGGCCAATGGTCCTGCCTTATTGATACTGATCCCCTTATATTATGATATTGTGTCTAATTTAGGTAGGGGGTATTGTGATTATATAATTCATGGCTCGCTAGAGTTGTAAAGTATTACAAGGGTGTCACCGAAGGTATTTCAATCTATTCAATTGCACTTCTTAGTAAATAAAAAAACACTGATTTATCAGGGTTTCTAGACCACACCACTTCTCTGAGTATGCCTTGGACTGCTCTGCTTCACTACACAGAGAGGATCATGCCCTACAATGGATTCAGTACTTGGTTCCCAGTAAAAGAAAATGTGTGCACTTACTACTTGAACTCACATCCTACACAACAACCCAGTTTTTTAAACAGAGTAATTTCCTACACATGTCTTCATGTGACACTCTTCTTCTCTGCTACAACAATTATCTCATCTCAAAAACATGCAGCTGTTCATAGGACACACCAAGTATGGACACACTGCCCAGTGGAAAAGTGAGAGCCCTAATCCAGGTTTCAGCACAAAGCCATAAAACTCAGTTAGAAGAGATGAACTTTCATCTTAGGACCAAGCGTTCAATCATAACTAAATGCACGGATCATGTGACAATATTCTATTAAATGGATGAATGTGGGATTGCCCACCAGACAGAGACATAATGACCTGTGCAGAAGCATCATCCCCGATCTAGGCCCCAGCACCCTTCCTCTGGACTACTGTTACCACACCACCTCATAAAGTGGCAACTGCCCGTAAAAGTCACCAGCGAGCAGCACAGAGTGAAACAAAGAAGTGACTAATTTGTTTTGAACAGCAACAAAAAGTCTCTCCTCATACAACAAGCCTCAGCCAAAAGCAATCTTCTTCTAATGCTTTGCCATATAGAAATATCTCAGCACTCTTTATGCAAGCCTCCAAAAGCATACCTTGAAGTAGGCTGATCCATTGCCCCATACAGTATATGGCGTCAAGTGGAAACATGACAGCTCAACAGACCAAATGAGATGATGCACCCAATGTCATTGTTTCTGTAGACTGTGTGTGACTAATTTATTTTGCTGAAAGAAGTTCCAGATGGAGGGCAATCATTTTGGCAAATATTTTATAATGTGTGGTATCTATGGATATGGGACAATGATTGTTGCAGAATTGAGGATCACACTCATCTTTAGAGATTAAATAAGTGAGGCATCTTGAAACGTACCTTGGGACATGTTAGAATATGAGAAATAAGAAAAGAGATAAAAATGTTGGTAATATAAGTTGAAAAAAGTATAAAATTCAATGGTAATACCATCTGGTTCAGAAGCTTTCCCTTTTTTAATTAAACAAACGGTTCAGGCAATCTCATCTAAGAAAATATCTTTTTCTTTGGATTGAAATCAAAATCAGTGTTAAAATTTGTTGTTGAGGGAATTGAAATAATCTGAAATGTCATTGATCTGCAGGAGAGGAGATTTTCTGAAGTGTAAAGAGTTTATATTAATCTCCAAATTGTTGACATATTTCTAAATCATTACAATGAAATTATTATAAGGGATATGGATACTTTTAGTTTTTATTCAATCTTTCAGAATTATTTTATAATAAGCTAGTAGTTTTCATGTCTTGTTTTATTCTCCATAATGCCTACCCTGGATTTAAGAGGAAATGAGGAGGCATTTTCAGTAGAGTATTTTGTAAACTGGAATTTAGCTTAAAATGAGTTTAAAGTACATGGGGGCCTATTAGCAAAAACCGGCGATAATTATCGCTAAGCGCAGTTAGCGCTTGGATAATTATCGCCGGCTATCGCAGGTTTCTATCGCGGAGATAGCGTGCTATCAGCAACGCTTATCTCCTAAGCGATAGAAACCCTGGAGAACAGTGTGAATATCGCTTGAAAACAAGCGATATTCACACTGTGACTCAGTGTTAGCTAGGTAATAGGGCGAGGGGGATTTAGCCATGTAATCCACCTCCCATTGGATTACATGGCTAAGTCAGGTCTGGACCAGGCGTTAACGAACCAGCGCTAAACGTGTTTAGCGCTGGTTCGTTAATCACCTCCCCTGCCTCGCTAATAGGCGATAGCGAGCTTAGCGACTGTTTCTAGTCGGTTTTAGGTTGGGAACGCCTACTTTGCATGCCATTAGCGATAAATATCGCTGGCATGCAAAGCGGCACCCAACCCGGTCGCTATCGCCTAGAAGCTGTCGCTAACAGCAGTTAGCGACAGCTTGCTAATAGGGCGTTAGAATTATCGCCGCTTTAGCGGGAAAAAGTCCCGCTAAAGCGGCGATAGAGCCCTTGATAATATGCCCCATGGTTTTTTGGAAGCACCTTAAATAAGTTCAAGATGTTTGATGGTGCTTAGGGTATCTTTCACTTTTATTTCAGTAGTCTGACATAAGTTGGTGAACAATTTTAAGACCCTTGAGTCTCAAAGCAGGCCAGTATATAGATGTTTGCTTGAATTTAATTAGTTTATTATAGCATTAGGTGAGTTAAGAAAAACAGGCCTACTATTTTTTTGTGGGCAAAAGCATGGTTCCAAGCAAACTAGCGATAAATTTAAATATAGTTAATGAAAAATTAGATGGTTTCTTGTCAATTGCAAAAATTAATCAGAGGAGAATGGAGGCAAAAAGGCTTTGCCCATGTCAATCTATAATGGGAGAAGAGAGTTATCAGATTCTAAGAGCCACGAAGATGATTCTTTGTAATTGAAACCTTGATGATATAATTTTAAATCAGGAGAATTAGCCCCTCCATCGTTTTTAGACAGTTTTACTCTGGAAACTAAAACAGTGATTTTGTTTATTATTCTATTAGAAATGTACAAGGAGAGACTTTTATATCTTAATAAAAGCAATTGGAAAGTTTAGGGGTATCATGGCAAGAGTGTTAGGATAATGAAATCAGCATCATCTTTATGGAATCTAGATGGCCCCACCAAAAAAGGGTTGAAACTAGAAATTAAGGGCCAGATGTACAAAAATTATGAATTGCAATTTCCAAATTGTGTTTCTTACCAAATTAGGGATTCCTAGTGGGTTAAAAATCAACCTACCTCATGAATGTTAATAAGATAGATTGCAGTTTGCTACCCATTAGGAATCAAAAACCATCCCATGGATTGTGAAGTGCTGGGGTCAGCAGGCCACCATGTCTGTGATTGCTTTTGAGTAAAGCAATCTTTTTTTTATGCTTCACATATTCCTCAAAAGGAAAATAGAATGCATTTCAAAAACGAAAAATGAAACACTTAAGTTCCATATTTTAAGAGTAGGCAGAGGTACGTGGGACCACTGTCTCTTCTTAAAAAATATTTTGTTGAACATTCTCAAAGGGGACTGGGTTCCATGGAGTCCCCTTCTCCTTCGCAAACGGTTACCACTACCTTTCAGTAGTCAGTAAAAAATGAAAGTTTTTTTACCATAGTTTGGTCACTAAACACTAAAACATAGCACTGCCATTCGGTATTTGAAAGAGACACCCTAAACACGCTACTTCGAAATACCTAATCACAAAATGAGATTGAGATTCAGTACAAGTTACCAAATCGCATTGTTTCTCCTGTACATTTCAAAAAGCTTTTTCCACATGATGCCCTAAATTATCTTAATTTGTTCAATGATGGAGTGAAATTGAATGTAATCATATCTTTAACAGAATTCACAAACCACAACCCTAAATATTTTATTTTAGTAGGACTCCAAGAAAATCCTGAGCTGTTTTTTTTAAACAAAATGTATTTAGGAGTAGAACTTCAAATTTCTCTGAGTTTAGTCTTCTTTATCAGAGAAGAATTACATGATGAAGTATCTGGCAGCTCTTAAAAGGAGTCAAGGAAAATGTGAAACAGGTGAGACCAAGTAATTAGCTCCCTCAGCAACTTCAGGGCCGAGGGAGATTCACCTAGGTTTAATACCCGAGGTGCTGCTTTGGTGTTAGTGTGACTACAAGTGTACCATACCACTGTAAGACCCATGAGGCAAACCTTTGGCCATTTATCTGCATTAAGAAGTAATACCAAGTAGGTATTAAGCAACAAAACAGGTGCGATTGATCCATATTTAGTATTTAGCATGTATTGTGTGTGTTGGAATTATATATGAGCAATACCTTAGGGGTGGAATCAAGTAGCTAATTCCTTGGTCCTTATGAAATGCCTTGGGGAATTGGCTTGAAACATGTACACCAGTAGGAAGGCAGGTACATTTCCACCTAGACTTCCCACTTTCTCCACATTTTTTAATCATACCGTCTAGAGGATAGATAAAAGGATTTACCTACCTAATAGGCAGGTATTTTTAACCACCTACACAGGAACCCTCTCACTTCTATTTACTTCTATCATCATAATATACTATTCAGTGCTCCTGCGTACCTCTTAGGTCGCAGCACCCCCCCTTCCTCAGTGGAAATGGAAGAACCTGATGATGAAGCATGCCACCAAGGGGCAACCCTGGTGGGTGAGGGCT
Source organism: Calotriton arnoldi (assembly GCA_963921515.1). Classification (NCBI taxonomy): domain Eukaryota; kingdom Metazoa; phylum Chordata; class Amphibia; order Caudata; family Salamandridae; genus Calotriton; species Calotriton arnoldi. Next base: position 148,536 of record CAWUFW010010572.1, read on the forward strand.
ATATAAGGAAACCAAAAGGTTTTTTCTTATCATCCTGTGGAGAGTTAGTTCACATTTGAACGGAACGGCCTTCTTTTGTTTTTTGGAACGTGATCAGTAGGAGGACGGGCCTTTCTGTTAAGTTTTCCCTTTACCTCCCCCTGTTTTTTGATATATTTAAGAAAATAGTTAAACAAAGGAGAGAGCGAGGATAGTGTGGGGGTACGTCCCTATCCCCAAACATAAGCTATAAACAAACAGTGTGGACGGACCTGTTTATGAGGGTGGAGAAAGAAGGGGAAGAAGGCCGACTTTCCTGTAAACAGAGTTTTAAAAAACCTAATGGTTTTCGGGCACTTCTGTAAATCTGATTACAGGAAAGTCGCCCTTCTTCCCCTTCTTTCTCCACTCTCATAAACAGGTCCGTCCACGCTGTTTGTTTATGTTTAAGAAAATGACATATTGCATGATTTAGAGGTTGGCGGATAAGTTACTCCCTCACAAATGTGATGGATATCCTTTCCTCCTTAGTACCAGTGCATTATATCTAAGGCTACACATTTCATGGGGTTTATTTGTTTACCATTTCCATCTTTATTTATCCATTTATTTTTGGCCATCTTATTGACATGTATCCATATTTATTTTGTGTTTTGTGAACAAATGAAGTCATACCTCATATATTTCCACATGCATTTATTAAATATGCACTCACACTTTGATGTCTGACAGGTTTTGGCACATTATACAGCCAAATATAATAAAACAAAATACTCACATGAAATTATTAGCATAATAGCACAAACATATGTAGATTAGATAGATCCAATAATTTTAGGAAATCTCATTCCTTTTTCTAACTCCCTATGCTGTGAATCTGTATAGCTATTGGTCTGAAATTCATGAATCACAGCTTGGAGAGTCACTCAAAAGAAGTCTAATTTTCTGTATTTTTTCACTTTAAAAATAATAGAGACAGGAAACACGCAGGTTTCTGTCTGCATTTATCTGTAAAAATCAGGAAAAAGGAAAACTGGGAGCCTTAATTATATCCTATGGCACTTTTAATAAGGTGGATGGGATATCCTTAATGTTTATGGTGGAGTAACCATCCACCAATCTATAAATCAGGGCCTTAATGTATATTGTTATTTTATGTTCTTATGTTAAGAATTTAAATGGTTTGTAACAAACTTTAAGTAAACATACACAAATAGTCAATTATTGAATGCTGTTTTCAAAGTTTATTGTTATACAAGGATTGTGTCCCTTTTCAAGAAGCCTGCTGATTATTCTGATGATACTGACCTAAAACAAGCTTCTGTGTATGTAGAGTTTTACATTGGTATACTCAGCATGTGTTGTAAGTACACATATAGTGATTTGTGTCTCACTCACTGTGTTCTTGTTTATTTCCAGATCCCCCACAGCGGTGTGAATCCAGCCTCAAATGAAGCTCACCACCTATTCTGGGCCCCACAGTGATTGCAGTCCCTTGCATCCAATGCCTTCACCACTTTCTACAAGAGAGTCAACATTCTTAGTTTATAGCAATGTATTCTTGAGGTATTACAGCCGACTCTACTTTCGTCACCGCTTGCATTGAATCATAGCTTAGAACTCTGAAGTTTCCAAATATTATTGATGCCATGCATACAAAATAAAGTTATTGAAATATTACAGTTTTTATTTTCTTGAATTCATTAAACAAATTGCACTTTACACCATTTACACCATTACACTTTGATTCACATTAAAGTCCTTTGTTATGTAAAATATTATTTTTCATACATACTGTAATCCATAATGTATAACCAACTCTGGTCTTTTGTAGTCAAGAATTGTTTTCTTTGCAAAACTCATGCTGCGTTGACTAGGATGCTTTGTAAAGAGAAACCCTCAAATGCAAAGTTCTAAAGTGCCCAAACCTCCACCCTCATAATCAACAAAAATACTCTAATAATCTGAAGCAGCATCAGCTACTCAGTGGGGACTGGAAAACTGTTCTTTGGGAAAGACGGATTAAGCATATCCAGAAGTATTTGCCAACACACTAAAATTAGTTCCTAAAGAAAAACATGGCACACAAAGTACAGTAATTGACTAGGATCTTGAAATGTGGTCAAGTAAGGAAGCTGGGATTAAACTCCGGTTTCTTGATTTCACAATGTACAGTTCAGCTATTATATGGGACTCTCCTCCTTCCGTCCCCTTTAGCACCAATGAGGAGTGCTTTCTGTTTGTGTTAGGTGGAGTTAAATAAGTAAACTGTGCTCAATAAATCTATCACCCCGTAAATTCAGCTGACACGAGATTTTTCTTGAAAAAATGTACATGGTGATATTGAGGGAAGGCAGGGCACCAGGTGTTGGTGATTTCTTGACGATATTTTAGGTTTGTAAACCACTATCCATCCTGGACTTAACAACGATATTGAGTTCAGGAGACTCTCAACACCTCTGTGAAGGAAATTAAACACATAACCTAAACAAAAAATCTGTCAGAGATCCCCAGAATTATATTCCGCTAAAACCGGAAAGAAAAAATATTTTGGCACAAGAATGTTTTGTCAAAAGTACTGTCAACTCAAAAATATCATGGGACAAACTAATGACGTTAAAAATATATTGGAAATAGTAAATTTATCCTCCAAAGTTGAACAATTTGGCCCACCCAAATTTAAAAATAACAGTTACAACTGCGCAAAGCAATGAACATTACGTATGCCTCATTGCAGACTTGTATCTTGTATATGACATAATATTGGGGACAAATGTACTGTAATATTATGTCAAAAATATTACCCACAAAAATATTGAGTTTATGTACTCTGTATGAAAACCACTCAAAAATTCATAAAAACATTACTGGCCACAATATTGTCACACAATTTTAAGTCTATTAAATATTAACAATATTGTTTATAAAGCACAGAAAAAACACTGAAATTCACCAATTATAATTTACTGAGCTACCTATAAGTTATGCCCTCACCATGGGATATTCAGGACCACTCATATTAAATCACTCATGATATGTTAAATGAAATCATTTATGGTATCACTGATGACATCTCAAATGTCCCTGTGCTCAACTCTCATGGGTAGGGAGCCAGTCATGGACTGCCAAATCCTCCACGGTCAGCCTTCCCCTCTGTGAAGGGCCAACCCCATGTGGAAGGCCAATCCCCAAATATCGGTCATCCTCCATTTTTCAGTTTTTTATTTTTTCATTTGTTTTGCAGAATTGCCCTGCTTACACCAAATCACAAAAGGCATGCTACTTTGCAATGACCTAGGTTTCTGTCAAATTTCTTATATTTCTGTTTAGTCATTTTTTCTTTATTGCTTCCCAAATTCTGATGGAAACTTGCATGGAGAAAATGAATTTTGAGATCCCCCTCCCCTTTTTCTCTGCACCCCGTTTGATAGATCATCCAGAAACATTCCAGGAAGAAGTTGAGGTAGATAAAATTGTTTGGAACCTTCCATGAAAATGTGTTAAATGTTGCCAAAGTTATTAGCAAAAAAAACCTCTCTCAATGTAAACATTAGGGTTTCTGTAGTTTTAATAACCATTTTGTAATAGGGGCGTGCTTGTTGTCCACTCTAAAGCAGTGGGGTATGTCAGCCTTACAGGAAGGGTTTAGGACTAGAGGATATGAAGGGAAGTTGACGGGACATCAAGGTAATCTTCCTGCCCATATTCTGTTTCAGGATTAGCCGGATATGCTCAGGCTGAAGCATGGGATGGTGCAAGGACTAGGATGGCAGATTGATATCAAGGGAATGCATCACTTTTGCACCACATTTTGCAAAAGCAATGCAACCCTCAATATGCAATTTATCAAGCCATGCAAGACCACCTTGCATATCCCTGAGTGGTTGATATTTCCAGAATAACGCATTGCAGCGCAAATCACTGCATTAAGTTACTCTGTCCCAAGGAGACATTCCATGGGTGTTGCATGGGTGTTCCCTCACAAAATCCATAGATTTTGATGAATTACAACATTTACCATTACAGGTAGACCTGGGAAGGTGTCAAAGTGCTATGCATTCCCAGGTGAGGCATAACAAGGAGAAATATTGTAATTTCTCCTTGTTTTTTACTCTTTCTTGTTTTTGTACAGGAAGATCCCCTTCATCCACAAAAATAATCCTGCTTACAACTCAGGCACCCTTGCGCCAGGCTGCAAGAATGCCTGCGATGGCACTAGGAAGCACATTGTGCACCTGCACTGGGAAAAGGCAGGAATGCACTGTATTGTGTTAAATATGGCGTATTCCTGCCCTTTCCTTGTCACCCAGCACAGTGCATCACTTTACTAAGAGAGTGGTAGTTAGTATTAGTAATTTAGCGGCGTGGGCCCTCTCACTTCAGTTCTTAGAACTTTTGTTGTAGCTTCTATAGTGACAAGCAATGAACCAATTTGATTTATGCATGCGTCCATGTATGCATTTAAAGACAAATTTGCAGACTTAATGAATTGGCCCATCAAAGGGGTTCAGAACGATTGAGATTGGAACTTAGAAGCAAATTTATGCGTTGCAATTTATTCGGAATTCCAAAGTCTTTGGAATACGCTGCCTAGGTAGGTTTAGGAAATGTGGAACAAATAGATAGGGTGGTCTGTGACCGTGATACTAGTCTACTACTAGTCTATCTGATTTAGGAAATTTCAATGTTATTGCAATTGCCGTTTCCTGTCAAAACATCTTTTGGAGAGATTATTTATTTACCACCAATCATTTTTTTCTCTTTAATTATGTCTTACATCAGCATCCAGGGGCAAGATGTCGTCCAAGGCGGGTGCGCGGGATCTGAAGGTGCCTCTCAGAGTGAAGAACGCTCCTCTGCCAATGGCTCTGCTGTAAGTCATCCTGTTAATATTAAAATATATTTCCCTAACTTTTACTGCTTCTTATATTAAACTATTTATTTCTACCCATTTCCTAATTTTATTTTTTTCAAAAATCCTCTTCAATCTATCCATTTCCAAATTCTTGCTATCCCTGCATTATCCTATTGACTTATTTCATATTTCTAGTGTCTGTATTTTACTGCAAACTGTCTCTGTCTGCACTAGTCTGTCTGTAGCTTCCTTTCTTCTGGTTTTTCAGTAAGCTTTCCCTCTCCACTTATTTATTTTGTGGACTGCCTAGAGGTGGTACTGTAAGACTCAGAGAACCCATCGGTCATGGTCACTTACTACTACTAGTACTACTACTCTTGTGTGCAGATAGCATGCCCAAGTAAGGTATCCTACAAATGTTTGTTGAGATGAGAATGCTTTCTTTTACTTTCTCATGTTATTGCTCAATCAGTAAAACAAGAGAGTGGCCTTGGTCACGTTGGGCATTCCAAAGTTGTGTCTTCTTCTTCTTATCTAGGCCTAGTATTATTAGCAGCAGTTGATGGTGAACAGATTACCGTGCACCATGGCTGGAAGGAAGTATGAGGAGAAGGACAGCCCCATTGCATTTGCCAACCAAGACCTTATGTCCATTTGTCCACTGCTATTTCTTTTCAAAAACTAAGATTCATCAATAGCTCTAGTCACTCCACTCCTTTACAGGTTGTCTTCTTAAGAGGCTTTTCAAAAATTGCCACCAACAAAATGTCCAACCTGATATTTTTGATAGAAGATATTGTCTGTATCCAAATTGTAGTGATATGTGTGATGTATTTTCAATTTTGCTACAAAAAGAAATAAATAGGGGGAGGCGTTTCTAAAAAATGTGTAATGTTTTTTCTAGCTGTACCGACCACCAGTGCCGTGGCCAGCGGTGATGGCGGCGCCAGCCAGGAAGCAGATGCGGCATCTGTAGTGGGTGAGCCAGCGGCAGTGGCGGGCGGTGGTAAGTCATATTGCTTGCTTATTTGACAATTAATGATATACTCGCTGCAAGGGTATACACTGTACTGTTGAGACTTGTGAACAGCTGAACACACCCCTCTTTACTTAGCATAAACAGTGGGAATTGAGTAACTAATGGCCTCTTCTAGCTTCAACTCAGCAGAGAAAGTTTCATGAGAAGTCAGGCCTTGATGGGTTGATGTAAAAGGGAACGAAGGATGGAAGGAGGTTGGGTGAAATGCAATTTGAGAAGGATGCGTGGGTGAAAAGATGCATATACTATTATTGCTGGCTTATAGGATGCATGGTTGGGTGAAGGATGGATGAAAGGTGAAAGGATGCCTGCCTGGGTGGGTGAAAGTGTATGGGTGAAAGGAATCCTCCCCGGGTGTTATGAGCCGAAGAAGGACGCATAGGTTGTTAAATGACAAATGTATGTTGAAGTAAGTTTTGTTGAGAATGAGAGCCATGTTTGGATAGATGGATAGATGGTATTCATTGGTGAAGACTGGATGGAGATAATGTAAAACTTAAACGGTGACTGAGTAGAAAGTCAAGGATAACAAATTAAAATGCTAGAAGAACAATGCAATGATGAATAGAAAAATCCCTGGGAAAAAGAGTAAACAAGGAATTTTTTTTTTATCAAGCTTTTTGATTCAAAGGGTTATGGTGGTATTTCAGACTACTCCCTTGACTCACAGTAGTTTTTAAGTGCAACATATATTATGTATCCTTCCTAGTACCCACCCATCATCATCAATTGCCTCCCTCCGAGTCCCTACCCATGGCATTTTGCCAGAGACAGCCATAGGTGTCCAATGGGCTGCATGGTTTCATCAGTGGCACTGGATTGTTGGCTGTGCAATGTGTGTTTGCCTCAGTTAAAGTGTAGGCCCCTTCACAATTGTCATGGCAATGCAAAAAATAAATCGTTGTGTTTCCCTTCACTCTCAGTGCCCACTCATTCACTTCCTAGAACATAAGCAACTTCAGTCCTTTCCTAACTTCCTTGTTCTGTCCCAGCCTCCCATAAACATTTAAAAAAGCATTCTTTGCATGCACCACTTTCCTATGGTCAAGTGATATATTTTATTATTGCTTCCATAACATATTATGTCAGTTCAAATGTTTCCCTTTCAACAATTGTAGAACAAAGTGACTCACTACTAGCAAAAGCTTAGGCACTTGATGATGATGATCAGTGAAATGTCTACTTATCCAGCATATTCCCTCTAACTTACCTGCAGTCGTCTAAGTTAATAAATATTTTCCTTACTGCCAAGCAAATATATTTTGTTGGGAACAAGTAATGTCAAATGTGGTGACGGAGGGTGAGGCCAGGGAGTAAAGTGGGAATAAAGAGGAAGTAACTTTGCATTTTGTGAATGGGATAGTGTGTGATGAGCGTGCCAAATACATTATCATGTTCCTTAATCATCATCATCAATCGCTTTATTTCGATAGCAATGTATCATAAAAGCATTGTTCGACAATTATACAATAAATAAAATATGTGAAAGCACGACATTTTGAACATACTATTAAAATATAAAACGTAAAATTGATTATAATTAAAAACATTGTCTAAAAAATATACATCCACATTTAATTAATTTTGTGTCATGAAACGGACACCGGGCTAAGAGAAATATAAAAAGAGCATTAAAAGGTAGACAGTTCGCCACAATGATGTAATGTTCCTTAATCCTTTCCCTGTACTGTAGTACATTGCTTTTCCCATGGGCAGACAGGAGGATGTCTGTCTGCATAATTGTCTTCTTTATAATTAGTTAGTAGTACCTCAAGTGATGTATATAATTCATAGTAACTATTCATCTGCCTTGTTGTAGTCAGGGACAAATTGAGGCATTTAACAGAGCATGGCCATGATAGGAAAATAGATAATTGTCTAGTACAGCTGCCTCACCTGCAGACAGTAGCAAAGCAACTCAACACAAGCTGTCAACTGTACATTAATTTAGCTGAACAAGAGAGAGAAGAATACTTGTATACTTCATATACTTCATAGTGGTTATAGCCTGAAACTTTAATCACATCAAAATCGAATGGCCCGAGGATGCCAGCAAATGTTATGTACTGCTAGTACACTATGCCACTATATACATTTATGTGTTTTACTAAGAGCATTGGTTACAGTTTGTCTTTTTTTCTTTATTGATAAAGCTACTCCTGCCAATCCACCACAACAACCAAAGATGCAGGAGGTAGGAACCAGGACCCAGCAAAAGAAGCTGTAGGCCATCATTGCCGAATACCAGCTAGCTGGTGGCCGAGAAGGAAGAAGAGGCAGCACAGCTGCACCCTCAAATACCCTAGGTCCCAGCCAGGCCCCAGTGCCTCCGCTAGTCTGACGCAATGGTCGCAAGGCAGCCACCATTCCACCACTGCTGCTCCCCCCCAGTTTAGAGCCTTTCAGCACTACATGCGCCAGAGTCTGGCACACATGGAAGCCAGGATGGAGGAGCATTTGGAAAAATAGGAGAGGAAGCTCATAGGCCACCGCTAGGCCTCTCTTGTCCATTTTTTAATCTTTTGTTTGGTGGGTGGGACTCATTGGGAGGAGGGTGGTAATGTGGGACTTGGCACATTTTTGGGGTTTTCTTATTTATTTCTTCTTTATGGACAATTACGTTTTTGCACTTTTACTTTGGACTAAGTTTACTCTGGACATTGGTTGGGGTTAGGGAAAGGGGTGTGCCAGGAGTTGTGGGTTTACTAGTTAATATTTGTTAGGTAAATAAACGTTTTATAGTTGTACATATGATTTAAATCTTTTTTGGGGGGTTACTGTTTTACTTTGCACTGATGCCTTTGCCACAGACCTGCAGCTAGTTTTTATAATCTGCTGATATTGTAACAGCAACAAATTAGTTATGCTGTACCCTCACTTGTCCTACTATTCTCTCTTCCTAGTCTCTGCAATATAAAACTATATTAATCCCTAAGGACTCAAAGGGGCTGGGTGAGTGAATTTCCATTGTATGGAGATTATTGCAGCCCAACAATGAATACCCCACTGGTCTTCTCTTACCTGATTAGATGAAGTGATGGCTGTATGGTTTCCCAAGGTGCCATGGTGGTGGTAGTAGACAGCAGCAGCATGCTAGGGCACTAGTCAATTAGAGATAGCACCAGATCCAGAAGCGAGGTTCCCATCCCTCATAGCCGAACTCAAACTGTAGGATGAGGAATATTCATCGCAGGGAAATAATTAAATTTTAATAAAAACTGAGTTGATGCCATTTTATATGCAAGCTTTACAAAAAAATTGAGACAGCCACCAAAGAGTAGACTACTAGTACACAAGAAGAAAAGAGACAACAGAGACGATATGATAAGCAATGCTACATTAAAATAATCAGAATGGTGAACTAGTAAATTTTACAAAACGAAGTTGTCTCGAGCTATGGACAACAGCGTAACATTTGATGCAATACAGTGCCTGAAGGATGATGCTGGCATTTATGTTCCTCTGAAAAAAAAAACACCAAAAACTGTGCATGGGTGGCTAATCTAAATAAATATAAAATTGCCAGTGCGAGCTATACTGAAAGCTGAAGAAGGTTTTAGCCCTGCACTGAGTTGGTGTTGCTTTCACCACACCCACCCTACCAAGTGTGTGATCAATTAATGGTGTAAATTTAATTTAGACATAACTCAATTAATCACACATCCCAGGGAAGAGGGTTATGGGTTCGATGAATGGATGGGAGGGGGGATTTGAAGTAAAGGTTTGACAAAGTCAAGCGCTACACAAGGACAACATTTATATTGGCAGCTGACCATCACAAATCTGCCATGGGAGGAAAAGGAAATAGAGGAATGATGATGAGTAGTAGAGGTAAACCTAATAAAATTGTCCTTCTGCCTCCAGAGAGACCCAAGTTACATTATGTTCTGTTGTACAGAGCTTTGAAAGATAGCAAATAAAATTAAGATATCTGTAGGAGTCAAGTACACAAACATAAACAACACACACAGTTCTAATGATTAAAGAGAAAATATTATACTGTATTGCCAAATTGGGATTTTCATCTGCATTCCTCTTGGACTGTCCATCAATCTCGGGTGCCTAGCGGATGTGGTTCGGTAAGGTAAGTTTGAGTATGTTATATTATTTTTCCAGTATGGCACAGGTAAGAGGGCCTGTAGATTGAATAACAAAAATGATATTGAAGAATCAATGAGAACAAGTTAAACTGCATAAGGAGTGCACCGAAAAGGCCCAGAGACAGCATTGCTATGTCTGTTTCCAGTTACCTTCAATAACAGGCCCCCTACCCAACCACCACTTAGCTTCAAATTTGAGTCAGACAGCACTGAGCACACACACACCCAGCAACTTAGCATTTTCCAATCAAGTAAAAATCAATGCATCGCTGTCACTCACCATTCACCACTACTACACAGAGTTGTGAAGATCTGTTGTTTACCTTTAGGCCACTTCAAATTCATCACCAAATCGGTTGGTTTTAGTGATTTTAAAAACTTCCATCTTCCTCTGATGGCAGTTCTCAAAGTAGTCACTCCCATGCCCTGAGTCATTCCATCATCTCTGATCCTTCAGGGTCTGACTCCGAGTATGGTGTCAAACTCCATACCAACTATGTACCGAGTCCCGACTCAAATGCAATAGATCAGATCAGACTGTAGTACAATGTTGTTGTTGCACAACAAGAAGGGAAAGATTGAGTCATTTTTTGTGTAGACTTGATTTGTGTTTGTGTTATATAAGGGACTGGTCGGGTGTGACTCCTTGAGGATTATAAAGCAGAAAACAATAAAACAAAGCAGTGTGGACTGTGGAGTGGACGCTGTGAAGGAATCTCACTATCTCTCAAAGGGGAAGGAAAACAAAATAACCTTCAGGGGAAAATTATTGATCAGCCGTCGGAAGGACACCAACATTGTAAATCATCACAAATACATTTTAAACGTAATAGTTACAGATAAACAAACACAGAGTGTCACACTGCCTGCCACCACATGAATAATCTCTTCTCAACACGCATGATGACACATCACAAGTTCACAACAAACAGCAATCACTCAGCGTGCAATGCATGCCATTTACTTGTTCTTCCGGTGTGCACACTGTTACCAATTTGTGGTACACTGCAGAACACAAATTCATTTGCTCATGAAGCAGAGAATGGCCAGTGTAAATCAAATTATAATGTCACAATGGGGGCAGTCCCTCTAGGGTAGGAAAAGATAGATAGTCATGGCCAAGGGTTGTATGGAGGCACAGATTTGTTTGTGTTCTCCATCCAATGCCCTTAAAGGAAATGGGTGTGGGGCGGAGGGGCAGAAATTCTACACTGAATACAGTTGCAACTCCAATCCGGCAATAAAATCCGTCTAAGAGTAAGACGGTGGGGATGAATTGGTCAACTAGAAAAAAACAAGTAATAAAGTAAATAATAATGTTCCCTAGCAGCTATATCTTTTTTTGGGGCATCAAAGAAATAAAGACAGCAGATCAGCAATTTACTAGAGACTGAGAGAGAAAGTTCTATAGTTGTTGTTGGCCCAGGCCTAGTACTCAGGGAAGTAGAGTTCATATTCAAACTCTGTTGGTTTGCCCAGAAGTAGATCATCTAACACACTACTTTCATGACCCGAGTCTCCCTCATCTTCCTCCTGTGGTACTTCTGGTATGGAGTATTCTGGTGGTATAAAGTGCTGATTCATTTTGATCATGGTTAATCCCTCCACGTTTTGGGGTGAGAAACTGCTCCTTCTTACTGTGACAAAGGCATCAGGAGCACTGAAAACATGCTCATCGGAGACACTGGTACCGGACAAGCCATATAGTTTATTGCCAGACTACTGAGCACTGGCCATTGGCGCCTCTTCCCACACCAATACACTAATAGGTTTTGATCAAGGTAGGCCTATGTTGTGTCATCCAGATAGGCCTGTACCATTCGCATGCTGGTGCTCCATTTTGCTCAACCTCTTTTGCCTTCGCCGCTGCACTGGACTTAAGCCCTGCCAGTAGACTCCACTCAGTCACAGATTTTAGGGCTGATGCTTCTGGTCTTGTTGATGGTGTTCTTGTAGTTGGTTTTGGCTGCTGTGAGCCAACAGCACTGCCCTCATACTTTGAACTTGAAGGCTGCCCCACCGGATTTGTGCCCTGAAGGAGTGGGCCTCTAATTCCCTGCCGTTCTTTTTCTAGCTCACTGCCTTGCTCGGCTATCCATGTTTTATTTTTTCTAACATCCCTACCTGAAAAAGAAATGACAGTGAGCAGTAATGGTTTGCACCATGGGTCAAGACCTGTGACACAGATGTAATGTTTGGAGGGTACAATGTTTCTTTGGACCCTTATTTTAGCATACAAATGAATGATTAAGCTCTCTACCAAGTCATATGCATCTTGTTTTTCCTCCACATCTGTGTACATTGCAGACACCTCCTTTAGCTGTTCCTGTAGCATGTGCAACAACGGGATAGGTTGGCCCATGGTACTGTCCTCTTTGCTGACTTCCAGTGTGAACACCGCAAAAGGAAGCAGCAACTCTGTCAGACATTTGACTAGGTCCCATTGGTCCTTCTTAATAATCATGCCTTATACAGCTGCATCACCTCTTTGCATGACATATTCATTGATAGGTCTGTACTGCTCAAATAGGCGTTCAAGCATGTAATAAGTTGAGTTCCAACATGGGCATCTTCTGTATGAGCTCTTTAACTGGCATTCTATTATCACTCTGAATGGCCCTTATCTGTTTTCGGGGTTTAAATGCATGGCTGAAATCATGTAGATTCTTCTGCAGGTGGACAGTAAGTCGCTTACTTTTTTGAGAAAGTTCTGTACAATGATATTGAAGCAGTGCACCAAACACACAACCTTGAAATAACCACCACTGGCAATGGCCTTAACTATATTACTGCCATTGTCCATGTCAATAAATCCAATCTTAAGCCCTCTTGATCGCAGCCATTCAAAGACCTTGTTGTTAAAGTCTTCCCAAATGTTTGTAGCTGTATGGGATTTCCCCATGGCGAACAAGGCTGCTGTTGCATGGTTAAAAGGAGCAAAAAAATCACAGCAGTGTCAACACCTGGAAATATTTTTTTCTCTAGCCCCCACATAAGAGATCCAGTGTGCAGTGATGCACATGTAATCAGTGGTATGGGAACTGGTCCACACGTCTGTTGTCAGGTGGATACTGTGAACAGCACTCTGCTGCAAAGCTTGTCCATGCAATTTCAGCACATTGCGATGTAGCACTGAAACAGCAACTCTGGCAAAATAGAACCAGCTGGGAACCTTTCAAGGGCAGATGGCTGCCACAAATTCAAGAAAACCCACCCCTTCCACAAAAGAAAAAGGGAGGAGGTCCAGCACTAACCTTTTACCCAGCTTTGCGTTGTGCAAATGTGCCATAGGGTGGTTGCGTTCATACTGCCCTTTCGGCCTAATCATGGCAGGAATAGTTGCCTGAATTGTTTTCTTTCCTGATGCCACTGATGCAGGTGACTTCTTGTGAGCAGGCAGTGATAGGCTCAATGTGCTTTTCAGTGGGGAAGTCACTGTCCTCTGTTGCCTTGGTGTCTCAATCTGAGTCTTGTGCCATTGCGATTTTGCTGATGTGAGTGATATTACTGCACTGCTGGGGAGAGTGCTGCTTTGTGTAACAAAGATGTCTTCCTCTTCTTCACCTTCCAATGTGATCGGATTCAGATTCCCTGCTCAGCCAGCTTTCACCCCCTTCACCAACAATACTTGCAGTTTTTTGGCCGCAAAGGGAGTATATGGCAATGTTCACCTTCTGGCTAACCAAAAAGAAGTCCCAAACTGGGGAGCTCAACTTTCTGATGCTGGTCCACTGCCAATGTCGGATGAACTTGTGATAAGTGGGCGTTTTGACGTTTGACTCTCTGCAGCACCTACTTCTACTGAAGTGGTCGTGGTTGTAGGTCACTGCCAGGACTTTGCAAATGTGGCAGCTGGCAGTCGTTGGATCTGTGGTGCCACTGCCACATCCCCCCCTGGAAGTTGGGATGAGGTTATGCCGGTTTCCACTGGGGCTGGGCTAACATCCATGATGACTGGCTCATCGTCATCCTCCTCTTCTACATCTGCCTCTATAACTCTAAGGTTTCTGGAACCTTCCTTTTCCATAGCCTCATCTTGTAGTGTGTCTCACTCTCAGACTGATGCGGGATCCAAGTGGTGTCTAGATCATCAGAAGGGGGCTTGAAGAAGAAGATGATGCACCACTAACCATCCTTTTTCTGGCTGGAGATCTTGAAGACAATGGATCTTCTGAAAGAGCAAATTGCTCTACTTCCTCAGCATGAAACTCAGTCTCTTGAACTGCTTCTACCTCGAGAGGAACTACTATTGGAGGTTGTAGCTGTTGTTGTTGATGTCCACTTCGCTGTGTTTCCTGCAATGATTGGGTACTACTTTGTGATAAGTCAATTTTAACATCACTGTTCATCTACATTGCCGTGATTAGACTGGCTGCGTCTGTGACAGACATGGGCTTGGACCTAGATTGGGGTGGGTACACTGATTTGGGGGTGCTACTCTGCTTGCTCACCAGACTCCAGTGCAGAAGGTCCAGCTTTTTTTCCCCCCAAAAGATCTGGGGTGACAACGACATACCAGTGGTGGTGGTGGTGGTGGTAAGCTCCTTCTTCTTCTCACTGGACACTTTCTTAGGAGCACCTTTCTTTGGGGCCATCTTGAAGCTGTCTGTTAGCAGTTGCACTTAGCTTCAAATGTTGAAGAGATATCTGTGATGTGTGGGTCATTCACGCATCACGCCGTGCACAGGCATTCTTTCTGACATTACTGTGGGTGACGTTGTCGCTTGTGCAACTAAAAGAAAAGATGCAAGAAGGACATCAGTGAAATGTGGCATTGTTGCAGTTCAATTAGTAGTACAAAAAACACAATATCATATATTGCGGTCACTGGTTACTCCCTATTATAAATAATTAACAATACAGTGTATCTAGTTGTAAAACAGAAAAACACACAAACATAAACGTTCATGGTAACTGACTGTACACTCAGGAAGGATAAGAGAGAGCCAAAACAACAACAACATATAGATGAAACTGTTTGCTTCATGTGCTTCATGTGACGTCACTCATATGTAAGGGTGGGCGTAGTTGGTGGAATATCACTACACGGAATTCTGCGGAGTTGAACAAAAACTCTGTGAACTCCGCTCCGCAACTCCGTTCTGTCTCATCCCAATTAATAAAACAGAAACCTCACATACCTTTGATAAAGCAACAAGTAACTCTATCTTTACATGCTAAAATGCATATATCCATCTCACAAAAGTAAAAATGAAAATACAGCAAGCAGTGAGAGACGTGATGATTTTGGGGTCCTCCCTAACCTAGGGAGAGAACCAAGCAGATGCCTTGAACACAAAGAGCACATCATGCTGAACGATTCAGTGGTGGTCCCATCCTCCTAGGACAACCCCAAGCACAGTTATGGGCAAAAATACAATCCCAACCAAAGGCCCTGCAAAGCATTATGGGACGAGATTCTAGAGTGCAGTAAATATTATAGTATCCAATATCAAAACATTCCTCAAGCTGCAAGTGGCTCTCCTGGCTCAGCTGAGAGCTAATACTATAATATTTACTGCACTCTAGAATCTCGCCCCATAATGCTTTGCTGGGCCTTTGGTTGGCATTGTATTTTTGCCCATAACTTTGCTTTGGGTGGTCCTAGACGAATGGGACCACCACAATCGTTGAGCATGATAGGATCTTTGTGTTCAAGGCATCTGCTTGGTCCTCCCCCTAGGTTAGAGGGGACCCCAAAATCATCACCTCTGTCATTGCCTGATATTTATCAGAGCTCACTTTTGTGAATTGGTTATATGCTTTTAAGCATGTGAAGGTTAAGTTGTTTTATCAAAGGGTTGGGGGTGCAGTGGCTAACTACGCTACGTGGCAGAATCGGAATTTTTGCATGAATTACGTGTTTTTAATGCAAATCTCCGCAACCCTACACTAGCGGAGTGGAGTTCATTGCCCACGGTTACTCATATGTGAAGTGGCACTCAGGTAGGTGCAGCAGACAAATGACAATGGATGTAATAATCCCTAGACAATGAATGCTATTGTGCACCTGTAGCACACATGGGGTTTTACCAGATTTAGTGGAAAATTGTATGAACAAAATAAAAGTTAATTACAAAATTAAAAAATATAATTTACAATGAATAAAAAAATGGAAACATTTCAAAATAAAAAAATAAACATAAGTGAAGTTATCCTCAAAGATATTTTACGTTATTAAATTGCTATCTCATTGCTCAACCATTCATGCAGCCTATGGCACAGGGCCACACTGGCTGGACACGCAAAATGGCTGCCAGTCAGTGCCACATTGTCATCAACACCAACAACACTGAGCAAGAAGGCATTGGGAACAAAGAGAAGACATGCAGGCCTATAGGGAAAGCACACAAGCTACCTACACATAATGGCCACCAACCACATTTTCACAAGGAACACATGCAGGCCAATGAGGAAAGCACACTGGGTGGTACAACAAAATGGCCTGCATCACACAGTTACACCAACCAGAGGCAGGAGCGAGAGGCCTGGAAAACAAAGAACACATGCAGGCCCATGGACGCTGACTATATCAAAAATGTCCGCTCGCCACATGGCATGTGGAACAAAGGCAAATGGTTGCCTATGGCAAACACATACGCACTGGCAGGACAAAGAAGGCATGGCAAAACAGAGAAAACAGCATGAATTTAGCAATGCCAAAAACAAAGATTAACAGGGATGAAAATGTTTACAACAACACACATCCCCCAAAGGCATTACCCACAATGTGTGAATGAACAAAACTGTGAAATACCACAGAAAAAAAACACATTTTGTATTTCAATCCAAATCCATCCGTGGCCTAAAAAAGCTGTTTCGCCCAGCAAGAAACTAGGCCTGGGCGGTGAACTCCGCTCCGTTTGTGGAGTTTGCAGAGTTTTCTGCACTCCGCAGAGCTTGCAGAGTGCAGAAAACTCTGCTTCACGTAGTGCAGCAGAGTTTTTTCCCTGCTCGCTATCATGAATGCTAAGTTCGCGAGCGCAAGCTGCCGCTCGGGTAGAATTTCTACCTGAGCGGCAGGAAGACCAGCGCGAATGGCAGTTCGCACTGCACTCCACCACTTGCGGAACTCCGCTGAGTTTTTTTGCAGCTTCACAGAGTTCCGCTTAACAAAACTCCGCGAACTACGCCCAGGCCTGGAAACATGGAGAAAATATATTAAACTGTGCAACATTTTTCCTGTACATGTAAGGAAAACTACATGCAAAACAACAACAACAACCACCAAGGAGGCATGGCCACAAACAAAGAACAAATGAAAGCCTATGGCGAATGCACACTGACTGCCTACACAAAAGCCCGCCAGCCACATGGTCATCACAACAAGAAGCAGAAGGCCTAGAAAATTAAGCACGCATGCAGGCCTATAGCAAAAGCACACTGGCTGCCTACACAAAATGGCCACCAGCCAAATGTTCACAACAAGAAGCAGGAGGCCTAGAAAAAAAAGAACGCATGCAGGCCTATGGCAAAAACATGCTGGTTGGCTGTACAAATGGCTGCCAGCCACATGGTCACAACAACAACAACCAGCAAGAAGGCATGGCCACACCAAAGAAGACATGCAGGCCTATGGCAAAAGCATGCTGGCTGGATATACAAAATGCCTGCCAGCCACAAGGTCTCTCACAGCAAGAGGCAGGAGGCCTGTAAAACAAAGAGCACATGTAGGCCTATGGACAGTCCACTATACAAAATGGCCCCTGGCCAGTGGCCACGTGACATGTGGAACAAAGGCAAATGGTGGCCTATGGCTAACACACACACACTGGCCAGACAAAGGAGGCATGGTAAAACAGAGCACACAGCATTAATTCAGCAATGCCAAAAATGAAAAATAACAGGTCTAAAAATAATGTTTACAACAACACACACTCTTCAAAGACATTATTCCGCCTAGTCCTATACACTATTTGCAGGAGAAAAAAGAACACATTTTGTATTTCAATCCAAATTCATCCATGGCCTAAATGCTGTTTCAAATTAAACAGACACCAAAGAAATAGTTGTTTCATGTACCCATGACTAGCACTGGCCTTCTGGCTGGAAGGCCAGTTGGCAGAGTAGGCCACATAGTGAATTAACTCAATATTGCAAATGTATTAAAAAACATTGAGAAAATGTAGTAAACTGTGAAATATTTTTTTCTTTACAACTGAAGAAAAATGAAACAACAGGCCACCCACCAGAATAAATTTTTAAAAAACATTAAAAAACACAAATAAATCCAGGTGCATGGCCCCAATCAAACAAACAACACCAGTTTTTCAACTTACTTGTAAAATCTAAAATACAAAGTCCTTAAGTCTAATGGGATATGCAGTACACACAAAGAGTGATCCTTCCAGCTCAAAATCCAAATGAAAAGTAACTAGGAGATGGACAGAGCCCTGGTAGGAGCCTGCTGGACAGGAACAGGAAGTAGTTGGAAACTCTGAGGCACTTCCTTCTAGCTGGAAAAAAGTCTTTAAAAAAAGGACTCCTCGCATAAAAAAAGACAATGCCAAATGTCAATTTGAGGAGGTTTTTAGGGCCGCGTACAGTAGAAAACATCCGCTGGCGCGCCCGAATGACATGTTGGCGACCGCAAAATCTCACAGAAGCACGCAGCCAGCTAGAAAATCTCATGGCACTCGCTAACGGCCCTGAAAATCTCATGGGCAATCGCTCCATTGCAGAGTGTGGAGTTTAACAGTATCTCTGTGTTCTCCTCAAAATGTGGAGTTCCCAAATTCCACAAACTCAGGTAATGCAACAGAGTTTTACACAAAGTATACTAATTTAACTTTTGTGGTACGTTAGTATACACGTTTACCACACAAAAACATTTAGAAATAATTCACTCTCACCAGATGATATCATCAGTGATGTCATCAGTGATATCATTTGATATGTCATCAGTGACGTCATCAGTGATGCCACTGACCATTTTATGAGTGATGTAATATGTGAGGTCGTAAGCAGTGCATTGCCGGGCGTAAGTTATAGTTAGCTCAAGTAACTATAAATGCTATATTTCATTGGTTTGGTATGCGTGAAATCTGAGCCTAACTATAACGTCCCTTGTAGCTTTTTTTTTTTTCAGTGAATTTCTAAAGTTTTTTTAATTCTATTTCCTAACTTTAATGGCCCTGTAACCTTTGTTTTTTCAGTGAATTTCTATATTTTTAAAATTATTTTTCCTAACTATAACATCTCTGTAACCTTTGTTTTTTTTAATTAATTTATACGTTTTTTTTAATTTTATTTCCTAACTGGAACAACTAACCTTTGATAGTGAGTGTGTGCGTGAGAGCATGAGTGCCTCAGTAGGTTTGTAAGTGGGTGTGAGAGAGTATGAATGGGGCGGTAAGTGGGGATATGATGGCATGAGTGGGTCTGTCAGTGGGTGTGTGAGTTTCTGAGAGGGTGTGTGAGTCGGTGCTTGTGTATCTGAGTAGATCTGTCAATGGGTGAGAGAGACTTTGATTGATTCTTTAAGTGGGTGCATGAGTGTCTGACTGTGAGTGGGCAATGTGTCTGAGTTCATCTGTGAGTGGGTACATGAGTGAATGGGTCTGCTCATTTGCTATAGGTCTGAGTGTAGCTCACGGAGATTCACTCTGTTGAACTCCACAGAGTTCCCTAAATTCCACAGACTTCCATGACCGGGCAAAGTATTGCACAGCTACCCCTAATGAAGTCTACTTGGCTGCCGAGAGTCGTAGGGGGCCACAAGCCCCATTGTTGCCACAAGTAATGTCCCCCACAGCTTGAATGCTGAGACCTTATCAGAGGACTTGCCCCCTTTTTAAACCACTTTGCAATTGAGCCTTCTGTGCACTACTGCTTTAGGGATGACGTCATCTTGGTTGCTGAGGGTCATTGGTGACCACAAACCACTATTGTTGCCAAAAGACAGTCTCCCACTGTGGGAGTGCTGAGACCTTGTCGTTGACCCAGCCCCTTGTCTCAACCACTCTGCAAACGCACATCCGGGCACATTGCTGGTTGGGATATGAAGTGCCCTTGGCTGCTGAGTTGTTGTTGGGGCCCAAGAACCCCTATTGTTGCCACAAGTAAGGCCCTCTCAGCATGATTGTTGTGACCTCATCAGAGGCCTCACCCCTTTTGTCTCAACCTCTGCAAAGGTACCTCCTGGGGCACTACTGGTTGGGGATAAATTCCCCTTGGATGCTGAGAATTGCTGGGGCCCAAGAACCCATATTGTTGCCACAAGTACGTTTTTGTTAGAAATAGGGGTCTCAAGTTTGCAGAGGCAGGTACCTTTGCCCAAGGAGGGACCCTTTTTCCTAGCAAGGATAAGGGGGATACACTTCTAAAATAACCCCTGCTCACCCCCTTGGTAACTTGGCACGAGCAGACAGGCTTATCTCAGAGGCAGTGTGTAAAGCATTTGTGAACACATACATTAATACAGTGAAAACACTACAAATGGACACCACACCAGTTTAGAAAAATAAGTAATCTTTATCTAAACCTAAACAAGACCAAAAACTGCAAAAATCAACACTACCATAATACAAATATTACTTTTTCAAATGGTAGAAATAGTTCAGTTCAAAGCAAATTGCAGATGCAACACTTTTCACACAAAGTACCTTGGATGCGTCATGCACACAAACAAGAAGGGTCGTGGGGAAGGTGATGTGTCGGTTCCTTACACTCAGGGAAAGTGATGCGTCAGTTCCTTACTCTGTGGGAGGTGATGCGTCGGTTCCTTACTGCTGCGCAGGGGAGGCGATGTGTTGGTTCCTTACCGGAGAGGAGGTGATGCATCGGTTTCTTACTGTGTGGGGAGGTGATGCGTTGTTTTCTTACTGTGTCCCCCAACGATTCGACAGACCTGGTGCCTCGATGAGATGCGATGATCCGGGATGGTCGGTGGGTTCTTGCAGCCTCACAGCAGGGCTTGAATCACAATCGGTGCGGTGATCTCAGACTTCAGAGATCGGTGCACCCGATGCGGCGTGCAGAAATTTCTCGAGTCGCGGGCAGGCGCTCCGATGATTTCTTCGGGGATGCATTGGAAACAGGTGCGGATGCATCGCGCTTCTTGAAGTGGCGTTACCTTTCTAGCTCCCAGTGGCAAAGAGCCTCCAACGGTCCAAAACAACAGCAGGCACCTCTTAGCAGGTCAGAACTCCCAGCAAGGAAGTTCAGGGGAGCTGGTGGTGAAGTCTTTGTGTCCCTCAGACTTCAGAACAGGAGGCAAGCTCAGTTTCAAGCCTTTGGAGATCTTCCTCAAGCAGGAGACACAGCAAACAGCAAAGTCCTTTTCCCTTTCCTTGGTAGAAACTAGCCACTGCAGGCCATCCCCAGACAGAAAACAGCACACAGGCAGAATTCCTCATCAGTTTCTCCAGCTCTTCTCCTTGGCAAAGGTTCCTCTTGATTCCCAGAAGTGATCTTTGAAGTCTTTTCTATCACTGAGACTTCCAACGGGAGGCAAGCTCTACTTCAAGCCCTTGAAGAAAACTCTAACAGCAGGATGATGAAAGCACTGTCCAGTCCTTTCCCTACCCATGACAGAAGCTACCATTGCAGGCCAACCCCAACAACACACAGCACAGGGGCAGTACTCCTCCTCCAGCTTTCCCAGTTCTTCTTTCTGGCAGTTTCCTTAGTTCAACATAAATCTCAAGTTCAGGGGTCTGAGCCCCACTTTTTATAGCAAAATGCCTTTGTACTCCGGTGGCAGAGAAGCTCTTTTCCCAGCCAAAACCAGTTCTGACCTCTCCTCCCACCACTCTAAATGCAGACCAGGCCTTTTCAGGTGCTAGTGAGAACTCCTCCCCCTACTCTGACTGCAGCCCAGGTCTATTCAGCTCAGCCCTGACTCATTCAGGAAAGGCAGGACATACATCAAGCCCCCCTGTTGGCTGTCTGAGAGAATGCACATCCCCAGCCCCTGTCACTCCAAAGCCAGACAGTTAATACACAAACCAGCAGAGGCACATAGGATGGCTAAGCAAGAAAATACCTACTTCCTAAAAGTGGTATTTTCAAACACACAATATAAAATTCACCTTTCTAAAAAATGAATTTTTATGTACTGAGTTCAGGCATACTAAACCCCAACTTTCTATCTTGTCCCAATGGGAAGTTATATTTATAAGATGTTATAAATAAACTCCCATTCTATCCTATGGGACAGATAGCCTTTTAATAGTGAAAAACGAAATACACTGTAATTCACTATCAGGACGTGTCACACACACCAGTACATATCCTACCTTTACCGTACACAGCACCCTGCCCACAGGGGTACCTTGGGCCTACCTTAGGGGTGACTTATATGTAAGAAAAGGGAAGATTAGGGACTGGCAAGTGGGTGCACTTGCCAAGTAGACATGGCAGTACTAGACTGCACACACACACTGCAGTGGCAGGTCTGAGTTACATTTACAGGCTGCTCATGTGGGTGGCACAATCAGTGCTGCAAGCCCACTATCAGCATTTGATTTACAGGACCTGGGCACACACAGTGCACTGTACTAGGGACTTACCAGTGCTTCAAATATACCAATCATGGAATCACCAATACATAAACACAATTTACCGGGAGAGCATATGCACTTTAGCATTGATCAGCAGTGGTAAAGTGCCCAGAGTCATAAAACCAACAAAAACAGGTCAGAAACGGAAGGCCAAAAATCAAAAAGTCTAGGGATAAACCTGCGGGAAACTCCAGGTCTAACAGGTCCCCCACAGCGCGATTGCTGAGACCTCGCTGGAGGCCCCACCCCCTTTCTTAACCACTCTGCAAATGTGCCTCCTGGCACACTACTGGTTGGGAATGAACTCTCCTTGGCTGCTGAGGGATGTTGGGGGCCAGGAACTACTATTCTTGCCACAAGTAAGTCCCTAAAAGTGCGATTGCTGAGACCTCGTCAGAGATTCTGCCCTCTTTCTCAACCACACTACAAAAGGGCCTCCTGCCACACTACTGCTTGGGGGATGAAGTACCCTTGGCTGCTGAGGGTCATTGGGTGCCAAGCACCCCTATTGTTGCCAAAAGTAAGTCCCCCACAGTGGGATTGCTGAGACCTCATCGGAGACCCTGTCCCTTTTCTCAACCACTCTGAAAACATGCCTCCTGGTTCTCTATTGGTTGGGAGATGAAGTCCCTTGGCTGCTGAGGGTTGTAGGGGGTCAAGAACCCTTATTGTTGACACAAGTAAGTCCCCCACAGTGCGATTGCTGTGACCTCGTTGGATGCCCTGTGCCTTTTGTCACCCACTCTGCGAATGCGCCTCTTAGGGCACCACTGGTTGGGGGATGAAGTCCCCTTTGCTGCTGATGATTGTTGGGGGCCCAGAACCCCTATTGTTGCCACAAGTAAGTCCCCCACAGTGTGATTGCTGAGACCTGGTCAGGGGCACTGCCCCTTGGGACACCCACTTTGCAAATGCGCCTCTTGGGGCACTACTGGTTGGGGGATGAAGTCTCCTTTGCTGCTGAGGATCATTGGGGTCCCAGAACCCCTATTGTTGCCACAGGTAAGTCCCCCACAGCGGAATTGTTGAGACCGTATAGAAGGCCCTCCACCCTTTCCCAACCACTCTGTAAATGCACCTCCTGGTGCACTACTGGTTGGGGGATGAACTCCACTTAACTGCTGAGGGTCTTTGGGGGCCAAGAACCTCTATTGTTGCCACAAGGAAGTTCCCCACAGGGCACTGTGGAAGCTTCGTCAGAGGCCCTGCATCCTTTCTCAAACAACCTGCAAAGGTGCCTCATGGCGCACTGCTGGTTAGGATATGAACTTCCCTTGGCTGCTGAGGGTCATTGGTGGCCAAGAACTCCTATTGTTATCTCAATTAAGTCGACCGCAGAAGGATTGCTGAGACCTTGTGACAGGCCCCTCCCCCTTTCTGAACCACACTGCAAAGTGGCCTCCTGGTGCACTACTGGCTGGGGAATGAAGACTCCTTCGCTACTGAGGGTCATTGGGGGATAAGAAACCCTATTGTTGTAACAAGTAAGTCCCCCACAGTGGGACTGCTGAGACATTGTCAGAGGCCCCACCCTTTCTCAACCTCTTCTCAAAGGCGCCTCCTAGTGCAATACTGGTTGAGGGATGAACTCCCCTTGGCTGCTGAGGATCATTGTGGCCCAGGAACCCCTATTGTTGCCACAAGCAAGTCTATCAAAGAGGCATTGCTGAGACCTTGTCGGAGGCCTTGCCCCACCTTGGTTGCTGAGAGTTTTTGTCAGCCGAAACCCCTACTGTTGCCACAAGTAAGTCTGCCACAGTGGGATTGCTGAGACCTCATTGGAGGCCCACCCACTTTCTCACCCACTCTGCAAAGGGGCCTCCTGGTGAATTACTGGTTGGGAGATGAAGTACCTTTGGCTGCTGAGGATCTTTGGGGGCAAAGAACCCCCATTGCTGCCACATGTAAGTTCCCCATAGAGGACTGCTGAGACCTAGTCACAGGCCCCACCCCCCTTCTCAACCACTCTGCAAAGGGGCCTCCTGGTGAACTACTGGTTGAAGATGAATTGCCCTTGGCAGCTGAGTGGCATTGGGGGCCAAGATCTCGTATTGTTGCCATAAGTAAGTCCCTCACAGCGGGACTGCTAAGACATCATCGGAGGCCCCACCCTATTACTCAACCACTCTTCAAAGGTGCCTCCTGGCGCAATACTGGATGGGGGATGAACTCCTCTTGGCTGCTGAGGGTCTCTGTGGCCCAAGAACCTCTATTGTTGCCACAAGTAAGTCCACCACAGTGTGATTGCTGAGACCTCATAGGAGGCCCACCACCCTTTCCCAACTACTCTCCAAATGTGCCTCCTGATGCACTACTCGGTGGGGATAAACTCCCCTCAGCTGCTGAGGGTCTGTGGGGGCCAAGAATTCTATTGTTGCCACAAATAAGCCCACAACAGGGGACTGCGGAAGCCTCATTAGATGCCCCCCCTTTCTCAACCACTCAGCAAAGGCAACTCATGGCACACTACCGGTTAGTGTATGAACTCCCCTTGGCTGCTGAGGATCGTTGGTGGCCAAGAACCGCTATTGTTGCGACAAGTAAGTCCCCCCATAGCAGGATTACTGAGACCTCATCGGATGCCCACCTTTCTCAAAATCTCTGCAAAGGGGCCTCCTGGCGCACTACTGGTTGGGGGTTGTAGTCCCCTTGGCTGCTGAGTGTCGCTTGGGGCCAAGAACCCCTGTTGTTGCCACAAGTAAGTACTCCACAGCGGGATTCCTGAAACCTCGTCGTAGTCCTACCCATTTTCTCAACCACTCTGCAAAGGTGCCTCCTGGCACACAACTGGTTGGCGGATGAACTCCCCTTGGCAGCTGAGGGTCGTTGTCGGCCAAGAACCCCTATTGTTGCCATGAGTAAGTCCCCATAGTGGTATTGCTGAGACTTTGTCAGTCCTGTCCCCTTTCTCAACCACTCTGCTTAGGGGCCTCCTTGCGCACTACTGGTTGAGGGATGAACTCTCTTGGGCTTTGGAGGGTCATTGGGGGCCAAGAACCCCTAATGTTGCCACATGTAAGTCCCCCACAGCAGAATCACTGTCACCTCTTCAGAGGCCTTGCCCCCCTTTCTCAACCACTCTTCAAAGGGGCCTCATAGTGCACTACTGGTTGTGGAATAAACATCCATTAGCTGCTGAGGGTCATTGGGGCAAAGAACCCCTACTGGTGCTACAAGTGAGTCCCCCACAGTGTTATTGCTTTGACCTCTTGGGAGGCCCTGCCCCTTTCTCAACCAGTCTGCAAAGAGGCCTCCTGGCGCACTACTGGTTGGAGGATGAACCCCCCTTGGCTGTTGAGGGTCAAAGGGGGCCAAGAACCCCTATTGTTGCCACAAGTAAGTCCCTGAAGGTGGGATTATGTAGACTTCATGGCAGGCCCTTCCTCCTTTATCAACCACTCTGCAAACATGCCTCATGACACACTACTGCTTAAGGGAGTTGCTGCTGAGGGTCTTTGGGGGCCAAGAACCCCTATTGTTGCCACAAGTAATTTCCCCACAGTGGGATTGCTGAGAACTCATCAGAGGCCCCACTCCTTTCTTAACCACTCTGCAAAGAGGACTCATAGTGCACTACTGGGTGGGAGATGAACTCCACTTGGCTGTTGAGTGTAGTTGGGGGCCAAGAACCCCTATACTTGTCAGGACTAAGTCCCCCACAGATGGATTGCTGAGCCCCATCCCCTTTCTCAAACACACTGCAAAGGTGCCTCCTGGCACACTACTTGTTGGGGGATGGACTCCACTTGGCTTCTGAGGGTCTTTGGCAGCCAAAGCCCCAATTGTTGCTACAAGTAAGTCTAGTCAGGATCATGTTTCCATAGGAAATTATTTTTTAGGTTGCTACTACCGTTGGCCCCATTTGACGAATCTCCACGAAACTTTCTAAAAAAGTGCTACTTTTTGACTAGTTTACATATGGAAAGTTTCGGGATGATCTGTCAAATGGGGCCAAGAAAATGGGGGGTCCCAAAACTCGTTTTCCTGATCCATTTTCACTCATTCATTTTTCCATAGGACCTTTAGACACATCTACAGGTACTTAACTTTTAGACCGCCTCCCCAGGCCATTTCTGGCCCTGGGGAACCCATCCCCCGAGGCTCTATGTATTTTTTAAGGGACGTGGCCCCTCCTCCCAGGCCGTTTTCAGCCTGAGGATCCCTTTCCCCAGGGCCTGAAGTAATTTTAAGGGGAGGGGCTCATGCAGCCCTCCTCCCCAGCCCGCTTTTGCCCCCATGGACTCAATCTCCCGGGTCCGACTGTATTTTTTAAGGGGAGGGTGCCTCGGGTCACCAAACTTCATAAAAGGGATGGGGGCTATTAATGGCCCCAGGGCCAGCTTAGTAGCTGTGTCTTGGGGCACCAAGTGCCAGGAAACAACAGTTTTCGTGCCTCAGCTGGCACGGGCAGGGAACCTTGTGTTTGCTCCTGCCAATTGGGAGCAGATTTTTAATCTATTTCCCTGCACGCACTGATGCGGGCATTAAAACAGATCAAAAGATTGTTCCAGCTTAAAAGGAGCAACACAAGTAGCTATTTCCCCCGGGTGTGAGCAATACCAGCTCCCCAAGCATTCACTGGGGCTGCCCCGTAGCCCCCAACAAGTGTATGGTGGGTTCTCTGGGTAGGCACCAGGGCACCCACTTTTAATTAATGCATGCCCTAGGGAATAGGGTCCCTGGGACTGAAAATGGCTCAAGGAGGGGGGCCCTCCCCTTTACTTTAAGATGTGGCCCTGGGTAATGAGGTTCCAAGGGCCGTTTAAAGACTAAGGGAGGGGAGTTGCACAGCCTCCACCACTTTTGTTTTTTAAAAAAGGCCCTGGGGGATAGGGTCCCCAGGGCCTAATAAGGCTCAGGGAGAGGGACCATACAGCCCTCTTCACCTTTTATAAAATGAGAGGCCGTGGATAGGGGGGGCCCAGGGCCTAATAAGTTTGGGGTAGTGGGGGCTGCATGGCCCCCTCTCCCCTTTAAAATAAATAAGGCCCTGAAGGATGGAGTCCCCAGGGCCTAATGATGCTTGGGGAGGAGAGCACGTGGCCCACTGCCCTTTAAACTATATATGACCCTGGGGATTGGGTCCCCCGAACTATAATAGGCTCAGGGAGGAGGGCTGCATTGTCCCCCTCCCCTTTTAGAATATATATGCAGCCCTGAGGAATGGGGTCCCCAGAGCAACAATAGGCTGTGCCGTCCCCACCCCTTTAAAATAAAATGGCTCTAGAAAATGGGGTCCCTAGGGCCATAAAGGGCTCAGAAAGGGGGCCACATGGCCTGCCTCCCCTATAAAAGAGAAAGGGTCCTGGAGTATGGGGTCCTCAGGGACTGATGAGACTCGGGGAAGTAGGCCATGTGGTCCCCCTCCCCTTTGAATAAAAATTGCCCTGGGGATAGAGTTCCCAGAGCTAGGCCATGTGGCCAACAGCCTGCTGTGCACTGATGAAGGCCATGCACAGTGTGGGGTTGGCTACATTTGGGGGTTGGCCTGTGGCCGATCCCTCGCAGTGCATGACTGAAGGCCCTGTGCAGTGTTTGGCTACCTTTGAGGGGTTGGCTGCAGGACCTAAGAGCAGGCCAGGCATTGTGGCCAACCCTCCCACTGCACACAGCCAAAGAGTGTGTGCAGCATTGGGTTGGATGCCTGCAGGGGGCTGGCTGTGCGCAGCAGGAGTTGTTTTACGTATTGTAATGAAATATTACTGTACGTTAAAAAACTCTAGATATTCACTGAACAAAACAAAGGTTAAAGCAACATTATAGTTAGGTGAAATGTTCCATAACAGGCAATGTTTTAAATTTTAAAAACCACATACATCTTCCTAGTTATAGTTATCTCAAGTAACCGTAGCTCATGCCCTCAGATAACTATAACTTGCATACTTTCCATGCACTCCAAATTATCCCACATATTACATCACTCATGGCATCTTCTATGACATCATTGATAATATCGCTGCAACATTTGCAATGAAATTATTGATGAGACAAGTATGCCTGGCGAGGGTATGAGTTATAGTTACCTTAAGGCA
This sequence comes from Calotriton arnoldi, assembly GCA_963921515.1. Taxonomy (NCBI): domain Eukaryota; kingdom Metazoa; phylum Chordata; class Amphibia; order Caudata; family Salamandridae; genus Calotriton; species Calotriton arnoldi. Next base: position 177,044 of record CAWUFW010010572.1, read on the forward strand.
CAAGTTATAATTACATGAGATAACTATAACTGGTGAATTTCAGTAGCATTATAGTTTAAAACGTTATGTTGTTACTTACCATTTTACCTAACTATAACGTTACTTTAACTTTTGGTTTTTTTAGGGAATACATAGATATATATATATATATATATTATTTACTGGTGGTCGCCACTAGATAGTTATAGTTAGGACCACGTTTCCATAGGAAAAGCATTTTTTGATGTGCTTATAACTTTGGCGTCGTTTGACGAATCTTTACGAAATTTTCCAAAAAGTTCCTCTTTTCAGGTTAGCTCCTATCCTAAAAGTTTGGGGGGGATTCGTCAAGGGGGGGCTAAGAAAAAAGGGGGGTCCCAAAACGTGTTTTCTCCATGCAATTTCCATAGGAAACTTTAGACAAGGCTACAGGTCAAACTGCTGAACGGAATTACACCAAATTTGGCAGAGAGAAAGGTCTTGGTCCAGAAAGCACGCTTTTGTTTAAATGGGGTAAATCCGTTCAGTAGTTTTAGAGAAATATCAAATTTTCCAGATATCGATATTTAAGAATTCTGACATCTGATTGGCTGAGGCGTTACGAGCACGAGCTTGCGGCTGATTGGCTGCGAACTGTTGAAACTAGGAAGTGTTGGCAGCCATTTTGTGATTCAGTCCGTCAGCTCACAACTCTCCCTCTACAAGGCATCAGGTCCGTAGTTCTACCTCTGCGAGGCAACACTACAAATATACCGCAGCTCTGTGTGTGCGAGATACCCCTTTCACGGTCCCTCTCCCCACATCACCAGCTCGCGGCTATGCCTTTAGAAGCCAGTCCGTCGCCTCGCAGCTCTGCGACTGCGAGCTGTCAGCCATTTTGTGACTCAGTCCGTCAGCTCGCATCTCTCCCTCTAAAAGGCATCGGATCTGTAATTCTACCTCTGCGAGGCAATACTGAAAATATCCCACAGGTCTGTCTGTGCGAGATACTCCTTTTACGCTCCCTCTCCCCACATCATCAGCTCGCGGCTATGCCTTTAGAAGCCAGTCCGTCGGCTTGCAGCTCTGTGTCTGCGAGCCGTCGGGCCTGCAGCTCTACCTCTGTGAGTCACCTAGTTAGCTCGTAGCTGTGTCTGTGCTAGCAGGCCCGTCGGCCCGTTACTCTCCCTCTGCGAGTTAGCCCGTCGGGTTGCAGCTCGGAGGGCTCGCAGCTGTATGTCTGCGAGCCAGCCCGTTAACTGATAGCTGTGTCTCTGCTAGCAGGCCTGTTGGCCCGTTGGTCTCCCTCTGCGAGTCAGACCACAGCTCTCCCTCTGCGAGCCAGTACGGTGCTGTGCTTTTGCGAGCCAACGGCTCGTAGGTCTCCCTCTGTGAGCTGAGCCCACGGGCCGCAGCTCTTCCTCTGCGAGCCTGCTCGACGGCCCGCAGGTGTCCCTCTGCTAGCCGAACTGCAGCGGACACTCTGCGAGCCAAAATTGGGAATATAAGGCGGCTCTAAAAAGAGCCCTTCTGTTTATTAGTTGGAGCTACATATAAGTGCGGATGCACAGCTTCAGGTTAATCAGGAAAACTCGGTTTCCCTCATCTGTGAAGTGTACTCCATCACTTCTGTAGATATCAGCCATATCAAAACGTATGTTGTTGTTGTAGATCGACCCCATTCTATGGTCTCTGAGGTATGCAGACACAGCTTTGTTGACATTCTTCCTAGATTTTTCAATCTTATGACAAAATTGGTTTGACCATTTCCACTTCTGTCTTTGGCATATATTGGAATATACAAAGACAGTTTGAGGCTAAAGTAACATCAATTGTCCAAAGGTGTCCTTCATAAGCATTTCCAAACCTACCCCAGTCAATGTGCCTAGGTCGTTACCACCACAGTGCACAATCATGAGATCAGGGTGTTGGAGATGCAAACAGGTTTTAACCAAAGGGAGCAATTGGTGCCACTTCAATCCTCTCTGTGCAAACCATTTAATGTGCACATTTTGTAAACCTAGGTCTAAGTCAATACGTCTCTGTTCTGCATACCTCTTGCACCAGAAAACATAGCTATGTCCTACAATCCACACTAGCATTTTGAAGGTATGGCTAGAAGATATGGATAAATGTCTGTAGCTCATGCAGTCCGTTCGTAGAATGAGAGATATGTTTAAACATGGGGAACTACTTTTTTTTCACATACAAAACGTTAACCGATTGGGAGATGAAATGTATTGTGTCCTAAAAAGTAGGGTGTATTTTAGTTTTGATGAAAAGCATCTTTGTGATTGGTTAATAAAAAAGCAGTTTATACGTGGAGTACATATTATAGGATGAAATTTGCTCAGCTCAACCACGGCTGCTAATTGTATTTGGAAGGTGCAGTTCAAACTTGAAAGAATGGTGAACTTTTGACCTGCACGTGCCGTTAAATGTTGGAGAAAATGTTGCAAAAAAATATATCGGTAGGTTTAAAAAAATGATGAACTTTTAACCTGCACATGTCGTAGAATGTTCTAGAAAGTGTTGATACAATACGTTGAACTTTTCACCTGTATGTGTCCTTAAAAAAACTGTTTATATGGAAAGTTCAAAAATAAGCAATAAAGAGAGGTTTTGCAATCTAAAAAAAATAAGGAACTATTCTGATTTGTTCTTTACATGGATTTATGTGTGGAGCAACAGGGAAATTGTGCCATTACTGGTTCCATTCTTGATGAAAGCGGTGCATTACATGTACTGTGTGACAAGAAAAGAATTGCATGCGTTTGTGACATTTGAAATCTGCATACCAACTAGGAAGGTAAATTAGAAATTAAGAAGGTGTGTTATGTGCGGGGGTGTATCCCTTTGGCAAGCTCCGCCTCTGTGAGCCAGACATTGTTTTTGCATAGGTGCTGGACGACATCTGATGCAGCCCCATCACCTACGCAGTCTGATGTGTCAGGGGAACACAGCCATGCAGCCATCACCCCGCCACACACACCGGACACAGAACCCGTATGAGGGGAGTTTTGTACCACATTGCCTTCATTGCTGATGTTCTGTGATTGATATGTGTGTGGGCTGCATTGTGGGGGAATTGCCTGTGCACGGATGGCGATGCACACACACATGTTGGTATGTGGAGCCAGGTGCCCGTGCGGCCTTGCGCTGCTTGTGCTATCTCACTCCGTCTCTCTCCCTCGCTCTCTCCCGCCCTGTCATAGCAAACTTGTGAAAGCGATGGGTGCGCGGCTCTCAGCGCGGCACTCGAGTACTTCTCAAGTCTTTCAAACACCGAGGGGTATATTCTCAAGGACATATCGCCGAGTTAACGGCACTTTATCGCAACCAAAATAGTGATAAATTTAACGCACCATTCACAAGCTGGAGCAAACAGCCCATATCACCAGTTTACCCGCGATAGCAGCCTCAAAAAGCATTGTCACGGATGAGTCCGGCAAATATTGCTAATGAGATGTAGAGTAGGCGTTCTCGTGCAAAAAGCAGCGAACACATCACTTCGCAAGTGTCTCAACCACCAGCAAGATCGTCGAAGAGAGTACAAAACAGGCGATAAGGTGCGTTAGTAGCAGAAAGTTTACACCTGCTCTGAGCTGGTGTAAAGTTGGACTACAACCTGCAATATGAAAGGGAGCCCACCCAGAGCCATACGTGAATGACAACAGATGCAATTGAGCCAACGATCATGCAGCTCGGACACCCAACACTCCTCCGCCACCAGCCCATTGTCTGCCATCCCCCCTCACCTCCCCCCCCCCACAAACAAATGTGACAGCAACGTTAGGAAATCTGGAACGTAACAAATTGGCTGATGTCGCACAATTATAGTAAAGAAGATGCATGTGAGGTTGGACAAATAAGAATCTCAGTCATCTATGGATTTACATATAAAACATTTTATTTAAACAAAACAACAAAATAAAAGTAGGTACAGGTATGGCGTGTCATCCCTCGACAATTTGTGAATCACAGCCTGCAAGACAAAAAGAAAGATAAGATTGTGCGTCATGCGTCCATGAAAGGAGAGAGAGAGAGAGAGAGAGAAAGAGTGAGAGAGAGGAAGAGACAGAGAAAGAAAGAGTGAGACAGAGAGGAAGACAGAGAAAGAGAGAAAGAGTGAGAGAGAGAGGAAGAGATAGAGAAAGAGAGAAAGAGTGAGATACAAGGAAGTGAGAGAGAAAGAGAGAAACAGTGTGAGAGAGAGGTAGAGAGAGAGAGAGAAAGAGTGAGACAGAGAGGAAGAGAGAGAGAGAAAGAAAGAATGAGAGAGAGAGGAAGAGACATAGAAAGAGAGAAAGAGTGTGAGAGAGAGAAAGGAAGAGATACAGAGTGAGAGAGAGAAAGAGTGTGAGTGACAGAAAGGAAGAGATGGAGAGGGAGAGTGAGTGTTGACACTGTGGAGAAAATCCTTACAGCTCACCTTTCTGCCACCGGTGTGTCTCCAACCACGTGCCGGAACATAGTGGAGTCTTGAAGTTTAATCATCTGAAACATAGTATAGAATCAGTAATGACAGAGTACATACAACTGCACACGCCTAATTCTCTGTTTCGCCCCTGCGCACCCAGGCTGCTGCACCCCATCGACTCCCGCCACCCAGAGGTGTCTGCCCGCCTCTGCGCACCTAGGCTGCTGTATCCCATCCACTCCCACTGCCCAGAGGTGTCTGCCCGCTGCTGTGCACCCAGGCTGGTGCACCCCATCCAGTCCCACTGCCCGGAGGTGACTGCCCGTTGCTGCGCACCCAGAGTGCTGCATCCCATCCACTCCCACTGCCTAGAGGTGTCTGCCCGCTCCTGTGCACCCAGGCTGCTGCACCCCATCCACTTCCACTGCTCGGAGGTGTCTGCCCGCTCTTGTGCACCCAGGGTGCTGCACACTATCCACTCCCACCGCCCAGAGGTGACTGCTCGCTGCTGCGGAAACAAGGCTCTCTGCTCACCTTCCGCCACCGGCGTGTGTCGAAGAGGGTCCACCACGTGCTGAAGCAACCTCCTCAGGCGCAAGTTGCGTACACGCGGTCAAGCCGAGCTCACAATTCAGAGCGGGTGTTGATTGCAGGATGGCCACGCATCATCGCAGGCTGCACACGCGCTCAGCTCTGGTGGCACTAACTCAGTGGAACTGAAGTCATCGCCTCGTGGCGGGAGGTCCGTGTCGGGGGGGTCGTCAATCTGTGAATCACAGCCTGCTAGACAAAAAGCAAGATAAGATTGTGCGTCATGCGTCCATCAAAGGAGAGAGAGAGAGGAAGAGAGAGAGAAAGAAAGAAAGAGTGAGAGGTAGACAGAGAGAAAGAGAGAAAGAGTGAGAGAGAGAGGAAGAGAGAGAGAAACAGTGAGAGAGAGGAAGAGAGAGAAACAGTGTGAGAAAGAGGAAGAGAGAAACAGAGGAAGAGTGAGAGAGAGAGAAAGAGAGAGAGAGGTAGAGAGAGAAAGAAAAAAACAGTGTGAGAGAGAGGAAGAGATAGAGTGAGAGAGAGAGGAAGGGAGAGAGAAAGAGTGTGAGGGAGAGAAAGGAAGAGATGGAGAGGGACAGTGAGTGCCGACACTGTGGACAAAACCCTCCCAGCTCACCTTTCCGTCACCGGTGTGTCTCCAACCACGTGCCGGGACATAGTGGAGCCCTCAAGCTTAGACATCTGAAACGTAGTATGGAATCAGTAATGGCAGAGTACATACAACTGCACATGCCTAATTCTCTGTCCCGCCTTTGTGCATCCAGGCTGCTGCACCCCATCCACTTCCACTGCCCAGAGGTGTCTGCTCGCCGCTGCGCACCCAGGCTGCTGCACCCCATCCACTTCCACTGCCCAGAGGTGTCTGCCCGCTGTTGCGCACCCAGGCTGCTGCACCCCATCCACTCCCACTGCCCGGAGGTGACTGTCCGCCGCTGCGCACCCAGGCTGCTGCACCCCATCCACTCCCACTGCCCGGAGGTGACTGCCCGCCGCTGCACTAACAAGCCTCTCTGCTCACCTTTCGCAACTTGCGTGTAGAAAAGAGGGCCTACTTTGTGCCGCTGCAAGCCCCAAGCCCTGGGCCCGCGGACAAGCACCCTGCATGTCATGCAGCCCCGCTCCGCAGGCCACCAGGTCTCACATTTGGTGCTGGGTCTTGATTTCGCCATGGCAGAGGACATACCAGTGCACCGGGCTTTTCATCGCAGGCTGCACACCCGCTCAGCCCTTGCGGTGCCACTAACTCTGTGACCAGCGAGGCGACGCCACGTGGCGGTAGGCCTGCGCTGTCTGATGGCTCAGGCCTACACTGCGGTCCAGCAGGGCACACAAAACCTGAGCTGTCCAGGCCGCCGGGACGGGCCATCACCGCAGGCTGCAAACCCGCTCAGCAGTTACGGTACCCGTACCTCAGTGGACCGAAAGTCACTGTCCCGTGCCGGTGTGCCTGTGCCGGCTGCAGTGTATCCGGTGCGAGCAACTCTGAAATGGCGTCGAGCATGTGCGCCCTGTCTTTTTTATTGGCAGGGTCACGTGTCTTGTGACACGTGTGCTGGATGGGTGTGGTGCGGGTGTATACTAGCCGTGAGAGAGTGGCTGTGACGTACTGACAACTAGGGTGTGACCAGCAGATCAGTGTAATGAAAATCTCGGCCATGTAGCATTGTTGTCCTTCCCTGTAAGCGTAAGCGGAGTGGGCTGGCCTGGCGTATGCCAGTCCTGCGTGAGGCTGTGAAGAATGACTCCGGAGCTATGGGCGTGGCTCCGTCCTGGTCTGTATGAGGAATCAACTGATGCAGGTGTCCCTGTTGTAGTGCTGATTTCACCCGGGTCGCAAGCGCCAATGTGTCACTCTGTGAGCCAAGTCCCACAACATGGCCAACATGGAAGGCACGGGGAATCACTGACCCTACATTCATCCATAGTTCCACACATGAAAGATGGTGGACATGACACATCTGTGTGGATATGAATGTTTATTGCACATTCAGTGGAGTGTTGCAGCTGTAGCAATACAGGGCCATGGAAAGTTTAAGTTTCAGTTTTTGGCACATGGAGGGCAGCCAATTAGAGCCAAGCTTGTGTTCGGGGTTAGGCTGCGCCAACATATGTACTTATAGAATTACTCCGCCAATCCCCAAGCACTTATAAATTCACTATACACTCTCCTTGCAGTACTGTAATGATCCAGTCTCTACGTACGTACTTGTACAATGACCGAGAGAAAGTTACATAACCGAAGTTTTCCCCACTGCCAGAGTAACATGGTTGCATACGCTGTCCACAGCACAATGTAATGTGGTAGGGCCCAGGGGCGGCATCTTGCATACATAATGAACACACGGACACAGATAGATAGTGGAACTGGGTACGGGCACGTGCGCTCGACTCATTTTTATTACCAGGGTCACATGTCCAGTGACGTCTGTGCTGGATGCGTGTGGGGTGAGTGTAAGCCAGCCCTCCGGGAATGGTTGGTGCTGGCAACAAGTAGAACAGTAATCATTGGATCAGACACATAGATTCAATCATAAAGGGTCAATGATTTGTGCTGCACTAAGGTAGGGGCAACAGATGTGAAAAAATACAGAGAAGATTGTATCGTAAAGGGTCCATGACTTGTGGTACACTGAGGTAGGGGCAGCAGATGTGAAATTATACAGAAAACATTGTATCATAAAGGGTCCATGAGTTGTGCTGCACTGAGATAGGGGCATGAGAAACATTCAGCGTGTGCGCAGCCAGCGATGATGCGTGGTGCGGGCTAGCCGCACTGGGAGCAATGTCTGTTGCCTACTGGACTGAGTCATCTGCAATCGCGACTCGATGTGAATTGTGAGCCCTGCTATCCGCAGTATAGATCGAAGGCAGTAGTCAGCACAGACATCGAAGAATGCTTTTAGTCACTTCCTGTTCACAAAATTCGAGGACATAGAGTACAATTCTGTCTGCAATAAATAAATCATGTCTCAATTTAAATTGTGAGCTCTGCTAACCGCAGTGTAGGTGTATGGAACAAAAGATGAAACATTTATGGAATACACTGTCGAAATATGTAGGTTTCAGGGACGTTATAGTTAGTTGCCTACTGGACTCTGAAATTAATGAATGAAGACTGAATTTGAATTGTGAGCCCTGCTGAGCACAGTGTAGGCTGGAGGCAGCGGTCAGGAAGGGCCTACAGCCACGTGGCGTTGACTTGAGCTGCATACAGTTAGTGGTAGGTGTGGCGCTCAGCGTGTGCGCAGCCAGCGATGATGCAATGTCTCTTGCCTACTGGACTGCGTCATCTGCAATCGCGACTCGATCTGAATTGTGAGCCCTGCTGACCGCAGTGTAGGCCGGAGGCAGTGGTCAGGAAGTGTCCACAGCCACGTGGCGTTCACTTGAGCTGCATAGAGTTAGTGGTAGGTGTGGCACTCAGCATGTGCGCAGCCAGCGATGATGCAATGTGTCTTGCCTACTGGACTGCGTCATCTGCAATCGCGACTCGATCTGAATTGTGAGCCCTTCTGACCGCAGTGTAGATCGAAGGCAGTAGTCAGCACAGACATCAAGGAATGCTTTTTGTCACTTCCTCTTGACAAAATTCGAGGAGATGGAGTACAATTCTGTCTGCAATTAATAAATCAAGACTGAATTCAAATTGTGAGCTCTGCTGTCCGCAGTGTAGACTGCCATTCAGTGTTCCTTTGGACTTGCAAGATGAAGTTGGTCATTGTACTAAAGCTATAACTGATATAAAACAAGTTCTTGAAGCAAGGATACTAAAAGGATATTATGTAGGTTTTAGGGACGTAATACTTAGTTGCCTACTGGACTCTGCAATTAATGAATCAAGAGTCAATTTTAAATGTGAGCCCTGATGACCGCAGTGTAGGCCGGAGGCAGCGGTCAGCAAGGGCCCACAGCCACGTGGCGTTGAGTTGAGCTGTACAGTTAGTGTCACCTGAAGCAACCAGCGTGTGTGGAGCCTGCGATGATGCGTGGTCCGGGCGGGCCGCACTGGTAGCAATGTCTTTTGCCTAATGAATTCTGTCTTAATAAGTCCACGTGGCGTTGACTTGTGGTGCACTGAGTTAGTGGCACCTGAAGCACTCAGCGTGTGCGCAGCCTGCGATGATGCGTGGTCCGGCCGGGCCACACTGGTAGCAATGTCTTTTGTCTAATGAATTCTGCCTTAATAAGGCTACGTGGCGATGTCTTGTGGTGCACTGAGTTACTGGCACCTGAAACACTGAGCGTGTGCACAGCCTGCGATGATGCGTGGTCCGGGCGGGCCACACTGGGAGCAATGTCTCTTGCCTACTGGACTGCGTCATCTGCAATTGGGACTCAATCTGAATTGTGAGCCCTGCTGTCCGCAGTGTAGATCGAAGGCAGTAGTCTGTACAGACATAAGTCTGTGGTGCTCTGCTGCTGGGTTCGCAGGGGGCCTGTGTCGAGGAGGCCGGCGGTCACGGCGGAGGCCTCGTGGCAGGGTGAGGGCTGCCGCCCTGGCAGACGTTTTGGCCTTCCCACAAGTGAACCACGCCCAGAGCCCCAGCCTATTTATTCATACTCCTACGCTGGAGTGGGGTACGTTGGACCAGCCCACTCCGCTTCCGCTTCCAGGGGGGACAACACAGCTACATGACCGAGATCTTCCCCACTGCCTGAGGTAACATGGTTGCGTCTATTGTCCACAACACTACAAGTACCAGCAGTATATGTCCACATGGAGAGGTTTGTGCTCTGCATAGTGAGGTCTGTCCACCACATCACCGCTACACTTGGTATTGTGTGCATTTTTATTGATGGGTGACTTGCGTCCTTCACACATACTTGGTTGCCACATCTCCCAACATTCAGCTATTGTGTGGCTGAGGGACCATGCCGTTTTTGGAGGGTCCGCTGTCCTGTTCTGCACTGCCTCGGTGGTAGTAGGGAGGGGGGTGGTCCGGGGGGGAGGTCCTGAGGGTGATGGCAGTAGGTGTTGTGGCCTTCTTGGGTGTCGGAGCTGCATGGTCAGTAGCTCTATGCCATGTGTTGGTCTTTAGATGTGGTTATGGGCTGGGCTCCCTTTCACACTGTAGGTAGTCGTCCTGCTTTACACCAGTAAAAGGCAGATGTTAAATTCTTACTGCTAACACAGCTTATCGCCTGTTTTTGGATCGCACCCTAGATTTGGCTGCTCGTTGAAAATATCGGGAAGTGGTGTTTTCGTGTTTCTTTTGCACGGGAACGCCAACTCTGCATATTATTAGCGTTAGTTGTCGCTCTCATTTGTGACGAATTTGTTTCCGGAAGCTATTGTTGGAAAACTGGCGATATCGGCAGTTTTCACTAGGTTGAGAATGGAATGATAATTTAAAATCACTGAAAAAACCATAGGTTTAATGAACATTATAATTATAAATTAGCATTTAAAAAATGTTTGAAATTCACTGAAAAAACCATAGGTTTCAGGCACATTATAGTTAGAAATTAGCATTTAAAAAACCTTAGAAATTCACTGAAAAAACCATAGGTTTCAGGGACGTTATAGTTAAAAATTAGCATTTAAAAAACCTTTGAAATTCACTGAAAAAACCATAGGTTTCAGGGACGTTATAGTTAGCTGGACATTTCACTCGTACAAAACCATAGAAATTCCACCGTTATAGTTAGTTCAGTTAACTATAACTCGCACCCCCGCAATGCACTGCTCATGACGTCACATATTACATCATTCATGGCATGGTCAGTGACATCACTGATGACATCACTGATGACATCTCAAATGACATCACTGATGACATCACTGATGACATCATCCACGTGATAATCTGAGGCACCTCATCACACCCTAATATAACCTTTAATACACCCACTGTAAAATACACACTACCATTTTCGAAACCATCCACACACCAATACCAGTTACTACATACTCACTCACTGATTCCTAGGTCTGCACACACATCCACTCATTCACGTATACAATCACTTATACATGCAGTCACTTATCAATACAACACTATCATATGCACTCATACACCTATTCAGACACTCACACACCTCCACTCATCCATGGAGTTACTCACACACCTAGTCAGTCATGCAAAGAATCAATCACACTCCCATTTACTCACCTAAACAGTTATACACACACCACCTCACTAATTCATACAGACAGTAATGCATAGTTACTCTCTTATGTAATCACTGAATCAAGTAGAGACTCATCCATATATGCCACTCTCACAATCACTCAGTCTCACATATAGTTATTTATATACACCATCACTCACATATACTTCCTTTTACATATGTAGTTACTCACATATGTACCACTGAGACATCCATTCACTCACCAACACACCCATACACATACTTAGCCACCCATTCAGCCCTTCACAGATGCTCTCTTGAACCCATACACTCAGTGAATCACCTACTCACACATCTATGCACAGAGTCACACACTTCCAACCCACCCACACACACACACTCAGTCTCCCATACAAATACTCAAGCAAACAATCAATAACCCATATAGACACTAATGTAGCTACTGACCAACCCATGTAGCAGCTTACACAACAACAGACAGACTGATACAGACATTCACACAGTTTAGTCACTAACCCATGCATTCAGTAAGACACGTTTAATCAGTCACTTATACAATCAGTTACATACCTGCTAAATCCTCCATCCAGACACTTATACACCCATTCATTCTTCAAAACACCTTGCCATATAGATAAAACATATTTAAACTTTACAGAAACACACAGTCACTGGATGATGTCATCAGTGATGTCATTTGAGATGTCATCAGTGATATCATCAGTGATGTCACTGACCATGCCATGAATGATGTAATATGTGACGTCATGAGCAGTGCATTGCGGGGGCGCGAGTTATAGTTAACCGAACTAACTATAACAGTGGAATTTCCATGGTTTTGTACGAGTGAAATGTCTAGCTAACTATAACGTCCCTGAAACCTATGGTTTTTTCAGTGAATTTCAAAGGTTTTGTAAATGCTAATTTCTAACTATAACGTCCCTGAAACCTATGGTTTTTTCAGTGAATATATATATATATATATATATACATATATATATATGTATATATATATATATATCATATAAAAACGGAGTTCCAAACGCACTCTCAGAACAATTGCAAAACCACCAAAATCCAAGGATCATTCAAAAGGGGTTTATTAATTTCATAAACCCGACGTGACGCGTTTCACCCTCAAGGGGCTTGATCACACACCATTCTGTCCACCTACACAGGTTTACATACATTTCCGGTTAGTACATGGGCATCAACATAGGACTTGACAGACGAGTTTAAACGCCATTTTGCACTTGCCATAGTGTTTATACATTATATACAATAAGAGGCATCTGCATTACAATTGGCATTGTGAGACCTAACTTTGTGTGTACGGTCCCTCTTAGGATGCGCCGGGTATTTGCAGATATGACATAGTTTCTATCACATAATTGTGTGTTGCTTAGTGCCGGTCGTGTTGTTAATGAGCGCACGCAGTGTATTCTGGTATTTGTAGTGCGCGTGCCGATTCCCGCCTACCATTATTTGTGGAGCCTCTTAGAAAAGGTGAAAAAAAAATTGTGAGTTGTTGGGGCAACGTTGTGCTTGTGTCTTACCAGTAGTGTACATCCCTTGGGTAGCGGAACTTGTATTACATGTGTCATCACCTATGGTTGCGGCAGTACCGAGCATGTAAATCCCCGGATTAGTGGGAATAGGCATGACTATACGCCCAATATGTTGTTGGACGGGTGTTTCTGTGCCTGTTCTAGCGTCATAGCGGGACATGTGCCTCCCCGGTCTAATGGGAAAGGTACTTGACATAGGGTCGTACAGCACCCCGGATTAGTGGGATGTTTGTCAGTCTTAGTTGGACTTGTGGTGCGTATCTTCCGAAATATCTGCCGAAGTATCAAAAGATTTTGGTGCCACGTGTCGTGTTGGCTACTGCAGTGCCGACCTCCGCGCAATGTGATTGTCCTGCTCGTATGTGCCTGGATTGTGTTCCTAGTGTTGGACTCACTAATGGGACTGGTAGGTCCCTATAATTGCGCAGTGATGTCATGACACCCTAGTTGTGGCCCCCTATGTTGAGAGGGACTATGTGATATCTAATTGTTGGGCATCCCGTCGGTTACCATGTGATGCCGGTATGTGTATGTTCATGTTCACCTGTCTTGGTGGTGCACCCCTTTCTACCCCAAATAATACGTGTTAAGACATACAATATCCAAATTACAATTTCAAATTAAAATTTGAGTTAGATCTTATCTGTTCACTGGGATGCAGCTGAAGAAAAGGGTAGGGATCCTTGTGTCACGAGCCCGAGACATAGTCCCTTCCTTTCTTCCTGTGAAAATACAATAACACACAAAAGAGAGCAGTTTGTATATATGTGCAGTACAGGCAGATATCAACAAACTATTTATATAGATATGGCTAAAGTTGTCTAAGCATTACGAGGCATACATACTTCAAGTAAATGTTGTTAAACACATTAAAAACTCATTGGATACTGGCCCAAATGTGATTCATTCTATGTGGACTAATCGTCCTGTAGGTGTATGGCCATCTCCTCGTCCAGGTTATGGCCATATATCCCTATGATGTGTCTCGATTCCCGTTGCCTAAGCCTCAATGTTCTGTTACCCCCTCTTCTATTGAGAACAACTTTCTCAATCACATAGGAAAGTTTCGTATAGTCTGAGAAATGTTTTATCTCGAAATGGCGTGCAATGGGATACTGTCGATCTCTGTTAGTGATTGCCCTCATATGCTCGAGGACTCTTTTTTTCGCCATGTGTGTTGTGCTCCCTACATACCTTAGCTTGCAAGGACATTCGAGTACATAGACGACATAGGTACTGCTACATGTAAGGAATTGTGTGATGCTTATCATTTTGTTGGTGCTGTTATTCCAAAATTCCTTCTGCATGCGGCTGTTCCCGCAGGCCTTACAGTGGCCACACGGGAAAAAGCCTTGAAGATCTATTCGTCTTGCCACTGTGCAGTTGGAAAGATCACTATGTACTAGTAGATCTTTAAAGTTGCGCCCCCTTCTGTAGGTTGTCATTGGTCCTGTAGGTAAAGTGTTCCCTATGATTTGGTCGCCCCTGAGTATATTCCAGTAGCGTGTGATCATTTTCCGAATTTGATCAGAGTATCCATTGTAGGTCATAATCATGCGTGTGTCTGTGTTGTCCAGGTCATCAGTACTGCTTGTGTCGGGTGGGTTCCCTAGGATGGTGTCTCTCTGGACTGCTTTTGCCCTCTCTACTGCTTTTCTGAGAACCCAAGTGAGGTACCCCCTGTCCTTGAACCTCTGTATCATGGTAGTTTGTTCACTTAAGTAGCCTGCCTCTGTGCTGCAATTCCTTTTGGCTCAAAGCAATTCCCCATAGGGGATGCTCCATTTGAGTGTGTTCGGGTGGCTACTTAAAGCATGCAGCAACGTATTGCCTGCTGTACTTTTGCGGAAAAGAGTTGTAACCACCTTGTTGTTCACTATCTCCACCTTCGTGTCAAGGTACTCCACCTTTTGGTTACTGATGGTGCATGTGAAGGTCAGGTTCTTGGAGTTGTGGTTCAGTTTGTCAATGAACTTCCTGTTTGCTGCCTTTCCAGACAACAAACAGGTCGTCGATGTAGCGTAGCCAGAGTTTAACCCTGGCAAACTCATCCTGAAGTCTAACCTCCTTCCTAATGTTCTCTTCCCAAGCTCCCATAAAGAGATTCGCAAAACTTGGCGCAAAGCTAGTGCCCATCGCGGTACCGAGGGACTGCTTAAAGATCTCGCCATCGAACATGAAGAAGTTATTTGTCAGGCAGTACTCAATGATGTCTAATATCATCTGTGTATGGTCCCAGTGTCTTATGTGTCTGCGTTTCCTAGTGCCCATCGGTACCGCGATGCATTGTTCACCCTAAGTTGGCAGGGTATGCCCAGACGTGGGTCCCTTGCTCACTTTGCCACTGGATTCAATATAGCCTGGCTGATGAGGGCTGTGAGCCCGAAACCGGTTCCAGGATGCTTGTTTCTGGTCCAGGGAAGACATGGCTTGGCAGTTCGGGCTGGACTGTACCCATGAGGCACAGGGTCAGACTGATTTGCATATGGCCATGTCTGAATTGGGGTGGCAGAGTGAGCTAAAGAATGATGATGGATTAAACCCAGATCAGTTGACTGGGGGTGAGTGCTTGCAATGTTCAACACTCCGTCCATCATCCCCTTTGGTTTTGCTATGTTCGCCCTACGTTGGCAGGGTATGCCCAGACATGGGTCCCTTGCTCACTTTGCCACTGGAGTCAAGCTAGCCTGGCTGATGAGGGCTATTAGCCCGAAACCGGTGCCAGGATGCTTGTTTCTGGTCCAGGGAAGACCTGGCTTGGCAGCTCGGCTGGACTGTTCCCATGAGGCACAGGGTCAAGACTGATTTGCATATAGCTGGGTCTGAACTGAGGTGGCGAAGTGAGCTAAAGAATGATGATGGATTCAACCCAGATCTGTGACTGGGGGTGAGTGTCTGAAAAGTTTCAGCGCTCCGTCCATCATCTCCTTGTGTTTGCCACCAGCTTGGAGACAAGAAGGATATGTTCTTACCAAATAAGAGGATCTCTGAGTTCAGCTTCAAACAATTATGTCCCATCCATCTCCTGATTTGGAGCATTCAATTATGAAATTGGTGAGGTGGTCTCTGGGCTGAGCAACAGTGCAGCAAATGCTGCAGTATGATGACAGCAGGTGTGACTCTAGTGCAGTGAATGCAGCGATATGCTGAAAGCAAGTGCAGGGAATGCTGTAGTATGATGTCAGCAGGTGCAACACTGTTGAGAGAATTCTGCAGTATGATGTTAGCAGATGCGACGCTAGTGCAGGTAATGCTGCAGGATGATGTTAGCAGATGCGACGCTAGTGCAGGTAATGCTGCAGGATGATGTCAGCAAGTACAAGGCTAGTGCAGAAAATGATGCAGTATGATGTTAGTAGGTGCAGGGAGAGCTGCAGTATGAAGTCAGCAGGTGCGATGGGGGTGAGGGAAAAGCTGAGGTAACAGCAGGTGAGACACTAGTACAGGGAATGCTGCAACATGATGCCAGCAGGTCTGACTCCAGTGCACAGAATTTTGCAGTATGATGTCAGCAGCTGCAATGCTAGTACAGGGAATGTTGCAGTATGGCGCACGCAGGTGAGACGCTGGTGCAGGAAATTCTGCAGTATGGTACCGGCAGTTGCGATGCCAGTCAGGGAATGCTGCAGTATGTCATTAACAGGTGAGAAATTTGTGCAGGAAAAACTGAAGTATGGCAACAGGTGAGACACTGGTGCTAAAAATGCTGCAGTGTGGCATCAACAAGTACTAGTGTCAGTGCAAGAAATTCTGCAGTATGGCGTCATTAGATGGAACAGTAATGACGGGAAAACTGAAATATGGTGCCAGAAGTTGAGACACTAGTGCCTGTGAAGGGAATACTTCAATATGACATCACTCTAGTGCTAGTGCAGGGAATGCTACAGTCTGTGTTAAAATCTGGAATTAGTACTACGGCCGTCAGGTATGGGGAAGGGGTAGCATAGTAATCCACACCAGGGCTGCCCCACAGGTGTAGGTGTGCACAGTAATGCACTCCCCTGTTGCTAGCTCTATTAAACAGAGTGGAGGAGGAGCAGTAGCTTGTATGGCCTTCTCTTAGTTGTGCCTAATATTAGGCAAAGGCTGAACTAACCTTTAGAAGCACACCAGGGCAGCCGGGAGCTGCCAGGAGTCAGACTGAGGTGGCACTGAACATCATCTGCAGACCATGCATTAAAAGTGACCTTTGGAACATGCAGATCCCCACATGCAAACATGTCTATGTACAGGGGAGTCTGGCAGATACCCAACGTGCAGCACATCAGATTGAACAGAGGAACAGAGAGAGAGAGGCAAGGAGACAAACACAACATGACTCTATTGGGACAGAGGAGCAGCAAATTGTGCTGCTGTTGGGTGTGGCCTGGCAAACTAAGCTGAAAGGCCTTCTGCAAAAAAACAATGTCTGAGGGGCCAGAATTTTATGGAGCACCATTTCAGTTTCCTTTGTGTCAGCACCAGTGGTGACATTGACACCACTGACAAACATGCAAATGGCCTATTCATTCTTGTAATACTTGCCAAATACCTCCAGAGTGGGCTACTCCATAGCAGGAGCCATGGTGAATTGTCTGGGATATGTTTTTTGCTAAAATGAGATTAGTGATGTGAGGACACCAAGGAGTTATGAAAATGCATTTGAGACAATCACCATTGGCCCAGAGCGAGGCATCCTGTGCAGACGGTACCAAGGCATCCAACTCCCCCCCCCCCAGAAAAGTAAAGCGCTGGTGTCACAAAGTTAAAAGACAAATGGCATGGAAGCAGCTCATTTAACACCCCCACCCTACACGGGGCCAGCAGTGCCCTATAAGTCTTTTCACGGACATTTTCCATGGAAATCTTGCTTCCTTGTGGTGATCTAACAACGTTTTGGAAATGTGTTGTGCTGGGCTGCAGAGAGTGGAATTGCCCCCCAGAAGTGACCACTACAAAAGTCAACATAACTCTCCTAGGGAATTATATTTAGACTCTTCGGAGAGGCTTTGCTGTTATTTAAAGCTCTCCTGTAATTTGGGCTTTTGCTTATAGGTTCTGGAGTGTGGGTAGCTCTATTAGGTGGTCCTGGAGCTGCAGTAGCAATTTAGTAAAATTAAAGACTCATTACACATTTTTTGTATTATGCTGTGTCGACAATATTAATGATTGATATGCAAAGTTTTATGTTACCATAGAAAGTATTGAATGTTGGTACATTTCCCTTTAGATTACTGTCATGAAGTATAATGTTTTTTGCTTTTACTAGTGTGGCAACGCTGTGACAAAACAAATAGGCCTGTCCTGTTGATAACGAAACCATGACACGGCCAATGGGCCTGCCTTATTGATACTGATCCCCTTATATTATGATATTGTGTCTAATTTAGGTATTACGGTATTACGAGGGTGTCACTGAAGGTATTTCAATCTATTCAATTGCACTTCTTAGTAAATAAAAAAAACACTGACTAGATAATGATTTATCAGGGTTTCTAGACCACACCACTTCTCTGAGTATGCCTTGGACTGCTCTGCTTCACTACACAGAGAGGATCATGCTCTACAATGGATTCAGTACTTGGTTCCCAGTAAAAAAAAATGTGTGCACTTACTACTTGGACTCACATCCTACACAACAACCCAGTTTTTTAAATAGAGTAATTTCCTACACATGTCTTCATGTGACACTCTTCTTCTCTGCTACAACAATTATCTCATCTCAAAAACATGCAGCTGTTCATAGGACACACCAAGTATGGACACACTGCCCAGCGGAAAAGTGAGAGCCCTAATCCAGGCTTCAGCACAAAGCCATAAAACTCAGTTAGAAGAGATGAACTATCATCTTAGGACCAAGCGTTCAATCATAACTAAATGCACGGATCATGTGACAATATTCTATTAAATGGATAAATGTGGGATTGCCCACCAGACAGAGACATAATGACCTGTGCAGAAGCATCATCCCCGATCTAGGCCCCAGCACCCTTCCTCTGGACTACTGTTACCACACCACCTCATAAAGTGGCAACTGCCCGTAAAAGTCACCAGCGAGCAGCACAGAGTGAAACAAAGAAGCGACTAAATTGTTTTGACCAGCAACAAAAAGTCTCTCCTCATACAACAAGCCTCAGCCAAAAGCAATCTACTTCTAATGCTTTGCCATATAGAAATATCTCAGCACTCTTTATGCAAGCCTCCAAAAGCATACCTTGAAGTAGGCTGATCCATTGCCCCATACAGTATATGGCGTCAAGTGGAAACATGACAGCTCAACAGACCAAATGAGATGATGCACCCAATGTCATTGTTTGTGTAGACTGTTCATGACTAATTTATTTTGCTGAAAGAAGTTCCAGATGGAGGGCAATAATTTTGGCAAATATTTTATAATCTGTGGTATCTATGGATATGGGACAATAATTGTTGCAGAATTGAGGATCACACTCATCTTTAGAGATTAAATAAGTGAGGCATCTTGAAAAGTACCTTGGGACATGTTAGAATATGAGAAATAAGAAAAGAGATAAAAATGTTGGTAATATAAGTTGAAAAAATGTATAAAATTCAATGGTAATACCATCTGGTTCAGAAGCTTTCCCTTTTTTCATTAAACAAACGGTTCAGGCAATCTCATCTAAGAAAATATCTTTTTCTATGGATTGAAATCAAAATCAGTGTTAAAATTTGATGTTGAGGGAATTGAAATAATCTGAAATTTCATTGATCTGCAGGAGAGGAGATTTTCTGAAGTGTAAAGAGTTTATATTAATCTCCAAATGGTTGAGATATTTCTAAATCATTACAATGAAATTATTATAAGGGATATGGATACTTTTAGTTTTTGTTCAATCTTTCAGAATTTTTTTAAAATAAGCTAGCAGTTTTCATGTCTTGTTTTATTCTCCATAATGCCTACCCTGGATTTAAGAGGAAATGAGGAGGCATTTTCAGTAGAGTATTTTGTAAACTGGAATTTAGCTTAAAATGAGTAGGGTATCTTTCACTTTTATTTCAGTAGTCTGACATAAGTTGGTGAACAATTTTAAGACCCTTGAGTCTCAAAGTAGGCCAGTATATAGATGTTTGCTTGATTTTAATTAGTTTATTATAGCATTAGGTGAGTTAAGAAAAACAGGCCTACTATTTTTTTGTGGGCAAAAGCATGGTTCCAAGCAAACTAGCGATAAATTTAAATATAGTTAATGAAAAATTAGATGGTTTCTTGTCAATTGCAAAAATTAATCAGAGGAGAATGGAGGCAAAAATGCTTTGCCCATGTCAATCTATAATGGGAGAAGAGAGTTATCAGATTCTAAGAGCCACGAAGATGATTCTTTGTAATTGAAACCTTGATGATATAATTTAAAATCAGGAGAATTAGCCCCTCCATCGTTTTTAGACAGTTTTACTCTGGAAACTAAAACAGTGATTTTGTTTATTATTCTATTAGAAATGTACAAGGAGAGACTTTTATATCTTAATAAAAGCAATTGGAAAGTTTAGGGGTATCATGGCAAGAGTGTTAGAATAATGAAATCAGCATCATCTTTATGGAATCTAGATGGCCCCACCAAAAAAGGGTTGAAACTAGAAATTAAGGGCCAGATGTACAAAAATTATGAATTGCTATTTCCAAATTGTGATTCTTACCAAATTAGGGATTCCTAGTGGGTTAAAAATCAACCTACCTCATGAATGTTAATAATATAGATTGCAGTTTGCTACCCATTAGGAATCAAAAACCATCCCATGGATTGTGAAGTGCCGGGGTCAGCAGGCCACCATGTCTGTGATTGCTTTTGAGTAAAGCAATCTTTTTTTTATGCTTCACATATTCCTCAAAAGGAAAATAGAATGCATTTCAAAAACGAAAAATGAAACTCTTAAGTTCCATTTTTTAAGAGTAGGCAGAGGTACGTGGGACCACTGTCTCTTCTTAAAAAATATTTTGTTGAACATTCTCAAAGGGGACTGGGTTCCATGGAGTCCCCTTCTCCTTCGCAAATGGTTACCACTACCTTTCAGTAGTCAGTAAAAAATGAAAGTTTTTTTACCATAGTTTGGTCACTAAACATTAAAACATACCACTGCCATTCGGTATTTGAAAGAGACGCCCTAAACACGCTACTTCCAAATACCTAATCACAAAATGAGATTGAGATTCAGTACAAGTTACCAAATCGCATTGTGTCTCCTGTACATTTCAAAAAGCTTTTTCCACATGATGCCCTAAATTATCTTAATTTGTTCAATGATGGAGTGAAATTGAATGTAATCATATCTTTAACAGAATTCACAAACCACAACCCTAAATATTTTATTTTATTAGGACTCCTTGAAAATCCTGAGCTGTTTTTTTTAAACAAAATGTATTTAGGAGTAGAACTTCAAATGTCTCTGAGTTTAGTCTTCTTTATCAGAGAAGAATTACATGATGAAGTATCTGGCAGCTCTTAAAAGGAGTCAAGGAAAATGTGAAACAGGTGAGACCAAGTAATTAGCTCCCTCAGTAACTTCAGGGCCGAGGGAGATTCACCTAGGTTTAATACCCGAGGTACAGCTTTGGTGTTAGTGTGACTACAAGTGTACCATACCACTGTAAGACCCCTGAGGCAAACCTTTGGCCATTTAGCTGCATTAAGAAGTAATACCAAGTAGGTATTAAGCAACAAAACAGGTGCGATTGATCCATATTTAGTATTTAGCATGTATTGTGTGTGTTGGAATTATATATGAGCAATACCTTTGGGGTGGAATCAAGTAGCTACATCTTTGGTCCTTATGAAATGCCTTGGGGAATTGGCTTGAAACATGTAGACCCATAGGAAGGCAGGTACATTTCCACCTAGACTTCCCACTTTCTCCACATTTTTTAATCATACCGTCTAGAGGATAGATTAAAGGATTTACCTACCTAATAGGCAGGTATTTTTAACCACCTACACAGGAACCCTCTCACTTCTATTTACTTCTATCATCATAATATACTATTCAGTGCTCCTGCGTACCTCTTAGGTCGCAGCACCCCCCATTCCTCAGTGGAAATGGAAGAACCTGATGATGAAGCATTCCACCAAGGGGCAACCCTGGTGGGTGAGGGTTATATAAGGAAACCAAAAAGTTTTTTCTTATCATCCTGTGGAGAGTTAGTTCACATTAGAAAGGAACAGCCTTCTTTTGTTTTTTGGAACGTGATCAGTAGGAGGACGGGCATTTATGTTAAGTTTTCCCTTTACCTCCCCCTGTTTTTTGATATATTTAAGAAAATAGTTAAACAAAGGAGAGAGCGAGGATAGTGTGGGGGTACGTCCCTATCCCCAAACATAAGCTATAAACAAACAGTGTGGACGGACCTGTTTATGAGGGTGGAGAAAGAAGGGGAAGAAGAAGGGGAAGAAGGCCGACTTTCCTGTAAACAGATTTTTAAAAAACCTAATGGTTTTCGGGCACTTATCCGCCAACCTCTAAATCATGCAATATGTCATTTTCTTAAATATAAACAAACAGCGTGGACAGACCTGTTTATGAGAGTGGAGAAAGAAGGGGAAGAAGGCCGACTTTCCTGTAATAAGATTTACAGAAGTGCCCGAAAACCATTAGGTTTTTTAAAAATCTGTTTACAGGAAAGTCGGCCTTCTTCCCCTTCTTTCTCCACTCTCATAAACAGGTCCATCCACGCTGTTTGTTTACATTTAAGAAAATGACATATTTCATGATTTAGAGGTTGGCGGATAAGTTACTCCCTCACAAACGTGATGGATATCCTTTCCTCCTTAGTACCTGTGCATTATATCTAAGGCTACACATTTTATGGGGTTTATTTGTTTACCATTTCCATCTGTATTTATCCATTTATTTTTGGCCATCTTATTGGCATTTATCCATATTTATTTTTTGTTTTGTGAACAAATGAAGTCATACCTCATATATTTCCACATGCATTTATTAAATATGCACTCACACTTTGATGTCTGACAGGTTTTGGCACATTATACAGCCAAATATTATAAAACAAAATACTCACATGAAATTATTAGCATAATAGCACAAACATATGTAGATTAGATAGATCCAATAATTTTAGGAAATCTCATTCCTTTTTCTAACTCCCTATGCTGTGAATCTGTATAGCTATTGGTCTGAAATTCATGAATCACAGCATGGAGAGTCACTCAAAAGAAGTTTAATTTTCTGTATTTTTTCACTTTAAAAATAATAGAGACAGGAAACACGCAGTTTTCTGTCTGCATTTATCTGTAAAAATCAGGAAAAAGGAAAACTGGGAGCCTTAATTATATCCTATGGCACTTTTAATAAGGTGGATGGGATATCCTTAATGTTTATGGTGGAGTAACCATCCACCAATCTATAAATCAGGGCCTTAATGTATATTGTTATTTTATGTTTCTTATGTTAAGAGTTTAAATGGTTTGTAACAAACTTTAAGTAAACATACACAAATAGTCAATTATTGAATGCTGTTTTCAAAGTTTATTGTTATACAAGGATTGTGTCCCTTTTCAAGAAGCATGCTGATTATTCTGATGATACTGACCTAAAACAAGCTTCTGTGTATGTAGAGTTTTACATTGGTATACTCAGCATGTGTTGTAAGTACACATATAGTGATTTGTGTCTCACTCACTGTGTTCTTGTTTATTTCCAGATCCCCCACCGCGGTGTGAATCCAGCCTCAAATGAAGCTCACCACCTATTCTGGGCCCCACAGTGATTGCAGTCCCTTGCATCCAATGCCTTCACCACTTTCTACAAGAGAGTCAGCATTCTTAGTTTATAGCAATGTATTCTTGAGGTATTACAGCCGACTCTACTTTCGTCACCGCTTGCACTGAATCATAGCTTAGAACTCTGAAGTTTCCAAATATTATTGATTGGCCCACTGTATCAAATATATATGATAAACCCTCAAGGATAATTGATTGATTTTATGCAAACATTAACTTGTAGTTCTTTTACGGGTGATTTTTTTATAAATCCTTCATCTAGTATATTGTGTCCATTCCCTATGACTGTATTACTTAATGTACATGATATGCCTTATGAAGTTTTTCACCCTTTGAAAGAAAAGATTAATGATGTCATGCATACAAAATAAAGTTATTGAAATATTACAGTTTTTATTTTCTTGAGTTCATTAAACAAATTGCACTTTACACCATTTACACCATTACACTTTGATTCACATTAAAGTCCTTTGTTATGCAAAATATTATTTTTCATACATACTGTAATCCATAATTTATAACCAACTCTGGTCTTTTGTAGTCAAGAATTGTTTTCTTTGCAAAACTCGTGCTGCATTGACTAGGATGCTTTGTAAAGAGAAACCCTTAAATGCAAAGTTCTAAAGTGCCCAAACCTCCACCCTCATAATCAACAAAAATGCTCTAATAATCTGAAGCAGCATCAGCTACTCAGTGGGGACTGGAAAACTGTTCTTTGGGAAAGACGGATTAAGCATATCCAGAAGTATTTGCCAACACACTAAAATCCTAAAGAAAAACATGGCACACAAAGTACAGTAATTGACTAGGATCTTGAAATGTGGTCAAGTAAGGAAGCTGGGATTAAACTCCGGTTTCTTGATTTCACAATGTACAGTTCAGCTATTATATGGGACTCTCCTCCTTCCATCCCCTTTAGCACCAACGAGGAGTGCTTCCTGATTGTGTTAGGTGGAGCTAAATAAGTAAACTGTGCTCAATAAATCTATCACTCCGTAAATTCAGCTGACACGAGATTTTTCTTGAAAAAATGTACATGGTGATATTGAGGGAAGGCAGGGCACCAGGTGTTGGTGATTTCTTGGCGATATTTTACGTTTGTAAACCACTATCCATCCTGGACTTAACAACGATATTGAGTTTAGGAGACTCTCAACACCTCTGTGAAGGAAATTACGCACATAACCTAAACAAAAAATCTGTCAGAGATCCCCAGAATTATATTCCGCTAAAACCGGAAAGAAAAAATATTTTGGCACAAGAATGTTTTGTCAAAAGTACTGTCAACTCAAAAATATCATGGGACAAACTAATGACGTTAAAAATATATTGGAAATAGTAAATTTATCCTTCAAAGTTGAACAACTTGGCCCGCCCAAATTTAAAAATAACAGTTACAACTGCGCAAAGCAATGAACATCACGTATGCCTCATTGCAGACTTGTATCTTTGATCATTATATGACATAATATTGGGGACAAATGTACTGTAATATTATGTCAAAAATATTACCCACAAAAATATTGAGTTTATGTACTCTGTATGAAAACCACCCAAAAATTCCTAAAACCATTACTGGCCAGAATATTGTCACAACATTTTAAGTCTATTAAATATTAACATTATTGTTTATAAAGCACAGAAAAAACACTGAAATTCACCAATTATAATTTACTGAGCTACCTATAAGTTATGCCCTCACCATGGGATGCTCATGACCACTCATATTAAATCACTCATGATATGTTAAATGAAATCATTTATGGTATCACTGATGACATCTCAAATGTCCCTGTGCTCAACTCTCATGGGTAGGGAGCCAGTCATGGACTGCCAAATCCTCCACGGTCAGCCTTCCCCTCTGTGAAGGGCCAACCCCATGTGGAAGGCCAATCCCCCAATATCGGTCATCCTCCATTTTTCAGTTTTGTATTTTTTCATTTGTTTTGCAGAATTGCCCTGCTTACACCAAATCACAAAAGGCATGCTACTTTGTAATGACCTAGGTTTCTGTCAAATTTCTTATATTTCTGTTTAGTCATTTTTTCTTTATTGCTTCCCAAATTCTGATGGAAACTTGCAAGGAGAAAATGAATTTTGAGATCCCCCTCCCCTTTTTCTCTGCACCCCGTTTGATAGATCACCCAGAAACATTCCAGGAAGAAGTTGAGGTAGATAAAATTGTTTGGAACCTTCCATGAAAATGTGTTAAATGTTGCCAAAGTTATTAGCAAAAAAAAACCTCTCTCAATGTAAACATTAGGGTTTCTGTAGTTTTAATAACCACTTTGTAATAGGGGCGTGCTTGTTGTCCACTCTAAAGCAGTGGGGTATGTCAGCCTTACAGGAAGGGTTTAGGACTAGAGGATATGAAGGGAAGTTGACGGGACATCAAGGTAATCTTCCTGCCCATATTCTGTTTCAGGATTAGCCGGATATGCTCAGGCTGATGCATGGTATGGTGCAAGGACTAGGACGGCAGATTGATATCAAGGGAATGCATCACTTTTGCACCACATTTTGCAAAAGCAATGCAACCCTCAAGATGCAATTTATCGAGCCATTCAAGACCACCTTGCAAATCCCTGAGTGGTTGATATTTCCAGAATAACGCATTGCAGCGCAAATCACTGCATTAAGTTACTCTGTCCCAAGGAGACATTCCATGGGTGTTGCATGGGTGTTCCATCACAAAATCCATAGATTTTGATGGATTACAAAATTTACCATTACAGGTAGACCTGGGAAGGTGTCAAAGTGCTATGCATTCCCAGGTGAGGCATAACAAGGAGAAATATTGTAATTTCTCCTTGTTTTTTCCTCTTCTTTTTTTTGTACAGGAAGATCCCCTTCATCCACAAAAATAATCCTGCTTACAACTCAGGCACCCTTGCGCCAGGCTGCAAGAATGCCTGCGATGGCACTAGGAAGCACATTGTGCACCTGCACTGGGAAAAGGCAGGAATGCACTGTATTGTGTTAAATATGGCGTATTCCTGCCCTTTCCTTGTCACCCAGCACAGTGCATCACTTTACTAAGAGAGTGGTAGTTAGTATTAGTAATTTAGCGGCGTGGGCCCTCTCACTTCAGTTCTTAGAACTTTTGTTGTAGCTTCTATAGTGACAAGCAATGAACCAATTTGATTTATGCATGCGTCCATGTATGCATTTAAAGACAAATTTGCAGATTAGTGAATTGGCCCATCAAAGGGGGTTCAGATCGATTAAGATTGGAACTTAGAAGCAAATTTATGCGTTGCAATTTGTTCGTAATTCCAAAGTCTTTGGAATACGCTGCCTAGGTAGGTTTAGGAAATGTGGAACAAATAGATAGGGTGGTCTGTGACCGTGATACTAGTCTACTACTAGTCTATCTGATTTAGGAAATTTCAATGTTATTGCAATTGCCATTTCCTGTCAAAACATCTTTTTGGAGAGATTATTTATTTAACACCAATCATTTTTTTTCTCTTTAATTATGTCTTACATCAGCATCCAGGGGCAAGAGGTCATCGAAGGCGGGTGCGCGGGATCTGAAGGTGACTCTCAGAGTGAAGAACGCTCCTCGGCCGATGGCTCTGCTGTAAGTCATCCTGTTAATATTAAAATATATTTCCCTAACTTTTACTGATCCTTATATTAAACTATTTATTTCTACCCATTTCCTAATTTTATTTTTTTCAAAAATCTTCTTCAATCTATCCATTTCCAAATTCTTGCTATCCCTGCATTATCCTATTGACTTATTTCATATTTCTAGTGTCTGTACTTTACTGCAAACTGTCTCTGACTGCACAAGTCTGTCTGTAGCTTCCTTTCTTCTGGTTTTTCAGTAAGCTTTCCCTCTCCACTTATATATTTTGTGGACTGCCTAGAGGTGGTACTGTAAGACTCAGAGAACCCATCGGTCATGGTCACTTACTACTACTAGTACTACTACTCTTCTGTGCAGATAGCATGCCCAAGTAAGGTATCCTACAAATGTTTGTTGAGATGAGAATGCTTTCTTTTACTTTCTCATGTTATTGCTCAATCAGTAATACAAGAGAGTGGCCTTGGTCACCTTGGGCATTCCAAAGTTGTGTCTTCTTCTTCTTATCTAGGCCTAGTATTATTAGCAGCAGTTGATGATGAACAGATTACCGTGCACCATGGCTGGAAGGAAGTATGAGGAGAAGGACAGCCCCATTGCATTTGCCAACCAAGACCTAATGTCCAGTTGTCCACTGCTATTTCTTTTCAAAAACTAAGATTCATCAATAGCTCTAGTCACTCCACTCCTTTACAGGTTGTCTTCTTAAGAGGCTTTTCAAAAATTGCCACCAACAAAATGCCCAACCTGATATTTTTGATAGAAGATATTGTCTGTATCCAAATTGTAGTGATATGTGTGATGTAATTTCAATTTTGCTACAAAAAGAAATAAATAATAGGTGGTCATCAGAACTCAATCCTCCCCTCTTCCCGTCTCTTCTGCTAGGAATCTGGGGTTCAAATTTGACTCCACCCTCTCATGCAAGGCCCAGATAGTTTCCTCGTCTTGTTTTTGGAAAATGAAGTCCCTGCAGAGATTCCTTCATTTCCTACTCATGGACTGCAGGAAAACGGTGGTCCATGCACTTATCATGTCCCAGCTGGACTATGCTAACAGCCTGTATTTGGGTCTTCCAGCCTACCTGATCAGAAAACTACAAATTATCAAGAATGCTGCAGCCAGGATCATCAGAAATGTGCCACTCCACCACCACATTTCCCCCTCTTGCGTAGCCTGCATTGGCTGCCTGTCAAAAGGAGGATAGAGTTTAAGGCACTGACTCTCGCCTATAGAGCAGCTAGGGACACTGGCCCTCAATACCTTAAGAAGAGACTCCGAAAATACCATCAGACGAGGGTCTTGAGGTAAAATCATCGGGAACTCTTAGTCATTCCACGCTTTGCAAAAGCCAGGCTTGGCGGCCCTTCATTCCCCGTTAGAACCACTTCTCTTTGGAACTCCATGCCTGAGCACATTCGGAAAGCTAAGTCAGAAACTGAATTCAGGAAGAATCTTAAGACCTGGCTTTTTGGCCATCCTTAGCACTGTGTTACCAGCCCTTACTTCTCGGCATCCGCTGCTAGCGCCGGGACACCTCCGTTGGATGTAGTCGTGCACTCTACAAGCTATAATAATAATAATAATAATAATAATAATAATAATAATAGATTAATGTTTCATTCACCAAACCTTGATGCAGGGAAAGTTGGACTCATGCTTCCTGATTCTCTGCATTCTGCTTCTAGAATTTATTGCATAATTCATGCTTAATTGTCTTAATTGGATATGCAGATTGGGCTTTATGCTAATTCCAATTTATTTTTATACTCTCGTCTTGAGGTGCCTATATGTTCAGTTATTTCTAGCTTTATAATAAATCAAACTAACCTTACGTAGTCATCTGTGGTTATAATATGTAGAAGGACATTTTAGAATTGCTTGTCTTATCAACTAATTTTCTCCCCTTTACGCTTCCATGCTTCTAAAAAGAGCCATCGACTTGTGTCTCTAAAATAGATCCAGAATTGATGGCTTCTGCCCTTTCAGTTGGTAGCAGTGTAGGATGGTTAGCACATGAAGCAAGGGGAGAATCTCTGTGCTTTGGGAATCTATGCGGAAGAACTATCTCAAAAGATGTTACCAAGAGTAAAGTTCTTACCTTTAGAAACAAGGGTGTTAGAATAAATCAAAACTTAAATTAGTTCTTCAGCAGCGATAAAATGGAAAAAGTGAAATTTTATCCCTACCTTGACAGAATGTTTTCAAGCAATTGCTCCAATAATGATCATGTAAACCATTGTAAAAGTAAGACACTGTCCTAGGCTTCTGCCCTTCATAGATTGTATAAGTGTTGTGGGTAATGGCACTTTGCACATGTCATATTGGTCTACAAGGCTAAACTTTTGCCCACAATGAGTTATGCCTTTAAAGTGATGGACATGCAGCATCGGACCGTTTTTGATACTGTTGAGGGACGTATTTGGTGCCAAACTTCTAATCTGAGTTCTTTGGCTTCTCCATCTGTCCTTCAAATTGAATTGGGGTTACTCTTCATGGTTGTGCTTGCTATGGCAGTAGATTTAAGGTAGAGGAATAGTCGGTTAGGAAGTGAAAAGGGGTTTATCTGCACTGAATTAAGACATGAAATCTTCTACACTATGAGAGAGAAGTCCCTTTTATTACTCTTTTACAAAAGCAATAGAAATGTTTGAGATTGACCAAAATGGGAATGCTCCATTTCTAAATCCTTTTCTAAAAAGTTTAATAAAAACATCTTTGTATACAGTGAGTCGGAAAAGGATTGTTAGAACTGGGGGTCTCTAGTTGGCAGAGGTAGGTACCTTTGAGCAAATAGGGACCCTTGCTTCTACGTCAGGGCAAAGGAGTTACACTACTGGATAACCCCTGCTCACCCCCTTGGTAGCTTGGCACGAGCAGACAGGCTTATCTCAGAGGCAGTGTGTTAAGCATTTGTGAACACATACAGCAATACAGTGAAAACTACAGATGGACACCACACAGGTTTTATAAAAATAAGTATTTTCTTTATATAGACTTAACACAAGACCACAAACGACAAAAATCCACAATACTGTACTCAAAATTGACTTAAAGATGGTAGAAGTAACTTAGTTCAAGTTAATGGTAAGTGCGACAATGTTCTCACAAAAGTACCTGGATGCGTAACGCAAAACAAACAAAAGGTTCGCAGGGATGGAGATGTGTCGGTTCCTTGCTTCGGGGGAGACGATGCGTCGCGCCTCAATGCTTGCGCAGAGTGGGGATGCGTCTTGTTCCTTACCAGAGAGGAGGTGATGCCTTGATTCTCAGACTGCGTTCCGGTTGCGATGCGGCACGATGGCGCTTCGATGCGATGCGACGATCCGGTGCGATGCGATAAAATGGCACCCTTGATGCGTCAACGTGAATATGATGCGTGCACGCCCGGCGGCGACTCTGTAACTTTGGAGCCGCGACAGGCCCTGCGACACGCTTTTCCGGTATGCGACGGCGACCCTTGCGGTGGCGACACGCTTCTCCGTTGATGCATCGGGTAACAGCTTTTATGAAGGCTCGCTTCTCTGGTGATGCGGCAGTGACCTCTTCGGCGGCGACACGCTTCTCCTGCAATGCAACGGCAACAGCTGCGACTGCGACACACTTCTTCTCGTTGAGTCGCGCTTCCAGCTCCCAGCGACACGCAGGCTTCTGCAGACAGAATTCCCAGCAAGGAAATTCAGAGGGGAGCTGGTGGTGAAGTCTTTTGTCCCTGAGACTTCAGCAGGAGGCAAGCACAAGTTCAAGCCCTTAGAGTAATATTCAGCAAGATGATGAAAGTTCTTTAAAAGTTCCTTCTCCTCTCCTTGGAACTGAAGACACCACTGTAGGCCAACCCAGCAACACAGCACACTGGCAGGGGGGCAGTCGAACTCCTACAGCTTCCTTTGGTTCTTCTCCTTGGCAGAGGTTCGTCTTGTTGTTCCAGAAGTGATCTAAAGTTCTGGGGTCAGGGCCCCAATATTTATACTGCAAAATCCTTTGTCCTCTGAAGGCAGAGTGGCCTTTGCCTAGTCAAAACCAGTTCTGTGCAGTCCTGGAGCACTTTGAATTGAATTGAATTGAATTGAAAGGGGATTTATAGAGCGCGTGGTTACCCGGGAGCATCCCAGCGCTAGACGGCGTTAGAGTGATAGACATGAAGGGTTATGGGAATAGCCACGTCTTCAGCTGTTTGTGGAAGCTGAGGTGGTTCACTTCACTTCGGAGATAGAGTGGAAGGGTATTCCACAACTTGGAGGCATTGTATGAGAAGAGCCTACCTCCACTTCTCGCTTTCTTAATTCTCGGCATTTTCGCTAAGTGGAGAGTATTTGAGCGGAGATGTCTCGAGGCTTTATACGGATGGATCAGATCCTTGGTAATGGGTGGTCCTTCCCCTTTCAAAGATTTGTGGGACACACAAAGAGCTTTAAAGTGAATCCTCTCCTGGACGGGGAGCCAGTGCAGGGAACGCAATGCGGGCTTAGCCGAGCAGCGATGGCTGGTGCCGGTGAGCAGTCTTGCTGCAAAATTCTGAACAGTCTGAAGTCGCCTAATCACTGCCTTGGGGGCCCCAAGATAGAGGGCATTGCCGAAATCGATCCTGGATAGGATCAAGGCTTGTTTACAGGACTCCTTCTTTCCTTTGACAGAGTGGGCCAGGGACATCAGACACACCACAGGAGGTGGAGCCAGCATTGTGGAAGGCAGGCACAGCCCTATTCAGACCCAGGTGCAACTCCTCCCACTACTCTACATGCAAATAGGTCTATTCAGCCCTGTGCTGACTCACCCTGTCTCCTGGAATCCCCCAGCCCCTGTCACTCACAAAGCCAGACACACAATACACAACCTAGCAGAGGCAGGCTTGGAGAGTTAGGCAAGAAAATACCTACTTTCTAAAAGTGGTATTTTCAAACAGAATGTTAAAACCAACTTTACTAAAATATGTATTTTATCATCCTGAGTTCAGGCATACTAAATTCGTGTTTCTACCATGTTCCCTGGGTCAGTTAGGATTATAAGATGTTATAATCAAACTGCCCATTCTGGCCTATGGAGAACAGGTAGCCTTGCAATAGTGAAAAACGAAAATGGCTGTAATTCACTATTAGGACATACCACACAGACCAGGGCATGTCCTACCTTATACTTACAATGCACCCTGCCTTTGGGCCTACCTTAGGGGTGTCTGATATGAAGATAAGGGAAGGTTTAGGGACTGGCAAGTGGGTGTACTTGCCAAGTCGACATGGCAGTCACAGACTGCACACAGGCTCTGCAATGGCAGGCCTGAGACACACTTTACAAGCTTCTTCTGTGGGTGGCACAACCAGTGCTGCAAGACCACCAGCAGCATTTGATTTACAAGCCCTGGGCACACCTGGTGCACTATACTAGGGTCTGACAAGTAAATCAAATGATCCAATCATGGAGTCACTAATCAATACATCAATTTAACATAGGGAGCACTTGCACTGTGGCACTGAATAGCAGTGGCACAGTGCCCAAAGCATCTAAAACCAGCAAACAGATCAAAAACAGAGGAGGCAATCAGAAAAAAGTGGAAGGGAGACTCACACCAATGGTACCAGGTCTAACAGGGATATTTTACTTAGCATACAGCATGAGAGGAATAAGATTAAAATAGATGGCAGCATATCTAAAAAAAACAACTCTACCTTACATGGAATCTTCCCCATGATGTTCGGAGACTTATCCTGCTTCTAAGACTAATTTTGCTTCCTTGCAGGTGATTACAGAAATATGGGAAGATACCCCAAAGGAAAAGAGATTTTGTGATCTTTGCCTCAAATATATTCAAGGTCTAAATCATTTGGTCTTTGTATGCCCATATTTGCACTCTGCACGCTGTCACTTTTTGAGACAGATCTTTTTTAAATATAACTTAAATTCAGCAGCAGAGGCTGGATAATGTTTATCTGTCCCCCCAACTGAAATGGCTTGTGCAAAAGTGTTCAATTTCTTAAAATGTTTCGTAAATGTGTATTGTGCACGCCTTGTGCATTAGCACCTTGAATTTTGCACTTGATCTGTAATGAATCATAAACATTGTGATGCAGTTATATGCTTCATTTGGGTTGATATGCTGCGACCTATGTAGGTTGTTCACTGCCTATGCTTGTATCTTGAACTTTATTACTAAGCGGGTTGACCTGTATACTTTAATTCTGCATTCAATTGTTCTAATTGCACTTTATATGCTGTGACCTATGTAGGTTTGTTGCTGCATATACTTCTACAGTGAACTTTATCACTGAGGAGATTGAACTCTATACTTTATTTCTGCAGTCATATATTCTAATTGCAGTTTTGTAAGCTGTGATCTTTCTTTGATTGTTTTGCACATTTGTACATCTTAGGTCTCCTGCATTTTTTGTGGAGTGTATTGCATTGTGCTTTTTACTTATGAAGTCACATGTTTTTTCTTTGCTCTTTAGGTGTTGTGTTCCTTTTTGTATGCGTATGTATATATTTGCACTTTGTCATATTTATGCAGTCATACCCTCATTTGCACTATGTATGCTGTGACACTCTTTAGGTTGTCCTTGTGCATATTGTTATTTTTTGCTTGTGCCATGGTACTATAAGGGATCGTAATTTCTGATATGCAGTTATTTTTTTTTTTTACTTTATTTTTTCATTTTGTCATGACATTGAAAACCAACATTATAGCATACAGTATTACGTAAGCACCTTGATCAGGGGTTTCCGAAGCTGGGATCAACATGAAGTCTTTTAGACACAGCATGCAGCACACCTGTTAAGGACATTATGCCTTGGGGCAAGCACTCGTTACATGTATCCTCCCTCGCCGTCGCTCTCTTGGCTTTCCTCTCAGCCTGTGTCACTCCTGCTGCTCTCAGAGGCACTTTGCTCCATCCCTCCCTCCCCTGCTGAAAGCCCTGTACTGCACAGCTCTCTCCATTCAGTGAGGTCTGCCTGTAGCCCTTCATCCTTACATGTTAGTTTCATGTGTGTTTCCTCAGCCCACTCCCTGGTATCTCTGAGCCACAATGCTATTTTTTGGCTTCTGTGCCCCATCCATGTTATGGCCACCCTACATCTGGCCAGGACAAGCATCAACTGAAGTAGTTTATAGGGCAGTTTCCATTTTTCAGGTCTACGTATGTGGGCCAACAGGCATTACAGCGGTACGTTCCTTAGCAGACAACCTGTGGCTATGCGTACCTTTGCAGCCACCCATGTCCAGGACTGCCTCACCTCAGGGCACTCCCACACCAGGTGGATAAAGTCCACGTTCTCAGAAGCGCACCTGGGACATTTACCAGCCTTGTTGTGGGAGATACGTCTCAACTTCACTGGTGTGAGGTAAGTGCTATGTAAGAAGTTATAGTGGATCAGTTTGAACCTAGCATTACAGGAGACTGTATGTGTGAGATCACTAATAGCCAGCCAAGCCCTCTCGTCTAGTTGTGTATTGAGGTCCCTCTCCCAAGCAGCCATTGACGGTGGTGGCGGGGCAGTAGAGTCCTGCTTCATGGCTTTGTATAGGAGAGATATCATCCTGCGACCGGATCCACACGATATACAGTTATTTATTAACTTGCATTTTACATATGGCAATCTTTTTTTAGAATGTTTTTATAATGTTGCAATAATGGTTTTGTAAAGGATGTATTTTCTGTGTTTTTTATGTGGACCTCTGTTGAGCTCCAAAACATAACAATAAAAATTGGATTGAATTGTCATGATTTTGTAGTAGTGGTCCACCCAAAGCTGACTTTGAATCTTATCCTAAGTGTTGTAATAGGCATATAATAGCTTTTAATAACTGGGATGGGATGCCACAAATGTTCAATTTTGAACCACTGTCAAATGCAGTTTGGAAGTCTATAAACCCAACATATAGGGCCTTGCTCTTAGATGCCCTAGTTGCTTCAGGTCAAATATGCAATACAGGTTAGATTATCTTCAATGTGGCAGCCCTTTTAAAAACCTGTTTGACTTGGAGGGTTCTGTTTTTTTCTGTTGCCCATGCTTGTAGGTCCTTGTTAAGATAACTTCCATAACCCTTCCTCCTCTGTCTAAGGGAGCAATCAAGCGATAATTCCCCGGGTAGGAATGGGACCCTTTCTTATATCCGGGAACTAAACATGAACCTGATTCTGGAATAGATGACCCTAGCAGATACTCTTGAAATATGGGGGGAATTACTGAGGCCCATCGTTTGGGGCCTATTTAAATATCCCAGCTGGAATTCCGCTTGGACCTGGGGCTCTGCTGGTGCTCATTGCTTTGATAACTTTCATCACTTGGTACTTGCTTATTAATGTTATATTCACTTTGATTACTTGCCAAGTTCTGTGACTTCTAGGCCAATTGCAACCTGATCTACATATAAACTTTCGATATAGCATTTCCATTCGGTGATCCCAATGTTAACTGCAGCTGCCTGAAGTTCTAGAGTTGAGCTGCTATTTATCCATAACCAGAATTTCCTCTGGTTTTTTAATTTTATCTCATGCGATTCGGCCCACCTTTTGGATTCCTCCTCCTTTTTTGGGCATATAGATATTTCCTGTATCTTGACCTTATCATGGAGATCCATTTCCACAATCACATATTGTCCAACTTGTCACGGCTCTGAGCTTTCAGTGCTTTGTTTAGTTCTTGTTTTAAGGCAATTGTTAGTTCCCAGGTACAACTTCTGCCAGTTATGATCTTGCACTGCCCAAGGTCGTCACTGCTGGCCTGCTTCAAGAGGGCTCCATCGTTCTCCTTTAGCTAGGAGGCTAGGGACCCCCAGAGGTTTGACATGAGATTTTCTCAAATTGAGTTTTTCAGGGTCTCCTCTAAAAACTGGTCCACTCGGGCCACCTGTCCTTCTTGGTAATCCATGTTCAATTTAAGGCCATCTTAAGGCCAAAACGTCAAAAATTAGGATTGCATGATCACTAGCCAAGTTTGGAACAACTTTAAAGTTACTTATACAATGGAAGTGGGCAAGGTCCACCCACATGTGTCCAGTGTGGTCAACCTAAAGTATGAAAAATTAGTATGGGCAGCCGGGGCACCTGATTTGAACCTGCCATTTAGTATACAGAGATCGTGTTGATTTGGGCTACCTGCTAATGCTTTACCCTGATTTTCGAATCTTTGGTATTGCTTCTGAATTGGCGGTATGGCACATATTTCGTCAGGTCAAGATTCAGCAGTGTATCATTTGGCTCTGCCCACATTAAGTTAGCGTTGAAATCTCCCATGATGACCCACATAGCATCTGGACGGGATAGTCTTCGTTTTTTCAGTGTTGGGAGAAGTGTTGCCAGTGTTGATTCCCTTCAGTCCTTGGCTGGATGGAAATAGATGCACCCTATGATGAGAAAAAGAGTGGGACTTGTGCTTTCACTAGTAATAAAGCATGCCAAAATTATAATATAATCACTCCTACCCATACTGAGCACTATTGTTTTTAGCATTAGCTTATTTTTCACATAGATCAACACTCCTCCTGAGGAATGACCTCCTGCCTGATATACCATTGCCGGAGCTTCATATGCAGTGAAGTCATGACAGACGGATGAGTGAATGGCCCATGTTTCTTGGAGCCCAATGATGTTGCATTTCTTCAACTGTGCTATTATGTCATTCTTTATTTCAGAGTCAATTAGGCCTGTTATGTTCTATTAACTTATTTTCAAGGTGGTCCACCTTGTATGGTTCAGTTTGCTAGGACCGGATACTTAGGGGGCCATTATGATGTCGGGCGGATCGCCACCGCCCGACCGGCAGTGGCGATCCGCCCGACATCTTTCCCCACCAGCCAGCAATTTACCCCCCGCCCAATTACAATGGCGGGGGCACAGCGGCGGACAGAAAGACCGCCCGCCGCTTTTCCACCGGTCGGATTTCCGACCGGGCGGAAAAGGGCCTGAATATGGTGGCGGTGCTTTGCAGGCACCGCCATCCAATGGTACCCCCCAACATTGGCATGGGCAAGGTGGCAGGCACCATGCTGTGCCTGTCACGTTGTGCATGCCAATGCACAACGTCCATTCACAACATTGAGGCGGGCGGTGCTGTGAGCACCGCCCACCACAATGTTGTGAATGCGGAATGCGACTGCCACAGTGGCGGTTGCATCCTAATTGACTGTGCGGGACCGCCGCACCACTGGCGGCCAGTACCGGCACCACTAGGGTGGCAGGCGGACAGAAGTCCACCCGCCATCCTAATGGGGCCCTTAGTGCTCTTGGTAAACATGCCCAATCCATGATTTTTGTTGCCCTTAATGTGCAGCACCACCCTTCTTGTGCACAACTTGCCATTATTGTTAGCTTACCTTCTGGGGCTTCCAGAAGTCGGCTTCTCTTTTCGGCACCCTTTAGTACTCAGTCATGGGTAATATTTTGTTTAGCAACATAAAAAGATGATGGACAGGATGCTGAACATTGTCAAACATTCACCCCCAGTCACAGATCTGGGTTAAATCCATCTTTTTCTGCTCATTGTGCCACCACAGTTTGGACCCAGTCATATGCAAATATGTCTTGACCTTGCTCCCCCTTGGAATATTCCAGCCCAAACTGCCAAGCCAGGTCTACGCTGTATCAGAAACATGCATCTTGGGATTGGTTTTGGGTTATCACTCAGCCAGGCAAGCTTAAGTCCAGTGGCACAGTGAGTAGCATGGGACCCACACCCGGGCATTCCCTTTCCACCTAGGGTGACCATAGCAACACAGAAAGATGATGAACGGAATGCTGAACATTATCAAACATTCGCCCCTAGTCACAGCTCTGAGTTAAATCTATTGTTTTTTTGCTCACTATGCCACCACAGTTTGGACTCAGCCATATGCAAATCAGTCTTGATCCTGCTCCCCCTGGGAACAGTCCAGCTCAAACTGCCCTGACAGGTCCTCCCTGTACCAGAAACAAGCATCCTGGGACCGGTTTTGGGGTATCCCTCCTCATCAGCCAGGCTAGCTTGAGTACAGTGGCACATTGATCATGGACCCATGTCTGGGCATACCTTTTCCACTTAGGGTGACTATTGCAACACAAGAAAATGATGGATGGAATGCTAAACATTATCAAACATTCACCCCTAGTCACCAGTGCTTAATTTGAACCAGTGGTTTCCGGTGTTCGCACTGGCACCTAATTGTCAACACCGACACCTATGACAGCTGCCACATGGCGGTGCTGTTTGTGAAATTAAAAGGTGAGCAGAACAACAGTTGTTTATTAACTCAATATATATATATATAAGAAAATCTACTAATACCAGCTGCCCAAGCCCTTCTTATAGCTTTGGGGGATTGAACAGTCTGAAATGTCACACTTGTAGCAGTGTGACATTAGTAGTTGTGTAGGTACTGTCACTGGCACCGCTGAGCGCCAGGATACCCGTGGGGTGACATTGCGCTTTAGAAATTCTGGTTACATACATTACATTACAATAGGTGGTGGAAGCTGAAGTGGCCTCCTGACAGGGGCCTGGAGCCTATTGTTTACATATTAAGCATGGCCAGTCACCGATCTAGGTTAAATTCATCATTTTTTGGACCCAGCCATATGCAAATCAGTCCTGACCCTGCTCACCCTGGGAACAGTCCAGCCCAAACTGACCTGGGTTAAATCCATTGTTTGTTTGATCACCATACCACCACAGTTTCGATCCAGCCATATGCAAATCAGTCTTGACCCTGCTCCCCCTAGAGCACATCTTTTTGTGTTGCTCTTATTTTGTTTTCTCTGTCCTTCCAATGTGTGGACTAACGCTTTATTAGTGCTTGCCTCAGTCTGTATGAAAATCTCCCAATATTTTATCACTGCAGGATTTATCACTTTTATTCCCCTATTGTTTGAGCAGGGCCTTGTTCGCCTTCAAGATGTTTACTGGGGTGTGACTATTTAAAGTAATTTTGGGGGGTCCATTTGTCTCGTAAATTTCTGGGGGTAAAAAGGCCACTGTGTCAATATCAGAGGAGCTGATTACTTTTTAACCTGGTACATTGGCACAGAGTTTCACAATGTTTCCTGTGCTTGGGACATCCCAATTGCCTCTAGAGACGCATTTGGGGCAAAGTACAATTTTGTTGCCTGTTTCAGTTTCGATGATCTGCCCATTATTTTGGACATGGCCTTTACTAATTTCTGGGCTGGAAGTTATCCTGTTGGGTTTTGTTGGTCAGTTATTTTGCATGTTTCTTTGGAGGAAATGATTCCAATTGTAGAAACGATTCTAATTCTATCACTGTTCCTTGATGTGAGACCCTTTTGGGGTGGCTTTTTGCCTTCCTCGAAAGTTTCCTGCTGAGTTGTCTTAGAGCCCCCATTTGCTTATTGATTGGGCTGGGGGCTGTTCCATTTGGCTTTTGTTTTTCTTGCTGCACCCAGTACAGGAGATTTGATCTTCTGCTTTTATTTCCTTTATTAATTTTTTTCAGTCTTTTTTTGGTTTTCCTTGACGATGGTGCTCTTGCTGCCTCCAGTGTGCTGGTATCTCCCTTCAACAGTGCATATTAGGTCCTTGAGTCAGTGACTTGATGACTTCGATTTTTTTCCTTATTCGCCATATTTGTTAGCATGCTCACCGCCCCCCTTTCTTCTGGGGGCACACCCACCAGGTTGAGCTCTACCAGATACCACTGGTCCAAGAGCTCAATGATCTTGCTAATATGTGGATCCACTTCTAAAGCTGGGTTTTGTTGCTTCCTTTTTCAGGTGTTTGATCAAGGTGGTCATAAGTTTGAGGAGCCTCAACAGCTTTTCTAGCAGGGGACCGCATGTGGACAGGTTTTGCGCCTCCTCCACCTGCACTGAATACTGCGCTCTAACAATTAGGATATTCAGATGATCCAATTTTCCATCAAAAACTCTGATTAGGGTGGCAATAGTCTATAAATGGAAGTTTGTACCTCTAGCTTATCTGCGTGTAGCACTAATATGTCAGCCATGGTATCTAGTGTGTTATTAATTTTCCCCAGCACCTCTATTTGCAGTGGAGCGGCATACATCAATTTATCTGAAACATTTACTTTAAGGCCTAATCAATCCCCTGCTTGTGGTTGGAGCTCATGCAGCTCAGCCAAGGGATCTGAGTTCAGATTCTGCCATTGTTGCTGTTGTTCAATAAATCATAATTTTGGTGAGCTCGAACATATGCTCGACAGTGAGTGCCATTTGCCTGCTGGTCTGTATGGGTAGGCGTTCCAACCAGTTTTACCACCAGTACCGGGTCTTTGGCCTCTTCTGTAGGCTAGGAAAGCACACTAGCTGGTATTTGGTTTTCAGTGCCCAAGGGGCCTTTGGCGGTCTTCTTTCTCCTCAGTCTGCTCGGTTGACAAGGGGACATAAACAGGAGAAGCAATTGAGAAGCAATTGAGAGTATTGAGGGAATGCCTCATCGTCTCCTTTGGTGGTTGCATGCACCAATATTCCTGAGGTACTTATGGTCGCACCAACGGTGATAGCCTTTCTATCCTTCGCTATTACTGTACTTACTAAGAGGAATCACATTGCAATTTGGTTTTCCGGGGCTTCTTCTGTGGTTTCTTCTGCAGTTTCCTCACTCTCCCACTTTACCGATTGAGTTACATCAAAGGGTAATCCTTTACTGAACATGCTCCCTTTGGTGCCTCATGGGCTTAAATAATGGGGGGGTCAATGTTATTGTCAAATTTGGCATTTCACTCTCACTCAAAGCATGCCAACTGTACCTACCATTGTGCTCATTTCAATCTTTCTGCTGTGTGCAGGGTGACACACAGGGTGACATGCTGGGTGACATGTTTGTGTTGGGCTTGGCACCCCTGGAAAATACCCCTTAATGTCATTCCTTAGCTTACCGAGGATAGAACCGTCACCCTTATGATGGGCTTTCTTATGCCAGGAGATATCTTTTTTCAATTGATTGCTGTAATTACTGGACACTATCTGAGCTTGTTTTGTGTCCCTATTACTGATATACAACTGCTTGTTTTTTTTACTTTTAGCTGCTTTCTGTGGCCGCTGGTGCACCTGTGTTTGGCTTAACAAAGTGCTTTGTGTCCTCATCTCCACTGTGGCCAACAGGGTCTTTAAAGATAGGTGATAACAACAGCACCAACAACAATGGCAGGGGTGCTTGGAACTGAACTGAGTGGCTTGGGCCAAACCAAGTTTTTAAGCCCGGTATTATTATTATTATTTTTTTAATCTGTTTATTAGCATTTTGTAAAATACTGGAAATTCTTCTGCCTTGCAAGGCAGCACAACAATAACGTCCCCTCCCTCGTTGCGCCGTTACGCACCCTCCATACATCGACTAGGCCAAATTCGAGCATGACACCGTTAACACTGTGAGCAATTTTGGGTGTACGTAGACCTTGCGGACTTGATTTGTCTAATTGAGGGTCCAAGTACGTGTTAAGATCTCCCCCCACAAAATAGCTGCCTCCGGCCATTCGCGCATAGTGCTGTACAGCCGTGTAAAGGTTTCTGGTTCATCTACTATGGGCCCATACACATTGATAAACGTGACCAGGGAGACTCTCAGTTTACCATGCACCATGGCACACCGTCCTTCACTATCCGTGTATGTTTTTATGGGTGTAAAAGAAAGCCCTCGTTTGATGAGAATGATCACATCTCTAGCATACGAGGAGTTTGAGGAGGCAAATTTGTACCCAGCCCATTTAAGAGCAATTTTAGTCTCAGAGATTATCGTCAAATGTGTCTCCTGGAGGAGGGCAATCTGAATATTATGACGATCCAAATAAGCGAACACTTGCCTAATTTTTTTCGGGGTGTTGAGCCCAC
This sequence comes from Calotriton arnoldi, assembly GCA_963921515.1. Lineage (NCBI taxonomy): Eukaryota > Metazoa > Chordata > Amphibia > Caudata > Salamandridae > Calotriton > Calotriton arnoldi. Next base: position 218,731 of record CAWUFW010010572.1, read on the forward strand.
AAACGTCCACGTTATACAATTATATTTCTCACCCGTACTCAAATTGAAACACAACTCCTACTGAATACCATATCTCGCCGCAGTCATCTAATAGTGTAATCAACGCAAGCCTCATCTGACATGTCGGTGCAATCACAGTAACACACCCCAACTCAGAACAAACCCATCCCCCCTCCCCCACCCACTTCAGCATGCCCCAATTGCCAAAGCCATCCCGTGTTGAAACTAAGAACCCCTCCCCCCTACCCCCGAACAGTCCCATGAGGAACCAATAACATGTTGTGGTGCACACAGGGTGGCGGGAGCCGCCAGCCGGGAACCCCAGTGACAATGTCAATTGGGAGGTCACTTTACCAGTCCCCTTAGGGAACAAAGATCAAAATTGTCGGCATTATCTGCTATATTAAAAAAACTGACAATTCGAAATCTAGAGTGCGTTCCCCATCTCTGCTTATATACTCGTGTTGCAATTATGTATGCTGTACCCATTGGTCTACGTGCCCACCGTTAACCCTCCGATCCGTGTCCACAACTTATCTGTGCTCATAGGGAGCGTAGCTCGGAGAGACAGTGAGCACCGCCCCGGCACCAAGGGCAGGCCAGAGAGGGCAGTTCGTTATTCAATGTCAGAGGCGCCGCCGTGCTCCTCCTGTCCGCCCCTGGGCGATCTTCTGAGCGGTGCTTGTGCGCCTTTTAGTTGTAGAAATGTGAGCACCTCTTTGGGCTCATTGTAGACTGTGTTCTTGCCGCCGTCTGTCACCCGCAGCCTGGCCGGGTAGATCATCGCATACAGAATATTGAGGTCCCGTAGCTTCTTTTTTACCGCCAAAAACTTATTTTGCGCTTCCTGGACTTGTGGTGTGAAATCCGGATAGATGGAGATGTCCATGCCTTCGTGTTTCAGACTGCCCAGTTCACGGGCCTTGCGGAGCGCCGCGTCTCGATCTCTGTAGTTCAGTATTTTTGCAATGACCGGGCACGGGCGCGCCCCAGGTGAAGACGGCGGCACCAAGTATCTGTGCGCCCTCTCGATAATGAACACATCCAAGAACGTTTCTCTACCCAGAAGCGCGACCAGGAGATTCTCAATGTAGCGCTCCATGTTGCCCACGTTCGTTGATTCTGCTATCCCCATGAAGCGCAGATTATTTCGGCGAGACCTCGCTTCCAAATCTTCTGACTTCGCTATGAGCGTCGCTAAGGTCTTATCAATTTTCTCTTGTTTGGTCTCGAGTTGGTGGTGAGCATCTTCCGTGTCTGATATGCGTCGCTCCGCCATGTCGATTCTTTCCGTGTGTCTATCCAGGCATTCAGACATGCGGTCTACTTGGTAGGTTAAGGAGTCGATTTTTCCGTCAATGTTAGAGAGAGTGTATTGGATCGTTGTGAACATGGACTGGAAGACCACAGAAGCGTCCGAATTTGCCGTCGCCGCCGATGTCTTGGGGGGGCTGATCGTCTACGCCTTGGTCGACTGCCTTCTTTGATTGTTCGAAGTGAAGTTTTGATTGATTCCTGTCTGGTTTCCCCATTGTTCGAGCGCTGCAGCAGTGTCATACCTTTGTGCAGACCTCAACTCGGGAACGGCGACACTCGGAAGTCGCAGTGATGAGAGGGATGGAATGCGTCTACCCACCCGACTGCGACGCTCTGGTCAACTTCAGGGCTCCCAAACGGAGTTCCGCAAGTCTCACTGTATGGCAGGAGCGAAGCGCGTGAGCTGTATGACACATACGCCACTGTGCCAGCGGTTCAAGATGGCAGCAGCGGCACCCCACAACACGCAAAGCCCCAGCAGCAACTCGCCGCGTCTTGCTTATACGCTAGCAGGGGGCCAGCCCAAGGCAGTTTGTAGACGTACTAGACGGCTAGGCGCAGGGAGCAGGCCGGAATAGCAAGCACCCTGGCATCGCCGTTCGTTTCCGGGGGTCCCTCGTGCATCCCAAAAAGTTTGTCTTTGCGCTCCGAGCCACTTACGTGGAGTGCCGCGGGCTTCGGAGTCCTCCGCACACAGGATCTGAGGAGGCAGGGGGCCAGCACACGGTCACTCCACAGCAAAGGCGCGACACGATCCCAGGGTTATATGAAAGCGGGTGCCCTTTCCCGCATGTCCCTCATTGCTGATGGTTCTATGCCGCTATGCCTCATATTTAGTGGACCTCTGCTGGCTTCCCGCGATACCGGGAACTTTGGAGCTCCCCGGTCGCTTCAGCCATGTCTCTTCTCCTTTTTTATTGCGGCGTCACAATTCTGCGCAGGGATTCTCTCACCCACAGCGATGCCGGTGCCGGGGCCTCAGCGCCTCTCCCCCCCACGCTGCCACAAGTCTCGGCACCACCAGGAACAGCGTCAGGCGGAACAGGTTTCTCAGTGAGCGTCTCGGATACTCATGCGGTGTCCCGCTTGGTGTCCCCTTGCCAGGCGCCGGTGTCTTCTTCCCCCTCTGAGTTGTCCCGATGGAGCAGCGAGTGCGCGCATGCGCTGGTATGGCAGGCCGTCGTCGGACTTTCAGGCGATTTTTCTCTCTTCGGGAATGATTTTAGTAGCAGAGAACGGGTCAGCAGGGTGCCAAGTCATTCCGATTCAGGCAGTCATGCTTTTTATAGCATTCTGCAGGATACATGCCCAGGATTTTTGCAGGATAATGAAGCGACCGAAGGAGCTCACTTACAGCGCAGCCATCTTCGGGCGTGGCTAGCTCCGCCCCCCAAGCCCGGTATTATTTTTATTTATTTTAATATAACAAAATGAATGCAAGCAGGACGGGGGGTGCAGATAAGTTAGTGGATATGCAGTCCCCCCGCTAGCACAATCCACAACAGCCTAGCAGGCCACTGCGCTTTACTGGGGGGGTGCCACCTAATGCTCTCGTCACAGTCACCGCTGCCAAAATGCTACCGCTACCACACTGACCTGCAGCTCCTGCCTCCTCTCCTCCGCCCTCCTCTGCCTTCTTGCGGCAGTCAGTTCAAGAAACTGGTTTGAGCCGGATTGTCCTGAGGGTCCGTAAACAAAAGGTTTTTGAAGCGAAGAATAATCAAACATTCATACAAGTTTGTTGGTCTTGTGGGTTTTGTTTATTACAATCATACTGTTTACCGGAGTGTGATTTATATTAATATAAACTCTGTGTACTGCAAATAAGAAAGGCAGTCTACTAACTTGGGTATTCCCATGTTGTTGCTTATTTGAAGTTCCAACATATGTTTAATAAATTACAGAACTACAAGCAAGGTATTATCCCCATCCTCTGAAACAGTAACACAGCTTAAAGGACAAGCTTATAGATAGAAGAAAGGCAGAAGGGAGGGCAACACCAACACATGTATATAAATCTACCCATATCCCTGCCCTCATCCTAGGGACATTGTCAAGGGGTCAGTTGGTATTATCAAAAGTAAAACAGACCTTGTGTCTGGCTCAACAAATACTCTTATCAGGCACTCACGATGTGCAGTGGTCTCCATATCATCCCTTAACTGCTAAGCAAGCTAGAAGGTCTTGTCAGAGATGGGCTGTGCAAATCTATCTTCAGAAGACCAGGGGTAGATCTTATCCAAGCACTAGTGCCTGCTAGCCATGAGTAATCTGCAATGTACAATGAGTTACTGAATGCTTTGCACTCACACAAGGTGGTCTGATGTTCTTTGTAAAGGGGGTATTATCAGCAAGATGCAGAGAGGTCAGTGAAACACATCGTTTCCTCATCCAAAGGGTCCTTCTTGCAGTGGATTTTGGAAAGGATTCTTCATGGAGGTCAAACAAGAGTGAGATCTGTCTGGTGCCTCCAGTAACAAGCGTAGGCAGAGCAGTTGTTAGGCCTCAACAGAGGGTCGTGGAGCATTGAGATCAATTAAGGGGAAAATGAATAATCAAATTAATAAAATTATGAAGAGTTAAAGATATAGACAATCAAACTAACAATCCTCCATTGTAACAATGACCAACTAATTACATTTTGTTTTTACAATCTATATTTACTACAGTTTAAAAGAAAAACTATTGCCTGAGGGGGTGAAACATAACATCAGAGAAAACTGTAGAAATGGATTGATTAAGCATCATCCTACACTGGATGCGGCGCTGGTGTAAATCCTTCACATGTAGAGTCAGTAGGAGAGGGCCTTTGGAAGACACATGCCCGTCTCAGACATATATTCCAGATCCAGGTCAGTGTTTAGAATTAAATAATAAATGTTTTATTTGTAGGGTTGTTTAATATTAGATTATATTTATTGATCCCATTTGGTTTTATTTTGAGTCCCTATTTCCATTAGTTTCTACGAGAGGATGCTGCAGCACCAGCAGTTGGTCATGGTGGTATTGGACTTGCTATGGTTCTTTTTGACAGTGGTATCATACATTCATAAATTTTCCTCCACTCCCTCTTTCAGGGGGTTGAAAGTGTAATACTCTAAATTACTCATGTGTGTAAGTTAAACTTTGTGAGTAGCGCCCATTGTGTGGTCATAAGCATTGAATGTTGTGTAGTGCAAAATGGATTAAGCAAAATGGATTATGTTTGTGCACAAAGGGGGTTTGCCAACCTGTGTCCAACCACTGCCGGATGCAACGCACACTGAACACAGCTTTTGGCTATGCACAAGAGGGTTGTCGACAGAGCTTGAAAAAACACAGTTAATGGTTAGCTACGATTCAGAGAACATAAAATTGCAAAAGCCCTGAATTTTCAAGTTATGGTATGCAGCACACTATGCACGCCAAAATTCATACTAGTGAATGGAACCTTTATTGCCCACCCATGTATCTTTGCCTCTCTTTGACAGATCTGCACAGAATTTGAATTAAACAGGAAGCTCAACATTTTGTGTGGATTCCTCAAACTCTGACAAATGTATACATTTTAATATATTTCTGACCCCTTAAACATGCTCAGTCACTGTCAAATTGTGTGTCAATCTATGAATCAGTATCAAAATGACTTTTGCTCTCCATCGATTGGATATGAACATAACTTTACATAACCTGAAATACTGGCCCTGAACCAAAGTTGTAAGCAAATCAAAATTCTATTGACACCCACTTTAAGGTTGCCCCCCTCTTTGATGAGTTGACACAGTATTTGCCATACCAATAGAAACAATAGCCTTGGTCCAAGCCATTGCCAAATGTTGTGAAGAGTTGTCAAACAGTACTAATTCAATTAGCACTTTTTTGCCCCCCTTGTAGGTCTCGCCTAGCGGTGCAGCGCATGCGCTGCACGCTTTGCGAGGCATGCAGTATACACTATAGGTGAGGGAAGCCCCGCCCACTCCCACGCCCACTTTTTCATTGGCTTGTGGCTTTGTTGTTCCTAAATGCTGCCTTCTGATTGGTTTAGAGGCTGCTAGTCCCGCCTTATGACGGCCATGTCTCCTTCCACGGCTATTGGCCCCTTTACTGCGTGTTTCCTGAGCACTACTTTATACCCGTGCCACCCCTCCCGCTGTACGTGCCTTCTCTCCCACCCCACCCACTCCCGTTTTTCATGCCTTAATCACTCGCGCCCACCCATCTGCAATGCATTAGGTCTCACGTAAATGCGAATCCTCTTGCATTGCAAATGCTTGTTTTCCCCCACTTCGACCACTGGGTAAAGGACGTCATCTCCACGTAACCATAGATATGAGGGTCAAGTAGTAAACAAAGAATTTATATCGTGCGTAATGACTTTAATGTTAAAAACCTGTACATGGCAAACTAAAAAACGCAGCTCCAATTTTACAATTTCACAGGCAAACGCCATAGGAAGCTACGGATAAAAGAGCAGAATGATCAAGCACAAACTGAGCCTCTCTAGTCTTTTTGAGAGAGCGTTTCATACCCGATATGCGCCGTGCGCCCTAGAGACGGAAACCTACCTGTCCCGGCAGTCTGCGCGTGGCACATTTTCCCCTCTGACCCTAAGTGACGTGCAACCAAACATCCGGGCTCTCTGCATAGGCCGGAGCGAGGGCTAGAGAGAGGGGAAGATGGCGGTGGTGGCACTTCCTGCTGATTGAATTAAGAACTGGGACAAATCTGGCAAAACTGATTTGTAAGTACAGACCTTTCAAGCAGTGGACAGTGTACTGAATGTAGCAGGGAACTGCGACGGGGTAGGGGAGAGGGGTTTTCTTTAATCCTCAGTCGGCAACGGTAGCTTGGCATCAGTTACATGGAATGTTTGTACACTTGCACACGCTCAATATAGTGTACATGTGCTTCCAGAGTAGCTTTACTTGCAACCCCGGAAACTTCACTTCCCTCCTTTTTTTTGTAGAGGCCATATATGTGGCTAACTCTGAGGTAAATTGTTTGCTATCTGTTTCCTTTTAAGTTTTGTTTACAAAAAAAATAACTAACATTCTCCATGGCATTTCAAGCTATCCCCAAATGCACTTGAATAAGAAATTAAAAGTAGCTGCTTTAAGAACATCTGTGAACCATATACATACCCTATCCCAGGTATTTACCCCCCAAAGGCTATTTGTTCTACATCATCCTCTCATCTCGTAGGTTCTCACGCATTGCCCTCCCTTTCAACACAGTAGCCACCCTTTTTAGCCCGAGAGTCCCACGCGACGCCTTCTTGTCTATAAAGTTGCCATGTTTTTACCTTTCACCTCTGATGTTCCCAAAAGTTGATTTTATTAGATGTTTCTTCATTTCACCACCTTCGATTGGCTTTTACCATCCCTGTCTCTCTTGAGAGATAATTTCCAGACGTGGCCGTACCTTTTCAGAGTAATTCATGCTCTTATCTATTATCTTTCCTAGAGCAACTCTTTTGACCCCAACCCTCTTTTCACTTCCACAGTTCCTGTAGTACACCATCTTTTCCCAGGTACAATATTGATTCTTTTCTCTGTTAAATCTCACTAATCCGGTCTCCTAAGAATTATTTTTTACCAGTTAAAATCCCATTCACAGACTCACAGAGCGAACACGTGCTAGCCTTATCCCCTCAGTAGGGTCTAGTTACTTTCTTCCCACACTGAATCCTATGGGATTCTTTACTTCTTTTCCCTATAGAAATCTTCCCAACCCAAAGGCTCCCCTCCAGGGAGTTTTCGTGTGATGTACTTCCTTTTATGCATTTATTGTAATTGCGTATATGAAGCATGATCCAGTGGGCAACAAAGTGCTACACATACAACAATGTATGTTGCTCCATGAGGTTAGATGCATGGATGTTGCTCCATGAGGTTAGATGCATGCAGGTACCTTTAAAATGAGAACTCAGTGTATTAGATACAGAACATAAAAGTGGGGTAAAGTGGAATAGGTAAAAGGTTCTGTCCCGATTGGTAGAAACATTGTGATGCGGTGGGGTTGGAGATCTTTCCTGAAATGCACCATCTAAGTAGCGAGTCTAAAGTACAAGGGGATGCAGTTCCTGAGTCTTGGTCAATATGCATACAAAGTCTACTTGGTTAACTTCAAGTCCTTTGGATTTAGAGTGGTCAGGGGGGCATCCTAGTAGTGCCACCCACCCAGTTGAGAGACAAGATTGTCGTGTTCACTCAGAGTGCCTTATAGATCATAATGCAAACGAAGTGGATTCTGCTGGGGAGCTAATGCCATTCTTTCAAGGTATTGGAGATGTGACTGGCTTTTGTTAATTACCAGAGCATCTGATTGTGTCTGACTTTGAATAGTGTCAGTCGGGCTGTGGCTGACCAGTAAGTGTTAGGATGTTTTAGTTCTTAACATATAGTATATTGCTGAAGACCAGTTTTTCTATAATATGGTATACCTAGAATGGTATTTGAGCCAGCCCCTTGCTCTTGATCACATGTCGTTCTTGTCCTGTCCCTGCTCCTTATTCCCTGGCTTTCTTCTTGTTTTTCTCACTTTAGAGCATTGCTGCTTTCCATTTTTTCTGATAGGATTAATTGTATCCTTCCATTGCTGATATGAGTGGCCTATATTTCGACTTGCGTCTTACCCACATTATGGTGTACATTGCATTCCTCGCACTCTTCCTTGTCCTCCCCACCTTATTTTTTATTTTTTAGTTTTTTTTAAGCATGGTTCTGGCATCTGTGCACTGCTACTGATTCGGCCACTCTTTTTGCCATTTTGTTGCTGCCCCATGCTTCCTCAACATCTTCCATCCAACTTTTTTCTTTACTGTTTTTTGGCAAGAACCTGGCAGCTGCAAACTATCAAACTGCTAACTTTTCAGTCCATTTGTGGCCCTGCTACCTGTGTTTTATTTTTTATTTTTTACATTTGTTTTGAAGGCCGAGCATCTGTACACTGTTCAGAGTTGAATCGCTATTCCCACCATTGTGCAATATCTTTGTGGATCCTTTTCTAAATTTATTGATCTGACATTGACAACAACCATTTCGGTATAGTAAATTAAGAATTAAGTTAAAAAAAATCGAATCTGAGTTGGTGTGCACACTCAGGGTAGTCATGTTGGCAGAGGCCCCTCAGGACAGCAGAGACTTTAGTGCGTGCTGGAAAAACTCTTTTAGTAGTCTAATGCAAGTCACAGAATATTCGGAGGAGGTGCAGTTTTCACCAAAATAGTCTTGGAGGCTTATTTACTATTCTAACTATAGTCCTCAAATAATTTGATTAAGGTTATAAAATCCACAGCTATTTAGAAAAATGGTTGAAATGTTGTAATGTACTAAGTGCTGCCATGAGGGTGCAGCTGAAGGCAAGAAACTAAGGATACCACACTAACCTCCTTTCAGTCATTGGCGTCAAACTGTCAATTACGTTTTGGCGAGCCCAGAGGAGTATTACTTTCTCACCATGTGCTTTTGGCAGTTGGGTCCCATCATTTTCTTCTAACAGAGTGCTTGCATTAAACTATACGAGAGGCTATTTTATAATAATATATAGCCTCTGTCAGCTCTTCAATGCTTGTTCCCACTGCTCTATTTTCCCCACTTTAAAAAAAAATCTTTTTGTTAAACAAATGCTTAGCAACACAGAAATGTTTGCATAAGGAAACTGTTCGACATAAATCTTGAGAGATCCCGTCTCTTCATGCCCACACAGTACAATAATTTCAGGTACAAAAGGAGTGTAGTTATTTCCAGCATCCGTGTCATTACCTAGCACGGTTAGCCCCTCTGGTTCCCAACCCACCCACCTTATCTGTCCAATAGAGTTCTCAATAGACCCTGTATTCCTCCCATTGGCCCCCAGACCTTATCCCAATTCCGTGGGGAGCCTTGACTCTGGTACACCACTTTTTCAGCTGCACAGCATCAGTCAAGATCCACCTTCCATTCCGTTTCCCCCACTTTTATCTGCACATAGGTTTCTCGCGCCCTTTCTCTTCCCCATATGTGTTGTTCCTTCTCCCACCTGGCACCCCTTCTCCATCCTCTGGGTCCCTACATATACATACATACATATAAGGTCCCAAAGGCGAGACCGATTGCATTGCAAATGCTTGTTGTTACCTGCCGTAAGTGAAGCTGCTTAAAGTTGAATATAAAAAGAGTGATCTCCACATAGCAAGTGTCATGTTTCAAGCATTAATGAAAGAAACCTGGAGGACTCTCTGCACATTCTATGGACATTCATCAAACAATGACAAAATTACTAGCAAATAATAATTATTTTTGACTTGCTGTCATTCAACTGCCCACCCTCCTCCCAAATTGGATCTTTACAAAACCAGAATTCCTGCAGATTCACCAAACAGCACCAAAGTTATAAGCAAATGGAGAAGGTCTTCCTCCCCTCCATCCTTCCCTCCTCCTCCTTGAAGGATTGACACAAAACTTGACAAACATGCAGGAAACTGATCCTCTTAAGCATCTGCAATTTTTTTGCCTATATGTCACACAGTGCCTTTCCCCTTTGATGTATGTGCATACAGTTGAAAATACAAAGAGTGATCTCCACATACTAAATGTCTGCCATAATTCATGCACGTCAAAAGTGCTGAAGAAATTAGTAAATTAACAAATTACTTTTCTACTGACAAGATATAAAGAAGATATACAATGTGTTAAGCATTTCAAGCCTATTCTGCACCTTTTTCAAATACTAAGATCTCAAACTCGAATGGGGGTATTTAGGTCAAACCAACAAAAGCACACTTTCTGAGTTTTAAATTCCTGCTAATATAGGTGTAAATCTGTTTGGTGGTTTTGGCTGTAGGTGTGAGCAAACGTTCCCATAGGAGATAACATTGGAAGCCAATCTTTCTTTACCCCTTTTTGACTATTTTTCCACTGCATTGACCTGCGTGAAGGGTTAGTGGGCCTGATGTATCAAAGAACAATGCTACTAAACCATAACTAAACAGTGGTGATTACCACAAACTAATAGAAAGTTTCAGTTTTTTTACATTTGCATCTGGTGTATTGTTATATTTCACATTGGTACCCTGACGCAGGTATAGAGAATATCATACTCTTTCCCTACATCGTCTCCCCTTCATTTCATATGAACGAGCCTTATAAGGACATAACTCCAAATAAGGACAGAATGCCTTATTAGGACTGAACGCCTTATAAGGACTGAGGCCTTTTATGGACTAAACCTTTCACCTAGTTTCATGACGAGGGTGAGCACTGCCCGATCGATATTGCTAAGACGTCATCCTTAGCACTTATGAATAATTTATGAGAACACTCTCCAGGGGGCATACCTCAACTCTCCTATCTACGTACAAAGGCTTAATCCCCGTCATCCTCATACTGAACACACGTACATAGACTGTATAAATACAGCACCTTTTGCTATCAGAAAGCAGGAGGGACCCAAGACTTCGAGGCCGACACACTGACCAGAGACGCTGTGGCTCAGGAATGCCATCGCTCCAGCTGACAGTGGTCTGACTATCCCTTGCGGGGTATCCAGCTCAAGTCCAGGACGAAGTCCCACACTTTCACTTTTCAGGTATGGGGGTTCGACTAAATCCTAGTGGGATTCTTGGCTATTAGACTATTAGGCTATTAGGCTCTTAGGCTTAGGCTCTTTTGCAGCTATTCACATGCTAGGTACACTTAGGAACATCTACTCAGGCATCTTAGGAGTACGCACTGTATTTTATAAATACATTTTATATTCATGTACATGTTCAGGACTATTGGAAAATGGTAGAGCTGTACTATTCCTTTCTATTCACTGTACTGCTGATACTATATATCTGCTATTGTGTTACCGTTATAGCAGCACATATATTCGACATGAGAAGAACTACGGTACAATAAATTCTTATTGTAAATGCCCTGACTTTTTCTTCTATGTGTCTCTCTGAGAGCAAAACAGACAAGCACGAGTGACTGGGTGAAAAGTAATATATTGTTTCCATGAGTCTGAGGTTATTGTGTTCTGAGGTTGCCAAAAACTAATCTCTCCGATAGCAGGAGATTCTAGTAGGCACTGTGAGCTAGCTAATGCGAACCATAGGCTGATATATGCGGTGGGGGTGTACAGAGTTAGTCTACCACCAGACCCACAGTATATGTTATCCGTAATCGTCGTAGGTCCTGCATGACAGGGTATTATTAGGACTACACTACATGGCGCCCAACGTGGTATAAAAGGCGCACATACTCAAACAGTAAAATCTGAGTAGCTCAGTCGTGCCTATTCTCAGAGACCCTACTTACAAAACCCAGAGACGTCTGGAGTAAGTGGGAAAAACTCCACCACAGCTGTGTAGGCGAAACATCCTATGTATTGGCTGCTGGTTAATCAAGCTTGAAGGAAAATATTCCCAAAATTGTGCATAAATCCTTTGCATATAACCTTTTTTAATTTCCTTAGACAGTTAGACTGTGTTCTAAACTCGATGGCTGACGAAGAAGGAAATTTAAGCCCAATAGACCATCTAACCCAAGGACTTAATCGGTCTGGTGAGGAAGATGTAAATGCAATATATATTGCACCAAAAGTTAGACAAACTCTGACAGCTAAACTAGTCAAACATGGGTTACCACCCAGAGGAGGTGTGGTAATATTCGTGAAAGAGGCACACAAAGATTTCAGAACAGAGGTATTCTACTCATGGGTTACATTCCCAGCAGCAGATGCTGTAACAAAAACTTTTCATTATTACACACATGAAGAGACTCCAGCGGTCTACACTCCGTTTGATGAGACTGAAATTCCGCTCACCTACCAGGAACATATTTTCTGGTTCAATGGCACCCTACCCCACGTAAGAACAAGAGCAAGGCTTGGTCCTTTTGGAAGACCAGGAGCAACATGGCCGATATTAGCGACCTATGCACCACATCCAGACATTGACACAATGCCAGGTGATGAACTACTTGTTCAACACAAAGAGTTGATAAAACTCTACAGAAACATGACAAACTTCACTTTAAGGACACTAGCAGTCCAACCTGCATTAATTGCACCTAATCCAGCTCCAACACAGAGCATAAGTAATAAAATTACTCCACAAACATTACACGCGGTAATGGGCAAAGTGCCCACAAAACGTGAACAAATTCCTTTCTGGGTAGCTCAGAAAATAACCCAGTTAGAAGCAGTATTTCCAAATACAACACCATTTGAAAAACACAGAATGTTAACAATCTGTTTGCCCATGGGGATTACACCACAGTTAGAGGATTGCACCTCTTGGGGTACAGCCTTCGCTGCCATATATACCAGAACTCATGATATTCCTTCATTAGCAGTAGTACCAGATGTATTAAGACAAATACAAAATGACTATGAAGCAGAACCTGCCCTAAACTTAGGGATGACGTTATTAAATAACTACGACCAGGTATCAGCCATAATACTAGCTAACATTAAAGGGGAAGCGGCATCAGTGGCAATCTGCCAACGCCTAAGGGAGTTCTCTCCATTAGAACAGGAGAACGAACTACCCAAAATAATAGACACTACATATGCAGAATTAGGCATGGATAGTTTGGGGGAAGAGCTTTAAAACCTCAACTACATGGCAGTCCTGACAAGGACACTTCTAAACAGACACCTACTTCTTCTAAAAAAAAAGTGGGATAATAAAAAAGAAAAAAGATCTCAGTCCCTAGGAAGATCTGCTCAACAGGAGCACTCTGAAAAGAGGTATAACCTTAGGAATAGGGATAATATTAAGAAACCTGACAGGTATCAGGATACTGATACACGTTCCTCTCGTTCCTTTCAGGGCTCGAAGAAAAGCTCCGAAAGAGAAGGACGGTCAGATAAAAGAGAGGAGCGCACACAGTCCAGAGACAAGCAGCGCACTCAAGACTTTACTTTGAAAAAAGAAGATATGCAAAATCCAAAACCTCAATTCAAGAAAAAGAAAGTTGCAGGTCTAAAAATCAGACATGCTCAGCCTTCTGAGGACACAACTTCTGAATGGGGAATGGGCTCTGACGATGCTAGACAGTGCGGCAGAGGTAACAATAGCTCGCCTGAACCTGAAGGAACTTCTGGTGACAGCGGAGTTGAATGATTACATCACTGTGGAAACACCAGACACCAGGGTGAGCATCCCACATAAGTTATATGAAATAACACTCCGGATGGAGGGGGACAAGCCCAGGAAAGTAAAAGGTCTTTTTTGGAAGAACTTATCATCTGGTTATGACAACCTGTTAGCAGAAAAAGATTGGCCGCCTGCATTAATTATTTAGTGCCCCAGGGGAGAAAGTATAATTTTTCCTGCATTTTCCAACTATGTTCCCGTTCACCTTAAACATAAATATGCAAAGGAGTGGGCCATAGCTCAAGCTCCAGCATTGTACAAAAATCGCGCTGGGTGGGATGAGAACTCAACCTACCACGTGATCCCGTTAAAAACTTCACCTATTGCTCAGAGGCAATATCCAATAAAGCAAGAAGCTAAAAAACAGGTCAGGGAGATCTTAGATCAACTTGAATACCAAGGGGTCATTGAAAAATGTACCTCCCCAATGAACAATCCTTTGTTTCCCGTCTCTAAACCTGACAATACCTATCGGCTAGTTTTAGATTACAGATATTTAAACTCATGAACAAAGACATTTGCTGTCCAAAATGCACATAGTGCTGCATTAATGAATAACATTGTGCGCAGAAAATACAAAACCACACTTGATATCTCAAATGGATTTTTCTGTCAAAATATAGCACCTGAAAGCAGGTATCTAACCGTATTCAGTGCCTTAGGGTCCCAGCGACAATTCTTTTGACTCGCCCAAGGGTATAAAAAGAACCCGGGTGTATTTTCAGCAAGAGTAACAGAGTTACTTCAAAAATTTGATGAATAAGCGTTGTCTTATGTTGATGACATTTATCTGACAGACGATGACTTGGAGAGGCACTTGACCAGGGTAAGCACCATTAATGTGGGATTTGCCGCAGAAGGCTACAAATTCAACTTCAAAAAGTCGAAAATAGGCCACCTCAACGTCCTATTGTTGGGATATGAGCTGTCAAGTGAAGGCAAGAGTCTGGCAGCTAATTTTTTAGAAAAGTGTGCGCTGCTCCAGCCTCCAAAATCATTAAAAAATCTACAATCAATACTTGGATTCCTAAATTTCGGCAGAACATACATTTTAGATTATGCACAGAGGGTAAAACCTTTCTATGACTTAATAAAACCTGACTTTTCAGCCAGGGATTGGACACAAGAACATACTAATATTCTTTGTTTACTCCAGGAAGACATGATTGCTTCCAAACTCTTACAGACACGCGTAAACGTACGCCACTTAGTGATCCGAATAATTGCGGGTCAATGCGGGTACACCTATTTGACCTTTAATGAGGGAGAAACAGTACCAATCGCTTACAAATCGCACCTGTACACAAATGCAGAAATGCGTTTCACTTCAACAGAGAAAATACTGACAGCCGTTCAGACTCCAGTAGCAAGAGAAAGAGCACTGGCTCAGGGGAAATGCATTATTGTTGTAACTCCGGTACCGGCTTTAAGAAGCTGTTACAAAGGTCAGCAGTATCCCAAATGCAAAAGCGTTACATCTGAGATGGATACAATGGGCTAATTCTCTTACTGCAACAGATGTTGAGTACAGATTTGATCCAAATTTAAAAACTCAAGCATTCCTGCAATATGAACAAGAATATCCTCTACCAAATGAGATCTTGCCTCTAGATCAGTATAAATACATTATTTACACTGACGGATCTGCGCAACCGGTGATAGGGAGTAAGCAACAATATTTTTCAGCGTGTGCTATCATTAAAGGTTGCATGCTTGATGGTAAATTCCATCCTAGTTGCACAAAGACGCAATCTCTAGGAGATTGCACAGCTCAGTTGGCAGAATTAAAAGCACTACTACTTGCACTTGTAAATACGGATCACGAATTCCCCACACTAATCGTGTGTGATTCCTTTTACTGTGTACAGTCGTACAATGAGTACTTACAACATTGGGAACAGAACGGGTTTAAAGATGCAAAAGGTGGCACAATTAAACATAAAATGCTATGGGGACAGGTAGCAGAGTTGAAAACCGAGCTACAGAGGACTCACGTGATTCACACACTGAGTCATCAACGTGATGGCGTTCACGTTGTAGGGAATTCATTGGCTGATGAAGCCGCAAAGGGGGCTGTTCGCACGGCTTCCGTAGCTGCGCTGAATTGTTCGAAAATGAGGATAGACGGAGAAATAATGGTGGCTGTCATTGCTTCACGCAAAGGCAGCACAGCAGTACCGAAAAAATTTCCACTCAAGAACTCCTACAAGTTAGATGCACAAAACATTCCATATGCTCAAATACCTGGAGTGGGGGATAGAGTAATACCAAATATGGATCGTAGGCAAGGTCCAATTCATAGCTGCACATGAGGGTTTGGGCTCTGCGCACACGGCGTAACAGCGACTATTTCATTATTGAAACAGCGCTATTGGTGGCCAGGATTATCTAAGCAAACTAAAGACTATGTCTTGAAATGCGACATCTGCCAGCAGATGAAAGGCTCCACCCTTACACGCCCGGCACAGACACCATTACTGAAGTCAGACAAACCTCTCGCATGTGTATACTTGGACCACTGCGGCCCCTTACAAACGGACGGGGCTTATAAATATATAATGGTTGCAGTGGATTCCTGCTCAAGATTCCTATGGGTTTGGCCTCAGTGTTCTGCTGACGCTCGAACTGTTATAAAAGATTTGCGAGTCTTTATCGGTACATACGCAGTTAGCACGTTACACTCTGACCGCGGCCCTGCGTTTAGCTCTCGGGCTTACAAAGAGGCCATGGAAGGAATGGGCGTAGCATTGCGGTTCTCGTCTCCATACCATCCGGAGGGAAATTCGGTTGTGGAGAGGAAAAACCGGGACTTAAAGCAATCTTTAACAGCTAGGGTATTAGGCAAGGGCGGTAGTTGGGTCACACACCTTTATGGGGTCCAGCGGACATTAAACAACCAGCCAAGAAACTCTCTAGGAGGTGTCACTCCATATGAGGTCCTCTTTGGGACACAAATGTGGGTACCTGATCTTGATTGTGAAGGCGCAGTGGCGGATGAAAAACCATGTAATATCCAAGATTGTTTGGCTGTTTTACAGGATCTAAAAGACTCCAGGACAAAACAAAGTAATGTCCATCTAAAGCAGACCGCCACTGAAGAAGTCAAGGCAGTAATGGCAAGACCTGTCTGGATCCCAAAAGTCGGGGATCTGGTCAGGAAGAAAATTGCGGACAAAAAGGAATTTGGACCTTCTTACTTAAAACCTGTACCAGTCCTTGCAGTACAAGGAACAAGAACTGTGCTGCTCCCGCCTCTTGCCGGTAAAAAGGAGAAAAAGATTAGTGTCAATCGACTTAATCAAACCACACTATGTGGCCGATACTAAACAGTAGGCCTAGTGGACTCCGCTGTAGCAGACGCCCTCCTCTAGCTACAATCCAAGAAGTTCAAACAGAAAGACTCATCACGTTTGAAGAGCAACCTGTAAGGAATGAAGGACTATGCAGCAATGCTATGGAACTTATTCCACTCAAACCAAACATTCAAAATCAAACTGAAAATCAAAATTATTCACAAGTTGCAATTCGACCAAATACGGACGTCTACATGAACTTGCCTCAGCAAGAGGAAAAGAACATTTCAACCAATCCCGATTCAATTCCAACAATTGATCGAACAGCTTCTGGCTATTTCATTAACTTTGATACGTTTTCTGAGGATCCAAGTGAGCCGGAAACGACACCAGCCAAAACACCGTTCAAGCAACAAGCAATGAACTTTTTTCTCTTTCTTCAAAAGATATACCTGGGTAAAGAATACATTAAGAAATCCTGGGATTTACCAAATAAATTCCAAATAAATTCTGATGCCGGAGTGGGGATCGAGAAGTGTTTCTTAGTGGTACAAACTGCAGGAACGCTTTAAGCGGTTCACTCATGTGCCAAGATATTATTTTGCATGGAGCTTGTAATGGTTCAATTGCGAATCTATCTTGCCACATGAAAGGAACTCCAGCTGCCGTGATAGCGCCAGTGTTCGAGCTACTTTCAAATGGGAGTTACTTAATGCTGGGCGATCAACGTTGCTGTGGGATGCTCCCGGGGATCGCATATCTGGTCACCGTGAACACCAGGGTTACTTGTTGTATGCAAGTATTGTTTCCTCCGACAAATACAGTCAGGGAGGCACCAATTTGGCCTTCACTGAATGTTTCGTTTTGATGCTTTGAGCAGAATGAAAGCCATGCTTTTACAACAAACCGTGTCATTAACCTCAGCTCGAGAAACCTTTGAGCTGCAAATAGCAAGGACCTCGACAGAGATACAGGCACTAATCCGCACCAACTGCCCCCTACATTTTGCAGAAATGGTGGGTCGTATCTTTAACATGTCTGATACGAGTGGCATTATACACCTATTTAAGACCATAGGGTCTGGATTCCTTAGCACTTTCCAGACAATCCTTGGAGTAATTCCTAACTTCATACACTCCGTGTTTGGAAGCATTTTCGGGGGTCTAGCTCTGCTCCTGCTTGCTATAGCTGGAATCCTGATTATCGTCTACCTGCTACGCAAAGGGCAGACCATCCGCCAGTGAGATTGCAAAAGCTCTCCTGGAGAGACATTGCCGTGAATGCATGGTACAACATCTGGGTGCACCTCGCCTATGAGAACTGAGTGCTTCTTGGTTCTTATCCTTCAGACCAGTCTTTGCTGACTGCATCATACCTGTATTCCGATGCCTGTTCTGCGGAGGCGAATGCGAGTTGGACATCTGTCTGACACCTGACACGGAGGCACCTGTGGACTTAGACTCCAGGCTGCAGCCCTTGTGGTCCCATGCACAACTCTGTCCCCAGCGTATTCCCATCTTGACGCATGCCTTCCTTGAGGAACCGCAGGTGCCTTTTACAACTGAATTGAATTTCACCGGATGCCTACACACCAGCTGTTGGCAACAAGGAGTTTCATCTGTGCACACTTGAAGTGCTATGCAAGGTATTGCAGTGTTTGTCCCCTGCTGTAGCAGGCAGCGATAATGTTATGTCTCCCGGCCAGGACTTCTAATCTAAATCTGGCTTGCCGTGTGCTGGGAACAAAATGAGGAATTTTTCATTTTCCTTTTCAAAAATAACTTTCTCAAATTGTCACTTTCAATAAGCTTGGCCTTCTAAGTACGCTTACGGTAGTTCAACTTGTGTGATCAAACTCATTTAGAACTGTGATTTGCGGAACTTTACAACAAAAAGTCAAACCTTACCAAAGAACATTTATTTCCTCGTTTTTTAAACTGTATTTAAATGATTTTTTAACATTTTTAGAAACATTTTAAATAACTTCTTGACAATGTTTATGCACTGACACTGTTATAAATGTGTATCTCCAAATGTGTATTATTATTGTTAAGTATAAGATGGAGTGGGTGTTATATTTCACATTGGTACCCTGACGCAGGTATAGAGAGTATCATACTCTTTCCCTACATCGCCTCCCCTTCATTTCATATGAACGAGCCTTATAAGGACATAACTCCAAAAAAGGACAGAATGCCTTATAGGGACTGAACACCTTATAAGGACTGAGGCCTTTTATGGACTAAACCTTTCACCTAGTTTCATGACGAGGGTGAGCTCTGCCCGATCGATATTGCTAAGACGTCATCCTTAGCACTTATGAATAATTTATGAGAACACTCTCCAGGGGGCATATCTCAACTCTCCAATCTAAGTACAAAGGCTTAATCCCGAACGTCATCATCATACTGAACAATGGCTAACACACGTACATAGACTGTATAAATACAGCACCTTTTGCTATCAGAAAGCAGGAGGGACCCGAGACTTCGAGGCCGACACACTGACCAGAGACGCTGCAGCTCAGGAATGCCATCGCTCCAGCTGACAGTGGTCTGACTATCCCTTGCGGGGTATCCAGCTCAAGTCCAGGACGAAGTCCCACACTTTCACTCTTCAGGTATGGGGGTTCGACTAAATCCTAGTGGGATTCTTGGCTATTAGGCTATTCGACTATTAGGCTCTTAGGCTTAGGCTCTTTCGCACCTATTCACATGCTAGGTACACTTAGGTACATCTAGTCAGGCATCTTAGGAGTACGCACTGTATTTTATAAATACATTTTATATTCATGTACATGTTCAGGACTATTGGAAAATGGTAGAGCTGTACTATTCCTTTCTATTAACTGTACTGCTGATACTATATTTCTGCTATTGTGTTACCGTTATAGCAGCACATATATTCTACATGAGAAGAACTTCGGTACAATAAATTCTTATTGTAGACGCCCTGACTGTTTCTTCTATGTGTCTCTCTGAGAGCAAAACAGACAAGCACGAGTGACTGGGTGAAAAGTAATATATTGTTTCCACGAGTCTGAGGTTATTGTGTTCTGAGGTTGCCAAAAACGAATCTCTCCGATAGCAGGGGATTCTAGTAGGCACTGCGAGCTAGCTAATGCGAACCATAGGCTGATATATGCGGTGGGGGTGTACAGAGTTAGTCTACCACCAGACCCACAGAATATGTTATCCGTAATGGTCGTAGGTCCTGCATGACAGGGTATTATTAGGACTACACTACAGTATGACATGTTTGTGTGTATGTTTAATGAGCTGTAATGTGGACACGATGCCATTGCTATATCTGTTCTCTCTCTGCAGCAAGCTTGCAATGCTGCGGCCAGTCCTGCACTTGTTCCGTATGTGGAGGAAGCTTGCACTGCTACTGCCAGTGCTCTGCCTCTCATGCATCTGAGCAATACTTGCACTGGAGGACCTACTTCAGTGCCTGGTCTGTGAGTAAAGGAAGCTTGCACTGCTAGTACCGGTCATGTGTCTGTTGTGGGTGTGAGCAATGCTTGCACTGCTGCTGCAAGTTCTGTGCCTGTTCTGTGTGTAAAGGACGCTTGCACTGCTACTACCAATGATGTGCATGTTAAGAGTGTGAATGATGCTTGCACTGGAGCACTTACTTTTGTGCCTGTGCTGTGTGAAAGAGAGGCTTGCACTGCTACTACCAATGATGTGGCTGTTATGAGTGTGAATGATGCTTGCACTGGAGCACTTACTTCTGTGCCTGTTCTTTCGGTAAAGGAAGTTTGCACTGCTACTACCAGTCATGTGTCTGTTGTGGGTGTGAACGATGCTTGCAGTGCTGCTGTAAGTTCTGTGCCTGTTCTGTGTGTAAAGGACGCTTGCACTGCTACTATCAATGATGTGCCTGTTATGAGTGTGAATGATGCTTGCACTGGCGCACTTACTTCTGTGCCAGTTCTGTGTGTAAAGGATGCTTGCACTGCTACTACCATTGATGTGCCTGTTGTGAGAGTGAATGATGCTTGCACTGCTGCTGCAAGTTCTCAGCCTGTTCTGTGTGTAAAGGAAGGTTTCACTGCTGCTACCAATGATGGGCCGTTGTGGGTGTGAACAATGCTTGCATTGCTGCAACACGTTCAGTGCCTGTTCTGTGTGTAAAGGTTCTCTGATTGTTCTGTGTGTAAAGGAAGATTACACTGCTACTACCAGTGATGTGCCTGTTGTGGGTGTTTACAATGTTAGCACTGCTGCTGCAAGTTCTGTGCCTGTTCTGTGTGTAAACGAAGCTTTAACTACTGCTACCAGTGATGTGCCTACTATGAGCGTGAATGATGCTTGCACAACTGCTGCAAGTTCTGTGTCTGTTCTGTGCGTAAAGGAAGCTTTAACTGCTACTACCAGTGATGTGCCTGTTGTGAGCATGAACGATGCTTGCAATACTGCTGCCAGTGCTACCCCTGTACCGTATGTGAAAGAATCTTACACTGCTGCTGCCAGTGCTCTGCCTGTTGTGAGTGTGAATGAGGCTTGCACTGCTGCTGCAAGTTATCTACCTGTTCTGTGTGTAAAGGAAGCTTGCACCGCTTCTACCAGTGATGTGCCTGCTGTGAGTGTGATTGATGCCTACACTGCTGCTGCAAGTTACCTGCCTGTTCTGTGTGTAAAGGAAGCTTGCACTGCTGCTACCAATGATGGGCATGTTGTGGGTGTGAACGATGCTTGCACTGCTGCTGCAAGTTCTGTGCCTGTTCTGTGTGTGAAGGAAGCTTTAACTACTGCTACCATTGATGTGCCTGCTGTGAGTGTGAACAGGGCCGGCTTTAGCGCTGGTGGCACCTGGTGCGACAATGTTTGTTGGCGCCCCCCCAATGACAACCTCCACCACAGATTCCCTCACCACCACCCTTTAACAATGCCCAAGTCTCCATAACCACTCTCTCTCAGATGCATATATAGCACTCTCTCTCAGATGCGTAGATAGCACCACTCATACCATTGTAGGGTGTCAGACCACTTTACATCACACACACACACATTGCACAGAGACAATCAATCATACGTTTGTAAATCAGTATATAGGAAATGTTACATTAGACGGAGGACTACAAGGTGTAGGAGTCCCATGTCATCAATACTGGTAGGCAGTATAGTTTAATAGTGCTTAGTCTAGAGACGCAGAAACTCAGAATTTAAAAAAGAACACCATAGTTGGGGGCTCTCTTTAAAAATGAGAATAGATTTCTAACCAAATTAATCCTTTATGCAACAATAATCTTTGCTCGAATCTATACTGTGCAGCGTGCATGCAGTTCTTTGAAAAAGGTTAACAGCTCTGTATTAGAATTTTAAGTTATAAATTGCAAGTAACAAATTGATGTCTCTTTTAAAAGCAGTAGCCCACTGACATATTTACATTTCATGCACTTTGTAATCTGTACGATACTTGTTTTTTGCACTAGGGTATTAACCCTCTGCTCTACTAAAGTGAGTCAAAACCCCAATTAAAAAAAACTTCGATCTCTCTTCAAGAAGAACATTAATCACAGGAGTTATCCTGACATTTCTTTGGGTTGCCTGGAATTTGCTGGAGGAAATGAACGAGGCAGCAGGTGCTTTAAAATAATAATAAACTTGCACACGCGGCGCCCCCAGGAAGTCAGCACCCGGTGCGGTGGCACCGGTCGCACCGCCCTAGAGCTGGCCCTGAGTGTGAATGATGCTTGCGCAGCTGCTGCAAGTTCTGTTTCTGTTCTGTGTGTAAAGAAAGCTTTAACTGCTACTATCAGTGATGTGCCCGTTGTGAGCATGAACGATGCCTGCAATGCTGCTACCAGTGCTGCACCTGTTCCGTATGTGAAAGAATCTTACACTGCTGCTGCCAGTGCCCGGCCTGCTGTGAGTGTGAATGATGCTTGCACTGCTGCTGGCAGTTATCTGCCTGTTCTGTGTGTAAAGGAAGCTTTCACTACTTCTACCAGTGATGTGCCTGTTGTGAGTGTGACTGATGCCTACACTGCTGCTGCAAGTTACCTGCCTGTTCTGTGTGTAAAGGAAGCTTGCACTGCTGCTACAAATGATGGGCATGTTGTCGGTGTGAATGATGCTTGCACTGCTGCTGCAAGTTCTGTGCCTGTTCTGTGTATAACGGTTCCCTGCCAGTTCTGTGTGTAAAGGAAGCGTTCACTGCTACTGCCAATGATGTGTTTTTGTGGGTGTGAACGTTGCTTGCACTGCTGCTGTAAGTTCTGTGCCTGTTCTGTGTGTAAAAGAAGCTTGCACTGCTACTACCAGTGATGTGGTTGTTCTGGGTGGGAATGAGGCTTGCACTGCTGCTGCTGGACCTGTTCTGTATTTGTACGATGCTTCTACTGCTGATACCAGTTCTCTGCCTGTTGTGGGTATAAACGATGCTTGGAATGCTGCTACAAGTTCTGGGTCTGTTCTGTGTGTAAATGAAGCTTGCACTGCTACTACCAGTGATGTGCCAGTTGAGAGTGTGAACAATGCTTGCACTGCTGCTACAACTTATGTGCCTGTTTTGTGTATAAAGGTTCTCTGCCAGTTCTGTGTGTAAAGGAAGCTTGCACTGCTTCTACCAATGATGTGTATTTTGTGGGTGAGAATGTTGCTTGCACTGCTGCAAGTTCTGTACATGTTCCGTATGTGGAGGATGCTTGCACTGCTGCTGCCAGTGCTCTGCCTGTTGTGGGTGTGAATGATGCTTGCACTGCTACCGCAAGTTCCTTGCCTGTTCTGTGTGTAAAGAAAGCTTGAACTGCTACTACCATGGATGTGCCTGTTGTGGTTGTGAACGATGCTTGCACTGCTGCTGCAAGTTCTGTGCCTATTCTGTGTGTAAAGGAAGCTTGCACTGCTGATGCCCTAGTGATATCTCATCTTTGCATCTCAATTAAGTTTGAGGGAATCATTTTTCTGAATAAGAACCAAAACCATGGCTACTGCTTCCCAGAGAATAGAAGTTTATTATGCACAAAAATATTTAACCAGAACCGTAGTGCTAGGGGTTAACGCTATAAGTCAGTTTCGTGTGAGTTCTCCTACGTGCTCATTTGTTTCTATCCATAAAGCATATCCAGAATTTTATAGAAGAGGACACGTGGTCCATAAGCCACCAATTACAACCCCTTGGGTGCGTAATGAGAGTTGGATTAAACATATCTGCATCTGATGGATCCTTAATAGCCTTTAATGTAGAGGGTTACTCTAAACCCTCATACAAAAAATCTTTTTCTAAGGTCTCCTGTGGATTGAAAACATATTCATCCGCTTGATCTAAATTATTGTCATATAAAAACCCATCTCTATCAATAGTGTAGGAGTATAAACTGTGCATTCTTCAAAGGTGCTGCGTGCCAAGGACAAAACACTTGCAAAGCGTAAGACGTTCTAAGACCACAATAAAAGCCTGCAATGCAGGGAAAAAAAGCAAAAAAAAGGCAATAGGCCAGATAAAAAAAGGAAAACACACCTACCTGTACTTCATAAGGTGCCCATAAAGTGAAAAACAATAGAAATGGAAAACGTGCTAACCCAACCATAAATTGGCGAGTTGAAACCAAGAAACACCTACCTACCAAATACAATAACCAGAGGTGATAATATAACATCAAAACATCGAAAAGACGCAAAGACTTCATAGCACATAAGGTAAAGTACGTCTCTTGTTGAGGAGCAGCCTCTAAAGAAGGACTATGACATAGAGACATGGGGTTATATAAGGTTTTGAATATTCTAAAGTGGAATGTTTTTGTTTATGATGTGTTTAATGTTCTTTGAAGGGCTACATGTTTGGGTGACAATTATAGGTTTATGCCTAATAGTAGCCCCCGGTCTTGTAATGAAATTGACTTTAGTTGAAAGAGAGGTATTGGTGTGCTTTTGGGTGGTAAAACATTTAAAATTTTACTTATGTGGATTGCCATTCACTATTAGAACAGACCACAAAGCATTAGCATACATGTTTACGAGGAAGGGAGCAGAGCACAGTACTCACATTGCTAAATTGATGTTGGGCTTGGAAGGGTTTACTTGGAAAGTGGAATTTATTCCTGGTAAACAGAATATTTAGCTGCAGATTTTCTTTCTAGAGCACTCTTGGAAGGTAGTGAAGTAGAGGAAATATTGGATTGCCCAGTTTTAAAAGTGATCCCAACTGCTATTTCAGAAAATAAATGGTGGGAACATATGGAACTAAAGAGCACATTTTAAATAGTTGGGCTGAGAGACATAGTTAATTGGAGGAAGAATTGAGAGATTTTTCAGAAGAATTAATTAAATGTTCAAGTCAACATAGTTTATCACAGTGATAAAATATTACCGCCTCTGGGTTCAAGAAACAAAATTATTGATCGTGCCCATGAAGGTCATCTTGGACTGAGTTTTACCAAGAACAAAGTCAGGAGCAAATATTGGTTCCATAGGATGGATACACTTTGGAACACAAAGTAAAGATTGTTGGGCATATTAGCAAGACCCACGTTAAGATTATCGCCGCTTTAGCGGCAGGAAACTGCCGCTAAACGGCGATAATGGGCTTGCTAATATGCGTTATGGAATTCCAATAGAAGCCCAGGTTAGATGTGCAGGACATCTAACCTGGGGCTCTATTGAATTCCATAACGCATATTAGCAAGCTTCATTATCGCCGGTTTAGCGGCAGTTTCCTGCCGCTAAAACGGCGATAATTCTAACATGGGTCTTGCTAATATGCCCCTATGTTTATTACTCTAGGAGTGTAAATGCAAAATTACTAGGAATGTTCCCCTGACTTCAGTTTCTGTTCCAGATAAACCATGGGTGCCACTTGCCTTAGATGTAATAGATCCCATCAAATGTATGCTTATCACAAAAAAACATTTATTTAAAAAAGTCACTTTGGGTACAGGATAAGCCCAGCGCTCAATTCTGATTAAACTGGTTACCCCACCAGTATTTTTTCCTTGTGGAAATGTTGAAACACTATCTTAGTGGTCTGGGATGAAAAATCATTCCCAATGCAATCCGTCTATTGATCAATAATGCATCGAATGTATTCCAAATGTCAGCATCAAGCTGTATAAACAAAGCAAGTTTCATCAGCCGAATGTCAAATGAAAGTGGAAAGACAACAAAAACAGAGATACTTGTTTCGCAACTCAGTCACTTCTTCACGGCTGTCACATAAACCAAAACATCTACTTTAACAAATATGAACTGGTGTAACATGAACAAGCAAATATATGATTGGTCATAATGATGGATGTGTCAGCTCAAATATGTGAAGTAAGCTTATTGTTACACAAACAGTTTTGTTGTACAATTAAATCTGAAATAAGCGGCATGCACATGTTTGTATAAAAAATTCTCATATTACACATTATGGGGTCGATTCCGATCTCGCTCTGAAGGCCCTCCGAGAGCCGTCCGTAGCGTTACCTTCCGACCGACTCGTTCCAGGAGCCGGTCCATCCAAACGACGAAGTACGATGTGAAGGAAGTGGCCCAAAATGGGTCACCCGGGTCACTTATGACCACCTCATAGCCTTCCTAACAAGTAAAGAGTCGGTCTGACAGCAGAGAATATAAAGAATCATTTATTAGTAAAATACATTGCAGTTGAGCCCAATCTGATCAGCACCCGGAGATGGCTGTCGAGGGGACTGGCTTTCACAAGCATAAAGGTGACAATTATACATTTCAGCATGAGCACAAGACACACCCACCCAGTAACTTTCCACAGAAGGCAGCTAGAATCAAAAGGGGGCACACAAAGATGAGCTAAGAGTCTGAGACCGGACACATACTATCTCTCTGGCAAGGTCATTCTGTCTGTGCCTGCAGCTGGGCCAGTGGGAGCAGGCCTCCATCTCATGGGAAAGGTATGCACTAACGAACAACTTTTCATACTTCAGTGAGGCCTGACCTTGGAGATGCAAATGCATCCCAGCAGCTTTCTGCTGAGGCAAGCAACATGAGACAGAAGCTTAGTTTCAATCATTGAGCAAAATGGTGGCTGCATGGGTAGAAAATGTCGGCACAGATGCTAACCTTAACTCACACAATATTTGTAGGGATTGATTACCCACGTATGCAAAAGTGATTAATACAAAGTAGCTACATGAATGCTAATATAATACAATGTAAAGTATAAGTGACGGAGCAAAAACGCATTAAATTCCAACAGACCCTCCTTTTAGCATTCATTAGCAAATCTTTATTCTTGCTATCAGGTAAGGGTCTTTACTAGGGGTGGGCGGAATTTGCGTAGTCGCGCTACGCAAAGCTCCGCAAAACGGTAAAAAATCTCCGCGAGCACGCAAAAGTTCCGCGAACACGCGGAATTGCTTGGTCCGCCCGTTCGCAATGCTTTTTTCCTGTTTGCGTGCTCGGGGAGAAATATCTCGGGAACACGCATTTTGAAAGCGCGAACAAGCAAAAAATTCTGCGAAGCCGCGGATCGCCGAATTTTGGTAATTCCGCGTTCTCTGTGGAACGCGAAATTACCCAAATTCCGCAAATTCCGAGAGCGGAACGGAATTTACCGCCCAGGCCTAGTCTTTACAATTCTAAAGATAGGAAAAACTGTTCAATCACAGGCTACTGTTGTAACTCATGGACTATCTGTCAGAACTAAATACTCTGTGAGGCTAAACACACGCGGTGTCAGCATTGATACACAGCAGGGATAATAGGCTGGGAGACAGGTGCATCCGGGAGATATTCTTCATGTCAGCAGCCCCTTTGGCTCAGGGCAGAGACATGCTTTCACGTTGTAGCTGATAAAATGTTCGATACGTAGATGGCGCAACAAATACTGTGGGAAAAAGAAAAGAGAGGCAACATTTGCAAACCATCCCCTCGGAGGCCAAGTATGAACTTGTGATCCACGGGCGAAGTGAACATTATGATGCAGGATCAAAGATGGGCTTGTTGTTATGCTCAGTCTGTAAGTGAAGTCATATGTGCTCTCACCCACCTTAATCTCCCCCGCCCTCTGGATACAAAACTGACTGTCATATACATATTAATTTGCAGTGCGAAAAAAATCAATAAATATCATATCTGGAACAGAAAAAAAAAAGGAATTGAATGTGCATCAATCGAAATAATTGAATTATCAGCGGGGCTGCAAAGAGCTGTACTTCTTCAATAATGGAATGACCAAAAGGATACATGGTAATTAGGAGAGAAATGCAATACAATGGAATTGGTGACCAGGGAACAGGAGGATGGGCAAAACTCTTCTTTCCAGTGTCTTTCAGAGAGCCATCACTGGCAGGCTCCTATTGTTCATCTGGGTTAGGTGCTGTTGAGCACCGGCGGTGGAGCTATTCGTCTAGCTCGGATCCAGATCCCACGTTGCAGGGCAAGGTATTTCTTTCTTTAGAATCACAGTCCATTTGCCCCGTTTGTTGACTGTCCAAACAATGCACCAACCTCTCTTTCCCTACTCTATCGCTGGTACCTTAGACAGGGTACCTGCACCCTATTCTTCGTCCATGAAGTCCATCCCTACTAATGATCTACACATCTTATTCTTCATCCCTACTAATCCGACTTTCCCTTGGTGCACTGTTCCTCCGTAGGGCGTATATTTACCTTGTCACGTCAGGCACAGAAGGGTCAAGGGAAAAAAAAGGGGAGTCAAACTCAAGAGGACCAGGGGGCAGAGGCTCAAACACAGGCGAGCCCACAGGCTGGGCTCAATTGGGCTGGGACTCAAGCACAGGTGGACCATCAGGCTGGGCTCTTGGATAGCCCCTCTTTCTTTAGCTTTTTCAGTGGTACTGCCTCGTCCAGCACCTCTTTGCTCTGCAGCTTCACCTCAGTCGTATGCATGGATGTTCCATAACAAGCAGCCAGACTGTGCGTCATGTCCGGGCCCCTCTTTCTTTTGTGACTGCAGGGTGTCCCGGACCTATTAGTGGATAGAATACAAACATTAGGTTAACTGGCAAGAATAACATTTTATATATTTTTTTTTCTCTCCCAACACCAAGTAGTGGGGTAAGCCTGAATTCATTTACTAAGCTCTGAAATAACAATCAGGACATACTTTGAATCATTGCATCTGTCTATTCCCATATTATTCATCTGAAGAACCTCAAAAAAGAAAATGTGTGGTGCGAAATTATTTGGGGCATACAGGTACCCTTCCTAGTAATGTGCATCATGTGCACCATACAGTACACAGGAAATACATATGCATCTGGCAACATTCTTCTTTCTTCCCTGGACTTTTAATTCATAGTCCCTCAACCCTTCAAATGTGCCTTACTTTCAACTTCGACATCGTGACTTCCAGTACCCACCCAGCAGGGCCTGCTACAAACATTGTTTCATTTCACTTTTGATCATTTTCTGCAAACGCATTATTCCTTCCCACATCATCTGTTACTTTCCGGTGGACACTACACTTACTTACAATTCACATCCCAGTTATTTGGACTAACTAATAAAGGACTCATGAAGTCTCTGCGACTGTATGTAGTGTTGCGGTAACATGAGCAATAGTGGTGGTGCCATCTGGGATTTAGACAGGAGCCATCTACATATTGTTCCCCTTGAGGGTCAGATAAGGGAACATCAGTCTGGTCTACCCGTCCTTTTATCTCCTTTTCAATTCCAATTCCATCAATTTACAGAAGGGAGGGGCAGTAACATGGCTGGCTTCAAGGTGACACATTTTTAATCATGACAATTTTTGAAAACAGTGTTATTTTATAGCCGGTTAGACGTGCACTGGTGAGGTGATTTGTCTCTGTTTATTCAAGGGCATGTTCACAGCATGGAGTACCATATCTGTGAAATTAGTGGCTAAAGCGAGTCCAACTGATTGTCTTATGGAAATGGCCACCGTCATGACCATTCTTAGACAGCTCAGGAGGGCTCTTGTGGTAGCGTCAAAGACAGAAAGCGCACAACAAGCCGTCTTGTGTACTTACAACACAAAACAGAATGCAACAATATATGTACCAAGCACAGAAACCAAAGAAAGCGCAGTTTAGCACAGTTTGTTAGTTGCCCAAAAGACTATTTCAGGCATTCAGGGTAAAGGCTCATGCACCCCATGCACCCCATTTAATGTGTTAGTCCACCAAGGAGCTAATCTCCTACCCCCCCTTCGACAGTAGGTGACCTAAGAAGGAAACCTCCTGTCGACAATACTTACCCCTTTTGAAAGCAGACTCCCTGGCCATTCAAAACTAAACACACAAACAACATGTTAGAAATGGGGGTCTCTAGTTGGCAGCGGTAGGTACCTTTGTCCAAATAGGGACCCTTCCCTCCAGTCAGGGTAAGGGGGATACACACTTTAGATAATCCCCTGCTCACCCCCCTGGTAGCTTGGCACAAGCAGACAGGCATATCCCAAAGGCACTGTGTAAAGTATTTGTACCAACACTCACAGTAACACAGTAAAAGCACCACAACAGAACACCACACCAAATGCACATCCTCTTTCTCTGTCACACAGAAACAAGACAGTCAATCCACAAAAATACAGAAACACACAGACAAGTTGGACAAGAAAATAGCCACTTTCTAAAAGTGTTTGCGTTCAAACACAGATTTTAAAAAACCATCCTTACTAAAAGATGTATCAGATTCTGAGTTCAAGGGTACCATATTCCTATTTTCTATCTTATCTCTATGAAAGATATACTTGTAAAATGTTACAAATATTCCACATTCTGTCCTATTGGCAGGATAGCCCTTCAATAGTGAAAAAGGAAAATGGCAGCATTTCACTACCAGGACACGCCACACACACCAGCACACATTCCACCCCTCACACACTGCACCCCATCCAGGAGGAAGTACTCTGGGCCCACCATAGGGGTGTCCTATGTACAAACTGCGTGCAGGCACTGTGATGGCAGGCCCAAGACTTTTTTTCCTGGCCACTCATTTGGGCGGCACAATCAGCGCCGCAAGGCCCACCAGTAGCACCCGATCCACCAGCCCTGGCACACCCAGTGGACTTCACTAGGGATCTACTGGCAAAATACGCAAATCAGGGAGAACCAAGCACAATATCATGTGACACAGGAAGCACCTGCACTGTGACCCTGACCAGCAGCGGCAAAATGCCCAAAACATCTAAGCCAGCAAAAATGAAATCCAGCACAGCATCAAAAACATAGGAGGTAGATGCAAAAAGTCAGGGAATACCACGCCTAGGATGCCAGGTCCAACATTCCTTAACTGTACCGTCCCTACAACTTTGCTATGTGTTTGAAACTATGAGCAAATAACTACCCCTTTTTAAAAAAATCATTTTTATAGATCCTCTGTCTTTCTGCATAGTCCTAAGAAGCGCAGCGGAGCCTATGACTCCTACCAGTCAATGTGAAATCCGGACAAAGACCTATTATTGAAATAAATAGTACCACCAAAGAATTTATTTTAGAACAGTAATATAAAAACATTGAGCAGCAGAAAGAAACATTAGCAGAAGCATAGCAATGGCTAGAACAGCAGGATGTAGGAAAAACACGTTTTCATGAACTTCACATCAATCAGTCACAAAATTGTAAACAGAATCAAAATAATGGGACTATTACTATTTACCAGGCGTCTCTTTACCAACACCTTTCTCAACCAAATCCTGTATCATACACAACAATGCTTGTGAAATCTGTAAGAATCCCAGCTCAACATCGCCTGTTGCCCACAAAGTGGATGGCACATCCACAAAACTCAGGGGGGGGCACTATTCACTTCTTACATTAAGGCCCATCATCAGACATTCACCTGCCTGAGAGCAGTAATAGTAGGATTCCAAATCCATCACATGCTCACCACAACTAGACATAAACTGAAATGGAAAATCCACAGTAAAAGGACCAATAATCAGAGCAAGAGAGCGCAAAACATGTGCTATAACTAATGCATCTGAAAACACCCACCAAAACACTCATAACACTGTGCTATCTGAAATACTTAACAGAAATAGGCAATGTAGGCCAACTACCTCCAAATGTCTACAACCAAATCGCTATAGCAAAAAACACAGAAAAAAGAACAAATCTGTAAACAATCAAATCCCCCTTTGTAAGACACAAATCCTGCCCACTAGAATCTAGAAACACCTTCACTCTCAGAAAGAGAAACAACAGCTCAATCATGCTCACACAAAGCATATTGTACACACAGTACCCCATAAAGGGAGAGAACCTGTTTTCTATGGAAAATGAGACAATCAGGGCTCTGAAAGTGCTTCTAAAATATAATGTAAGGGGGTTTTCAACATAAAGCTAGATCAATTTTTAATAATTGCAAAATCTCCCATAACAAGGAATAAATGCATAGGACAAGTGAAAACTCTACAAAGCCTGTTAGTCAAAACATAGAACTTAGACTGCTGGCATCTAGTTTTGTCCGCATTCCACACTTCGTATCACAGCAGTCTCTCTGTGCTTGTGCTCACTAACTGCTCAATCCCCCCTCCCTCCTTTTTCCCTTTTCAGAAACTTGAGAAGAGAGAGAAAAAAAAACCCATGCCTGCCTGCATGCCTCTCTTTCATGGAGAGACTGAACAGAGAACAGCTACAGACATTCCGTTCTTATCTCAAGGCTAAACAGCAACCCTTCCAACGCTACTGAATCACGAGTGTGTATTTCATCTCTCCTACTGCACTTTTAAAATGCGTGTCTGTTCAGCACAAATATACACCACCTTGAATGTTCACAACACATTTTTCAAATGAAATGCACATTCTATAATGAGGTCAAATCTACCTTCAACACACTCAATTGATCATGAATTAATTAATTGAGCATCATTAGACTGAAACATCCCAGCAAGCCCACTCATTGCCTTTACACCTCACGCACTGAACCTCCACGTGCCACTCCCACAATGCAGTCCATGTCCGTTATACAAAGCAGCCTCCCTCCATCCAGCAATGCCCACATTCCTTTCTATCCTTTTTTGCCTCTGTTAACCTCCTTTAGCCATGTTCAAAAAGAAATCTAACATAGACTGCCTCCCCCAGCTTCTCACTTCTCTGTCTGCTGCTCTGCGTCTCCCTGCCAGATGAGCCCCCTCCTTGGGAATTTCTTTCCTAGCTGAAGAGGCCGCAGTCAACCTGCCAGAATAAACTGAATTCACGAGCTATGTGTTTCAACTTTGAAAATCCTTTTCATTCAGCATAAATACACGCTGCCTGGAGTGCTTGAAACACCTTTTCCAAATTAAATACACGCTCTATTGTGGGGTCAAATCCAAATTAAACACACTCACTCAAATCATTCCTAAGTTAACTACTTGAGCATTGCACTGAATTTCTGTGTGCCATTTTCAAAATGCAGTTCATGTCTATAAGTGAAATCTGGGCGCGACCAACCCACTGACCCCCTTTTTTCTATTATAGGATGCATTTTCCTTATTTTGCACTCTTGCTATGTCAAAACAAATGTATATTCTTACTAGTATTTCTGATCAAACCATTTTTTTTAGACACGCTTCAAAATTAAAAGTGTCTTCAGGAGGCGCAGCTGACCTCCTTCCAATGGGAATCTGCAAAGCAACAACGATAACAAAAAAACAAATTAAGCTAATTCCAGACATTTTCAAGGGGCCAAATTCATTATTTTGCCTGGCAAAGGAATTGCAAGTACTTTTTCCCAAAAGACAGTCCTCAGACCGTACCAAAACAAACCGATGGTGCACCATATTCAAAAATAAAATCAAGCACTTGTTCCAAAGACAATCCTCAGACCTTGTCAAACAAAGGAAACCACAAGTCAGTCCTCAGACTGCACCAAGACAAGACAGTCCGGAGACTGCACCAAGACAGGAAGATAGGCTCTCGCCCAGGCCTTTTCAAGAGTAAACCAAATTTCCAAGTGGCTTGGCAGAGCGTTCACAAACACTCTGTATCTCAAGGGTCCGCAGACCCACCAAGTTCAAACAAGACGGTGCCACACTTACCAAGAATTCAAGATGAACTCACCTGGTGCACACAGGTCAAACAAGTTTATTCTCCACTGCCGACTCTTTGGACCAAACGGTCAAATCCAAGGGTTTCGCCTTCTCAGCACCCCAGCCAGGGTGACCACTAGACGAGAAGCCACCCGATCAGACAGGCCGGCAGTTGTGAGTTCAGGGTACCCTGATCTGACCAGACATAACCCCGTACTCCTTACACCCGATTACGGGTGAGGATGGGACACCCAATGGAGGAGTCCCTGTTCAGGCGCCAACTGAAGGAAGTGGCCCAAAATGGGTCACCTCGGTCACTTACGACCACCTCATAGCCTGCCTGACAAGTGAAGAGTCGGTCTGACAGCAGAGAATACAAACAATCATTTATTAGTAAAATACACTGCAGTGGAGCCCAATATGATCAGCACCCGGAGATGGCTGTCAAGGGGATTGGCTTTCACATGCATAAAGGTGACAATTATACATTTCAACATGAGCACAAGACACACCCACCCAGTAACTTTCCACAGAAGGCAGCTAGGAACAAAGGGGGCACACAAAGATGAGCTAAGAGTCTGGCAAGGTCATTCTGTCTGTGCCTGCAGCTGGGCCAGTGGGAGCAGGCCTCCATCTCATGAGAAAAGTATGCACTAACGAACAACTTTTCATACTTCAGTGAGGCCTGACCTTGGAGATTCAAATGCATCCCAGCAGCTTTCTGCTGAGGCAAGCAACATGAGACAGAAGCTTAGTTTCAATCATAGAGCAAAATGGTGGCTGCATGGGTGGAAAATGGCGGCACAGATGCTAACCTTAACTCACACAATATTTGCAGGGATTGATTACCCACGTATGCAAAAGTGATTAATACAAAGTAGCTACATGAATGCTAATATAATACAATGTAAGCATAAGTGATGGAGCAATGATGCATTACATTCCAACAGATGCGCAAATATCTCCAATTCCGAGCGGCACATACGCTCCGACTCCAGCACCATTTTCCGTACAACCCGGCTCCGTAAACCCTGAATGGAGTTGTCCGGAGCCATTTTCAAAGCAGTTTCCGGCCGGGCAAGTACGATGCGTATTTCCTACGTGCCGAACAGGTTGCCACCTCCAGCATGTTACAGCTTCCGGAAGAGCTGTACTTCAGGTCCGATTCGTACCAAAACATGATCACTGCGTATGAGACGAAGCAGCCATGTATCCGACCGCCAATGTCATCCCCATACTGTACGCCTACGGTCGAATCAACAACTGTAACCGACGCGTTCATCACAGACACCTACCACACACAAAACATCACAACCCCGCGAAAGGCAACACCCCCATAGGGGGTGGATGTCTCTCACTCCCACCATTGTCCACCCCATAGGTGGTGGATGTCTAACACTACCAGCATTGTCCACCCCATAGGGGTGGATGTCTATCACTACCAGCATCGTCCACCCCATAGGGGGTAGATGTCTAACACTACCAGCATTGCCCACCACATAGGGGGTGGATGTCTATCACTACCAGCATTCTCCACCTGTAGGGGTGTGGATGTCTATCACTACCAGCATTGTCCACCTCTTAG
Source organism: Calotriton arnoldi (assembly GCA_963921515.1). Taxonomy (NCBI): domain Eukaryota; kingdom Metazoa; phylum Chordata; class Amphibia; order Caudata; family Salamandridae; genus Calotriton; species Calotriton arnoldi. Next base: position 253,943 of record CAWUFW010010572.1, read on the forward strand.
GGGGTGTATGCCGAACACTCCCCCAGTGTAGTCATGCCTAAATTGTGTTTTGTGTGCACACTGCTTGCAAAATTGACACATAAAGAGATATATTGGACACACCACCCATATCCGTAGTGACAAAAAGGTGAGTGTGGGGTTCAATCACCCAGCATTTTCAAGCACATATGGGTGATGGGGTATAACCCCCCATCACTGTAGTGACAAAAAGGTGAGTGTGGGGTTCAATCAGCCAGCATTTTCAAGCACATAGGGGTCAAGGGTATAACCCCACCTCACTGTAGTGACAAAAAGGTGAGTGTGGGGTTCAATCACCCAGCATTTTCAAGCACACAGGGGTTATGGGGTATAACCCCCCATCACTGAAGTGACAAAAAGGTGAATGTATGTCTCACACCCCCGGCATGTCCGATGAATAATTTATTTTTTGGGCCTAAAAACACAAGCAATGTAGTGATAAAGTAGTGATTCTGTGCCAAACAACAACAGAACTGTTGAGGCTAACATTGTTGTGTGTGTTAGATACCCTCAGCCATGTGCAGCCAATCAGTGCTCTTGGGGGCTAACACTGCCAGCAATGTTCAATTGGACTATGTAACATGTGACCAACAAAATGCATAAACACACATTTTTGCCACAAACAGACACAAATACAAATTATTCAATCTGAAACTACAATTTTGATGATATCCAGTACCACACTGTGGCAGCAATGACAATTGCAAAACATAAGGAATGTGCAGAGTGAAGATGTAGGTGGCCCAGGGCCACTAGAGAAAAAAACTCAACAATACATCCACTCAATGCCCATCAAAGACAGTTGAAATACATGGGTGAAGATGCACAAAGACAACCAACTAGCCTCACACTGCAGAACAAACACAACATGTGTGTGTGTGTGGAAGTGTCTCTAGGCTGGGCCAACACACACGATGGGGGGCTGAACTCCACTGAGACATGTGCGTGTTGAGTACAATCTGGAAGTATTTCATGAATTGGGATAGTGAATGTGGGCAATCAGGCATTGTTTGATGAGCGGGTGCACAAGAGTCACATGCGGAACAAGCTTGGTGGAACACCAAACAATACATCAAGCAACTGACTCTCTTCCACAGTACCCTCAAGGCCACAACACTGTGGTGACAGTATCATGTCTTCTGACCCTCTGTGATGCTAAATTAGGATGTGGGCCATACATTTGAGCACATTGACTTTTGCGCACTGTGTCACGTTCCTTGCAAGAACCACTGTCATCTCACATACCCAAACATTACTCCCATGGCATGGCCTGTAATGTAAGGCCACATTATAGGTAGGGGCCTTGCCAAGAGACAAGTCACATTTGGCCAGTCTAAACACCACACACCTTGATCAGCAGCAACGTGCCTCATCTAAGCCTACATTGACTGGTGACATTGCACAGGCACCCATGACAGTGTGGATCACTGCCTGCATGACGAGGAATACATTATTGACCACACATCATTGTTATCAAAATACAAACATGGGTCCATGTACTGTTGTGTATAACCAATGTGGCAATCTCTGTATCAGCAAGGTACACCCAGCATGCCACATACTAGGACACACACATTTAATGTTTGAACAAGAGGTGCCAGACACATATGTATGTGACACAAATTCACAGCATCTGTCCAAAACAACACATACTCAAACCCTGCAGGGCAATAGGAGTAAACACACTCACAGAAGAATGACATTTTGATGAGTTAGTGTACTATGAAGCACACAGGAGACAGCCCACGACAACACACAAGTCCACAGACACTCAAAATACATTCTTGAGCCTCCCACTGCAACAAACATTAAGTGGTTGTGTCACAGCTGTCAGCCCTACATGAGTAGACGAGATTCCTACTTGCTGTGTAGCAAAGCATGGAACAACAACCACGTATGAGACAGTCAACATGTGTTGACTATGTGCGTTGCACACAACTCAAGATCAGACCATTTACAATGTTAACTTGTTTGCATGTCTATCACATCAACTCTGCATCTAACTACAAAAGCTGCTTCATGTGCAGATCATCACTATTGTCAAATTGACTATGCTGACTGTTTACTGCAGAAGACTTGGAAGATACATGTCTCACCAGATAGGGGACACAACAACTGTGTCAGTAGGCCCCAATGCTTAGGCAAATGTGAAAGCTAATCTCTCTGCCCTGTTGACAACCCCGGGGTGGAGGTGGGATCTGCGTTTAACAAAAACAATATACACATAGCTAGGCATTACACATGTTGAAATTTGTACATCCGTTTAAGATGGAGTACATGTGCATAACGTGATATGTATTGGACACATTTGGAACTTTAAGACTGTCTCAGAATAATGAAACACTCAAGGAGACCTACAACTAAAACATGTTGCCATCAGGCTACAGGGAAGGGTAGAATATGCTGAGTGTCAGCAGTCATAGACACATACAAGTGCCAAACTTGCAAAAACAGATGACAGATTAAAAAGACGCTGATGTTGCTAGCACAAATGTGACTCAGGGAATTAGAAATGTGTCACATGTGTGTTTGCTCACAGTGCAGGCCCTTGTCTCACCCCAGCCAGGGATGTCACCATCATGACTCCATTCTACTGGTGCACCCACATCTCAGACACTCAAAGTCCAATAGGTTGAGAAAGCACTGGACTACTCAGCACACAGAAAGCTTCTCAAACAGGAACATCTGCAGGGACTACAGTCTTGGCAGGAAATGGTGTTTGCAGACAGAGATTAATGCTCACATGACACACACCATGGGCTCAGGATATATCACAGATTACCACACTGCCATGAGGTGATTTCACTACTGTGGAAGGTTAGCTGTGTCAGGCTTAGTCTTGGCAGCGGTCTACCATGTCAGAATGAAACTCAGACATGGATCCAACAATTACAACACACAGAATACTTTGTTTCCATCAGCCTGTGTACATGTGTGTCTCCAAAGTCACCTGCACGTAGTCAAACCCCATGTTTACCAAGTTGTACTGATGAGACAGATGACTTGTTCATCATCAATGCGCCATTCTGCATGTCCATCGTAGATGCTTGTACCGTTGAAAAATTGTACAATGTGTACGAATGTCAGCATGACCTATGTGCAAAAGTGTAAGTCAAAGATGGTATGTTGTCAAAAGCATGTCACACTCCGTGTCCAAAACATTGTGGATCATGACAACCTGCAATTGCAGTCAATGATGACTCTGATACATACTGTAATAGTACACATATACCATGGACCACATGCAGTCCATCACATTGCTATAACATTATTTTCACTAAACAAGATTTCAACAGCAATTTAATTAGACTTATTAACAAAATTAGGTACACAAAATGCAAATCTACAAAAAAAAAAGAAAATGCTTTATTCAGCATTTGCATCAAATTTTCTAAACATGAAGAACAATATGGCCAATGGCCAGTTCATTTTATTGGGTCCTTTTGGGGGGAACCTAATGATTCAGACTCCCTTGCCTGCACTGCTACAACTAGGGGACATCTACCCTTGGAGGGGCATCTTTAGGGGCATGCCAGGCACCGTAGGGGCAGGACTAGGGTGTAACAGTATGGGTTATGGGAGGGATGGGGCTACTAAAGTGTTGGGATCCACTGCAGTGGACAGGTCTGATTGAGGGGGTGGGTGCTCCACTGCAGTGGACAGGTCTGATTGAGGGGGCTCCACTGAAGTGGACAGGTCTGATTGAGGGGGCTCCACTGAAGTGGACAGGTCTGATTGAGGGGGCAGGGGCTCCACTGCAGTGGACAGGTCCGATTGAGGGGGTGGGGGCTCCACTGCAGTGTTCGGAATTGACAAAAGGTATGGTGTTGTGGGAGGGGAAGTGCTTGTGGTAAGGGGAGGGCCTTATCATCTTGGGGATGGTGTAATGGTGTGTGGGTGAAACTGGGATGGGTGTGATGTATGAACTTTGGGAGGGATGGCCTGGGCTAGGGAGGAAGTTGATTTTGTGGTAGAAGTGTGGGATGGTGGTGGGGTTTTGGATTTCTTTGCTCTGGGGGATGTATGGGTGGGGGCCTCAGTGTTCCTACTCTTGGGGGAGGGCGTGCATGCAGGGGTGGATCTGCTCTCTTCACCGGGGGATTTCCTCTTCCCCTTGCGAGTCTGGTCTGATGTATCAGTGGGGAAGAGGCCAAGGTCACGAGGAAGACCCTCTGGGGGGGGTTGCAGGAGAGTCAAGGGTAGGGGCTTTGGAGGGAGAGGTAGCTGAGGAATGGGGAGTGGTTGTGGATGGGTGTGTGTGTTTTTTTGCCCATGTGTGATGTCAGTCCCCTGAGTGTGCATGCATGTTTTTTGGGACTTTGTTTTAGATGGCTGTGTGCTGCTTGTGTCTGTTGGGGGTGTGTGCATGTGCCTGTGTGAGTGTGCTTTGGTCAGGTAGGTTAGTGGGGACTGTGGATGGGGCAGAGGTAGGAGGGGTGAGGGACTGCTGTAGGAGGGACACTGTTGCCGTCAGTGAGGAGGCATGGACTGATTTGTCTGCTGTAGGGCAGGCATGTCTGATGACATGCCCTCCATGTATGACAACAATTGTGTCAAAAGACTGGTGTGTGCATGGAGGACACTCAGCATGGATGTCTGCCCCACATGTATTTGTTTGAGCAAATCCACAGACTCCACACTCAGGGCAGCAGGGGTGACAGATGCAGGGGGTGCGGTGCCTGGCCCAAAGGAGACATGCTCCCTAACACAACAGGGTCCATGGACACTTGGAATTGGAGCAGCTGTGGGGGTGGAGATGGTGGTGGTAGCGGGGGCAGACTCTGATGTTGTGGCCTCTGCTCTGGTAACACCCACCACCACAAGGGATGTCGATGTTTCAGACCAGCCCTCAGTGTGGCTCCCCTCACCCTCCGTGCCACTGGGTCCACCCTCCTCCTCCACAGTGGACCCAGTCTGGCTAGCCGCTTCCTCTTAGTCCGTGGAACTGGCTCCTCCAGTAGCCGTAGATGATGCTGTGAACAAAGATGAGAAACAGATTCACATCAGTCATCTGCATAGACTTGACACATGAGTTTAAGCACAACACATCACAGAGCAAGCCCTTGCATTATGTTAATGGCACTTTTTGTATTCATTGCACATATGTGAACATGGCACTTGTCAGTCTGCCAGTGAACCATGGTGCACAAACACATGATGGCAATGGAACCATCTGTTAGATGTAGTTCAAAGACCACTAAATACATGCCCAACAATGCGCTATTTTGCCTGTTGTCTGATCTGTAATGCTCCTGAGTGTCATGTGTCATTACAAACATGTCTCATCTCATGCAAGGGAGTCTGGAAGTGGCACAGCAATTGGGATGGACAAATTGATAAGTTGACATGTTGAACATACTTCCATCCCCAGTCTTCATGATGGGCTTATGTCTTGAACGTCAATGCTATAATGGTCTGCATGCAGGACAACAGACAAGTACAAATATTGCATCCTCACAAATTTTCATGTGGCATACTATGCCACCGGCCTGTCTGGCTAAACAGTCTGTACTGACTCTTGTTACAGGGGCAGTGAATCACAATGTTAAAGTCAGCACCGCATCACAATCATGTGATCCCTTTTAAAGCAACATCTGTAGTGGTCAAGTATATATGTCCCCTTCGTGCTACACCCAATTTAAAGACTCTGACAAGCTCACGTTGTTCTACTTAGACATTGGAGTATATGAATTAACACATCCATCAACATGAACTTTTAAATAGCTCTCAGGAAGAAAGTAATGCAGCATACACATATATGTTGAAGCCACCATTATGCAGAGTCAAGGGATGACACACACATGTTCTGTCCTGTGTATCTGAGCCACATTCCATACATTAGATGTCTGTCCACTTTACACATTTTTACTACCTGTGTATTAAATAATGTTCTGCCTGTACACACTGTCGCAGAGTCTGACACATGATTTTCAAATTTACAATGGTGAAAGTGTTGCCTGACACACCAAAATCTGATGTGACAGTGTCTCAGATGGCCTGAGTTGGGATACCTGTCCTTGGTCCATGTGAAACATGTGATTACACAGAGCACTATGCAGGTGACTACACATTTTGAACACTTATCCATTTCATTTGTCTGACGCATCAACATTGGTCTCACCTGCTGCACAGGTGTGTAGCATATTTCTCACAAACCTGTGTTTACCTAGATCACCATTTTGAACATATATGTATGTTCCACACAGAGTACAGGTCATATTTCAGTCAATGTGCTGACACATGTCAGACAATTACATCACTCATGATGGTCAATTCAATGCACCTGTTGTATATGGTGCTGATCACATTAACCTTCGACTATAGCAAATACACAGGCCCTAAGTGACACATATCATAGACGGAAAGGGACACACCTGGGCATCAGATGCTAATGGGGCATCATTACATTTTGCCACAGAAGTGGTGTCTCAGCAGACAGACGGCCTGTGAGAGGGTTACCAGGCTAAGGGAGCGCAACATGCATGTCAAACATAGTTCAGCAACATGGCACATACTCACCCCCTCCTTGCTGCTGTCTGGCCTTCAACTGCCCATCCAGGTCAGGGAAGACCACCGTCAGTACCCGGAGCATGTGGGGGGTCAGGGTCCATCGTCCACCCCTTTTGCGAGGAGGTGACAGCTTCAGCTGGACTCTTGCAATCCTCCGGGCCCAGCCACAGAGGTCCTGCCACCTCTTCTGGCAGTGGCGGATGCAGCGTTTGAAGACCCCCACAGATCTTACAGCCCGGACAATGGTCTGCCAAATTTCATAGTTATGATGGGCATCGACCTGTACGGATGACATGGTGACACACCATTACTACACATGCTACATGTTGATTCATCACACACTTGGACATATAGGTCATGGTTAGAATGGCAGATAATGTATAAAGGTTGGACAAGTATCATCATGGGCAGTTGTCCTGTGTCCAAGTCTCCCTTAATAACATGAGAACAGTGCATGAAAATCAATCCAAACAAATACAATTCTACATCACTGTACCTGTCCAGAACATGGATCTACACACTGTAAGACTTACAATAACTATGTGTGCATACTTGCCCTTGGGGATCACAATGCTAGTAGTGCCTGTTTTAAAACATGCTCAATTGAAAAGGCAGTGTAATCAACACTCACCTGCTCCCCTGGTTTTCCATACAGCTTGCTGTACTGTGGAAGGAGGCTGTGTAGCAGGGCCTGGTTCTCCTCCTCTGTGAAAGCTGGTGCCCTCTCCACAGTACGTGCCATTGTAGATCCCCGAGGATGCAGAGACAGCAGCAGTGGTAGGTAGAGATGTTGTAAAGTAGCATGTAGTGCAGGCAAGTGAAATCTCTTGGGAACAGACAGACTTATATCTGTGCAGCAGAGGCAGATTCGGTTCCATGCATCCAAAGCGATAGGTCCGAGACTTTCGCATTATCCGAATTTGGCCAATCTATAACATTGCGCACATCTGACACGCCTACCACATTGTTCAAATATTCTGCATCATAACACTATTGAGTTTGATACATTGTTGTTGTAAGCCAACAGAATAGGTTTGCACGCGATTCGTACATGAAGCGAAACCGCATCTATCCCCATGATGATGACCAATAGCCAATGTGTGTGTCTGGCTCCGTTTGGATGTGTAGAACGCGTCTTTTGAATACTCACCCGCGTCTGTCCCCATGACGACCAATAGACAATGTGTGCATCCCGCTCTGTTCGGATGTGTAGAACGCGTCTTTTGAATACTCACCCACGTCTGTACCCATGACGACCAATAGACAATGTGTGCGTCTGGCTCTGTTCGGATGTATAGAACGTGTCTTTTGAATACTCACCTGCATCTGTCCCCATGACGACCAATAGACAATGTGTGCGTCCGGCTCTGTTCGGAGGTGTAGAACGTGTCTTTTGAATACTCACCAGCATCTGTTCCCATGACGACCAATAGACATTGTGTGCGTCCGGCTCTGTTCGGATGTGTAGAACGCGTCTTTTGAATACTCACCCGCATCTGTCCCCATGACGACCAATAGACAATGTTTGCATCTGGCTCTGTTCGGATGTGAAGAACACGTCTTTTGAATACTCACCCGCGTCTGACCCCATGACGACCAATAGACAATGTTTGCGTCCGGCTCTGTTCGGATGTGTAGAACGTGTCTTTTGAATACTCACCAGCATCTGTTCCCATGATGACCAATAGACAATGTGTGCGTCCGGCTCTGTTCGGAGGTGTAGAACGTGTCTTTTGAATACTCACCAGCATCTGTTCCCATGACGACCAATAGACAATGTGTGCGTCCGGCTCTGTTCGGATGTGTAGAACGCGTCTTTTGAATACTCACCCGCGTCTGTCCCCATGACGATCAAAAGACAATGTTTGCATCTGGCTCTGTTCGGATGTGTAGAACGCGTCTTTTGAATATTCACCCGCGTCTGTCACTATTACAGTCAACAGCCAAAGGATGCAAACACACATTTTGGTTGAGGCTCAGGTGCCCAACACTAATCAATCAGCATGTCAGACAGTATAGCAAATCTTCATGTTCTGCTTTATTACATGTGTGGGTACAGTGATTCACATGTCATATTGGACAGAGCACTTTATAGCTCACACTCCCATGATGAGCCAATCTTCATGTGCACCAAATACATTGTTTGTGAGGAACATCACTACTGTGAGTGACCATTCACAGATCACCCTCCTAGGCCTGGACACAGCCCCAGGAGATCATTGTGTTATCACAGGTTACAATGTAAAGACTTAAGGCAACACAAATTCAAAGGTAACATGATACAATTGGTAAAGTGAACAAAACATTTATATAAGAAGAACCGACAGATACTAATATACCAAATAGAGTATCAAAACTTATATTTTATTAATTCAATATAAATACTAAAAAAGACCCAATCATGCTACTCCATTCGTATCAACATTCATACCATGAACATAATCAAAACACAATAAAAACAATGATTTTGTGACAAAGACAATAATCACAATTGATATATGATTATAAGAAACAAATGTGGCAAGACCGTAGTAGACTGTTCTGTTCTATGCGCCTTTCGGCACAAGACAGTGCCTTCGTCAGGAAAAGGGCCACAAATTTTCTCATATGGGATACACTCGAAAGATGATCTCAATTTGTATTTCAATTCACGAGACAATAACATTTATTTTGTGATATCTAGTCTCCACATCTTGGATTCCTCAGCAAGCCGTAATCGAAGCGTGCAAGCTTACATACACCCATAATAACTGCTTTATTGGACTGGGTGTTAGAAAGTGCATTGTGTGAAGTTATGTTGAGTGAATCCACAGTATCTGAGTCTTGTACAATGCACACACTCCATTGTTGAGGTTGTTAAGAATATTTACTTGAGACATCAACTTGTATTTGGCATGTGAGTTGCTGTTGTGTCTTTGTGTCACAGACATACCTGTATGTTTGTCAAACAAAATATGCTACACATCATGAGGGTTTTATGTATGTGATGGTACATGTATGTCAGACATTACATCATGACAGTGTCCAGGTGGCATTACATGATCCCTGTGTGTGTACCTTTGCACCATGTGTTAGTTGTTACAAACATCTATCTTTGATAGTTAATTAGGTGTGTGTTTAGTATGTAATGTTTGAAAAAATGGACTGTGAAAGATACCATTGATTAGTCACAGCACAGCATTGCAATTGTGGAGAAACCATTATAAAATGAAATGTTGTGTGAGGGTCACATAGCTGGCCTTTGTGTCAATGCTCAACATTACACACCTGACTTCATTGAGTCTTGCTTTGATGTAGCATATAATATTTTGCATGTTACTTACCACATTGAAAAGTGAATTGATAATGTTTTTATTTGTTACCTATGTACCGCAGGAGACCAGCTGCCCACAGACCCTTCCCCGAACTAGAGACCATGGTAGAACGTGACAGCATCAGACGTTACCGCTTCACCAAACCACTCATTGAGGAGTTGGCAGAGCAGTTGTCCTCACATTTGTTACCTGGACGCCCACATCCATCAGTGCTGACCCCCAAGGTGAAGGTGATGGCAGCCCTACATTTCTTTACCACGGGAACCTTTCAGTATACTGTAGCTACTGCTGGTGGGATGTCACAGACAATGTTTAGCCATGTGCTACATGATTTTTTGGAAGCAATGTTATATTTTCTGAACCGATACATCAATTTCCCAACACCAAAACAGTTTGCTGACATCAAGAGTGACTTTTATGCTTTGAGAAGAATGCCACATGTCATTGGCCTCATTGATGGTACGCATGTGGCTTTGGGCCAACCACAGGCCAACGAACAAACATACAGGAATCGTAAGCATTATCACTCCATAAATGCCCTGTTGGTAGGTCTGCCTGACTGGACAATCTCACATGTCTGTGCCCGTTTCCCAGGATCAGCACACGACACGTACATCATGAGAAACAGTAGGATCCCACAGATGATGTCTCAGCTGCCAAATCAGCGTGCCTGGCTTGGTAGATAATGTCTGTTTATGTTGTGTATTACTTGTATGTCAGGTTGTACCCTGTTTTCAGACACATGAAGTCTTTTATGTTTAACTTTAGGAGACTTTGGATACCCCAACATGCCATGGTTGCTGACACCACTCAGGAACCCTGTCACCCCTCCTGAGTCTAGTTTTAATGATGCACATGGGTGGACCAGGTGAGTGATTGAGCGGACATTTGGGCTACGGAAAAGTAGAGTTTGCTGCCTCGACTGTAGAGGAGGAGCCCTCCAATATGCACCAGCAAAGGTGAGTAAGATCATCATTATGTGTTGCATGCTACACAACCTGGCAGTGAGGAATGAGCTACCTCTCATCGAAGATGACGGGGACCAGCAGCCTCCAGCAGGGGAGGATCCAGGCCTGGGGCATGTTGCCAGTGATGATGAGGTGGAGGGGGATGTTCGGAGACAGCTCATCAACAACTTTTTCTCATTATTGTAAGTATGCAATGATGAGTTGACAAAGCACTTTCTTTGCATGATATGTGTCTGTTGTACAATATCTATGTATACGTGTGGGTGCATTCTACTTAACATGATTCTTGGAGTTGTTATGTGTCCATTGAGTTAGTATGTTCACCAGTACAGTGTTGACATGACTCCTAGCTAGTGTTCACATTTTATGAAATTTGAGTATGAAATGTCTCTTGGAGATGTATGCAGAAAATTAGGTATTTAAAGACTGTTCTATGTATCCTCCTTCACAGGGTCCTTTGGCTGTTGTATGGAGACATGTGATCTCCCAGACACACAATGCAGTTACAGAGTGCAACTTTTCTGGGATCAGGAATCTGTGCCACACACTCAATTGTGAACATTTTGTAACGTCTTGGTTCATTTTTGCTTATTGTCACAGTGTGATTTGATTGCATCTGTTGTGGAGGCAACATGTTGTGCCTGTGTAATAAACCTGTGCAACACATTGAGGTGTGCCTCGTCTGTATACACACATCCAACATTCATTTGCATACTGTATATGTTCCCTGATGTTCACTTTATCTGACAATGATTAGTGTTTGTGCATTGAAATGTGGTTGCAGTTTACAACAGTGGAGGCAATGAGGATGTATGCCATGTATTATTTGTGTTGTATTGACCTTGTTGTGTGTATCTCTTATATGTGTCATGTTACACTTACTCACAAGACAGTGTGTAAATTGCTGTACTTGTTTTTCTGACAAATCCTTGTTTTTTAGGACACCATCTCTATGTTACAAACAGTGTTTAATTCACAACAGAAGTAAGTATTGTGTGATTATAAATTTATTGCAGTGCATGTGTGAAATTGTACAAGAAAGTGATTGTGCAGAACCAATTTTAGAAATCCAAAGTTCACAGAGGAGTTGTTAGTGGCAGTAGATGATATATTCAGAGCCAAGTCCACATTCATTTGAGTCATTGATCCAACTTAGACCCTCCATCCCATGTGTGAGAGTTCAGTGACAGTCAACAAAGTGAACGCTTCGCACACAATGGAGGATATCAGGAGCAGGTTTTCACTTCCTGGGAGGGATGCATAGCCATCTGTCTCTCATTTGTCCTTCTTCGGACGACCCCTCTTCTTTTTTTGATGGGGACCCACAGGTGCAGGCTGCTGCGGTGCAGGGGACTCTCCGCCAGAGGCCTCACCCCTCCCTGTGGCAGTTGCAGATGTAGTAGCAACAGATGTAGTGGGCACACAGGGAGGTGGGGTCATGTTGTCAGCAATCTGGTGGCGGCAGGTGAGTATGTCCCTGTGCATATGTACTCTTCCTCTTACAATGTGTTGCAAAATTTGTGCATCTGTGCTGGCATTTGTGCATGTATTTTTGAGTCACATTGAAGTGGCTACCAACACACTCACAGTCCAGTATGTATGTGAGCATTTTGTATTTAGTATTTTGTTATATGTGTTCCTAATTCTCATCTCATTGCGCACATGTGAATGTCTTTCAGTAGCAAATGGTGTTGCTGCTTAGCTTTGTGCCTGATGACATCATGTATATTGTCCTTGTCCTCCATGGACAGATGAGTTAACCAAGGCTACTTTCTTGCTTTTCCCTGCTCAGAACTGTGACGTACAGACGTTTGTGTGCTTGTGTTATGCTGCTGGAAGTTGTACCCCTCCTCCCACCCAGTCCAGATTACTCCTCATGGAGAAAGTATCAATGACAGTGAGGGGAGTGTAGTGCCAAGGATGCTGACAATGCTGCATGATGTAGGAGTTGAATGCAACTCCCAACAGTGTTTTGTGCAAATGACACCAAGCAACAGTGTCAGCCATCTTGCTGTGGCCATTCCATTCACTGTCAGGTATCCCCTGTCACTGATGGACATGTTGATTTGTGTGTGGGTAGTGATGTGTGCTATGACTGCAACTCACACCATGTCCTGTACTCCACACACCTTCACAGCCAGCAGAGGGGGCACACGTGAGACAATGCATCCCCAGACAGTGAGTAGAAATGTACAGTGAAGATGCCTGAGAGTAGGGACTGGTGTGAGAGGGCCAGAGCCTAGGTGTGACTTGTGGCCAATTCATACATAAGGCCCATGTGAGATGAGCATGGTTCAAGGTGTGGTTGTTGGGCCATGTGGAATGAGGATTGTTAGCTGTGACTACGACTCCCATCATGCTTTTATCTACACCCACCTTCCCAGCAAACCCTACTTTCCTTCCTGTAACTCAGCTTCCCTGTGAGTTAGTGAAACAGTGAAACAGTGATGGCAAAATATCTGACAGTGGTGGCCTGGTGTTTGTTTGAGCACTACTCCCAACAGGGCCTTGTGCTCCCCACACCAGGGCCCAGTGTTAGACATCTTGGAAGTAGATTTACCTTAACTCTCAGGTTCAGCATAGTTCCAGGTGTGGTGTTTGGTGTTGGTGGGAGGGGTGTGTGTGTGTGTCAGGGCCTGCTGATAGACATAGTCAGAGCTAGCACTCCTCTTCCCACCCAGACCAAATAGGCCACCATGAACCATGTTTCCATGACAGTGAGTAAAAGTTTACGTTCAAGATGTCTGACAGTGGTGGCCTGCTGTTTGTTTCAGCACTACTCCCAACAGGGCCTTGTGCTGCCCACACCAGGGCAAAGAGTCAGCCATCTTGCCAGTACTTTTCCACTCCCTGTGAGATGAGCATTGTTGAAGTTAAGATTGTTAGGTCATGTGGGAGGAGGACTGTTGGCTGTGACTATGACTCCCATCTTGCTTTCAGCTACACCCACCTTCCCAGGAAACCCAACCTTACTTCCTGTGGCTCAGCTTCCTTGTGAGTGAGTGAAACAGTGCCGGCAAGATGGCTGCCAATGGTGGTTGGTGTTTTGAGCCCAAGGCCTTGCTTTTAGTAAGTTTGTACATGTTATGAAATAGTTACATATTACTTTGAGATTGCAGGTATTTTGTTTATCAAACTGGCATACGCATCACAGGAGTATTTGCTTAAAGTTGTTATGGCTTTGCTGACAGTGATTAGTATTGCTGTGTTATTGACATTGATGTCTGTGGCTATGCATTTGCTCTCAATATTGGCTATTTGAGTATGTACTCACCAGGCTCTGGTACTTCTGATATTCCATGGAAGCCCTCCTGTGGAAGAATGACCCGCACCTTCTCCTCCAGGAAGTGAAGTGCACAGGTGGTGCAGGAGGGCCACCGCCAGTCCGCTAACTTAGTTCATGCTCTTTGTTGATGAGCTTCTTGACCCTCCTTCGCACATCATAGTACCTGTTCCTGATATCGTCCGTTGTGCGCAGGCAATGTGCTTGAGCGTTCAGCTTGTTGACAATCCTCTCCCACATCTTGGTTTTCTGGGACAGGGGGGTCTGTTGGACTAAGGTTCCAAATAACTGTGGCTCTACTCTGAGAATTTCATCTACCATGATTTCCAACTTACTGTCTGTGAACTTAGGATTCTTCTTTGGGGGCACGGTGATGGGTGGTGGTGGAGATGGATGTGTGGGTGAGGGTGAGTGAGTATGAGTAAAGGTGTGTGTTTGTGAGTGTGGTATTTGACAGGTGCTAGTGGTGTACAGGTTGTGTGGTGCGTAGGTTGTGAGTGTATGTATCAGTGCAGTATATTGGTGGTATCTGCTGGCAGGTCTGTTGAATTTGCAAAGGATCATGGTAAGGATTTTGGCCCTTTATATAGGTGGAGCTGTGGGTGTGTTTTCATTTTTATTTTTCATTTGACAATGCCTGTTTGGACATTTTATGTCTGTTTCTGTTGTATTTTGTTGAGCATGACGGAAACGTTCCATTGACCGCAACGGATGCTTTTACATGGATTGGTGGGGTAGTCCGAGTCTGTCCTATTGACGCTATGCTAAGTTGCAGCGTTCACGTCCGAGTCGGTCGCGTCGGGCTCTTTTCCAGAGATTTTGCTCAGACGGATTGATTCCCGTACGTGTTGGTCGTCTGTATTGTGCTCCGTTCGAGTCGTTTGTATTTGACACGCATTGCATCGTACTATGTCGGTCAGACAGCGCGCGTACATGTCGGTCGGAGGCCATTCCCGATTTGTGTCGGTCGGAAGGGTTTCCAAGCGGGATCGGAATCGGGCCCTATGTTGTAATATATGTTTCACATTCCTTAGATATCAGACTTGACATTGGCATTCAATGAACTCCTTGACAGTCCTTAATTTGTAAAATAATAATTGCCAGGGCCCTGACCAGGAGGCCACTGTAATTTGCACCACCCATTGCCCCATTATTACAGCCAATGACGGTACCAAAACAACTACTAACCATCTCTCTCGCCTGCAAGTGTGACAGTTCAGATTATTCCAGGTCCCCAAAGCTAAAGGAATGGCTGGGAGCAGGTATTAGTATTTTTGAATGTATATTTTATTCCTAAACAACCATGTTTCTGCTCATCTCTAAATTAGTCATAAGTGTGGTATTGACAACTAAGTGCCAGTGCCGAGCACCGGAAACCACCGGCTCAAATTAAGCACTAGTCATTGATCATTCCCTGTTTTGTGTTCTCAATTTAGCGTGAGTCATGGTTCAATGAACGATCAGTAATTGGGGTAATGAATCGTTACTATGTTCCATCATTGCCAAACTTTTGTAAATCCAATCTGATACCACTAACAGTAGAGAAAAATCTCTAATTGAAAATTGTAATGTTACAATAATATCATATTATGAAAACAAGTCAATAACCAAACATTCAAAAACATCCCTCAAACCTTTCAAGAGAGCACAACATTAGTCGCCAGAAAATATTCCAATTTGACCAAAATCGTCCGCTAGAATCCCTTTAATGATAGAGTGCTGTTCCTGAAAGAATAATGAATGCTGCTCAGAATCGGAGCCAGTTATGGCCATTCAAAGAAAGTCATAACCCTACTTAGATTTACCACATATATGATGAAGGTAAAATAGGAAAATCCTCGGCGACCAAATTATAATGCACACACCCACGATCCATCCATTCACCCCATGAGAAGAGAAACTAAAAACAATGCCAAAAAGAAAATATTCCAAAAAATTCTCCAAGGCATCTGCTTCTGAAAATAGATAAAAAATGTTGTCCAATTAATAACTAAACCAATTTTAACTCAGACCCAGAGACATTTTAAGGTATGGGCAAAGTGGGCTCTGGCCCAGGGCTCCAGCCTTTCAGGGGGCCCCCTGAGAGAGCCAGCTCTGTTCTGCAGAGAGTCTTGCCCTGATTCCCTTTAATAATTGTTAAACAGATTGTTGTAAATCCGTTATCCGTTAATTTATTTTTAATGTGAGTGGTGTGTGAGTTTCTGTCTATACAGACATTTTTCAGAGAAATGTTCCCTTTATGTTGCATGCAACATCATTAAAAAAGTTTCTTTTAGATCAATACAGGACTTCACATATGAGAAATGACAGTGGGGCCACAGAGATTATTTCCAGTAATATTAGTGGTCTGCTGCTCTGTTACAATAATGAAAACACACGTCACTATCCCTGAATATTAGATGTAAACACATTTTGTATCTGGGCAAGTGTTTCCGTGCACTGTCAGTGACCTGACCAAAGACGCATGAAAGAGCTGAAATAGTATCATCAATTCAAAGCTGTTCCGAAAAGGGGCCCCCAAAATATGTTTGCCCCAGGGCCCCCCAAATCCTTAAGATGTCCCTGCTCAGACCTGATATCCACGTTTCAGCAGGAGAAAAGGTCCCAATAAGACCGCATAATATTAAACAGAGCATTAGCTAAAGAAGCTACCTCATTCAAATTTCCCGCCAAACGTAATCCATGCGCTCCAACCCGGAAGTAGTAAAAGTTGTTTCCGGGTGAAGTGTGCAGCATTCTAAGAAAATGATTCAATGACCACGATCTCAAAAAACATCAGCCCTGACACGTAATGATTGAAGAAAAAGTCCTAAGCAAACTCCACAAATGTGCAAAATCAAAACTAAACAAAAGACTATAAAAGTTGCACCTTCAAAAACAACAAAGACCCAATAATTACCCAATCATCATTGGCATGAAGGATGATAGATGGTGTATTTGAAGTCACAGTGTATTGGATTTTTGAAGTGTACTTTTTTCTTTTTGTAATCATCATCCAGGTTATTGTGCAATTCCAACTTATTGAATATGAATTTTCTGAGTTCATGTTAAGGATTAGCATTATTATAACATTTGAGGTGATATATTTTGTTTAGTATTTATATAAGATCTACTTTTCCAATACTGAGGAAGTGATTTGGCATGAAGGTTTAAGGACGGTAGAGACGTAGGGGACAGCATGGGGTTTGATCCGAGTCCTCTGGGTTTTCTAGTTAGAATTATTTTTCTATCTTCTTTTTCAAGATGCAACTTCTATAGCCTTTTATTAGTTTTTGATGTTGCACAGTTCCTTGTTTTGTTCCGTTCTCTTCAAATGCTAGTTCACTTTAGGCTGCCTTGCACCATGCCCACAGCCTTTCAGCAGAGTGTGTGATGCCTAGCGTAGATTTTGTTCTGGAAGGGAGCATACTATGCGTAGTCAAAACTTTTTCTGCATGTTTTTTGGTGTAAAGGCCTGTCAACCACTGTTAGTAGATTGTTTTTTTTTTTAAACCATGGGTGGTTGCATGGGAGGGCCCCTGACTCCCTGTAGGACACCGCTTGATGCAAAGTAGCACTACATAGTACAAAACACTACTGTGCATCATTTTAGGGCTTCTTTCCAGCACACAGGAAGATATACACTGGATAGTAAAGTTTGTGCCTTGATAAAGCTGGCCCTGAGTGTTCATTGAAGGAGACTTTGTGCTCACAAGGCATGCCCAAGCTACTGGGCTCACAGAACGTGTATGTATTGGATGCAAAGAAGGCAAAAGAAGGGCAAGAGGCACCAAATTTAGGGAAGAATGCAGACATAAATATCAGCTAAACCCTAACGACGGGGTTATCATTCGGTGTCCAATATTATTGTCTCAAAATCAAGCCCAACAGTTCAGACAGCATTCAAGAGAGCCACAGCCATATTAATATGTGATGTAGTATTTTTGCTAGGGAAAAAATCCCTGTTTCCAATAAGTGTTTAATGAAGGAGTCAGTCCAAATAATCAAGCTGCCATGCACATATGACTTTGGGCATTTAGAGCACTCAATGCAGAAAATCACAGTGACCTTTAATGTTCCTCTTCTCTTGTCCAAATCTGTGTTTATTTTAAATACTGCATTTATACAGCACTGCAGTCAAGGACACTGCTCTGGGTACCAGCCAGACCTGTGTAATTGATTATACCGCTGAAGAAATGTAATACGTAAAATAAATATAGACTTGTGTAAGGTGCGCAGAAACTTAAATGTCATTCTTTGGGCACTCTACACTGTGAGCCCCAAAACAAAGAGAGCAAACACGGTGCTGGCTTGCTTAATTATTGATTCTTTTCCAAGCTGAACGTATTTTCAGAGCTAAAAAACATAATCTCACGCTGCAAAACCTCAAATGGAAGCCCATGCAAAAGCAAGGGTACCTACCTCTCTCTTTTTCACTCTCTCTGTTCTTGATCTAATGGATTTCACACAAAACATCTCTGATAGTAAACCGAAAAAAGGGGTAAGAGCAGGGGCTGCCGGCATGGCTCATGGGTGGGGGTGGGCATAGGGGTTGTGGGGGTGTTGTGAGGAGGGGGTGGGGGTCGTGAGGAAGATTAAAAACCCCAAAACTTACCTTTCCGCCGGATCCCGGGTCCCGCGTCGCTGCTCATGCTCTCCTGCTTCCGATTTCAGGAACAGGAAAGAGGCAGCCAGGCTCTCTCCTCTAAGCTAATCACAGCGCTGCAATGCAGCATTACGATAGGTCTGAGCACCGTGACACGCAGCTCAGCCAGGGGCTGTAGGGGAGGCCATTTACTTAATTCAGGCTGGACTTCAGCAAGGATTAAACAATAGCCAACAGACATACCAAGATGAGTCCTATAGCTTCATGCACTTTCCCTAGAAGGGTTCAGATCATAGTATGGGAGAAGTGACTCTGGCATTTCTGATCTGGGCTAAAGGCAACACATCTGGTTTCAGGGCTGTGTGTGCTGCAGGATCAAGCCCTGGAAGCTACCAAGACACTCCTGCCAATTTGTGTTACGCACAGTCGACTATGAACCCGAGTTACCTTACATAAACTTCAATTTATATTCAGCCAATGATGCTATCAAAACTCAATCATGTGTAAGTCATCATGTTTAGGGACAAGACGGTAAAATAGATTGCATTTTGCCGCCACTCTGGTCTGCAAATACAATACAATATATTTCTTAAATACTATTAATGCTCAGGAGTTTTGTGTGCCAGCACTGGCTGCCTTTTTTCAGAATTCCAGGCTGGGACACATGGTTGAGCACTTGGAAACTACTGTTTTCAGTGATTTTGACTGAAAAAGACATCTAATCTTGACTAGCTTGCTTCCGTTCCTATAAATACGTTTCTAACCTGATAGGGAAGTTGGTCCATTGCTGTACTGTCCACAGTCCATAAAAATACTGACTGAAAAAAATGGTTTCAGCTGCAATATTAAAATACATGGGGCCTCGTCCATTACTTCTGATGTACAGAATGCAAACTGTCCACATCTGTTCATCTACAGACTGTTCTTTGTCTCCACTTGGGATATAGCAGGGCATTACGTTTCTGATACTGTGGAACTTAAAAGGGAACTTGAAAACATTTAAGTATGTGATGTTTCCTCACTTAGAAGTCAGTCATGAGTGATTTGAACATGTGCCAACAATATTGGCAGCACATTTTGTAGCCCAAAAGTCTTTTAAAGCAATGGGGACCAGTCTGAAAGGATGTTTTAGGGGCTGACTGCATTTTATTCTGTTCATATCACAAGCGGGTTGGCATCTGACGAAACATGTTTGGTGCTGCATAGCGTGGTCCAACTTTGTTGTCTAATTTGAGACTTACTAAACATTTATGTGTTTGGCACTACTACATAAAGCGGTTGTTTTTTCTGACCTCCTAGTGGGTAAGTAGACATAATATCGAATTTAAAATATCTCTGTATCATATTATTGAGTTTTTAATGTCGATAATCAAAAATATTGTGGTATGTATTATCGATGTCAATAATATTGATTTAGTATGTTGTTTAAAATATCGTTGTGGGGGCGTGGCCAAGATGGCGCAGAGGTAGAACGTGCCTCGACGACTCTCCTGCCCGCCATCGCCCTAATCATCGCTTTCTGTGCCCTGTTCGGGGCTCAAGCACCACCGGAGTGAGCAACAGAGCCTCCAGTACAGCATGAGGCTGTGGATTCTCGGAATTCGTATCCCGGGGGGAGTCTGGAGGGAAACGCCTTCGGCAGCATGAGAGGGACGACGCACAGGCCACGGTACGTAAACCACGCCCGGAACTCGGAGGCACGCAAGCACTGCTGCCTCGTTCTCCGAAGGGCTGAGGAGGAAGGCCGCACCCAAGGGCAGCCATAGCAGCACACCCCCCCTCCACCGAGCTTCCACAGAGGTGAGCTGAAACAGTCGGCAAGGCTCGAGGCCCCGAAATTTAAAGACAAGGCCCGGGGCTCTGCACATTTAAGTTGTTTACGGAGTGGGGGGAGGAAAGCAGCCCACGGAGTCAGAGTGGAGCCGCGAGAAGGCCCTTCCGGGACCCGTCCTCCATCTCTCCCCACTCGCCTGGTGGATCGGCCCAGACTGACTACCTACTGCCTAGCAGGCATTGAAGGAGGGAAGCAGCAGCCGTGAGACAGCCTGAGGTTCGCGGCCCAAATCTCACCCGGAACTTAAACTCCTCAATACTGAACGCAGGGGAGCCTGAAGCAAGAAGGGGTGGCAGAGGACGGAGGAACCCGGGAGCAAAGAGCCCCCCTCCAGCACTGGGAGCCAGCACACAAAAGAGGCCTGTCCCCAGGGCCCCCACTTCAAGAGAACAAGTAGGGAGAGCCCGACCTGCTCAGGCGAGGAGAGGGTTCCCCCGTAAAGTTGACGGGCCTAGCAGCCCAGTGAGCTCCGAGGCCCACAGATTCTTGCACACCTACCAGCTGCGGCTCGACAGGGGCAGCGAGGCAGCGCCTGCAAGAGGTGAAGCTCCACCTCCATCATAGCAGTCACAGAATCCACCCGCTTTCAGGGTGAGAGGAGGCATTGAGACCTGGGTGAACATTTATAGCAAGTGGAGCTGGAACCCACAGCATGGCGTCCGGGCGCCCTAAAAAAGGCCGCTCAATAAAAGAACTACTCTCACGCCCAGGGGTGACCACGCTCAAGGACACAAATCTGCAGTCAGGCACACTAGGGTCACAAGCTGACCAATCCTCAGAAGAGCCAGTGACACACACATTTATGGAGGCACTGTGCACGTCCTTACGAGAAGAGCTACATTCTCTAAAACGCAAATTCTCCCAAGAAATTAAGGAGACCCGAGGGACGTGGACGCTCTGGGGGAGCGAGTGTCAGAGCTGGAGGACAGAGAAAGGGGCAGAGAAGAGGAGACAGAGTCGCTACAACAGGAAGTTCTTCGTCTCTGGGAACAGCACATCAACTTGCAATCACATCTCGAAGACTTAGAGAATCGTTCCCAAAGGAACAATGTGCGTATAAGGGTGGTGGCGTCCAAAGCAGAGGGGGAGGACATCTTTCGTTTTGTCCGTGACCTTTTTCATCATATCTTGGGCGGCTCCCCAGAGTCCCCAATTCAACTGGACAGAGCTCACCGGGTGGGTCCCCCCAGGCAGAACACTTCTAACCCACCGGATATCCTTGTCTGCGTGCATTACTTTCAAGTTCAGGAAGAGATTCCAAGAAAAGCACACAGCATGCACCCCATTGATTTTCAGGGCCACTCCCCAACCCTTTTCCAAGACCTTGCAGCCCTCACCCTACAAAAACGCCGTTCGTTTCACCCAGCGACAACACATCTTCGCAGCCATGGAATTCCCTACTCCTGGGGCCACCCCTTTCGTCTGATTTTTCGCTGGGAAGGAAAACTCCATCAATTACGATCATTAACATGCCGTGTACTTGGAATCAAGCCCCCGGAGGAGCAGCAGGTTGGGGGATCTCCACCCCCTTCCCAAAGAGAGCAGAGAAGTGGCTGGCAGAGAGTAAGTCATCGCCGAACCTCAACTAAGCCGGACCCGGAGGAGATCGCTAAGGGCCAATAAGCCGCCCTGGAAG
Source organism: Calotriton arnoldi (assembly GCA_963921515.1). Classification (NCBI taxonomy): domain Eukaryota; kingdom Metazoa; phylum Chordata; class Amphibia; order Caudata; family Salamandridae; genus Calotriton; species Calotriton arnoldi. Next base: position 276,091 of record CAWUFW010010572.1, read on the forward strand.
CAGTTCCATCAACTCTGGCAAAAATCGATAAATCCTGATCACTGGGCCCATTTTTGGCATAACTTGTAGACATGGGAGGGGGTGGAGCGGGGGGAGTCGAACCATCGGCCACCTTTATACCCCCATTGGATTCACCATGCGGCCACGTCTGGCCACAGGGCTATCCCTAAGACAGAATTCCCCAACCCTTTTCCAAGACCTTGCAGCCCTCACCCTACAAAAACGCTGTTCGTTCCACCCAGCGACAACACATCTTCGCAGCCATGGAATTCCCTACTCTTGGGGCCCCCCCTTTTGCCTGATTTTTCGCTGGGAAGGAAAACTCCATCAATTACGATCATTAACATGCCGTGTACTTGGAATCAAGCCCCCGGAGGAGCAGCAGGTGGGGGATCTCCACCCCCTTCCCAAAGAGAGCGGAGAAGTGGCTGGCAGGGAGTAAGTCGTCGCCGAACCTCAACTAAGCCGGACCCGGAGGAGCTCGCTAAGGGCCAACTAGCCTCCCTGGGAGCAGTTCCATCAACTCTGGCAAAAATCGATAAATCCTGATCACTGGGCCCATTTATGGCATAACTTGTAGACATGGGAGGGGGCGGGGCGGGGGAGTCGAACCATCGGCCACCTTTTATACCCCAATTGGATTCACCATGCGGCCACATCTGGCCACAGGACTATCGGTAAGACAGAACTCTCAATTTTCATTATTGTTCATTTGTTTTGGGAGGGCATTGTTTGGGGCCCACACTCACTCTTATAGGGGATGCCCTATTTTTTTTTACATAAGACCAGTACAATGTGTTACACTGTTCAATACAGCTGGCGGGGGGAGGAGGGGCTGGTTCGGGACGGACACAGCAAGTGACCGTGTTCTGCCCTCATGACAGGCAGTTTGCTTAAAATACTCACACTCAATGTACGAGGTCTCAATAATCCGATTAAGCGCAGGGCAATACTCAATTACCTTGCGTCCTCTCAGGCAGATATCTGCCTGTTACAAGAAACTTACCTCCTAGTTGGGGACTGCCATAGATTGAAGTGAAGGGCCTTTACACAGTAGTTCTTCTCATCGGCCCCTTCCAAATCAGCAGGAGTGGCAATATTGGTGGCCAAATTCTTCTGGGGAGTGGTTGAGCAGAAGCTCGAAGAAATCAAGAGCAGACTTCTCTTGCACCCGGTTCTCCCTAGCCGGGAGGTCATTAGTGGTCGGCTCCATTTACGCTCCTAATGAGAAACAAGAGGGGTTTGTACATAATGCCTTGGGGAGGGTGCTGGGAATGGGGGATCCCTTGGTGCTACTGGGGGGGGGGACCTCAACTTAGTATTTGATAACTCACTGGATAGATCAGCACAGCGACATGGCCAGACAGGGGCTCTGTCAAATGAAGGGCAGGCGCGATAACATGAGCTAGGAGTGGTGGATCTATGGAGGGCCAAACACCTACAGTCCAAGGAATTTTCATTCTTCTCTAATGCACATAAAACATATGCCAGGCTAGATTATTTCTTGGGAATGCGAGAAATCCTCTCAATCACGAAAGACATAGATATACACACAGCTACGCTGTCTGACCACGGGGCGCTTGAGATCTCAATGTCTCTCTCCCCGGCTATCCCTCCCTCCAGGTTCTGGCACTTAAGGGACTCCATGTTGCATTGCAAAGAGGTCATAAAGCAATCCAGCACTCACTTAAATGTTATAAACTACCTCACACACAATGATACCCCCGAGACATCACCCACGGTACTGTGGGAGACACTTAAAGTTGTTATACGAGGAGAACTCATTGCAATAGCTTCAGCAGACAATAAGATCTGCAGGGAAAAGAGAGAGGATCTTACCAAAAGAACCTTAGAACTTGAAGGCATACACCAGCACACGGGTGCCCCTAGGGTCTGGCGCCAACTAACAAACACCTGCGCTCAACTGGAAGCGTTAGATACAGACAGGGCAGAATACACCACCCTTCACCTGCGCCACTCTTACTACGTGGGGGGAGACAAATGTGGCTGCCGCTTGGCTAACACTCTGTGGGCCAATAGCCAAAATCAGGGTATTTCGGCTATTTATTCTACACAGAGGAATCTAGTTTCAGACGGTCCTGACATAGCGATGGCTTTCAAGGATTTTTATGTGCACTTATATAACTACCAATCTTTAGACGCAGAGGCCGGATCGCATTATCTCAGGGAGGCTAAAACCTCCACGCTCACCCCAGAACAGGCGGAGTCCCTTGACGAGGACATTTGCATTGACGAGGTCATTTCGGCCATCGTGTGCCTTAAACTAGCAAAGTCGCCGGGTCCTGACGGGTTCTCCGCAGCTTTCTATAACTTTTTTTGTTCGATAATAGCACTCATTCTGACAAGACTTTGAAACTCCTTCTCCGAACTGGGGACGATCCCAGCTCAGATGCTCACAGCCTCTATAATACTCTTGCCCAAACCAGGTAAAGACAAACTACACTGCAGCTCTTATAGGCCCATCTCTCTTTTGAATATAGACTTAAAATTATACACTAGAATTATAGCTCATAGGATCAATACATACCTCCCTTTCCTAGTGGACCCGGATCAAGCAGGCTTTATCCCCTGCAGACAGACTAGCGACAATACTAAACAAGCCCTACATATCATAGAAAAGGCGTGCAGGGCGCAAGGGGAATATATGCTCTTAGCGGTCAACACAGAGAAAGCCTTTGACCGGGTTATCTGGCCATATCTGGAGCAAGCTCTAAAACACTTTGGGGTCGATTCTGATCTCGGTCGGAAGGCCTCCGAATCGGATTCGGCTTTACCGGATCAGAGTCAGAGGCTTTGTTTCCGACTGAGTCGTACAGAGGTCCGGACGCCCAAGTACGATGCGAATGAACGAGAAATCGCCGACCAACTCTTTTCCGGGTCCGAACCGCTCCATACGACTTGTTCGCACTCGATTCGTACCGCGCAATGGAGACGTTTTACGACCGAGCCAGTATGATGCACGATCCGGACAGCCAGATCGAGTCGGAGCCTCCAACACGTAAATGCTCTGGGAAGCGGACTTCGGGGGTCCGTGCCGGACCCCCCTTCACCCATAGCCTTACGAGACGGACACAGGGGGGACCCATGGGTCCCCCCTATACATGCATGTATGGTGCGGATGGCACCAATGCGTACCCACTACAGGGGGTACCCTTTTGCGCAACGTACCCATTGAGTCAATCGGAGCCCATGTACGCGTCATACGACCGGCTCCCATTGACTTCAATGGGAGTCCGACCGAACTGAGTCCGGCAGCATGCGGCCGCATCGTACTCACTCGGTCGGACTGCAGGAGTCCAGCTCGGTCGGAAAACAATCCGGATCCGGATCGGTCGGAGAGCTTTCCGACCCAGATCGGAATCGGCCCCTTTGGGTTCAGGGACAAATGTAGGACTGGCATTCTAAACTGCTATCAAGCCCCAACAGCGACAGTTCGTCTCAGTGGTTACACTTCCACTCCCTTCCCAATTCATAGAGGCACCCGGCAGGGTTGTCCTCTATCCCCACTGCATTTTGCTCTCTATATGGAGCCAATGGCTCAGAGGATCCGAGACCATCCAGACATTACCAGTGTACCATTCAGAGGTGACAGGCACTCCATTAGCCTATACGCGGATGATGTTCTGGCATCCCTGGTGAATCCAGTTACTTCCCTACCAGCCTTTATGGAGGAACGGGGGCCTTTGGGGAGGTATTGGGGTTCCAAATAAACATAGATAAATCTCAAGCCCTTATTCTTTCTGTGCCCCAATGCACAGTAGATCACCTGGCAACCCAATACCCTATCCAATGGGCCTCCAAGACAGTTCAATACTTGGAGACCAATCTAGTCCCTATGGTCCAAGCTACAGTGGACAGTAACTATAAGTCGCTTTTTCAACACATTTGGCATGATCTAGGAAGGTGGAAACACCTCCAAATCTCTTGCTGGGATGGATAGCGGCCTGTAAGATGATGACCCTTCCTAAGATATTGGAATGTATGACGTTACAACGCAAACATTTACAACGCATGCCTTTACAACGCAGTTTTTACATTGCAACATCCATTACAACGCATGCCATCACAATGCACTTTTAGAAACTACATTTACAACGCATGTCACTACAACGCATACCATTACAAAGCATACCATTACAATGCATATTACTTTTAGGGCAACAGTAGGGTAAGTGTTGGATAGTGTAGGGGTAAAAATGTCTATTCCCACTCCAGTGAGTGCACCAGTAGGGTAAGTGTTGGATAGTGTAGGGGTAAAAATTGCTATTCTCACTCAAGTGAGTGCAACAGTAGGGTAAGTGTTGGATAGTGTAGGGTTAAAAATTACTATTACCCACTACTTACCTTATAATGCGTTGTAATGGCATGCGTTGTAATGGCATGCGTTGTAGTGACATGAGTTGTAATGAAATGCGTTATAGTGACATGCGTTGTAATGGCTGCATTGTAATGGCATGCGATGCAAAGGATGTTGCGTTGTAATGACTGCATTGTAAAGGCTTTTTCCCAAGATATTGTACCTCTTTCAGACCCTGCCCCTCTCCCCACCACAGAGCATGATCACCAAACTCCAGTCAGAATTAGCGCATTTCATCTAGCAGGGACGGAAGCCACGCATGAAAAGATCCTTGAGTTACCTCCCACCCAAAATTAGAGGCTTGGGTATCCGAGTTCTACATCTCAATTTCAAAGCGGCGCAACTACGATATCTAGTGGAGTGGAGACGCCCAGAGTCTGAGAAGCATTGGCTCTTTCAGGATAGAGCGATCACGGGCACGGACCTCTGGAAGATCCAGTTTCTTCCTAAAGCACATAGGCTCCGAAACCTATATCTATCCCCGATAACCCGGACAACCGTGATTGCCTGGGACCCCACTAGCACCAAGATGGGTCTGGCCACTTACACATCCCTGTTGACACCCCTTTTCGAGAACCCGGACCTTACCCCAGGAACCACAGCGACAGGCTTCCCAACGTTGAAATAGTCGGCTTGCCGCTCCATGGGCCATTTCTTCGACCCAGAGGGCTTACTCTCCTTCCCCCAAATGCGCGAAGAATTTGTGCTCCCAGAATCCAAAATATTTCATTATTTACAACTTAGACACTGGATCACACACCCTTCAAACTGTGCCAATGCACAACGCCACTTAGCCCCAATACGAGAAATGGCTCCTGGCAAAATCGACGGACAAAGGCTTGATCTCTGAGCTATATGCTATCTTAGGGGCTCATTATGATGGCGGGCAGACATCAGTCCGCCGACCATCATAACGGTGATGGGACTGCCCGCCAGACGTGCGGCGGTCCCACTAGCCCAATTAGGATGCATCCTGGCCTTTTACCATTGCAGATGGTGCTGTTGGCTGCAGCACCGTCCGTAATGGTAAAAGGGCATGCACAGCATTTCCCTGCACCATGTGGCAGGCACCATGCGGTGCCTGCCACTTGGTGCAGGGAACTGCAGTACCCGCCCCAGTGCCCCCCACCCCTCCACAGAGGGGGCCACAACAGGTCCCCAAAGCCAATCCCCGCCAGCCTTTCCATGGCGGCATCGTCGCCATGGAAAGGCCTATACTCACCCACATCCTAATATGGCGGGCGGTGCCTGCTACGCACCGCCACCATATTAGTGGCCCAGCTCCGCCCGGCAGGCAATCGTGACGATTTCCACCGGCGGAAAAGCGGCAGACGGACTTTGCATCCGCCGCGGTACCCACCGAATGGTTCTTGATTTGCATGATGGTGCATGGGGGAGGGGAGGGGGAGTTGGGGGGCAGAGTTTTGAAGGGTTTTCCTTCATTTTTTTGTATTAATTTCAATTTCAGCACGAAATAATATTTTGTATTGCCCGCCCTGGGGTTGTCTACCCTTAAAGGCTAAAATCTGCTGCTGTAACTGTTTGATATTTTTGAAAATATCGTTATGAAAAAATATCGATCTAGTGCATTTTTTTAATAGTATATATTTGTAAATATAATAATAATTTTTAATAAATTAGATATGTTTTATTACAAAATTGCTTTAGGAGCGGGGTTTATAGGGGATAAGGGTGGGGAGTGTTTAAAAACAATTGTAAAAATGTTATAAACTTTTTTGGTAATATTAAAGAAAATGTTGAAAAAAATTTGAGAGCGGGATTTTAGGTTTATAGGGGAGGAGGGTGAGGAGTGTTTTAAAAAAGAAATTAAAACATTTAATTAAAAATATTTATTAATCGAAACAGATTTATAAAAAAAGAAATTAGGAGAGGGAAATTAATTTTTAAATTTGATTACAAAAATGTTTAAATATAAAATAAATTGATAAATATTTTTGAGGAGCGGGATTTTGGGTTTAGAGGAGATATAGTTGGGGAGTGTTTAAAAAAAAAAATATAATTTGTTTTGTAATATTAAAGAAAATTATTTAAAAATTTCAGGAGTGGGATGTTGGGTTTAGAAGGGACAAGGTTGGGGAGTATTTGTACATAAAAAAAATGTTTAAAGTATTTTAAAAAAAGTAACTCAATTTTTTTTTAGAAAAGTGCAAAATTGTGTTTATAGATGATGGGTGTGGTAAAAAAAATTACATTTGAAAAAAATATATATAATATATATATTTAAAAAAAATATATTTTATACATTTTTCCATTAAAAGTGTGATTTTGTTGTTATTGCAGATAAGCTTGTGGAGTAATTTTTATATTTTTAACATAACTAAAATATATATTTTAATAAAATTAAATATTGTTTTTTTTAAATTATTATATTTTGTTTTTATAGGGGAAAAAGGAGTGATAAAAAGAATAATTTATTAACAAAATATATATATATATATATATATATATATATATTTAGGGAAAGTTGTGTTGTTTTGAGATGGGATTAGTGTGTTATTTGTTTTATAAAATGTGTAATAATATTTTTTTTACTTGATAATTGGTATAGAAATATTTATTTTTTCAATACATTGAGGAGGTAGAATGTTTGTGTTTGTAATTATTAGGTTATCAAAATTTAAAGTAAAAAATTGTTGTGATGTTTATGATATAATTAATTTTGTAATTATAATTTTATTTTTTAAATACATATATGAAAATTTAAATTTTAAAATATTATATAATTTAAAAATGTTTTAAAAAAATAGCATAACTCTGTTCAGGATATTTTTTAGAAGTGGCAATAGGATAATATATATGTGTAGTGTGTAGCATTGTTTATATGTTTATGTGCTTGTCATTGGGAATATTGTAGTTTATGCGTTTATTCTCCAGCACTTTACTTGTATTAATGTTGTTTGGAGTTGGGATATTACATTATATATGTTTAGTGACCAGAATTGTATCTATGTTAATTTAGTTTGGCGTGGCATTAATATTTTATATATGTTTAATGTGCAGCATATTTCCAGAGTTATTGTTATTTGGAGTGGGAATGGTATATTTTATATGTTTATTGTCCAGCACTTTGCCTGAGTTAATTTAGTTTGTAGTGGGAATAGTAAATTATATATGTTTATTGTCCAGCACCTTCCCTGAGTTAATATAGTTTGGAGTGGGAATAGTAAATTATATATGTTTATTGTCCAGCACCTTCCCTGAGTTAATATAGTTTGGAGTGGGAATAGAAAATATATATGTTTATTGCCCAGCACCTTCCCTGAGTTTTTGTAGTTTGGAGTGGGAATAGTAAATTGTATATGATTATTGTCCAGCACCTTTCCTGAGTTAATATAGTTTGGGGTGGGAATAGTAAATTATATATGTTTATTGTCCAGAACCTTCCCTGAGTTATTATAGTTTGGAGTGGGAATAGTAAATTATATGTTTATTGTCCAGCACCGTCCCTGAGTTAATATAGTATGGAGTGGGAATAGTGAATTATATATGTTTAGTGTCCAGCATCTTCCCTGAGTTTTTGTAGTTTTGAGTGGGAATAGTAAATTGTATATGTTTATTGTCCAGCACCTTCCCTGAGTTAATATAGTTTGGAGTGGGAATAGAAAAGTATATATGTTTATTGTCTAGCACTTTCCCTGAGTTAATATAGTTTGTAGTGGGTATAGTAAATTATATATGTTTAGAGCCCGATTCCGATCTTGTCCGGAAGGCCCTCCCAACGACTCGTATCGGGAATGCCTTCCAAACTACTCATACGCGCTCAGTCCGACCGACGGAGTACGATGATATGCGTGTCAAATCCATATGACTCGCATGGAACACAATACGGACGACCGACTAGTGCGGAACTCAATCCGTCCGAGCGAATCGTACAGAAATGCGGCTGATGAGACCGACTCATACGCGAACGCTGCAACATAGCTTAGCGTGAATTGGACAGACTCGGACCACCCCGCAAATACATGAACAACCATACGGTGCGGTCTACAGAAAGTTTCAGTCATGTTCAATAAAGTACAATAGAAACAGACAGAAAAAGTCCAAACAAGCATTGTCAATAACAAAAAAACATTAAAAATAAGCCACACCCACAACTCCACCTATATAAAGGGCCAAAATCTTTACCATGATCCTTTGCAAATTTCACACAACTGCCAGGACATACCACTGCTACACTGCTCTCTGCTACATACACTCACACCTCACACAACATGCACACATCTTGTACCTGTCATCTACTACACTCTCAAACACACACTCATTTACTCATACACACTCACCCTCACCTTCACACTCACCACACCTCCATCTCCACCACCACCCCTCACCATGCCCCCGAAGAAGAATCTAAAGTTCACAGACAAGGAGTTGGATGTCATGGTAGATGAAATTGTCAGAGTAGAGCCACAGTTATTTGGGCACTTAGGGGCCAATTCCGATTCGGGCCGGAAATCTCTCCGACCGAGCCGGACCCGGAGAGATTTCCGACCGAATCGGACCCGTGCAGCCCGACCGAACGAGTACGATGCGTCCGTATGCTGTCGGACTCGATTCGGTCGGACTCCCATTGAAGTCAATGGGAGCCTGTTGTACGACGCGTACACGGGCTCCCATTGACTCAATGGGTGCGATGCGGACAAGGGCGCCTCCACAGCGTGTACGCGGCGAAGCGATTCACCCCGTACACGCACAGGTAGGGGGACCCATGGGTCCCCCCTGTGTGCGACTCGCGCGGCTACGCTGCTCAGGGGGTCCGACACGGACCCCCGAAGTACGGCTCCGACAGCTCTTCTGAGCCGGAGGTGCGGCTCGGTCGGACTGCTCGCAGCGCGCATCGTACTCACCCGGCCGGGAAACGTCTCCATTGCGCGGTGCGAGTCGAGTCCGAGCGAGTCGGTCGGTGCGGTTCGAGCCGGGAACGAGTCGGTCGGAGCGGTCGGGATGCCCGGACGAGTCGGTCGGCGATTTCGCATCGTACTCGCTCGTCCGGATGCGCGTACGGATCGGTCGGGAAACAGGGCTCCGAATCGGATCCGGTAAAGCCGAATCCGATTCGGAGCCCTACCGGCCGAGATCGGAATCGACCCCTTAGTCTAACAGACCCCCCTGTCTCAGAGAAACAAGATGTGGGAGAGGATTGTCAACAAGGTGAACGCTCAAGCACCTTGCCTGTGCATAATTGACAATATCAGGAACAGGTACTATGATGTGAGAAGGAGGGTCAAGAAGCTGTTGGCCAGAGACCATGCACTGAGTCAACGGACTGGCAGTGGTCCTCCTGCGATACCTGTGCACTTCACTTCCTGGGAGGAGAAGGTGCGGCCATCTTCCCGCCGGAGGGCGTCTATGGAATAGCAGGAGTACCAGAGCCTGGTGAGTACATACTCAAATAGCCAATAATTACAACAAATACACAGCCACATACATCACTGTCAAGGATACAGTGATACAAATCACTGTTAGCAAAGTCATAACAATATGAAGCAAATGAGCCTGTGATGTTTATGCCAGTTTGACCAACAAAATGCCTGCACACGGACATACTCACCTGCCTCCACCAGATTGCCAACAACATGACCCCACCTCCCTGTGTGCCCACTACATCTGTTGCTTCTACATCTGCAACTGCCACAGAGAGGGATGTGGACTCTGGCGAAGAGTCCCCTGCACCACGGCAGCCTGCACCTGAGGGTCCTCCAGAAAAATATAAGAGGGGTAGTCCGAAGAGGGACAAATGAGAGACAGATAGCTATGCATCCCCCCCAGGAAGTGACAGCCTGCTCCTGATATCCTCCATTGTGTGCTAAGAGTTCACTTTGTTGACTGTCAATGAATTCTCCTACATTGGATGGAGGGTCTAAGTTGGACCAATGACTCAAATGACTGTGGATTTGCCACTGAAAATTTCATCTACTGGCACTACCAACTCCTCTGTGAACTTTGACCTTCATAAATTTGTACAGCACTATCCCTTAAATTCAACACATTCACTGTAGTAAATCAATCTTCACACAATACTTGCTTATGTCGTGAGTGAAACACTATTGTGCAGATTGAAATGATGAACAAAAATGCAAATAATGGGATTACAATGACATTGGCTGAGAAACAAGTACAGGAATATACCTGCTGTCTTGTGAGTAAATGTAACCTGACACATATGAGATATACACACAACAAGGTCATTACAACACATGTAGTACATAATATAGATCCTTATTGACTCTATTGTTGTAAAATGAAACAATATTTCAATGCACAAACAACAATCATTGTCAGATAAACTGATCATCATGGCATATATACAGTATGTAAAAGAATGTTGGATGTGTGGAAACCGACAAGGCACACCTCAGTGTGGAGCACAGGTTTATTCCACAGGCACAACCTGTTGCCATCACACAAAATGAAACCAAATCACACTGTGACAAAAAGCACAAATGAACAAACATTGAGCATCAGTTCTGAAGTGAGTGTGTGGCACAGATTCTGGATCCAAAGATAACTTGCAATCTGTAACTGCATTGTGGGTCTGGGAGGTCACAAGTCTCCACATCTCCAAGAGACATTTCAGATTCACCAATTTGAACATGTGAACACTAGCTAGGATTCATGTTACCACTGTACTGGTGACCATACAAACTTAATAGACCCCAAACAACTCTGGTGATCATGTTAAGTAGCATACACTAACACGCATACAAACATATTGTACAACAGACACATATCATGGAAACAGAGTGCTTTGTCATCTCATTATTGCATACTTACACTCATGTGAAAAAGTTGTTGATGAACTGTCTCCGAACCTCCGCCTCACTGGCAACATGTCGCAGTCCTGGATCCTCCTTTGCTGGAGGCTGCTGGTCTCCGTCATCTTGTATGAGCGGTAGCTCATTCCTTACTGCCAGGTTGTGGAGCATGCAACACACAATGATGATCTTACACACCTTCAATGGTGCATATTGGAGGGCTCCTCCAGCACGGTCCAGGCAGTGAAATCTTGTTTTCAGTAGACCGAATGCCCGCTCAACCACTCACCTGGTCCTCCCATGTGCCTCATTGAAATGAACCACAGCAGGGGTGACAGGGCTCCGGAGTGGTGTCAGCAACCACAGCAGGTTGGGGTTTCCAGAGTCTCCTACATTGGACACAAAAAAAACTTCAGTTGTCTGAAAACAGGGTACAACCTGACATACAAGCAACACACAATAGACACAAACAACATCACCTCCCAACAAGCCAGGCACGCTCATGTTGCAGCTGAGGCATCAAATGGGGTATCCCACTATTTCTCATTAAGTAGGTGTTGTGTGCTGATCCCGGAAAACACGCACAAACATATGAGATCGTCATGTCAACCAGACATACCACCAGGGCATTTATGGAGTGGTAATGCTTGCGATTCCTGTATGTTTGTTCATTGGCCTGTGGTGGGATCAAAACCACATGTGTTCCATCAATGGCCCCAATGACATGTGGCATCCGCCCCCTTACCGTCTGTCAACTGTCCTGGTGTTGGGAACTTGATGTAGAGGTTCAGAAATGTTAACAATGCCTCCAACATATCCCGAAGCACACGGCTGAACATTGTCTGGGACATCCCACCAGCAGTAGACACAGTATACTGGAAGGACCCTGTGACAAAGAAATGTAGGGCCGCCATCACCTTCACCTTGGGGGTCAGTGCAAAGGTATATGGGTGCACAGGCTGCAAATGTGGGGCCAACAGGTCTACCAACTCCACAATGAGTGGTCTGGTGAAGTGGTACCGACTGATGCTATCCTGTTCTTCCATGGTATGGAGGTCCGGTAAGGGTCTGTGGACAGCTGGTCTCCTGCGGTACCTATGTTACAAGTGAAAACATATTTGAGGATACTTTCCAATGTATGAAGGAGCATGCACTTACACACATACAACATTAAATCAAGACACAATGAAGTCAGAGGCGTAAGGTTGAGCCTAGATACAGAGCACAGCTATGTGACCCTTACCAGACATGTCACATTGATATGGTTAGGCACCAGTTACAGTGCTGTACTGTAACTAGTCACTGGTGTCTGTCACTGTCCATGTGATCAAACACCACATACTCCACACACCTAACAAATTATCCAAGATATAGGTTGGTGACAACTATCACATGGTTGAAAGGTACACAGAGCAGGATCATGCAATGGCAGCTATGTGGTACACTAGATATAGACAGCAGGTCACCATGCACACCACTGTCACAGGGTGGACACTGTCATGATGTCATGTCTGACAAACATGCACTATCACATACACATGATTTTTAGAATGTGTGGCACATTTTTATTTGACAAGCATCCATGTAGGAAATCCTTGGGTCTGAATTAACAACAAAAACTGGAAGGAGACACAAAAGATTTTCGCAAAAAGCTTGTGGGAGAATCCCTTTGTTAGGACGAAATCCCTCACCCACCATAGGTGGCATGCTTCATCATTGGGATTCTCCTTGTGGAGGGAAAATCTAGTCCCGCCACAGGCTACGACTCCCTCACTGAGAAGGAGAAGCTCAGGGATGTTTTGTTTCCTAGTAGTGAGATGTACTAAATCCATCAATGAGAAGCTGAATAACTAATTGGGTTGAGGGCTCAGCGCAAAAGAGAATAAATGTGAGGGTAGTGGTGTTAAAACTAGCTACCAAGAGCAACAGGAACAGCTTTATTGACTCGTTCTTGGTGCCAGGATTAAAAACAGAGCACAGGGAGTGTGAGATTATCACTGCTCGTAACAGACGAAAAAAGGTCTACATGTTTCAGCCTTGTGGACTGATGAAGGTGTTGCGGCTTCCGTCAGGACCTACGGATATGCTACTGCGTGACACGAAAAGTGGTGAGTGATAAAAAATATCCGAAGCCATATCCGAACCGAGCCGGACGCATCCTTTGGCTGTTTGCTGTAATGGTGAACGATGCAGGAGAGTATTGAATGGACGAGTAAGCCGCATCCGAACCGAGCCGGACGCATCCTTTGGCTGTCTACTGTAATGGTGAACAACGCGGGTGAGTATTAAATGCACGCGTGAGCCGCATCCAAACCAAGCCGGATGCATCCTTTGGCTGCTAACTGTAATGGTGAACGACGCGGGTGAGTATTGAATGGATGCGTGAGCCAAATCCGAACCGAGCCGGACGCAGCCATTGGCTGTTTGTCATCATGGTGACAGACGCGGGTTTTGTCTACAAATCGCATGCAATCCGAATCGGTTACCTTCCATCACCAATGTATCAACCTCAATAGTGTTCCGATGCGTACATTTTTAACATTGCAGGAGGCGTGTCCGATGCCAGCAATGTTATGGATTGGACAAATTCAGATAATGCTAACGACTCGGACCTATCGCTTTGGACGCATGGAACTGAGTCCGCCTCTGCTGCACATATATGAGTCTGTCTGTTCCATAGAGAATTCACTTGCCTGCACTACCTACAACTTCACTGCACTTCCCCATCTGTCAGCTGCTGTCTCTACATCCTCTGGTAGCTACCATGGTACATACTGTGGAGGGGGCACCAGCATTCACTGAAGAGGAAAACCAGGCCCTGTGGACAGCCTCCTTCCACAGGACAGCAAGCTGTATGGCAAACCAGGGGATCAGGTGAGTGGTGATTACACTGCCTTTCTATTTGCCATGTGTAAAAACAAGTACTACTAGCATTGGAATTCCCAAGGGCAAGCATGCAAACATAGTTAAAGTAAATTTTACAGTGAGTAGATTTGGGTTCTGGACAGGTACAGTGATGTAGAAGTGTGTGTACTGGGTTTGACTTATCAGCACTGTTCTTATGGTTTTGAGGGAGAATAGCACACAGGACAACTGCCCATTACGACACTTGCCTACCCCTTAGACATGGCATCTTGACCATGACCTATGTGTACAAGTGTGTTACTCAGAAACATGTAGCATGTGGAGTAGTGGTGTGTCACCATGTCATCCTTACAGGTTGACTCCCATCAGAAGGTTGAGATCTGGGAGACCACCGTCCTGGCAGTAAGATCCGTGGGGGTCTTCAGATGCCGTGTCTGCCGCAGCCAAAAGAGGTGGCAGGACCTCTGTGGCTGGACACAGAGGATTGCAAGGGTCCAGCTGAAGCTGTCACCTCCTTGCAAAAGGAGCGGACGACGGACTCTGACCCCCACATGCTCAGGATACTGACGGTGGTCTTCCCTGACCTGGATGTGCAGTTGAAGGCCAGACAGCAGCAAGGAGGGTGTGAGTATGTGCCATGTTGCTGAACTATGTTTAACATGCTTGTTGCACTCCGTCAGTCTACTAACCCTCTCACAGGTCGTCAGTCTGCCAAAACAACAACTCTGTCTCAAAATATAACTATGCCCCATGATCTTTTGATACCCAGGTGTGTCCCTTTCCATCTGTGACATGTGAGTCACTTAGGTCCTGTGTGTTGGCTGTAGTCCAATGTTCATGTGATCAGCACAATATATAACATGTGCATGGAGTTGACCATCATGTGTGATGTAATTGGATGACATGTGTCAGCACATTGGCTGAAGTATGACCTGTGGTACAAACATCTATATGCAGAAAGTTGCTATTGGTGCACACAGGTGTGCATAAACAATGCTATGCAGCCGTGCAGCAGGTGAGACCAATGTCGATGCCTCAGACAATTCATCTTGCTCATAGTGCCAAATGTATTGTCCCAGACATAGTGCTCAGTGAAATCACATGTATTCCATGGAGCAAGGACAGACATGACAACTCAGGCCATCCGAGACACTGGCACATCACATGTTTGTCTGTCAGGCAACACTTTCACCATTCAAATGTTAGAATCCATGGGTCAGACTCTGGGACAGTGAGTGGATGTGCCATTCTTTGAAAGACACAGGTGGACAATCTTGCAAACCTGGCCAAACATCAAATGTATGTATTTTGTCTCACATACACAACACTTGACATGTCTGTATCATCCCTTGACTGTGCATACTGGTGGCTTGAACATCCATGTGTATACTGCATCACTTTCAGCTTGAGAGACGTAAAATGTGCATGAAAACACATCTGTTACTTCACATACTCTGATGGCTAACCTGGGCAATGTGAGCTTGTCAAAGGTTTAAAATTGTGTCTAGCACGTAAGGAACGTGTATACTTGACACCTACAGATGTGGCTTGAAGCAGTAAAGACAGAATTGTGACATGGTGCTGACTGTAAACTTGAGATGTACAGGTCCTGTAGCAAGAGTCCGAATAGACAGTGCAGCCAGACAGGCCAGTGCCATAGTGTGCCACATGAAGTTTTGTGATGAGGCAGTATTTGTACTTGGAATTGTTTTGAAAATGTGTCACATTTGTAACTGGTGAGCAGGATACAATGTGCATGACATCCACAGTATTCACCCTAACACCCTCCATAGCTGAGACAAGACATTGGGCCATTCAAGTGTCACCCTGGCTTGGCCTACAACCTTGGGGTATCAGTAGTAAGATTCAGATGTCTGACCTGACAGCAGTGGACCATGGGGTATCAGTAGTAAGATTCAGATGTCTGACCTGACAGCAGTGGACCAAAGACACTGGACACATGCACACAATCACTGTTATCTGTGTGAAATGAGTTATTTACTGATTATGCAACTTTGCTGTTCTGCAGGCAGACCATTTTACCATTGACGTACAAGACATAGGTGCACATCATGATGACTGGGGATGGAAGAATGTTTAGCATGTCACATTTCACATGTGAATCCTATTTGCTGCATCAGTTCAAGACTCCCTTGCAGGAGATGAGACAGGTATGTAATGACACAAGACCATCAGGAGCATTACAGATCAGACCACCTACTTCATAGTGTAGTAGTTGACATGGTTGTTGTGGTATTTGACATTTATATAAGCAATGTTGCACATGACATCATATGTCTGGGAACCATAGTTTAATGGCAAACTGACAAGTGCCATGTTCACCTATGTGGAATGACTACAAAAATGCCGTCCAATTGATGCATATGCTTGGTCTGTGAAGTGTAATAATGATACTCATGTGTCAAGTCTATGCAGATGATTGATGCAAATCTCTTTCTCATCCTTGTTCACAGCATCAGCAACGGCAACTGATGGAGACAGTTCCACGGACCAAGGGGAAGCGGCTAGCCAGACTGGGTCCAATGTGGAGGAAGAGGGACCCCGTGGCACATAGGGTGAGGGGTGCCACACTGAGAGCAGGTCGGAGACTACAACAACAACTGAAGACCACACCAGCTCCAGTGATGACTCCCTTGTGGTGGTGGGTATTTCCAGATCAGATCCCACTACATCGGACTCTGCCCCCACCACCACCAACAACATCTCCACCCTCACACCTGCTCCCATTCTGAGTGTCTGTGAACCCTCCCATGTTAGGGAGCATGTCCCCTTTGGGCCAGGTACCGTACCCCCTGCATCAGTCTCCCCTGCTGCACTGAGTGTGGAGGCCGATGTCTGCCCATGTGGGGCAGACATCGATGCTGAATGTCCTCCATGCACACACCAGTCTTTTGACACAATTGGTGTCATACATGGAGGGAATCTCTTCAGACATGTCTGCCCTACAGCGATCTAATCAGGCCATGGCCTCCTCACTGACGGCAGCATTCTCCCTCCTGCAGCAGTCCCTCACCCGTCCTTCCTCTGCCCCATCCACAGTCCCAACTACCCTACCTTACCCAAGCACACTCACACAGGCACATGCACATACAGCAACAGGCACATGCAGCACACAACCACCCAAACAAAATTCTAAACACACACGCACACACACTCAGGGGACTGACATCACACACACTGGGGAGAGGGCAAAAAAACTCAAACACTCATCCACAACCACTCCGCATTCCACAGCTACCTCTTCTTCCACAACGCCTACACTTGACTCTCCTGCAACCCCCTCTTCCCAGCGGGTCTTCCTCTGTGACCTTGGACTCTTCCCCAGTGACCTATAAGACCACCCTCACAAGGGAAAGGGGAATTCACCTAGCACAGAGAGGAGATCCACACCTGCCCGCACTCCCTCCCCTAAGAGGAAGAACCCTGAGCCCCCTACCCATACATCCCCCATCTAAAAAGGCAAAAACCCCACCACCAACCCACACTTTCACTCCAAAATATACTTCCTTCCAGTCCCAGGCCCCCCTTCCAAAGGGCACACCACAGACACCATCCCTGTTTTCAACATCCACCTTTACACCATCCCCAGGATGATCAAGCCCTCCCCCCTACGACAAGCACTTCCCCTCCAACAGCCCCCCTTCCGTCTGTTCCTGACACTGCAGTGGACCGCCCTCAATCTGGCTGGTCCCCTGCAGTGGAACCCCTCAATCTGGCCCATCCACCGCAGTGGACCCCCATCAATCTGGCCAGCACACTGCAGTGGACCCCCCCATAATCTGGCCAATCCACTGCAGTGGACACACACACAACACCAGATCCCATCCCTCCTCAAACTCAAACCAGCCCCCTAGTCCTGTCCCTGCGGTGCCTGGCATGCCTCCATAGATGCCCCTCTGAGGGAAGGTGTTCCCTTGTGATTGCAGTGCAGGCAAGCGAAGGATGGTGATTTGCCCTGACCTCCTCCAAGACTCATAGTAATGGACTGGCCATTGGCCTTTTTTTCATGATTAAAAAAAAACAAATGCTGAATAAAGCATGTTAATTTCTTTGAACTGTTGCTTTTGGTGTCCCAAAACTTGCAAATAAGTCAACTGTCATTAATATGCAAATGTTGTTGTGGATATACAATGATGTTGTGATGTGGTTGACTGCATGCACTCCATGCCATATGTGACCTATTACAGTATGTATATAAGTCATCATTGTCCACATTTGCAGGGTTTCATCATCAACATTATTTTGGAACATGAGGGTGACATGCATTTTCCAAACTACCATCTTTGACTTACACTGTTGCACTTAGGTTGTGCAGACATTTGTAAACATTGTGCATGTCTTTCAAAGTGCAACCATCTTGGATGGCCATGCATTATAGCGTTGTGATTTGCAACAAGTCAGCTGGAGACTTTGGACACACCCATGTACACAGGCTGATGCTACAACAGTATTATGTGACTTGTAAGTGTCGGAGCCATGTCTGAGTCTCATTGTGACATGTTAGACCCCTGCCAAGAACAAGGTAGCCACAGGTGGCCTTACACTGTGGGGAATCCCCCTCATGGCAGTGTGTTCATCTGTGACATATCCTGAGCCCATGGTGTGTGTGAGGTGAGCCGGAATCTCTGTCTTCAAACCCCCTTTCCTACAAAGACACTGCAGATGTTCATGTTTGATAACCTTTCTGTGGGGTGACTTGTCCAGTGCTTTCTCAACCGATTGGGAGTTGTGCCAGTCTGCTTTGGTCTGGCTACATCATGCTGATTACGTGTTTTGGCTGTGTGTGCTTTGACTTCATATATTCACCCACACTCCTGATGTAATTGGGGAAAAGTATCTTGTGTGGGTTGTGATTTCTGCTTGACCAATAACGTTGTCCTTCTGAGATATGCATCATGCTGTACCTGGTCATACCAAGCTGGCATATAGCTGCAGGGATGTATGTGGTTTGGCCGTGTGCGACATGTGTTGAGCAGGATGGAGTGTTGGTGCACGGGTGTGTAGTGTGTACATCTGTCATGTTGACGCCACTGGAGCCTGTGTCACTTCTGTGCTCTTCATTGGCACACAGGGGGGTGATAGTGAATTTATTGGTGCACCCTAGCTGTAGGTGTGTTTAGCACAGTTGATGTTACATGTGGTGAGCTTGCACACACAAGGGTAGAGTTGATGGAGACTGGTGGATCGTACATATGCATGAAGTGTGGACTCCTATGTGATGGCATTAGGACAATTTGAGATAATGTCAGGAGGTGTGATGTGTGACTTCAGATCATTGATATTTGCTGTGTTGGGGGTCATGGAGTGTGCACATTGTCCCTATGGGAGTGATTGTCATGCAGGGGTGTAAATCCAATTATGTGAGCTTGATTTAGTGCTTCCACCCTGCACAAGGTGTGGTAAAATGTGTGGATGTGATGGGGCGATATATCACCGGAAAATTTTGTATTGTGGAATGTAATGAGAGATGTGGTCTGTTGCACTAATGTGCGATTCGACTGTAATGGTGCAATTCAGGATGAGTGATGTTTGTTGGGGATATTGGTTATGGAAGTCATATGTAGCTGTGACAGTGCAACATTGAGACACGGTCTGACTAGTCATATGGGTCAGAGTGGATTTGTGGATGTGAAGGTATGTACACCAGTGATGTGATAATTTGTGCTGGATGGTGACATGTGAGGTGTTATCCATTTGTAGTATGTTGTGTTTGAATGTGTATATGCATATTTTCCGCAAGTGACAATCCTTTGGACATGTGCTGTTTTGGTGGATTACTCAGTGATATGCAAATGACAGAGTACACAGCCATCGCACTATGTATGTGTCTTGTTGTGAGATGTGGTGATGTGTGAAGTATGCGTGTGTGGGTGTGCTGTGATGCTACAAAGTGTGGAATGAGTGCAGTCCAAGGCATCACTGAGTGTGCAGCTGGTAATGAGAGTGGTCCATCTGACATGTAACGTTTGTCATCTGCTGATGAGGGAATGTGTAAATTACATTGTCTGCATAGCATGGCTCTGAGAGATATTTAAGATTGTTCAGGGCTTTATGAAGCCACTTGCCTTGAAGAGTATAATCTCCCCATCAGCCCCTTTATGTGAAAAATTATCTAGTTTCTTCCATGATAAGATTCAGAAGATCTACTCTTCGTTTCCCTTGACTGGGACACTACCAATGCCAGCTACACCAGTCCATAATTCCTACCACTCTGACACCTGGTCGGAATTTCGCCCTTTCTGCACAGTGACCTCTCTGGTGGAACTGAGCAAAATTAAATCGGGCTCTCCGACCGATCCTTGCCCAGCCAGGTTTTTCAAATTGTTAGCTCCTTGGCTCAACCCTCTATTAAACTCTATCTGGAACACTTCCCTGAGTTTGGGCACTTATCCAGCGCCATGGAAAACGGCGTATGTCCTGCCAATTCTTAAGAAAGAAGATGCGGACCCCTCAGATCTAAAGAATTTTAGACCCATCTCTCTCCTCCCGGTACCGGCCAAAGTGCTGGAAAAAGAAGTTCAGAAGCAGTTGTCAGAGTTCTTGGAGAACAACCATCTTCTCCACGACTCCCAGTCGGGCTTTAGGACAGGATACAGCACGGAGACAGCTCTTCTCGAAGTGGCAGAAACCATACGGGAAACGGTAGATCAGGGTAGCTGCGCAATGTTAGTGCTGTTGGACTTGTCCGCAGCCTTTGACACTATGTCACACCAGATTCTTTTAGAGAGACTAGAGCTCCTGGGTGTGAAGGGAACTATTCTAAACTGGTTTCGCTCCTTTCTTGAGGGTCGGTCTCAAAAAGTGTTCCTTCGCCCGTTTATCTCCTCCACTAGACCCATTGACTGTGGAGTCCCGCAGGGCTCGGCATTGAGCCCCACTCTTTTTAATGTATATCTGGCCCCCCTTGCTTCGCTGATTGAACAATGTGGTGTGAAGGTTGTCTCGTATGCTGATGACACTCAGCTGGTGTTCTCATTTAAAGAACACACGGAGGCAGCGTTCACGAACTTCAAACAGTGTCTGCGAATAATTTCATCTTGGATGACAGACAGCTGTATGAAGTTGAACACTGAAAAAACAGAGGTCCTGTTCTTCAATCAACTTTCTCCCCCACAGTCGGAACTCTGGTGGCCAGCTGAGCTCAACCCCCCTCCGCTTCCGGTGAGCTCAGCTAGGAACCTGGGGTTCAAGTTTGATTCCAGCCTATCAGGTCGTGCCCAGATTTGTAAAGTCTCTTCTGCTTGTTTTTGGAAATTGAAAAGCTTGCGGAGATTTTTGCTCTTTCTGCCAATGGACTGCAGAAAAAATGTGGTCCATGCTTTAGTCACATCCCAGCTTGACTACGCGAACAGTCTCTACTTGGGGCTCCCAGATTATCTGATCAGGAAACTACAGATTATACAAAACGCGGCAGCTAGGCTGATCAGAAACGTACCACTTCGCCACCACATCTCTCCTCACCTGCGGAGCCTTCACTGGCTGCCGGTTAAGAGGCGGATCGAGTTTAAGGCATTGACATTTGCCTTCAGATCGACCAGAGATTGTGGTCCCCAATACTTGAAGCACAGACTCCGGAGATATCACCAGACTAGATCTCTGAGGTCAAATCACCAGGACTTACTGGTGATTCCGCGCTTCAAAAAAAGCCAGGATTGGGGGTCGTGCTTTCTCTGTGAAAACCGCCTCCCTGTGGAACTCTATGCCGGAGCACCTTCGGAAGGCGAAGTCAGAACTCCTGTTCAGGAAGGCCTTAAAAACTTGGCTCTTTAGCCAAACTTAAAACCCTGTCCAGTCCCTAAGCCCACGCCCGCAATGTATCTGTCGCTAGCGCCGGGACACTTCCGTTGGAGGTAGCTGTGCGCTTTATAAACTGCAATAATAATAATAATAATAATATTGTGTACATGGTAATGGAGAGTGGTGCTGCAAGTGTATGTGTGGATGTGATGAGGGCCGCACATGTGTGTTTGTATATCTTGCCTTGTAATGGTATGTGTTTCGGGCTGGGGCTCATGGTACAGAGATGCTACCCCATCTAGATGCACCAGATGTGTCTTATGACATGCTTGTGTGTTTGTAAGTTATGAGAGATGGACATGTAGTGTGACAGGTGTGTTGTAGGGATCATTCCTGCATGTGTTGATTTAATTCACAACTTGTGTTGAAGTTGACATGTGCATATGTGTAGATCATGTGTATGTGTGTGGGCAGTGAGAATTGCCACAGTTAATCTGTGGCTGTGTCAGGTATCTGATGAAGCTTGCTGTCTGCCAATGTATGTTCATGTCTGCTTTTTGTGATGGTCACCGTCAGTACACTGGTGTGTGCAGTACCTATTTGCATCACAGGAGGAGTAGCCTCCACCTAGCTTTGGCTTCTGTAAGCCTTGTGTGGGAATAAGTACAAAGTAGCACTTTGTAGTCAGTGTTGGCCAATGTTTGTTCCTTAATGACCTGTGATGTTGGCCTTAAATCAAATGGAGGTGGTGGTTGCTTCTGATGTAAAACTCATGATACAGGAACATTGGCTGACAGCACATTACTCAGGGGGGAGATTGTCCCCTCAAGTACATATGCATGTAGGTGTGTTGATATGCAACCTGTGCTCCAACTGGACCAGATATACATCGATGCACTTCACAGTAGACTACACACACATGTGCAATCAAGGCATTGTGACTTTGACTGACCAAGGTGTGGGGGGACCAGGAGAGTGGAGTCATTGTGATGAGATCCCTGGTTGTTGTCTAGAGCCTGCACTGTGAGCAAACTCACATGTGACACATGAACATTTCACCCAGTTCCATTTGTGTTAGCATCATCAGCATGTTTTGATTCTGTCATCTGGTTTTGCAAGTGTGGGCCTTATATGTGTCAAAGAGTGCTCCCATTCAGGACATTGTACCCTGCCCTATAGCCTGCAGGCAACACGTCTCCTTGACGGATTTCAGGATTCAGAGACAGTGTTCAACTGACAAATGTGGCCAATGCATATTACATTATGCACACGTACACCATCCTCACCAGATGTACAAATTTCTCATGGCTTGTATATAGCTATGTGTATTTTGTTTGTGAGCCACAGATTGACCCCCCCCCCCGGCGGTGTCACCAGTGCAGGCAGATTATCTTACATATTTGTCTGTGCATTAGTGCCTATAAACCCTGTTGTTTTTCCTCTATCTTCCAAGTCTTCTGCAGTACACACTCTGCATTGTCAAAATCACAGTAGTGATGAGCTGCACATAATGCAGCTTTTATAGGTAGATGCAGAGTTGCTGTGACTGACATGCAAATAAGTTGACAGTGTAAATGTTTTGAACAGTAGTTGTGTGCAACGCCCCAAAGCCACACATGGTGAGTGTCTCCTACATTGTTGTTGGTCCATGCTTTTCTACACAGCAAGTAGGAATGTGGTCTAGACATGTAGCACTGACAGCTGTGACACAACCACTTCTGGTTTGTTGTAGTGGGAGGCTAATGTTTCAATTTTGTGTGTCTGTGGACTTGTGTGTGCTCAGGGCCAGTCTCCTCTGTGCTTCATTGAACACCGACTCATAACAATGACATCCTGCAGTGAGTAGGTGTACTCCTGTTGCCCTGCAGGGTTTAAGTATGTGTTGTGGTGGACAGATGCTGTGACTTTGTGTCACATACATATGTGTGTCTGTCACCTCTTGTTCCACCAACAAATGTGTGTTTGTCCTAGGATGTGGGGTGCTGGGTGTACCTACATGATACTAAGATTCCACCATTGGACATACACAACAGTACATGGACCCATTTTGTACTGTGATCACAATGATGGCTGGTCAATAATGGATTCATCGTCATACAACCAGTGATTACTGCTGTTATGGTGGCCTCTGCAATGTCACCTGTCAAGGGAGGTTTTGATGAGGGACGATGCTGCTGAGCAAGATGGGTGGTGTTTGGACTGGCATCATGTGCCTTGGATCCCGCCAAGGCCCCTACCTACAATGCGGCATCCCTGCACCTGCCATGCCCTATGAGTCATGTTTGTGTATGTGAGATGACAGTGATTCTTGCAAGGCACGTGACACAGTGCGCAACAGTGAATCTGCTAAAAAGTCTGGCCCCCATCCTCAATTTGCAATTCAGCGGCTCAGCAGACAGGATACTGGCAGCACAGTGCTGTGGCCTTTTGAGAACTGTGGAAGTGAGTCAGTCTGTTGATGTGGTTTTTGGTGTTCCCCCATGCTTGGCCCGCATGTGACTCTGGTGCACCCACTCATCAACAAATGCCTGATTGCACACATTGTCAATCCAAGCCCTATATGGAATACTTCCTTACTGGACTCAACACGCATATGGCTCAGTGGTGTTCAGCCCCCCGTCATGTGTGTCGTCCCAGGCTAAGCCAAATTCCACACTCATGCACATGTTGTGTTTGTTCAGCGATGTGTGGCTTGGTCAGTTGTCTTTGTGAATCTCCCCCCATATATTTTATCTGTCTTTGAAGGCCATCGAGTGGACGGTGTGTTTTGTTTATTTCTCTACTGGCCATGGGCCTTCTACATCGCAACTCGGCACATTCCTTAGGTTTGTCAGTAAACGTTGCTGCCACAGTGTGGAACTTGATGTCATCAAAACAGGACTTCGTGATCAAATCATTTGTTTTTGCCACTACTGGTAGCAGACATGCGTGTTGATGCTTTTTGGATGGTCCTATGTCACATTGTCCAATAAAAATTTGTTGGCAGTGTTAGCCCTCAAAAGCACAGATTGGCTGCACATGGCTAAGGGTATGTGACCCCCACAACGATCTTTGCCTCAACAGTGCTGTGGGTGTTTTCCCCACATACACCACTTGGTCACTACATTGCTATTGGTGTTAGCCCCCCAAACCCTAATTGTAGGACCATGCAGGGTGGCTGAGTCCCAAAATGACCTTTTTGACACTAAAGTGCTGGGGGCTTATCCCCACCAAAACCCTAATTGCAGGACCATGCAGGTTGGTGGAGCCACAAAATGACATTCTTGTTACTAAAGTGCTTGGGGGCTTAGCCCCCCAAACCCTATTTGCAGGACCATTCAGGGTAGTTGAGCCCCAAAATGACCTTTTTGTCACTAAAGTGGTGGGGGGGGGGGTTTAACCCCCCAAAAACCCTAATTGCAGGACTATGCTGGGGGGTTGAGCCCAAAAATTCACATTTTTGTCACTAAAATGTTGGGGGGGCTGTCCCCAATACCACATTATGGGTAAACATAGCTGCCTGTTTGCACACAAAAGCCCTATTTGGCATGACAATGCAGGGAGTATTAGGCATCCACCCCCTATGGGGTAGACAAGGAAGGGAGTGTTAGGCATCCACCACCCTACGGGCTAGACAATGCAACGGGAGTGTTAGGTATCCACCCCCCTAAGGGGTAGACAACACAAGGGGAGTGGTAGGCATCCACCCTCCTATTGGTTGGACAACACATGGGGTGTTTGGGCATCCATCCCCCTATGGGGTAGACAAAGCAGGGAGTGTTAGGCATCCACCCCCCTATGGGGTGGACAATGCAGGGAGTGTTAGGCATCAGGGAGTGTCAGGCATCCACCCCCCTATGGGGTGGACAACGCAAGGGGAGTGTTAGGCATCAATGTTAGGCATCCACTTCCCTTTGGGGTGGACAACGCAGGGAGTGTTAAGCATCCACCCCTCTATGGGCTGGACAACACAAGGGGAGTGTTAGGCATTCACCCCCCTATGGGGTGGACAAGGCAGGGAGTGTTAGGCATCCACCCCCTATGGGGTGGAACATGCAGGGAGTGTTAGGCATCGACCCCCCTATGGGAGGACAACGCAAGGGGAGTGTTAGGAATCCACCACCCTATGGGGTGGACAACGCAGGGAGTGGTAGGCACCCACCTCCCTATGGGGTGGACAACGCAAGGAGTGTTAGGCATCCACCTCCCTGTGGGCTGGACAATGCAACAGGAGTGTTAGGCATCCACCCCCGTATTGGGTGGACAAGGCAGGGAGTGTTAGCCATCCACCCCCTATGGGGTAGACAATGCAAGGGTAGTGTTAGGCAGCCACCCTCCTATGGGGTGGACAATGAGGGAGTGTTAGGCATCGACCCCCCTATGGGGTAGACAACGCAAGACAGCGCTGGGACACTCCCTGGAGTAGCCGCGCGCTCTACAAATAACCCATAACAAATAACCCATAACAAGGGGACTGTTAGGCATCCACCCCCTATGTGGTGGACAACACAGGGGGAGTGTTAGGCATCCACCCCCCTATGGGGTGGACAACGCAGGGAGTGTTAAGCATCCACCCCCTATGTGGTGAACAACACAGGGGGAGTGTTAGGCATCCACCCTCCTATGGGGTGGACAACGCAGGGAGTGTTAGGCATCCACCCCCCATAGGGTAGAAAATGGTGAGAGTGTTTGCCATCCACCACCCCCCTAGCCTCTACATTGCTGCAAGTATTCACCCTTCCCCAGTATTGACAGTGCTTTCTCACAAACTGTGTATTATGTTGCCTTTAGCGGGGTAGTGACGTTTTTGTGTGTGGTAGGTGTCTGACTTACCGTCTGTGACGAACGCATCGGTTAGGGTTGTAGAATCGACTAAGGCATACAGTATCGGGAAGACATGCAAGATTGGATACATGACTGCTCTGTCTCGTTCGCAGGAATCGTGTAGTGGCGCAAATCGGAGCTGAAATGACGTGACGTGCTGGAGGTGGCGTAGGAAGTACAGAAACTGATTGGGAAATGCCTCCAGACGATTCCATTCAGCGGAATCGGAGCGTACGAGTCGTACGGAAATTGGAGACTTTTGTTCATCATACTTCGTCATTTTGATGGACTGGCTCCTGAGAAGAGTCGGTCAGAAGGTAAGGCTACGGACATCTCTGGGAGGGCCTTCTGGACGAGATCAGAATCGGGCCCTAAGTGTCCAGCACCTTCCCTGAGTTTTTGTAGTTTGGAGTGGAAATAGTAAATTATATATGTTTAGTGTCCAGCACCTTACCTGAGTTTTTGTAGTTTGGAGTGGGAATAGTAAATTATAGATCTTAAGAGGCCCATTAGGATGGCGGGCGGACTTCCGTCTGCCCGCCACCCTAGCGGTGCTGGGACCGGCTGCCAGTGGTGCGGCGGTCCCGCACCGGCGATTAGGATGCCACCGCCACTGTGGCGGTGGCATCCTCCATTCCCAGCATTGTGGCGGGCGGTGCTGCGTGCATTGTCATGCACAAGGTGACAGGCACTGCGAGGTGCCTGCCACCATGTCCATAACAATGTGTGCACCCCCCACACCCCACCCCAATACCCGCAACGGGCCCCCGGAAGAGAATTCCGCATGCCTTTCCGCCGCCACAGAAAGGCATGTTTCCGCCCCATGTTAATATGGATGGCGGTGTCTAGCAGACACCGCCACCATATTAAACCCTTTTCCGCCCAGCCGTCTTGTCGACCAGGCGGAAAAGCGGCGGACGGTCTTCCCGTCCGCTGTGGTACCCCCGCCATACTAATATGGCGGGGGGTAAATGGGTGGCAGGCGGGGAAGGATGTAGGGCAGATCGCCTCCACCATGTGGGCGGTGGCGATCCGCCCTACATCCTAATGACCCCCTTAGTGTCCAGCACCTTCCCTGAGTTTTTGTAGTTTGGAGTGGAATAGTGTATTTTATATTTTCATTGTCCAGCACCTTCCCTGAGTTAATATACTTTGGAGTGGGTATAGTAAATTATATATGTTTAGTGTCCAGCACCTTCCCTGAGTTTTTGTAGTTTGGAGTGGGAATACTATATTTATATGTGTATTGTCTAACACTTTCCCTCACTAAATATAGTTTGGAGTGGGAATACTATATTGGAAGTATGGGTCGACTCTACCCTTAACTTTCAGGTTCAAACTAAAATGGTAGCTGGGACCTGTTTCGGACTCCTGCGTGGGCTCAAACCACTGTTGGGTTTCTTTGAACCCACAGTCCGTCAAGTCATCATCCAGGCCACCATTCTATCAAGGCAGCTCACTTTATCTAGGGGCAAATAAAGCTGAGATCCTCCGCTTGCAAAGGGCACAAAATGCAGCTGCCAGGACTCTACTTGGCCTGCCGAGAGCCTGTCCCACAACCAACGCCATCCGCAGACAACATGGGCTGCCGGTGGCGAAACGCATTGAGTTTAAGTCTCTCTGCATCACTCACAGAATCTTGAATCTACACTCCCCGGATATCTTAGCGAATCTCCTCTCATTCTACATACACACCCGTCAATTACGGGTGAGGAAAGTGCGAGCAGGAGGGCGCTCTCTCCACATCCTCACTGCGAAACTCTGGAACTCCCTTCCTGTCTGCATCATAAGCATCAACAATCACACTGCATTTTGTAAAGCCATCAAAACTCATCTCTTTCCTACATTATAGGCCCGGTGTTCTCTCTCTTAGGGCTCGATTCTGATGCGGGTTGGAAAAGCTTCCCGACCGAGGGCCCAATTCTGATGCAGTTAGGAACAAATGTTCCCATTGAAGTCAATGGGAGTTCAACCAAATCGTATCTGGAAACATCCGGATGCATCCTACTCTGCCGGTTGGACTTTCCCGATCCGAGTGGGTCGGAAACCATTTCCCAACCGATTCGGTCGGGAAGCTTTTCCAACCCGCATCAGAATCGGGCCCTCAGTCGCCTCTCTCTATATCTGCAATAGCCAGCGCTGGGACACCCCTTAGCTGGGGCAGCTGTGTGCTCTACAAAACCTATAACATAACATAACATAACATATATGCTTAATGTATAGCACATTTCTAGAGTTAATATAGTTTGGAGTTGCAATATCATTAAATAGAAGTTTAGTGATGAGTGCCTTTTCTGAGTTAATGTCATTTGGAATGAGAATAGTAAAAGATAGTTATTTATTTTGGAGCACTATTAATGAAAAAAATGTATGTTTAAGTGTTAATAGTATGTTATGTATGTTTATTAAAATAATGATTTATAACTGCAATTAAATTTCGGACAATTATTTTATTGCAAATATAGTTTAATGAAAACTATATAGGAAAAACATACATAATATTATTTTTTTATTTATTCATTTATTTACATTCAAAGACATAAAACAAAGAAATATAATGCATTTGTTTTTATTTACAATGTTTCATATATATTGCTATAAACCAAGAAAATAATAAATGTTTTATTGTTTGATATGTGACATATTTATTACATATTAAAACATAAATATACAATTTTTAAACATAGTAAGTATGAACATTTTTATAGTTTACATATTGTAGAAGTTGTTAAATATGTACATTTTATACAAACAAAAGATGCAGTTAACCACTGTTTTGAATACATTTTTTTATATATATTTTTTGTGCAAGTGTTATGTAATTTTTACATATTGTAAATATGCATTATAAAATAATATAGTTTACATCATTTATAACATACATTTTGTAACAATTTTTTCATTGTATTATTTTTTTATTCATTTGCATAATTGATACTACATAATACGTTTTGTATAATATTATTTAATATGTATAAAAAATAATATAAAAAACTAAGAAAGCATTTTGTAAAAGAAAAATAATTTTAAACGTAATACAATTTTTCATATTTTTAGCAAGTAGTACAATTTTTACTTACAATAATAAGTTATTATATTTTTTTATTATATAATATTATTTGTGTTGTAATATTTATTATTATAAATTTTACAATTTTTAATGTTTGAAACATTGTTTGTTATAACATTTATAATTTATGTTAAGTTTAATGTGCTAAACTATTTTTGTTATATCAATTAGGTGGCCATTTTTAAAACTTAGGGGCTCATTACGATGGCGGAACAATCGCCACCGCCGGGCCGACGGTGGTGATCGTTCCGCCATCATAAGGAGATTTACCCACCACCATATTAGGATGGCGGAGGGTATCGCAGCGGACGCAAAGTCAGTGGGGGGGTGCATGGGGGGTACCACTCCATTTCCATGCACAAGGTGGCAGGCACCGCACGGTGCCTGCCACGTTGTGCATGGAAATGCACAACATGGCCATTTGACATTGCTGTGGGTGCTGCAGCCAACAGCACCCGCTGCAATGTTAAATTCCCAGATGCGACCGCCGTGGTGGCGGTCGCATCATTATCAGGGGTGCGGGACCGCTTAATGGCAGGTGGGTGGTCCCATTACCACTAGGATGTCCGCCCGCCATCCTAATGACCCCCTAAGTTCTATTTTCTAGGCTATCGGTGTTGTTTTAGGTCATTTCTGAGGGGAGGAGCTCAGGGTTGAAAGCTGCGTCACATTGGTTACGGTAAGTTTAATTTACTTACTTTTAGACTTAATTTAGGAGTAGTACAAAGGTAGTTAGGTAGTTTATAGTGTATATAAGGGACGCGCCTGGAAACCGCCTGAACTGTCCTGCTGTTTGCCGGCCTGGGGGACCACATCGGCCATAATCCTTCGCTCCCTGGAGGGAGGAGCACTGTTGCTGACAACGCGCTCATAAGCGCCCAACACTACTGCGGCGCGGGACGCGCCTGGAAACCGCCTGAACTGTCCTGCAGTTTGCCGGCCTGGGGGACCACATCGGCCATAATCCTTCGCTCCCTGGAGGGAGGAGCACTGTTGCTGACAACGCGCTCATAAGCGCCCAACACTACTGCGGCGCGGGACGCGCCTGGAAACCGCCTGAACTGTCCTGCAGTTTGCCGGCCTGGGGGACCACATCGGCCATAATCCTTCGCTCCCTGGAGGGAGGAGCACTGTTGCTGACAACGCGCTCATAAGCGTCCAACACTACCGCGGCGCGGGACGCGCCTGGAAACCACCTGAACTGTCCTGCTGTTTGCCGGCCTGGGGGACCACATCAGCCATAATCCTTCGCTCCCTGGAGGGAGGAGCACTGTTGCTGACAACGCGCTCATAAGCGTCCAACACTACCGCGGCGCGGGACGCGCCTGGGAACCGCCTGAACTGTCCTGCTGTTTGCCGGCCTGGGGGACCACATCGGCCATAATCCTTCGCTCCCTGGAGGGAGGAGCACTGTTGCTGACAACGCGTTCATAAGCACCCAACACTACTGCGGCGCTGGCCGCGCCCGGGCAAAGCCCGGGCTAAGGGCGGGCCCGTCCTTGCCCGTCATTGCCAGGAAGAGGCAGGGCAGGGCCACCCCTCTTTCATTTACCATGTAAGAGTCTCCTAGCCCCGAACTTAAGGTACTGTTTCCTCTGCTTATTGTGGTTTCATTAGTGACTTCCTTATTGGTCAGTTGGTAGACTTGGACCTTGCCTTACTTGCTTGCTTTTGGATTGTACTATTGGACTTTTAAATGCTCAAGATTTATTGCCGTTTGCAATTTTCACCCGGGTTGATTTATCTATTTGCAAGTACTGGGTAACTCGCATTACTTTTATTGTGGTTATCAAAGTAAACTTGTTTCTTTTTAATAGGTATGGGAAAACGGAAAGCCATGGAGAGCGTAGAGGTGGGGGGGACTGGGAGTTGTGGGCTAGGCAAGGGGAAAAAGGCTAAGAAATCTCGCAAACATGCCGCCAATAATTGTGTTCTCGACAGAATAGACACACTAATTAATGAGTGCGAGACCATACTGGTGTCAGATCCCGTGGGTCCGCATAGTAATAACAACTTAAACCCCTCTGATCCAAAATCCCCTGCCCGTCCGCTTACCGTTGCTCCCATGTTCCACAAACACGCTAGTAAACGAATTACCAACCCGAGCGTCAATAAGGATTGTGATCTTGCTGGGGTACAAGAGAAGGTTGTTCTTGACCCTGATGAACTAGCTTGCAAGCAAGCGTTTCCAACGAAGCACAACATTTTATGCTCAAATAGATTTGCCTTGCTTGCAACCTCTTCTGACATAATATGCGAGCAAGTCACACCACCAAGCATATTGCAAGGAGGTAGCAATGTAGAGCAATCATCTCCTGACATACTTGGGCCTATTGATTCCCTTAGGGCTGAGTTTATAACATTGAAAAGTTTGATTAAAGAGCTTACACACCTGGTGAAAACATTACTTCCTTGGGCTCAAACGGTACACCAGGAGCAGGCACTTGCACAAACTCAACAAACTCTCACCCTGGCTGGCCCACCAAGCACTGCAGGGGTAGATTTGGGGCAAAGTGTATCTACACTCCTAAAAAACTCAGTAAATCATAAGCTTTCTGGCTCTACACCTGTAAGAACGAATACTCCTGAGCCTAAGATAACAAACAACTTTCCCACACTATCTGTGCCAAAAAAAGGTCAGGCCGTCTCAGGAGGCCTTTGCAGACCAAGAGACACCATGTGGCCTGCGAAGGTTCCACTACAACTCCGACAACGGAGAGATGTATACTCACTACCGCCACTGCCAGGCCCTAATATTTACATGATAAATGTACCCAAACTTGGCCCACATAATGACACGGAAAGTGCGGACTCTTTGACCAATAAGGTCATACATTGGATACGCCACACTAGAGGTTGCCGCTCAGTGATTCGTGAAGATATCACTCGGGCACGCAGACGCACTAAGACGCACTATCCCTGCTCAACCTTATGACTGTATCGAGCTCACCTTTTCCAATGTTGACCTGGCAGAGAACCTTCTAGCTTTGGAATTTAGAACTTGCGCCCCTGCTACTTCAGCCATACAGTTTAGGCGAGATCAAGCATTTCCAAGGGACGGGTCGCAATCCCAACTTGAGGGGGGCTCGATGCTCGAAACAGTAGATTGACTGCTTGATGAGCCTAGTTGCTCATCATGGCATGAAACGATGATGGTCAGCCAGACTCATAAATTGTACGAACCTTCTGTTCCCCTCCCCAGTAAAAGCTCATTGGAGGAAATAGGGGGGTGTCGAATCATTTCCCACAGGGCTTGCAAGAGACTGTCCCCTACATGATTCCCGATTTATTAACAACACCAGACCCTTTAGACTTATCTTGCACCTTAACTCCGTATTGTATACATGAGGGGGTCTCGGCCTCACGTCCACAACAGCTAAAAATCTTATTGTGGAATGTGGCAGGTTTACTAAACAAGCTACTGCTGCCGCACTGGAATAATCTTGTAGAAGGCTTTGATATATGCTTATTCCAGGAGACGTGGAGTCTGGTCCCACTCCACAAATCTGGCTACACTTGCTATTGCATTCCGGCAACTACAAAGGAGAGAGGGCGCCCGTCAGGAGGGCTGAATATTTGGGTGAGCATTACTTTAGGCTGTCAAATCACTGTTCAATCGACCACAAGTTCTGATATTTTGAGACTAACTATTAAAGGTCCCAGGGGAGGAGGCACACTGTTCAATGGTTCAATGTTTATATTAGAGGAACCAAGGGAGGACAACAATCACCCATTGTTACACTTTTAGACCATTCCCTATCCAGTTGCAAGCCCGAAGCGAAAATTATAGTAGCAGGAGATTTGAACTGCACCTTTGAGCCTTTGAGCTCAGAGGACATGCTGGAGCTGGAGGATGGTGATGCAAAATGGTCGGTCCCCCCTCTTAATATTTCCCCTATTAAAAAGTGGTCCCCGCTTGCAATTCAACTTAATGCACTAACCATCGAACATGGCCTTAGAGCTGCTAATGGCAGAACTCACTCAGACACACATGGTGCAAACACTTTCAATAGAGTAGGTTGCCCTTCACGAATAGATTATATCTTAGTGGACGTAAAATTGCGGGCCCAAATGTTAGACATGTATGTGGGCACCACAACAGACAGCGACCACAACCTCTTTGTTTGACATCTGAATTGCTCTGGGCCACCCTGCCCTCGCACCAAACTAGGAGGGCCACAGCTTCGGTTATAGACATCGTTCCTTCAAACTGTAAAAGATATCTGAAATGGCATAAGATTAGCGCACACGAAATAAAATCATCTCGTGTTAAGGAAGTTGTCTCCTCTGGTATTCAAGCCCTCCAGGCAACCCTATTGGCTGCCGAACCCTGTGTAGGAGCTTTTTTAGCCCACTCCCGTACCATAGATCAGCTGAGCACTCTTTTTTTAGCCACCCATAATTACGCCAACATAAAGGCACCCCGACAAAGACAGCACCCGTGGTACACTAAAAAATGCAGACTAAATAGACAAGCATTGGCAGCCGCAATCAGGTCTAAGAACTCCGAATCAATCAAACTAGCGAGAAAGGAGTATAGGGCAGCCCTCCACGAGGCTAGAATAGAGTGGGACGAATCTCACTGGAAGAATTTGAAAGACGCCAGTCTGGAGAAGAACAAAAACCAGTTCTGGTCCCTTGTCAGTAAGGGTATTAGCAGAGATTCTGCCTCTCTGTCTGACCATATTACAAGGCATGAATGGCACGACCACTTTAGGAAATTGTATTCCGCTCCTGATGATGAATGTCTGGAGGAGTTAAGCGACTCCACAGACATTCCTCCGGCGGGGAATATGAGTAACCCCTTTTCGTTGCCAGAAATTGAAATGGCAATCTCAAAGATAGTGTCGGGAAAAGCCCCTGGACTCGACGGTCTTCCTGGCGACCTCTTTTTGGCTGATCCCAGGAACTGGTCGCGTTATATCAAACTTCTGATCAACAGCATAGCCAATGGATCCCCAATTCCCGACTCTTGGAAAGGAGTGCTGGTGGTCCCGATATTTAAAAAAGGGGACAGGGAAGATCCATCAAATTATAGGCCAATAAGCCTAATTGATGCCATGCAAAAGTTGGTAGGTAGGGTCCTCCTCCAGCGAATACAGACCTGGGCTGAAGAGGAGGACATTCTATCCCAATACCAGGCTGGGTTTAGAAGAAACACAGACACGATTGACCAAGTCTTCAGGTTATTACTCATATACTGGAAGGTTGTTGTTATTGGTAAGGGAAGCCTTTACCTTGCTTTTATTGATTTGAGAACAGCTTTTGATCTTGTTCCCAGGTTAAGACTGTGGCAAACGCTGAGGGACCTGGACATCCCCCCTCTCCTTCTTAACTTTTTAATTCGATTGCACGAAGGAAACTTCGCCCAAGTCAGGTGGGGCCCCCAAGGGGAAGTTACAGAAAAGATCCTAGTTAGCAGAGGAGTCCGCCAGGGGTGTGTCTCGGCACCTACCCTGTTTTCCTTGTACATCAATGGGGTGGTGAGATTTCTTCAGGAGATCCCGGCAGATGCACCAATCCTGGCGGGTGAGAAAGTTCCAACACTGTTGTTTGCTGATGACACCCTTCTGGTGTCGAAAACCCCGTTTGGGTTGCAAAAACTCCTTAATCGATACCAGATATTCTGCGACTCCCGGGGCCTGGTTATTAATACAGGTAAGACAAAATTCATGGCTTTTAATCCCCACAAGACTTTTAAAAATGACTTAATTTTAAATAATACCCGACTAGAGAGGGTAAATGTGTTTGACTATTTGGGCATCTGCCTCTCTGATAAAATGCACTGGAAGCCGCACCTAGCTAAGATGTTATTGAATCATAAACGTGCTGCTGGGGCTCTTAGTAAAGAACACCGGGCCTCCTATAGTAGGCCGGTAGCTCCAGCCCTTGTAATCTACGAAGCTAAAGCCGTTGCCGCTGCGTTGTACGGGGCGGAGTTATAGGGCTTCGAAAACATCGAAGATATTGGCAGGTCCGAAAATAAGTTTTTGAGGGATCTGGTGATGCTTCCCAGTAACACTCCATTAACCCCCTTGATGTTCGATATGGGCAGACGGCCGCTCAGAGATATTGCAAAATTGCGCCCTCTTCTCGTTTGGGCATGAGTGCTGTGTACCCCAGAGCTTGCTAATTATGCTGCGGCCCTAACAGAGGTGACTAACTTAGACACAGGGCACAGGGTCAAGTGGATATCCAATGTTAGAAGGTTGTTATCCAAGCTGGGTCTCACGAAGCATGGGAAACTCAGGATCCACCCAACAAGGCAGAGCTTAAGCATATTTATTGGAACTGGGTTGATACTAAAGAATTGAGCAACCCAGAATTGGGGAGTTTGACAGAAGAGTTTTTTTGCCACAAACAGTGTAGAGGCTTAGAGCCTTACCTGGATACCATCCAGACTCCACGCGATAGACAGTTATACATGCAATTCAGGCTGGGCACACTCCCAATCCACTCAATAAGCTTGTCTGGCTTATTCCGTTGCCAGCTGGATAAAACCGGTCTGTAAAATTATGGTTACACGTGACCATAGGACCGCTCTGCGTATCCTAAAAACCGACCCAGGTGTGCTTTTCTCATGTGGGGTGGTGAAGTTTTTGACCGTGCCTGGATTACCAGAAACAAAGCATTGAAGGGCACTAGTACGTTTGCTGAGGGATAAATATCTATGTCAGCTTATTTTTTACTATCTAAGTGCTGTAACATTTTTCGCCCTGAGATATATTTCTCTACTTCTGGTTGATTTCGTACATCTCCCCAGATATGCTTGCATAACCGTTCTAACTCTAAAGCTTTGTATTTTATGTCTGGTTGTGCGTCCAAGCTCATTTTTTTACCCTTCTATAAGGTTTTATATACAGCTGTTTTTAACCTTTTAAACTTTTTAATCAATTTTCAGGTCTCAAAAGTTTTATTAGTATCTTTTTAGCTATTTTGATAATTCCGTTAAATCATGTATTTATATTAATGTGACATACTGTATATTTTTTAATGTCTGTCTGTGTTTTTTGTCTGTTGCTTTTATGATTCTAGTAATCAAAATAAAGCATTTGATGATGATGGTATATAAGGTATGGATTTTATGTTTGTTCTGAGGTTTCATTTGTAGCTTAGCATATGTGGAATGTAGTTAGTGCATTGATATTTTGGTGTTATGGGTTACAATATTTATTAAATTATATTTAGAGTACGGTGTAATTAGTATGTTTGTGTGTGTTTTTAAATAATATTACTGTATGTTTGTGCGGGAGAGATTGTGTTTTTTTTTCACAGGTATTCGAAGTTTCTAAATTGGCGTTGGGAGAAGGATGGCGTTTTTTTAAAGGAAATGTGTATTATTTTCGTGTAAACATACTTATTTTACATTTCCTTTATTTTTTGGGTTTTCTTGGAGCGCATCTTGTTTAACTTGATTTTTCGGGTTTTTTCTGGTTCTACCGTATGGATATTTTGTCGGCGGAGTTTGTTTTACACAGTTGTATTTTTCCATTTTGTTTTGGGAATTTTAACTAAGTATTGGAATATCTATACGTTTGGATTTGTTTTGGCTGCCTGGATTATATTTATCAGCTACAAAAACGTAAGTTATTTTAAATTATTTATATTGGGAGGGAAATGTTATTTGTATAATTGTTAATGATATGTTTTAAAGATATAAAATATAACATATATTTATTATGTCAATTAATTTTTAATCATCTTTAAAGTTAATTGACATTATATTTATATTTTAGAAAAATGATTATTTAAGAACTCAGTTTACATTTACGAATTTTCTATGTATATGTATTAATGTTTTAAAGTAGGGTTTTTGCTATTGTTTCTAAATATTCTAGCCCTTTAGTGTTTGGGTAGAGTCTGACTTTGTATTGTAAGTACTCGTACACTGTTTTAGTTTGTTTAGGTAATTTTGGACATAGCTGTGTTATAGATTGTTCTAGTCTTAGTTGTTAATAGCTTTATTCTTTTTGGATTGATTCTAATAATTTATGTAGGGTTGGTTGGGTTCTGCCTGTTGTGACTTGGAAAGCATTATGCCATCCTTCTACAGCGTTATTAGTTTTAGCTTCTTTATTTAGGGTACTGTTGTATACATTCCTCCATGGAATGTGGAATTTTGCCTGCCTTCTGTGTCCAGATCTGTGTCGCCTTCCCACCCAAGTATCCCTGAAATAGTCGAGTAGGGGACTTAGTTTATGTTCATTTGTTTGGTAGTAGGGGCTTTCTAATAATAAATTGCAGTGTTCTGCTACATCAGTTATTGGGACATAGGCTAGTGCAATTAGCTTTTTAATTTCATATGCAAAATTGCTATTAGTTGCATATTCTACACTCAGGGGCCGATTCCGATTTCGGACGGAAGGGCTCAGACCGACGGTCGGAGCCCTTCCGCCCGAATCGGAATGTGCCGGCCGGATTCCTTTCCAACCGAGCCATTCCGATGGGATCGGTCGGAAAGGAATCCGACTCGGATTTCCGGATGGCTTACGACGGGCTCGCCATCCGGAAATCCTTCAGTACTCCCCCGGCCGCCTCTTTACGACCAAGGGAGTCCGATGGCAGTTTTCCACTGCCTTTCCGGCACGAAAAGGAAGTCGGAAACTGTCTTTGGGGGCCCCCAGTAGGGCCCCCATAGGTGTGAGGCCGCCGAATGGCGGCCTGGGGGCACCTATGGTGCCCCTCTCTTGATCCCTGCACCCAGTGGCAGGCACCTTGGGGTGCCGGCCACAGGGTGCAGGGATGAACTGCACCCCTGCTTTTCACAATGCAAGCATGCATTCAGCTCGGAATGCATGCTCCCATTGTGAAGTATACGAGTGCGACCGAACAGGGTTCGGTCGCATAGTACTTGCAGGGCTGTACCCGACGACAGCAGGTCGGTTGGTTACGGCTCCTGACCGATGTCGGACGGACTTGAGTCCGTCCGACATCGGAATCGGCCCCTAAGGGTAGATTTTTGACGGTGTCTCCATATAGATTGATTAAAGTAGTAATAACAACCTTGTATTGCTGTGTGAGAATAGATTTTTAGGACGGCTTGAATCATTGCCTGTTCGAAGTCTATTATAATTTTTTTGAGGGTAGTCATTATTAGTTTCTTGCTTTACTTTCGTTACTTTTGTTAGGAGTTCTAAGTAGGTTTGTTTGTTCGTTTGTTTGTTTGGAAACAGGGCATATATAAAGGGGATGTTGGAATTGTGATATTGTCCATGGATAGTGTATAATTGGTAAAATGGTTTGGGACATATTTTAAATGTCCCATCCATCATCCGTTTTTTACAATTTTGTAGTTTAAGTATGTTTGTGGGAGTTGCAAATATTATAAACCTTTTTTCAAGGATTTATTATCATAAAAAAGGTATTGCTCTTTGTTATGACTTAGAATGAGTTCAGGTGGTATTTCAACTTCACTGAAAGTTTTGGGGGCAGGTGGGGTGTTCATAGTTGACATTTTTGTTCTAGCTATTAATTTTTTTAACATTGGGATGGAGGGTAATTGGCCAGTTATGTGTTCTGGAACTCATGGTAGTATGTCCTTTAGTATTTCAGTAGTAGGTTTTGCAGAGCTAGTGCTAGTTTCCTTAAGAGTCTCCAAAGCATCTCTTACATCTATTTCTTCTATGTTAGGGGGGTGGTTATGTTCTTTAACATTTAAGACAATAGTTTATTTTGTTGCAGCCCTCCCACAACATGCATTTGCATAATATTTGCAACATTTCCCAAAAATGTGGTCGCCTGATTGTTTTTCGTGGGTGTAGACATATCCCATACAGCATGTGAAGTAATGAATTTTGCACCTTCAGTCATTTTGATGTTTCAACTGCTATGAGAAATTTATATAAAAAATGTTACATATATTCTAAATGTTTTTATTGTATTACAGATTTTTATAAAAACAATTATACTTACATGTTTTAATCAGAAGAACTTTTATGACGTTGAGATGTTCCTGTTGGTGATTGGCTTTAGTGTTTCTGTATACTTTCTGTAGAAAAAATATATAATTGTAATTAATTTGTTTATGAGCATTTTCTGTATTTTGGGGTTTGTGTGGTTAGTGGGGTGTTTGGGTTAGGATTAATAGTTAATGTATTAGTATAATCTTAATTTATACTTACTTTTTTGCAAGGTGATTTTTTGATGTTTGTAGTTTGTTGAGTGTCGTTTGGAGTTTCTGTAGAGGAGATATAATTGTAAAAAAAAAAACATAAATTATTCAATTATTTCAACAGTACTTTACTTACCTTGTTTTGAGTTATAACATCAGTTTTATAATTTACTTA
Source organism: Calotriton arnoldi (assembly GCA_963921515.1). Classification (NCBI taxonomy): domain Eukaryota; kingdom Metazoa; phylum Chordata; class Amphibia; order Caudata; family Salamandridae; genus Calotriton; species Calotriton arnoldi. Next base: position 316,024 of record CAWUFW010010572.1, read on the forward strand.
CTATGTAAAGTTGCAATCTGAGTTTTCAATGTGGCAGTCTGATGTTGTAGAATGAATCCGGCAGAGATTGTCTTTATTCTTGTGTTTACTGCTGTAGCATAAAAAAATGTAAATTTTTCTTTAGTTTATATAGTGTTTGTCTAATTGTTCTTTAAATCTTATTGGTTTATTTTAGTTGTAGGTGCTTTTTATTGGCTGTTATTAATGTTTGTCAATAATTTTGGCAGTTGTTTCCTTATTTGGGAAACACTAATTAATGTTCAGTTAACCATTTTTTTATTTTTGTTCATCTAAAAGTATGATAGTATATAATTTGTAATTTATGTTCTATTTTACGTGTGATGTTAATTATTTTTATATAATCTGTTTGTAAAAAGTAATTAATTTGGTGGTTTACTTATATTAAAGTTATTTTTTAATTTATAATTTATTTATATTTTAATTGTATATATTTAATATGTTGTGTGTGTTTCTGATATTGTTTGTATTTTATTTGTAATGTATTGTGTTCTTTGAAATAATTTTAAGGTGTCGATATTTTGGTATTGACGATAATTGTGTGGTCTATATTTTTGTTTTCGATATTTGTGTTATATTGTATGTTTATTTAACGTTAACAATATTAGTTTTAACGATAATATTTATTTCGATATTAGTTATATCAATGTTTGTGTTGGATGATATTTTTAGTTCGATACTTGTGCATTTTTTAAATAAGTATAGCATATCGATATTTATGTTATCGATATTTGTGTGGCGATAATTTTGTATTTCGATTTTATGAGTGTCGATATTATGTCAGTGATCCCTCCTAGTGCTAGCAAATGTCCTGGACTCCTCTGTGCCATTGTAGAAGGAAACCATTCTGCACAGGAAAGCGCAGTACTGGGCCACATGTCCAATGTACTGGGCATTGTAAAGCCCTCTAAAAGGGGCACCGCTGTGTTGGTGATGATCAGTACCCTTTATTCATCCATTGAATCCACTTGTATCATATTGTGGGGGATATTCACAACAAATGGCTAAAACTATCGCTAACCTCAGTTAGCGTGCATTTTCCTATTGCAGTGTACCGCAGTAAATTATCGCCATGTTAGCGGCGTATTCACAATACGCCGCTAACAGGCGATAGTTTCCCCTACCGGGTCAAATGTCTGGTGATAAGGTTAGCGTCACGGCGATAAAATTCATCACGCTACCGTGAAAAAAGTGGCGATGGGCCAATTAGCGACCAGGAACGTCACGCTAATTAGCGTCAGCACACCTTTTTTCACGTTAGGCGTGAAAAACCACTAGAAATTCCTGCTACGCAGCCCAAACACAAAAAAAAAGAAACATTTGAGAAGAACCATGGAGGAGCCTGGACCCAGCACAGAGGCCAACAACAACCCCACAAACACCCAGGAGGACCAGCCAGAGACCCAGAGGAAGGGGAAGGAGAAGAGGAAGACGTGGTTCAGTCAGCAGGAAAACCAAGTCCTGATTGCGGAGGTGACAGAACACCAACAACAACTTTTTGTCAGCTCCACTGTGACATTGCCAACCAAAAACGCAATATGGCAGTCCATCGTGGCCAAGGTGAATGCTGTTGGAGAGGTGAGGAGGACAGTGGACGACTGCAAGAAGCACTGGCATGATGCTAAGTGCAAGACCAAGCAGAAACTTGCAGCCAACAAGAAAGCAGCAATGCAGCCTGGAGTTGGGAGTCCAGCGCCACAGGAGGAGCTGGATCCGTTGGAGGAACAGGTGTCCCAAGTCATCATTGAGGAGACAGGATACTGCTCAACACGACCAGACACAACAGCAACAGGGTGAGTACCAACCAGGGACTGGAGGGACGGGGGGAGATGGGCCCAATGGCACAAATGCACAATTAAATATATTTTACAGTGCACACCCACAATGCCTGCGGATCATGTCCCGGATCCCCTTGGCCCTGGTAGCATAGACACATCTCACCCTACTCAACCAATACATTGCAAGACACATATTGGTGGGCACACACACCTGGAAATGTGCACAGAAAAGTCAAACAAATATAGTCCAAGTATCATATCAGACCACAAGATAAGGGCTATGTGAAAGAGCAAAGGCCCACATTGATTGGAGATGTGGCAGGCTGTCAAAATGGCCCTTTGCCTCAACACTACGCATCTGCATGTGCCTGTATGTTGGAGTTGTGTGCAAGAATGTGCATGTGCATCAAGGGTGACACAATTGCACATACACAATCTTACACACAACGCAGACACATGGGCACAATGCTGCATGTCTGCTGACACTGGTGCTGGCATGCCCACTCATGCACATAATCAGTCACACACACAGTACATCCACATGTTAAGTATCAGAGAGATGGGGCCCTGTGCAGACGATTTGTAAATGTGTGATGTTGAGGCAAGGGGGCCATGTAGACATCCTGCCACATCTCCAGTAAATGTGTCCGCCTGCATGTCCATGAGATGCAGTCATGTGTACACAGTGACGGCTCGCATCATGAGTCCTGTGGGGCGGTGGTGCGGGGCGGTTGTGCGGGGTGGGGGAGGGGCAGGATGGGGGTAGTGGAGTTGGACACACGACGTGCTGGAGTTAGGTAAGTAAATAAATAAATCCAACTAATTACCTTGCGCTTACTGCATCGCTAACTCGGCTGTGCAGCAAGTGCAAGGTAAATAGTTGGATTAATGTATTTACTTACCTAACTCAAGCACGTCATGTGTCCAACTCCACTACCCCCATCCTGCCCCTCACCTGCCCTGCACCAGCCCCCCGCACCACCGGCCTGCAGAACTCCCACTGCGAGCCGTCACTGTGTGTACACCAAGTGAGAAACCTTCTAGTGAGTCTGCATACCAGAAACACATGCAATGTCACAACAAACTGATCATGCAGCCAAATGGCTCAAACGTGCATATCCCACAATGCACACAAACAGCAGACTTCACTCAAAAGGTGATGTAATACAATGAGCAGGGGGGCTATGCCTACAACACCACAGGGCTGGGACAATGCATATCAGGAATGTGTCAACCAAATCTGTACTGCATGACTTGTCTGTGTGCCAGACTCACAGAACTACAATGTCCCTGTAAAGAAGTAAGACAACCAAAGTATGACAACAAGCAAGGATAGCAACATTGCAACAAATAATGACAACTAGCCCATGGCACACACACCCCTAAGGTCGAATTGCACACCTCCACTCCCAAGTGTACACATCTGCCATACAGAAAACACCATTCCACATCAGTCCTGGTGTTAGTTGCCCATGACACCATTATGTGCATGTAAACCTCTCTGTTTGTTAAGTAAATTGTGTCAGTGACCAAATATGCAGTCATGGTTGTTATCACCCACACGCACATCCATGCATTGAATATTCGTAACCAGGACAGCATGTATCATCCATGTGACCAGCTGCGTGTCACATACACAAACACACATCACCCTGCCATTTGCATCTGTTGGCAGGGTGGTGGTGACAAGGCCTGAGCACCACAAATATGCATTGGAAACCCACATCCATCTAATCCAGGGCCACTTAGACATCACACGTGGGGTTAACATTGAGGGCAATAGTTGTTGACACTGTCTGTCTAGCCAGCAACAACAATAGAAACTCACGCAGCACCATACTCACAATGGGTAAGCCAACAGGAGGGCAGTAAGCAATGCACACAAGACAAATCACAATAGACAAAGCTACCTGGATGCACATATGTACAGCATAGTGCAGCACACATTGAAACAGCAAGTAGACCTTAGTAGCCAATGCGCCTAAAGGGGGCCCTCCTCACACTTAACTAATCTTGCAACAAACACATGCACATGTGCAGTACACAGTAAAGGTGCGGGTCTGTGATCCACACTAACAATTCAAGTGACAGTGCATGATGAATACCATGCCTACACCCCATACATCTCCACATGGTGCAGGCCACGTCACTGAGGTGGCTGAGTGTGGCCCACATCCTTAAAGGAGCAGGTCACACTCTGACTTATCCTCGTGTACATACAACCCCTGACGTAACCAAGACATCTGCTTGAAAACAATGCACAAGTGTCCCAACTCTGACCATGACACATATTTACCCCAGCTTGCAACATCTCAGCATTGTAAATGCACAGAAGTGGAGGCCCACTGCCTGAAAGGGATAAGGGGCATTAAAACCAAAGCTGCAAGGGCCAGTATCCCTCAATGCAGCGCACACACATAAAAATCGGAGATCATCAACATTGAATTCAATGTGGGACAAACTGCATCACCTTCACAACTGAACAGAGGACACAACTGGTGCCGCCTGTGTGTTTACACTGACCAATCACATTAGTCATAGCTGTAAACTGAGATGACAATGTACAAGTACAACCTCATATTCGTGATGCAGTCGAAGAAGTCAACATCCAGCAACAAATAGGCAGCCCGTCCTAAACAGTCACAATGTACATTGTCATGCAGTCTGCTTGTAAACTCATCCAATGCATGATCAAACATGAAACACACAGTTAAAATGCATCTCCCCTTTACATTGCAGAGGGACAAACATCACCTCCTGAACATCAGCCTGTCCCACTCTTCACTGATGAAGAGGATGAATTCTCCACCATCAACACGGACACCCTCCAACAGCTGCTAGACCTCATCAACACCCCACCTCCAGGAGCAGGGCAACCCAGCTGCATCATGCAAACCCCACCCCCACACAAACCACAGAGCAGCAAGCACCTACCACCACGGCTGTCTCCCAGGACCTCCCGGACCCAAATCTGGAATTCCAACGCCGTGTGTTAGAGGTCCAGCAGGAGATGGCTCATCAGGTGCGGGTGGGGTTTGACAGCCTGGCGGCCAAACTTGATTCCGTATGTGGGTGTCTGAATTCCATCCGGGACCAGCTACAAAACATCACGGACACCCACAGTCTGCTCAATGCTCTTCAACACTCCATGACTGACATCGCTGGAGTCATGACTCAGAGACAGGAACAACTGTCCAGTCAGAGTGGCTCCAGTGATGGCAGCCAGAAGTTGGGCCACATGTGGAGGATAATGGAGAACATGGAGCGGATGCCGGCTTAACAAATGGCTGCCACGGCTGCACACCAGAGAGAAGTAGCTCAAATCTTCCAAGCCCTGCAGATCATCATCACTGCATTGTTGCAGCAAGGTCTGGCACAGATGAATGCTGCTGCTTCTACATCCACATCTCCGCCCCTGATGTGTCAGTGCCTCACAGTGCTGCAGCCAATCTACCACCACCCACATGTGAGGCACATGACACATCAGAGGACGAAGATGAGGATGAATCTGCCTTATTGGAAAGACACAAAGTGGCTGAGTGGTTACCTTGTCAAAGTGTCTGGAACATGAGGGAGTCAGGCGGCAACTCTACCCTCTCAGCATGCAAGCAAGGGCAATGGTGCAGTAATTCACTAGAGAACACATTTGCCTGACTCCAAAATGGCGGCCGGGAAGCACTACTGAGATGTAGTGCAAGGCCAGATCTCCAGTTAAGAAACACTGCATCCTACTGATGACGAGGGCGAAATCATACTGACCGCCTGCTGTTCCCCATATCTGCGCGGTCCTTGGGCTGGGTAATCACACTGACCGTGTGTGAGTTTGCCTTTTCGACGGCTGATGCGGACTGCAGTCGATACAAGTCCCTCCCGCCCGGACCCTAACACAGTAGACGGTCAGGGTTACGAAATCACCCCACGCACTGTAGCTATTCCTTGGGGGGCAACGATCTACCCTGGCAGAGAGAGCTCTCCGAGGTGTCCATATGCCACAAAAAAAGGCGACGAACAAGGTCACCACGTATTTCACAACATCCGACAAAAGGCAGGAACAGGACGCCAGTGGACAGACAGGTGCAATGGCGCCTCATTCTTGAAACAGCCCGGACGAAGGGTCCTCACCTCAGAGATCCCGAAATCGACATGGCTGCCCCAGCAGAATGGAGGAGAGGGCAGCTGGAACCGGCACCACACGGGGAAGCGGTGGCTCTACAAAAGTCTGGTGAGTGCGGCGTGCTGGGCAGGAGACCTGATCCGAGTGAAGGAACTCGGGGCCCATGGGCAGCTCGTAGGTAGCCCATCACTGAAACTGGCAAGCAACAGTGTGAGGGGGATTAGCACAATAAGAAAGAGCGCTACCGGAGGTATGGAGAGCGATACCGGCTGCTCCAGATAAGACGGTAGTGCCCTGCCTGACCTCAACATGGCACCCACTGCCCGACATCGTTTAATAGAAGAACGGGGAGAACGCTGCAGGATTCTTCTTCAGCCTTGTGCATAAACCTCTTGCGGACTTCTGAGTGATTTTGGTTGGCCCTACAACTTAGCAGTATTTCCGATCTCTATCAGCCAAAATTATCCATACCACCATGCCTGACACCCCAGGCGGAAACCTTAATTGTCTGTACATTCCGCGGTGCCCGAGCACCTTGGCCGATGCCCGGTGGAGCTGTCCTATGCAGCTATAGAGGAGTTTGGCTCTGGTTCACCCCTCGGCCGTCACCTACCCAGCTGGACTTCGGACATTGTTTTCCTCGTCTCCCCGTTGTGTCTCTTTTTACCTCCCCTGCCTCCTCCCTCCATGATTCTTTGTCTGCCTCCCCTTTCCCAGCCTTACCTTTCTGTGTCCCCTGAAGTACTTTATGTTATGCTATGCTTTAATAATCTCATGTAACTATGTTATACTGTTTTCCCTTTCTATGTTATGCGACGCTACTGAAACTGATGTAACTATGTAACAATGTTCTGAAACAATGTCCTACCTCATGTAAAGCGCTCTGATACATCCGGGTCTAGCCAGTGCTATATAAAACTTTTCAAATAAAATACATAAATAAATAAAAAAATAAAAAAGGAAGCGGTAGCATTCATCTATGCCAAATGGCCAGTTTCTACTTGGTTCTGGGCTCAGCATCATGCCCCGGAATACCACGATCCCCCAATACACTCTGTGACACTGACCTTGGACCTCGACATGGACTGCCATATTTTGTTTGGTTACCAATGACACAGCAATCAGACTGCTGACTGAACTCTTCCTCATCCTTTGAACTTGTCAACCCTAAAGGACTCTGTCTGGCCCTCCACTGGGCATCCATGTAATGTGGGGATTGCATGGCCAAGTACTAGTCCAGTCTCCAACTATGTCAACAGACATGTGAATAAATATTTCTAAATCACACAGATGTCTGTTGTCCATGACCAATCCAGCATAGCAGTCTCGCAAAATGTCAGAGCTGTGAATCCACCAAAAGGTACACCCAGGGAAATAATACAAATGTACATGTATTACTGTGATCCTGAGAGGCAGTGAGAGGACTGGGTATGTGTGGACCAGCTGTGCCCTCATTGCTCCAATACACCAATCTAGCAATATCCCAACTTAGCCCCACATCCATGAAGGAAATAGGAATGTGTTTAAAAAAGGCAAAGTCTGTTGAAGGCCACAAGTAGTGTCACCCTTTACAATTGCAGAAAGAAAATCTCCTGGCATATCTACTCACACTCTACAGGGTGGACGAAGCCTGTTGTGAAGGTGCATATTGCATTTCACATCCCAAGATGGTGCACACCATATACACATTGATGAAGATACGTAAGGGCACATGTCTACCAGCCAATAATTTAACCGCAATATCTGCCTCAGTGAAGTAGAGTTGGCAATAGGGACTCACCCTACAGTGGAATGCGTCAGTCAGCCCCTTCCTGTGGACGAACAATGCTTATTGACTTTGGAGCCCCACATGGTGTGACCACTGTGAGCGGGTAGGGCAATGTGACAAGGGATGCGTGGTGCATTGCACTGACCATATAGTTAGAAGCAGTGCCATCAATTCAAGGGTGGTATCACTATCAGCCAAAAGGTAATAGCTGGGAGAATTTGCCATGACACTGGCACAAGAGGGAGCAATGCAACATTTCCCCGCTTGTGTGCAGCAGAACTGTGTGCACGCACAAAAACTTTAACAGTGACAAAATCATGAATTACCAACTTTTGTGAATCACAAAAGGGATTTAGGGGAAGTGAGGTCAGTACATCTAACTGCACTACTCCTCAATGCCAGTTGTGAATACCGGAAAACGTAAACTCATGACTTACTCTCAGATGACTTAGGCCCACTGTTCTGCCATATGCAGTTCTCAATGGACCCACAGAAAGACTCCTACTGGCATGGCCCGGAGGTTCAGCCTCCATGCACAGGAACATGTAATTCAATTTAATCTGACACACTTGCACAACGCAGCAAGTGTGCCAAGGTCTTTGCAATGTAGATGGACTCTGCGCAAGGAGCATGTGAGATACAGGGCTATGACGCAATCTGTGGTACCCAGCGCATACATCCATCTCCATGATGGATAACAGTAGCTACTACAATATCCTCTCAATGCCATGTCCCTACCTTATGTTGTAAATGTGCAACAATGTGCTGGCCAACTCCGTGAGTCACACTTAAGATGTATAACTTCCCAAACAACTGCTCCTATACTAGGCCGTAAATCCTACTTGCCACCCTGTTATCCATGCAAGTTTACTGTGCTCACATCTAAGGTATCCTGACACAATCCATCCTGCTAAGTACCATGTCATGACCACACTTACACATTCAAAGTAGAATCCATTGATGATATGAGATGCATACAAGGTAAAAAGACACACTCCACTACATCACCCCTGACATAAGTGCAAGCAGAAATCCAAACTAGTAACCATTTATTATAAAATTAAACAATTTAGTTCTCCTAAACCAGGTATATTCATAACTACCACTAATCTAAAATAAACTAACTAGAATTAAGAGAAAAAGTACCTAAACTATCTACCCTAATTAATCCTAAACACGCAAAACATATCTAAGAAATCAACCCCCCTCCCACCCATAAGGCACATCACAAGACAGGACAAAGACATCTAAGCTATACATAAACTAACTACACATTTAACCTACACAAAGATACATTTTTTGTTTTTTATTTTTTTATTTTTTCCAAAAAGACATCAACCCTCCACCCAAAGGAAAAATAAACTTATCCCCAAATAATATACAATAATAAAATTCTATAACTACCTTAAAATCGAACACTAACTATACCTACACTAAAACTACACTACCTAACACTTAAAATACTTACCTAACACTACCTAAAATACAAGATAAATCATTCGGGGAAGGGAGAAGAGGGGGATGGGGCACAACATGTCCAGACATTACGGTAGTCCAAGGTGTTTTTTTATGTCCTCAAGGTGCCTTGTCTGCTCAGCCATTTCCCGCCTCATCTCGGCCAGCAGCACGTTATTGTCCATAATGAGCCTCCTGTCCCAGACAGTAAATGGCATCACCTGATCCGCAGGTGCAGGTGGGATTGTCCCTTGGGTGGGGGTTGTTGTAGGGGGATGGGACACTGACTGTCCATGCTAGGACCCACCACTGACGCCAGAGGGGCCTGGGATGGCCTGTGTGCCACTGCGTCTGCCATGTGTTGCCACCTCGGTCACCGATTTCCACATACCAGCCACCCGGTCCTCCTGGTACCTCCGCGCCATGTTGCGGTACCCTTTTGCGACCTTCTTAATATGTAGGTACTGCTCCTTTCTCACCTGGAAGGCATATGACTCCGCTGGCATCATGTTGTCTGTAACATGTGAACAATGGGTAATTGTGAGACATTTAGACTACGTCAATGTTCTCCATTCAAATCTATAATGCAAGATCACTTCAACATGGGAGCCTACACTCTAGCGTAACTATGTGAAGTCAAAGAGTGACCTGGACAACTAAATGTTGAATCCTGGATCACTGACTACATGCTGGGGAGAATGACATGACAGTGCATGGCATGGGACATGTACTGTAACAACCAAACTAGACTGACAGTGTCAAATGATGTTGCCATGACATTCCCTGACTGAGGGTGATATGTACAAGGAATCGGAAGAGGGAGGCATTAGCCCTCGGTGTGTAGCACCACCCTCATCCTCTCCTGTGACACAGTGCTGCATCATATGTACAATGCTCATGTGCAGCCCTGTGTGTCCCACAGCAACTGTGTGCAGTTCATCAAGTCAGCGCTAACACAGGCACTCTTGCAGAAGAGTGCAAGGGTGTCTGTGTTTAGGGGGCTTGTTAATGTGTAGGAAGGTTACCCTACGTGCACAGGAGCGATCCTGGGACAGCCCTACTCACACTTTCATCCATGCTGCATCATGCAGCACACATGGAAACACATTGGGTGGCTGAGCATGACTTGTACATGAGGCGCTGTCCCTCTCTCCACCACTACTTCACAATAGGTAACGCGATGCTGCTACAAAGAGGGAATCATCCTTTCCTCTAAATTGTCACTCATGCATGTCTTGGATCCGCTAATATCACTCCGTAGTAAAGCCAAATATGCAGGCCTTTACAACGCAAACTGTTACAATGCATTCACCATTGTAACGGCACCCTGGAGTCATAATGGTTATAGTGTTGTTATGGGTAATGCTTTCTCACACATAGCGTTCTAGAGGCCTGCATTGTAAAAAATATGGCACAGCAATATATGCAGAGCTAAAGCATGTGGGGTAAATGCATGCAGAGTAATGTCAACAATTGGGACACAGGAGCTCGTACACCTGATCCAGAGTCCATCAGGCAATGACCCCAAGGAGACAGCTTGACAACACCATTGCAGTGGCCAAACATGCCAATGAGATTCATAGGGCCATCTTTGCTAGGTGTTTGGGGAACATGCCATTGATATGCTTGGCTCAAAGCTATGCACTGCCACTTCTGTGAAGCTGGTATGCAGCATACCTACGAAATGACAGTGCAGACCTGTGTCTGAGCACGCACAGCCTGAAAACCACTGCCTCCTTGTGCATGATTGGGCACACTTGCACAGTCATCTCAGTCAATGATGTACATGCATTCCATGTCTGCTGATACTCATCGGCAACACCACTTACATGTCTCCTCTCCTATCAGTGCGCTTTGTAATCCACATGCATGTGCTGTAGTGACCGAACCCATAGACCTAATTTCCATGTGTATCACTGACTAGGGATGTGCAAAGTTACAACTGGGAGACAAATGCATTGCTCCACCTTCACTTACAGAATTGTACACACTTCTGACTTCCGCAAAACATTATCACACTGTAGACATGGTACATGTGATACACACCCATACTGCATACTACAACGTTGATCGTTTGATGCAGACATTTATCACACCGCACTGTGCCTATATATGATGTCCAAACTCACCAGTGGCGTGTGGGTCCTGGAATCTGTCGATGTCCCCCGTGTGATGATAGGTTGTCCAGCTGTGAGACAACAAAAGTAATTTGTGTTGGTATCATACGTTAAATCACACGTGTCATATTCATCATACAAATCATCACCATTACTGAAAATGCTACGTAACTGTAGGGTTGCGTTTCATGTTGGCTACATGATTGGGTCCACTTTGCCTGACATTCACACAAGAACTGTGAATGCTGAGTCTGGCCAAACAAGACAATAATGCTAGCAAACCTGCATATACTAGTTGTGTGACACATTCACAAGGCCCCATTTCTACACGCAACATGATGTAATACATGCTCTATGTACAAATGCATCGCTGCAGATCTCATACGGCAGTTACACAGATGTTGGTGGTGTAAGACACTCTGGGGATGTCCTATTTCCTTTGAGCATTTGTTCCTATCTCGTACATTGTCACACAGAGACTATGTACAAGGTCAGCGTAGCTAATGTACCACAATTTATGAGGACAGCATTTTTACACTTCCTTTTGACCAGCACACAGGTCACAGAAACAATGCCTTGGATTGTTCATGTACAGTCACCTTTCCTGTACACAAACAGTCTTTATCCTGCAGGTATTTTTGCACAGGTGTGCCAGCTTTGGCACAACAGTGCTAAGTGCTGCTCCAGCGCAGTGGGCAACACAAACTTGCACTCTATGCTTGCCAATATGATGCAGCCTTGTATCTCTGATGTGCCAACATTATGTGTGAACGCATTACATCTCCCGCCTCACTCTGCAACATTTTTGCAGTTGGACACCAGTGTGTCCCACACGGCATATTTTGTTTTTCGTTACAGTATTCATGAATAAATTTAGAGTTTGAACTTACCACACTCTAGGCCACCGATGAGTCCCACGTAGTCCAAGAGGTCACCCTCCCGGGCCAGGCTATCCTGCCAGCGGTTCTTCCACTGGAGCACAGTGCGGTCAACTCCAAATACGCGCAGCATCTGTGCCCGCACACGCTCCCACCTCTGCTTACGCACACTGACTGGGTATCCGGCGAGGATACGGCCTCCCCTCTCCACCATCAAGGGCAGGTAACACTTGATGTGCCATAGGAAGCCCCCCAATGCACCCTTGGACATCCTGCCCTCCCTGCCCACACCCACCATCTCCCTACACACACCTAACCCCACTGCCAAAAATAAAGAAACCCTAGATAATATCCCCAACAACTACAAATAAAGTTAACTACCCCAAGACAAACACCTGACAAGATTGAGGACAGCAGACAATAAAACACGTAAAAACAAGGACACCACACTTCACTGAGACACTATCGACAGGACACAGGACACAGCAAGACTCTCAAACTCTCAAATCTGCAGCATACACCACCAAACACCTCCAATGCTCTCCATAATCACCAGCAATGTGCTCAAAAGAGAAAGTGAAAGTGCACAGCACTCCTCCAGTAAACAGGAAGCATGCAGACATCACTTCCTGTGTGTATGCGGCCCGTTTTTTGACTTAGCGATGAAAATCTGCACGCAAAAAGGCTTTGGGGGAACATTTCATATAGTTCAATGTGTTTAGCGATGTATTTTCCATCGCTGATATGATAAATACATCACAAACTCGGAAATGCGGGCAGTTTTGCACGCTAAGTGAAAATGATTACACAGATTAACAGTCTTAGCTGAAATTTCATTTCTTGGCACAAAGAACATCATGAAAAGCTTGCTTTGACCCCAAATGACACCCTTAATTTAATAATTTACCCCAAATGACACCCTTAATTTCATAATTGACCCCAAATGACACCCTTAATTTCATAATTGACCCCAAAAGACACGCTTAATTTCATACTTTACCCCAAATGACACCCTTAATTTCATATTTGACCCCAAATGACACCCTTAATTTTATATTTGACCCCAAATGACACCCTTAATTTCATATTTGACCCCAAATGACACCCTGATATTCATAGTTTACCACTATTGACACCCTATTTGTAATTTTTAGCCACATGTGACACGCTGAACATTTGTAACACATTTGACACACTAACATGTCTAGTTTGGAACATATCTCACCCTAAACAGCATCTCTGTTCAGAGGTGACATATCCTCCCTAATTTTAAAATTGGGATATTGCTACCACTTAATGTTGCACTTACACTTGCCTGAGTGATGTAATAATGCGGAGGAGAAACATGCACACAGGGTATGTGTGTAGTGTTTTTTATTTGCATATACTGTACTTTGGGTCATTTTGAACGTATATGTGATTACTGAGGACACTCACGATGTGACCTGCTCAGGTGAAGAAATTGGTGATCATTCTGTTCCTTCGGGCTGATCCTGCTGCAGAAGCTGTGGGATGTGCTCCACCTGCCTCATCTTTCTCATCATCCTGATCATCATCCGGTGCATCTGGCACTTGGATCCATGGGGCATTGGTGCATGCACATATATTGTGCAATACACAACATGCTATGATCATCTTGCACACAATTTCTGGACTGTACAACAGTCTTCCACCTGTGATGTCAAGGCACCGGAAACGTGACTTTAGCACGCCAAATGTGCGCTCCACTGGGCCCCTGGTGCGTCCAAGGGCCAAATTATACTGCCTCTGGGCCTGGGTGTTGGTGGTTCGAGGGGTGTCATCATCCATGGGGTGAGTGCATATCCTTGATCACCTGAAACATTTAATGGAGAGATGTGTCCATTAGTAGTTATGCATGCAGTGTGGGCAGTGTTAATAGTTTTGTGGTGTGTGATTGGTGCTACTTTGGGATTGATGTTTGCCATGTGTAGCTTCTGACAAAATGACCAGCATCTATGCGAATTACATTACCTCACAGCTGCTCGTCCCTCCCCCGAGCCTGTTTGCTTGTGTGCACTGCGCGGTTGCATCACTAGCACTCCAACAGCACACCAATGTCAGGCCTGTCTGCACTTGTCTGCAAGCCTGACACCTACACCAGCAGGGTCCCTGGCTCTCCTAAAGTCTAGCGCTACCACTCATCTGCACTCCTCGCAGTCAACGCCAGGAGAACATTTAGCTGCCAATGGGCCACACCAGACACGGCTCACGTTCTGTTCAGCTGCTGACGCTGCCACTAGACCTTCCCCACCGCACAACACCTGCAGTTTCCGATCCAGACATGCCACAAAGCAACAGTCTGCGGCACCCTCACCTGCAGGGCCCACAGAGGGTGGGAACGCTTCGCAATCAACATCAACTTCATCTCATGCCACGTCATCTACTCCATGGACTACATACTCTTCCATGAGCAGAGCCTCCACCTCACATACCACAAGACCTCAGAATCCATTACCCTCTGGCAGATGCTTGCTAACATCGAACTGAGCCAACTCTTCTCAACACTGAGCCACAAGGGAGGACACACCTTTGACCCCATCATCACATGTGGAACTGCATCCACTTCATCAACAACACTCAACACCCATGGTGTGACCAGCACAGCATACACTTCATCATTGCTAAACCCCATGACACCCAAACCCACAGCCGGCGCCACACAGAGTTACTTGAGCAGAGTCACCAAGGATCTTTTACACTCCACCATCAACAGCAACAGCCACACCACTGCAGGCAACGCCAACAGTACTGTCCAGAATTTCAACAAATGTATCTCCAGCTGCGCATACACACTTGCACCAATATGCAACTCAAACATTCAGCGTGCTATGAATGCCAGCTCGGTCACCAACAACATCAAAGATGACAGATGCATCTGCAGACGCCTTGATTAAAACTGGAGCTACATGAAGGGAACCATTGGACATCACCACCTACAAGGACACCTAGTTCTTACTCTCCCTCAACAAGGCACCCACACACACCAGACTGGGGTTCCAGGGAGGATTGCAGCAAGATGCAACATGGATGTTCAACAGCTGGGGTGTGCTCTACAAAGAGGAGACATTAGTCCTCATCCTCGTGACCACACCATCAGCATGTGGCAACACCTGGTGGGCCAGCGCCTTCGGCAGCCCTCCCCACCACAACTCTAGGTACCTAGGCATCGTACTTGACTCCTCCCTCTCCATGTACAAACAGGTCTAGGCAGTGGCCTGCAGCTGCTTCAACAGCCTCTGCATCCTCCATGCTATCTTCACATGGTTCCCACCCCCGTCAGGTAGGACAGTCACCATCCCTGTCATTGCCATCAGGCTGGACAACGGAAACACACTATATGCCCACATGGACATGTCCGTGCTCTGCACACTCAAGACTGTCCAGCACACCATCCAACACTCGGCCTTGTGTACATTCTTTCTTCGTAGGTCGAGTACCTCCATCGCACATACTTGGTTCCCACCTCTCACCACATTTGCAATTGTGTGGCAGAGGGGCTATGCCTTTGGGGATGGTTTGTCTCCATGGCTGTCCCCAGTTACCACAGTAACTTGTGTTGTTGTGTCTGGTAGGTGTGCATGTTGATTGTCATGTTCTGTGTGAGTTTGGAATGTGTGCATTCTCACAGTTGTGTTTTCTATGATTGTGGAGTTGAGGTGTGTGGTGTGTTCAGTTAGTACTTACCAACAAGCAGTGCATTTCCATATGTGCCATCCTGAAAGCGCTGCTTAATGATGGACTGGCGGAAGATGTAGGAATCATGCAGACTGCCTGGGAACTTGGCTACGACATTGGTGAACTGGCCCTTGTGGTCCACTATTGCCTGCACATTGATGGAACGTGTGTGCTTTCTGTTGCGGTAGATGTGGGCAGTGTCCACAGGGGGCATAAGTAGGACATTTGTGCAGTCAATTGCCCCGAACACATGCAGGAAGCCAGCTATGGCATAGAATCCTTGCTTGGTCTCCAGCTGTTCCTGCGCAGTGTTGGGGAAGTGAAGGTGCTGGGGTATCAGGCTGCTTATGCCATCCAAAACAGTTGTGAGGAACTTTGATAGGGCTGGCTGTGAGACTCCTCTGACTCTGGCAGTTGTTGGTTGGAAGGTACCTGAGGCCAACATGTGCAGCACAGCCAGCAGCTTTGTTTGCAGAGGGATGCTGCTTATCTGCTGTGTTGGTGCCGTCAGCCTATGGGCTATCTGTGTCAGTATGCGGAGGATGGATGTCCTTTTGAGCCTGTAGGGGGCAATCACATCCTCTGGCATTAGGTCTGTGAGGATGGTGCGTTGGCGATAGACCCGCTGTCTTATTCGGTGTAGCCTCGGTGGTGGTCCTGTGGGAGGTGGAATTGGCGGTCGTTGTTGTGGCCTTCTTGGTGCTCCAAGCTGCATGATTAGTACCTCCATGGCATCAGTGGATTATCAGATGAGGCTCTGGGCTAGTCTCCCTTATATACTGCTATTTTTCACCATTTTTAAAACCTCCTTTTGTCTGGTCTTATGTTCCTGCAGCTAACGGGCCTTAGCGGCTGTTTTTTTATCGCATCACCGGTCCGGGCGATCGCTGAGAATATCGCGAAGTGGGGTTAGCGTGTGTTTTAGCACGGGAACGCCTACATTGCATATGATTAGAGATTGTTGTCGTTAACATCGTTGGCGATGTTGTAAGTGGCCACTATCGCCAGAAAGCTGCCGCTAACGGCTGTTAGCGACAACTTGTGAATGGGGCGGGAAAAATATCACCGCTTTAGCGGCAGAAAAGTGCCGCTAACGCGGCGATATCACTTTGTGAATATGCCTCTGTGTCTCTTACAAGTCCCTCACCAACACTTGGGTTAGAACCATTGGATTTTTCTTGAATGCCTCGACTGAGTTTTTTCCTTCTACTGTATGGTGAGTATGAAGATTAATCTTGGGATCAGTGACTCAAGCAGACCTTTCATATTAGTTTACTTTAAATAGCATTTGTATTACAATACCCTGGCTGCAAGTCTTTGGACCACATTGTTTGTGGAGGATTGCTTTGTAATACCACCCATTGGTTTTAGGCGTCATTGCCTCAACTGTGCACTTATATCCAGGTCAGTATGAAGTACACAAATCCATCCTTAGATTCTTTCTGGTCACTAAGTCTTTAATGCCAGAACACTACACATCACTAGTGAGGACACAAATGGTGTAGCGTGTGCTATGACCCTGCTTGTGCAGGGTCTGCATCAAGGTTGAGTTCCACAACATTCCACAAATCGAGATAGTCAAACAGGTGTACTCTTTCACCTTATCATGCAAGTGCTGTTTGACAAAAATATACAAATAGAAAACCTCACCTCTTGAGATATTCATGTTGTTCACAGGCTGAGAGAGCGGGTACCAGCATGGGAGCAGAGGAATAGGGCATCACGGAAGACACAACTCTAATTGGGTAGAGGACAGGGGCATTAGCATATGTACGTGTGTGGTATTTCAATAGTATGAACCTAGTCAAAAGGTAGCAGAGTGCTAAATAGGACAGATGCTATTGGACTGATGGGATGCGTACTACCATAATGGGAATGATGAGTACATCAACAAACTTTCAAATGTTTCCTCTCCTTTCTTTTCTTCCCATGAACCTGTCCTTACTACCAATCTCTGCTGGCCTCCTCTCTCTGATTTCCTTTTGCCCACACCTCATTTCATGTTCTTTTTTTTCTTTCCTTGGGACTTTCATATGCTCCCCCTGGAGGGCAGACCCCAGAGTCCCTGCAGGAGATCACCACCGATCTACACCTCCAGAAGATGGAGGCCATTGCAGTGGAGTTCCGTTGGCTGATGGTCCTTGAAGAGGAGGGGAATTTCAGCCAGCCGAGGTCAGACCCCAAAGAAGCCACTCCCTACCAACCACACTTCCTGCAGCAAGTCATGAAAAGCAGGAGATAAAGGAAGTCCAGAGGTGCCTTTAAAGCACCCAAAAGGACATTCTAAGGAGGAACATGGCTTTTAAAGAGGGGGTGGGATACTTGCAGAAGGTGATAGTATGAAAAACAGTGGGTACATGGTAAGTAGTTTCATTTGAAAATTAGTTTAGTGGGTTTATGAGGCTTTACTTCAAGGAGAGGAGTGGCCTTGCTTTGGAAGGTATGGGTGGAAAGAGCATTTGGGGATGTGGTAGTTTGTGTGTAGTTTGGTTTAGTGGGTTTTAGGGGATATATGGGGTGGGCCCTTTGCTGGAGGTGAGTGTGGAAGATTTTATTTTTCATGCAAATAAATAGATTTCTTTTTTCTTGACTATGTGTTTTTTTTTTATTTACTACTAGGCATTACTGTTTCTAGCATACCTTTAATTAAACAGGTAGCTTAACCAATGCAGAAATGACCAAGGCTGAGCCCCTCACTTGGCCCATCACAAAAGAATTGTTGAACTGTGTTCATGACCATTGGCCTCTCTTTAGTCTCTCTCTACCTAGCTCAATATCTTGCCAGGATAGGTAGTTTGCCTTACCCTAACTCTCCCAGTCCACCCCTGCATTCAGTATTGGAAAACTAACCATCATAATGCCAAAACGTCCCCCACTTTAATGGCTTTGATCAGGTTGGGCAGCGTCTACTTTTCCAGTCAATGATAGATGCTTACTTACTGCCTTTGTCCTACCCTCTGTAACTATGTAGATCACTAATGGTGTCGCTAACACAGAGCCAAAACAATAAAAACTCCTTCTTGTTCTTTGTTTTTTTTTTTTACCTGAGTAGAAAATTGATGTCTGCTCCTTCCCCCAATCACCAAATAATAGTTATTTTCCAAATGGCCTTAATGTTGGTGGTGGCCCACTGCTATCATGGAAGACATCACAGGAAAAATAAGATTCTACACAGTCTGAATGATGCCTGACAATATGCTTAAGGATTTTCATTCACGGGCAACTAGGATAAAGGAAAACATGGTGGAAAATCCAAGAAAGAGACCATCATGATAAAACAACTAGTGTAGAGTTATTTACTAAACATAATGATGCCCTTACATTCTAAGACCCAGGTAAAGGATACTTTAATAGAATCCATGGGACATTGACCCAGGGAGAAAGTGCACACTACCTATCCTTGGATAACCATTAACATGATGCATTCCCTGCTCTATGATGTCCCTTTCTTGCCTAGGTGGGAGGGGTGGCATAGGGAAGTTTGCAATTTGGATATTTGGTGTAGTTTTAACCACAGCCACCCTGCCTAATGTAAGATTTATCAATGGTGCAAATTAATAGTACAACAGATTGCACAACTTGGGGGAAGGAAGTTGTAAATTTAATGAAGGGGTCGATGGAGGAATTAGGGAAAGGTGATATATAGACAAACACAACACTCACTAATTCCATGAACACAGATCTGTCATGGAAGGAAGATGACCTTTGAGACACCAAATGTTTGCTAATCATTCTCTATCCTTGAAAAATACAAAAAGGAGAAACCAGCAAAGATCACGAAGTAGATGAAATAAAAGAAAAGAAAAGAAGGCCAGTGGAATGCAAAGAGAAAATTATAATTTTGAAGAATTATGGCAAGCATGGTGCATGAAGAATCAGAAGGTGGTGAATAGGCTTGCTCAGTGGTGTGCCATTAACTAAGAGTAAATCTCAAATCAATGTCAGACAACTAGCTGCTTCTCGTACCAATCCCAGACAACTAGCTTCATGGACCCGTCTGATCACCCAAACAATATAAACATTTAGCTATGCCCTTCAAGTGACATGTCTGGACCACAACCACTTTGTTAGCATTTGCCACTTGATCCACTAGTCTGCATTTTCCCAATCAATGCACCTTTCTCCAGGCAACCAGGGTAGTCCTTTTCGAGTCCTCTTGATTCTCACAAAAGTAGATAGGCATTAGGTCTTCTTCTGGTTGTTGTCAATGGTACTACTGTTTTATCCAAAAATATCAAATTGTTGAACAAGAAAATTAAAAGAAAGTGAGCATTAGCCTAGTGATCCCAGAAGACCTGGTCCATTTAAGTTTATGTACAATACCCAGCATAAGTAGTAATACTGCACACCAAATAATGGTATCTATTTCTTTTTTTAAAAGTCATGTCTGTTTTTGTGTTATACATTTAATTAGGAAAGTAGTTTATCCTCAAATTCAAGGGGGGCCGGGAGGATGATCACTCATACACTTGTGATATCAGACCAAGTGCTATCATACAGAGATGCATCATTTGGAACCTGATATATTCAGGGCACGAAATATCTCTTCATTTTAATCATTGTCAGTCTCTTCACTTTTGGAGGAGGAAGATAGGTCGCTCTGACTATCACCAATGACCCTGCTGTACTGAACACACACTCCGAAGACACACAAGCCACCAAACATGCTAGGCTGCTGAGTTCTGGCTACTCTTCCTTCTTGCTATGCCAATAGGTCTTGGTCCAGGTACACATCTGTTGGGTCTTTCGGATAGTCTTGGGCCATCCTCTCAATTGTCACTGGAGCTGCCAAGTGGTGTGCCTATGTTGCCTGCACCTGTGCACATGATTTAATTAGTGCCACATTAAACCAACTAATTGCAGATGATGGAAGTGAAGCTGCTGTTGCTCTTGGCTTAGTAAGGCTGGCAATGGTGTTCAGTAATGCTGCTGCAGTTATCACAACATTTTTCTGGAGGACTCAGAGCCAACACTACAGCCTTCTGCAGAGGTTGAAAGCTGTACTTAATTTCTGTGATGGTCTCCAGTTTTCAACCATTTTTCTTCTAGATCACCACGTTCCTAACAATTACATTCTTGTAAATTAGGTCATCAAATGTTTAGAAAGGAATTAAAGTGTCAGCACTGTTATGTACTGTGGATCCAGTTCATGGTACAGATGAGCTTTCAGGCAGAAACAATCTCTTTTTGTAGCCTTTGATTAGTGCTTAAGCTAATGATTAACCTGTTGACCAAAGCAGTTGCTTATTTTTAAACATTGCCAAATGTTTCATCCACATTTTCGAATGGTCTTGTAGCAGGTGCAATAATGGGATAATTTGACTCATGATATTCTACTCTTTGTTTAAATAGTGTGCCATAATCTCAAAAGGGAGTAGAATTTGGATCATACCCTCCACTAGTCCCCATTTGTCCATCTCCATCTTCATAGTTTTGGCAGTTGCATTCCCTCACCTTTGAAGTACATGATTATTGATAGGCCTACGCTGCTCAAACAGGTGTAACAGCATGTAGTACCTGGACTTCCGGCAGATGACCAATTTGATTTCTTCTTCTTTTGAGGAAGTCCTGTACAAATATATTTGCATCATGTGCCTTCAGGCATAGCTTTGTCAATATTACTGCCATTGTCAGTGGCAAATAATCTAATACTTTGATATCTGGGCTTAAACCAGCTGTAGAGTTTGCTATTAAATCACCAACATGTTGTCAGCTGTATGTAATTTCTCCATGGCTAACATTGCAACTGTTACATGTCACTGAACACCTCAAAAAGCATCATCAGGGGTTAGAGCAGCAGTAATCCATTTCTTCACTCCCTTGATGGGGCAGATTTACTAAAGCTTCATGCAATGCAACAAAAGAACATGCAGCACTGCAGTGTGTGAGATAGAGAGAGCATAAATGTACCATATCTACTAAGATTTGATGCACTTCTATTCCCTTTTGCACTGGCAAATTGTGCTCTGCCTACTACCAATCCAGGCATCATTGCAGGCAGTATCCTTTTATGCAGGAAGGAGTACCTTCCTGCACAAAAACAATCCTAAGAGGCAATTTACCCTTTCTATGTGTAGTGCTGAACGCATTCTGTACAGAAAGAGGAAGTAACAAGTAGAAATACATATTTTTCTCCTCGTTACACCAGCCTCGGGTATACACAGCATTTTGATGCTATCCCAGGTTTACTCATTTGAATAAATCTGGGATTGCATCCAAATCCATGGGTCATTGAACGGGAATGTCCAAGCTTCACCCATGGAATGACTGCAGCTCTCAAATGTGATGCAATGCAGCAGCTTTTGATAAGTTGCATTACTTTCTTTGCAAAGTCACGCAATGTGATCCACATTCCTCCTCACTTGGCTTAGTAAATATTACTTAAGAACGTCAGTTGCCTTCCATCAAGTTGCTTACTTAAGGATAACACAGGTCCTTAGTAAAACTGGGCCTCAATGTGCAGTGATTCACATGTAATCTGCTGGTTGACAATGGCACAGTGCTCTCTCTTCATAGTTTCACCCAACAATGTAAGTGCTTTATGGTGCACCACAAGCACAGTGGCAGTGGAAAAATAGGTCTAGCTTAGAACCTTCTATTTTGAGCAAAGGGACTCCACAAGTTCAAGAAACCACTCTCCTTTCACAAAAGAACAAGGAAGAAGATTAAATGCTATAATTTTTGCTACCTTTCTATTCTATTATTAGAAATTCCCATGGGTTCAGTGGTACAGTGACTCCTTGGTGAAGATTGCCTTGGTAATTGGTTGTTGTGACTGTATTTTTGTGACACTTCCAATAGTGGCTTACAGGGAGTAATAGGCTGCCTGTGCGCTTTGCAGTGACTGTATCCCTCTGTCCTTTGTGCGATCTTAGGGTTGCTGTGGGATGATCAATGCACACTACGCGTTGCAGTCACATTGCTGCTTTAGCTGACATCCTCGTCTTCCTCACCACAACCTCCTTCAATCAGTTCAACTTTTTCTCTCTCACCACCACCTATTTTTTGACATACTCTTCCCACACAATTTTGTGTTTATTTTTCATATGAGTCAGTTGGCCTCTTGTACTGTAATATCCCCTTGCACTGCAGTAAGCTCAACTAACGTTTCTGCTCCTACTTATGGAAGCTCAGGCAAAGAAGGTGGTGCTTTCTGTTGTTGACTTTCCTGTGAAGATTCAGTTTACTACTGGGACAAATCGATTTCAGACACACTACTCACCATGACTCAAGTTATTGTATTGCTGAGAGATGGACTGTGGTTTTGGTGGTGGTGTTGATGCTTTAGGGGTGGTCCTCCTCCTCCAAGCCCTTTCCTGTCCACAACAGAGCGCAGCAGGTGTGTTGCATTTCTGAAACAATGAGGAAGGCTCAATGCCAGTGGTGGCACTGACAACTGACTTCTATTTCTTACTGGACACTTTCTTTACAGAGACCTAATTCTTTGGCGGACATAATTTTCCCCATTTTTGAGTTTACACCAGCAGAAGCACTTAGCAGGGGACTCTGGTGTCACAGTCAGCTAATTTGCAGACTTCTCTCTGTCTCGTGGGAGACGGGAAGTCTTGTGCACTCGCAGGCACTACAAAAAAAACAGAAGGGAAGTGAAATCAAGCCAATGTAATACAAGTCACCATCACACTTGCTGAACAATAGCGTACCCATGCATAAAGTAACTTGAATATTTGCTAGATGGAACTCTGCAACAGCTAGGTTGGTGTCCCTCAAGGGCCCTCTATGGGAGGCAGACAAAAATGTAATACATTGCTAAAATAATGGCTGATTTCCCTCTATATAGGGAGAGGCATGCAAAATCAAATGCATTAATTAAGCAATAATTGTAGCTTCCTTCCAGGTCCATTAAAAACCAAATGTGAGGCTGAGGACAAGCACAAATAAAGAAAATCCATTAAATAACAGCTAATGTTGCTCCAGGGTCTATGTGAATCCTTATGGGAGGTGGGGGAGGCAGGCAATTATGAAATACATTAATTAATAATAGTTGGGATCCCTTAGGCCCATAGAGACTCTATGTGAAGCAAGGGGAGGCAGGCAACATTGGAGTAAATTATTTTAAAAGAATATCTGGTGTCCCATTATTGCAATCAGCCACAAGCACAGATAAATACAGCAGGAGAAAACAAAAAATGAACAAAAATGACATGGGCTTTTTCTGTCAATGTCATTAGATAATAGCTTATTGTAAAAAAAAAAAATGGCTGGAACACACTGGCTGCACAATGTGATGGTCGCTCATCACCACTATATGGCCAGCAAAGAAGGAGACATGGAGAATAAAGACCAAGGGGCATATTAGCAAGGGTGTTATCGCCGCTTTAGCAGCACTTTTTGCCGATAAAGCGGCGATATTTTTATCGCCCTATTAGCAAGCTGTCGCTAACAGCTGTTAGCGACAGCTTAATGGCGATAGCGGCCGTTTTGTTGCCGCTTTGCATGTCAGCGATAATTATCGCTAATGACATGCAAAGTAGGCGTTCCCAACTAAAAGCAACTGCAAACAGTCGCAAACACAACTTCCCCCTATTAGCAATGCCCTTGAAGCGATAAAAAAAGTCACGCTAACCGCGATTATCGCTGGAATTTAACACCTGCTAAAATCTTGACTTAACCATTCTTGTCAATGGGAGGTGGATTGTAAGGTTAAGTCCTCACCTGCCTATTAGCAAGCTTTTCATTAGCGCAGTGAATTTATCGCTGGATTTCTCGCGCTATTGCTGGGTTTTGCTGCTATCGCTGGATTTTTTATCGCCTTGGAGATAAGCGTTGATAATAATGCGTTATCTCCACAATGAAATCCAGCGATAGCCGGCGATAAAAAAAACAGCGCTAAGCGCGCTTTGCGATAATTATCGCAAATCCTTGGTAATATGCCCCAAAATTCCACAACACACATACATACAGACACACACACATACACTCTCTCACTGGCTCCACAAAGTTGTGGTCACCACAAGACCAGCAAAGAAGGCAGTATGAAGAACAGAGACAAAATGGCCACCACACACACTGACTGGTTCCACAAAATGGAGTTTGCCACATAGCCAGCAAAGAAAGAGGCACAGTGAATAAAGAATATAGCTGCACTTCCCTGTCTAGAGCACCCCCTAAAAAAGCATTGCAAGGAAACTATTGTACAGTTATATATAGCCAAAATGCCCTTGTGCTCACCCATGAGTCTACACCAGACATTAACCACCACCAGTAAATCAGCAATGCTGGATAACAAAATGCCCTTTAAAAATGCTCATGCTACAACCAGTCCACAAGAAGTAACCCTTCATAATTATTTTAGAAGTTGCAGAAAAAATACAACCATCACACACATACACAAATGAGTAAAAAATGTTGGGAAAGCACAAGGGGAGGATGGTAGCTGAGACCAAAGGGAAATCGATGTCTGGCTACGTGGGCCTGGACTCCAGAAGCCACTCCGACCATAGCCACCAACAGGCACTTTTAAAGAGCTACATTTCACATGAATATAAAGCCACCTGTAAGCACATACATTTTTTTAAAAAGCTATAACACAGCAGCAGTGAGAATTTGAAAAATTACATTAAGAAATATACCTGAGGTCTACTGCAGGGCAAAGTAGGTCTCAAAAAGTACAACAACACAGTAAAATGATTTACACATTTGTACAAAATTCACAAATAAATGCATGGAAATGGATAAAATGCATATCATAGCTCAAGGTCTTAACCATCCAAAAAGCATCCGTTAACTAGAAACCTAATCCCGCAAGTACCCCTACTTCACACTCCAGACCATCCAACGGCAAAAACAAAAGGAATACAATTAGTGGTGCTTACCCTCCCTCAAACAACAAACGTTTTCCAAAATAGTGCATCTAACTTAATGCAAATAGATACCAAAGCCCTCAAGGGAAGTCCGAAGAGACAAGTATTGAGTCCATAAATGTGAGGATGCCAGTAGTTTGACTCACATTTGTTTTCTTAGTTTAGCATGATGTGTTTACCACAAAGTGCACGTTGATATAATCCTTAGCCATACCTGACACGTGTGTTGTCACACAAGTGAATTCTTCAAGGCTGTAAAGTTTACCACAGAATGTCAAATAACTATAAACATGAGTACAACAGAGACAAAGAAGGGAACCAAGATTGGTGTACTGAATAGGGAAAGAAGGTGTACCAAGAGCATTCATGAAGTGGTTTTCAAAGAAGAGAGAAGACACCCAAGTGGGATATGGTGAGAGCAAAGTAAACTTTAATTCCCTTGTTGGACAGAACACTACCCAACAGCAACATAGTGACAGTGTATGAAACGTATTAGATTTTTCCCAAAAATGAAAGATTCCAATAGTGTCGATGTAACAGAGATTGCGAACAAAAATAAAAATAATGTTTTCATCCGAAATCGAAATACTAAGCGACCAAGTCCTGAACAAAGAAGAGGGAGGACTCTTCAAGACAAGAAGAGGAAGTTGCTACTTTGGCCTCATCAGCCTTTCCTCCTGTTAAAAAAGGGATTTGCACTAACAAATGAAGCAAATGGGTAGCAACAAGGCAGAACAGTTCAAGGAGCAACACGGACGCAATTCAAAAATTGAAGTTGCAGCAGACACTAGATGTAAAATAACCGGGGCACTGTTAGGGTAGTGGAGGGGGCATGTGGCAATTTAAGGGATGGGAGTTGCCGTAAGGAATTTCTGGGACATTATAATATTTAAAGCCAAATGAGCATAAGAGGCTTGGATGCCAGAACAAGCAATAGATAGCAAGCAGTTTTACATTTGAATGATAGGGGAAGATTTTCAATGTCGGAGTGGCATGGGCTATTTGAGAAAAATGCTGACAGGGATAATTGTAAGCGTGAAGCCAAATGGTTTGGGCATTTTGGGGAGATATTGTCGTGAAATGCACTAAGCTGTTTGCATTAACTGGGTAGGGAAGGCAGTCTCATCCAAATGTACATGCTTGGCATAGTCTCAGGGGGACATGGATTTTATAAGGTGGGGATGTGTGCAACAACTGGATAATGCTCAGTGCATTCTTTACTGGGCAAGGCAATGCAGTTAGAAGCTGACCAGTGTTGACTAGTACTTAATTTGTAAAAAAGTGGCAGGTATTAATCATTTTTAATGCATATTGATTTAATAAACAACTGTTGCTGTGCTCATCTCTAAATTAGATAACAGTGCCACCATGTGGCAGACTCTCACAACTAGATACAAGCCGGTTATGCACATGAATTATCAAATCTTCACCTGTTCATAAAAATGTATACAAACTCAGTGTGCAGTGCTGAAGTGTGTCCTGCCAAGGCCCATGAATTAACATGAAAGAAAACTAGATAACCACAGTGTCCTAGATACGACACACACAGCGGTTCATCAGTTTCACAAAAGGCCAAAACAATAATTGAAGCTTTGCAATGCAATAACTGAGGCTTGTTTGGTTGTTTGTAGAGTAGATGCCTGGTTTACAAATTTTACATCACGTTTGCTGATGAGACAAAATGTAGCAACCTTGACAAGGAAGACATTTTTATCAATGTTGTTCAAAAAACACAATGCATTTTTGGGTGGGGATCCCCTTTCATCAGGCGTAACTACAATTTAAAGGAACAAATGGTTACATATATGAAATAACTTCATGGGTTCAATTAAAAATAACAGACAAAGAAGGAAAGGGAAATAAAACATCAGATTCCAGCATGTCCCTAAAGCCAGTGGTCTGGCAGCAATAAATTGAGCAGCATAGTGTTCCATCATCAAACTACATTCATGCTGTAGTATAGGCATTTTATGCAGATCCATGTTACAGGAAAAAATGTATATGCAAGTAAATCAAGCAAACAATCAATCAGGGTTCATGTAAAGCATGACTAATCACCCTTTAGGGTCTCAAGGCCAGGTCTTGAGGTCCTTCCTGAATTGACACACTGCCCGTGATTGCCTGATGATGCACAGGCAGGGAGTTCCAGGTCTTCGCGATGAAGTAGGAGAAGGAGCTTCCTCCAGCTGAGGTCCTGCAGATCTGTAGGACAGTGACCGGTGCCAGTTGGGTGGATCAGAGATGTCTGGTGGGTATATAGAAGGAGAGGCAGTGGTTGAGGTATGCAGGCCCTGCATGAGGAGCTTGTAGGTGATTCTTTTGTTAATCTGCAGCCAGTGAAGGTGTCTCAGGTGACTGGAGATGTGGCTTCAGCAGGGGATGTCCAGGATAAGTCTGGTGGAGGTGTTCTGAATGTGCTGTAGTTTCTTTTGGAGTTTGTGGGTGGTGCTGGCTTTGAGTGTGTTGCTGTAGTCAAGCTTGCTGCTGACAAGTGCCTGGGTTTGGTGGAGATAACCTTGAAGAAGTTCTGAAGCAGGAGGAAGAGACGGCGTTGATTTGGCAGTTCATTGAGAGTGAGGAGTCGAGGATGATTCCGAGGTTACGTGAGTGGTTGGTGGGTGTAGTGGGGGTTTTGCGTGCTGCAGGCCACCAGGAGTTGGCCCAGGCAGAGTGGTCGGTGCCCAGGATGAGGACTTCATTTTTGTCTGAGTTGAATTTGAGGCAGCTGTCCTTCATCCAGACGGCTACTGCCTTCATCCCATTGTGAAAGTTGCTTTAGTGGCTGTAGGTTGGTTAGTGAAGGAGAGAATCAGCCGGGTGTCGTCGGCGTATGAGGCGATGTTGAGTCAGTGATTTCTGATGATGGCTGCAAGCAGGGCCATGTAGATGTTGAAGAGGGTGGGGCTCAATGAGGAGCCCTGAGGAACTCAGCAGCTGATTGCTATAGGTTCGGAGGAGAACAGTGGGAGCTTGACTCTTTGGGTTCGGCTGGTGAGGACGGAGCGGATCTACTCTAAAGCTTTGCTCTGGTTGCCGGTGTCATGAAGTCTTGTGCAAAGGGTGTGGTGGGAGACGGTGTCCGAGGCAGCAGAGAGGTGAATGAGGATGAGTGCTGTGGTTTTGCCTCAGTCGAGTAGAGTGCGGATGTCGTCAGCTGCAGCGAAGAGTGCCATCTCAGTGATGTGGTTGCTTCTGAAGCCTGATTGGGAGGGGTTCAGTGTGTGGTTTGTTTAGATGAATTAGGTGAGTTGGGCATTGATGGCCTTCTTGATGATATTGGTTGTGAAGGGGAGCAGAGAGATGCGTCTGTAATACTTGAGCTCCATCTGGTCGGCAGGGGTTTTTTTCAGCAGGGTGTTTCCAGTCTCCAGGGAAGGTGGCAGACTCGATGGAGCAGTTGATGGTGTGGCAGAGTTCCAGAACAATGGTGGTGCTGGCTCTGTTAGAGATGTGGTAGGGTCAGGAGTCCAAGAGGGCTCCAGAGTGGATGGTTTTCATGATCCTTAGAGTGTCGTCCACAGTGAAGCTGGTCCAGTTGAGCTGGGTTGACTGAAATCCAGAACATTTAGGTGCATTGGTTACGGGTGGGATGGAGTGGGTAGGTCCTGGGTTTCAAAGTGGTCTTAGATAGCTATAATCTTGCAGTGGAAGAAGGTTGTCACAGCTGGTCTTGGGGGGGTGCCTGTGGCCTCCGTGCTGGGTTTGAGGAATTCTTTTATCATGGTGGAGAGTTCTTTGTTGTGTGTATTGGCATTGATTCTTTTTTTTGATGGCAGTTTTCTTAGTGGTTCTGATGAGGTGGTGGTGTGAAGTGACGGCGAATGCTGAGGCTGCATGGTCTGCCGAGGTCTTGCTTCTCCTCCATCTTCTCATGAGCTGTCTGCAGTTGTGCCTGGACTCTTGGAGGGTGGGGTAGAACCAGCTGGCTTTTTCGGAGGGCTGCTTGCCAGAGCATTTTCCAAGAGAAGCCAGTGTGGTGGTGCGGCTGGAGATCCATCAGTGGAGGATGTGTATTTAGGCGTTGGCATCCGTGGAGGTCGGCGGTCGGGTTTTGTGGAGGGAGGTGGTGTGTTGGTCTTTGGAGACCTTGTTCCAGCTTCTGTGTGGGTAATGGTGGGCATGGTGGTGTTTGATGGGTTTCGTGAAGGAGTGGTGGGAACAGTGGTGGTCTGTCCAGTGTAGTTCAGAGATGTAGCTGATGGAGATGTTGTTGCTTGCGGAGAAGATGGGGTCTAGCATGTGTGCTGCTGAATTGGTTGGGGAGGTGATCGGTTGTTTCAGTCTGATTGTGGCGAGGTTCTCCAGAAGGGATGAGGTGTTGCGGTTGTTGAGGTTGTCCAAGTGGAAACTGAGATCACCATGGAGGATGTAGTCCTTTGAGGGGAGAGAATGGTGTACAATAAAGTCAGCTATGGATTCACTGAAGGGGGGACGGAGTTCGAGAGGTCTGTAGACCAGGGTGCCGCAGAGGGTGGAGTTCGGGTTGGGCTGGAGTTGGAAGTGAAGGTGCTCCATGTTGGGTGAGTGGTCGTCAGAGTTATTTGTGACATGGAGGGTGTTTTGGATCGTGTTTGAATCTATATGTTTGAATCAGAGGCTAGCAGGAGAACAAGTCCCAACATGCATCCTAGTGATACAAAAAACAGCAGAACGAGAAATAAACAATGCTACAAACATCAAGTGCAATCACCAGGTGCACTGAAGGCTGTGCCCAAAATGTGCCGTTTATGTGGCTCCCGTCATTGTGGCTACTTAAAAGTGTTGGAAAAAAACAACAAAAGTGCTCAAACTGTGAAGTTTGTCAGTCTGTCAACCTTCATGCATAAAAACACACACAAACGGGCAGTGGACATACCTTAGGAATATCATCAAGTGCACACAGGCACACCAACTCTTAAACATCCTGAAAACCAGCTAATATAGAATAGCTGCGAATAAGTAAAAAAGCACAAGATATGCCGGTGACAAAGAGTATCCATTGCCACGGTTCTAAGACCCACAATGTGAAAAGCTTGAAACACTACCTGAAGCAGTGTATGCCAAGCTTGCGATAGTGACGCAGTAGCCAGCCAGTAATTCTATAAGTCAAAAGGTGTGCATATTGCCCAGACCCAGAGGAAACCAAAACATTATTTCGGTTGGCAAAACTCACCTAAAGTTTGCCAAAGAGTTGGATAAAATTCCATTGGCCAAACGCTGGAATGCAGATGCGTGACCAGTGAAAACCAACACAGGTGATATCAGCTGTTTAAATAATTAAGTTAACGCCTGAAGCGACAACAAACAGACTACAAGCACTAAAAAGGGTCAGTGTAAAACAGGATCACGTGCCTTGAATAGTGAAGTACACCTTATTATAATAGTGTAAAATTCAGATTTAAATTACATTTTGTGCTTTTGAATAAAGCTGCCTTGTGAGGGAACACACACATCTCTGGCTTGGTGAAGCTTGTTGCAACTGCATAAAACTGCTTTATAGGCAGGACTGGGAGATACAATCAATGAAATGTGTAAAAATCTGGAGCCAATTAGACCTTAATTTGGTATGCAAATCACAGTGCGTGTATATAAACATGCTATACCAAAACATGTGTAAATGCGGCAAACGTGTAACTTTACACAATAAAAATCAATTCACACTGGCAATGATAAGGGTAAGTAAACGGCTTAACATTAGAGTCTTGGTGATGATGGAAATCACATTGCAAACATAAGCAGACATGAGTGGCATACGCACTAGATGTAAAGGAATATGTGTGTTTTGCAAATTTCAAAATATATTTTTACTGAGAGTAACCATAAGAGGTAAATGCATATAATGTGCAAAACAAGTGACTCAGATCAGAGGGAGCAAGATGCGCATAACTGAAAAATATTAAAGCTCTCACAAGTGCCAGTGTTCACAACTAGGTGCCAGAGTTGTGTGACACATTGAACACATCCACCTCATCCGGAAATTGAGCCATCTTCCCCTCTCCATAGATAGCCATCACCTCCGCCGCGCTCCTTCGTCGCCCCCGTACACAGTCAGAAAGAAGAGGATGAGCTGACACAGTGCCTCTTTGAGCTTTGCAATCCGAGCGGCCATGTTTGAATAGAAGTGTTTCAGCATGGACATAGATATTAAGTCTGAAAAAACATGATTTTTTGAGGAAGATAATCATATATTCTTTATTTTGAAATATTTTGAAACATGCTGCAAATGGCTTAGTAAATGGAGAAAGTTCAGTATTGCCAGTGATTTTAAACATCAGACGTATAATTATTTCAGGGACTGCAAGAATATAATTTTAATTCTTAAAAAGTGAAACGAGTGTTGTCTTAAAATGTAAATGTATCCCACTTCAGATACCATAATTGCTCTTTGGGGAGCTACAGATTAAATGAAAAAATAGAGAGAAAGGAATGGACAGAGGATGTGGCGTAACTGCTAGATCTGCCGACCTTGGATTTCGGAAGCCAGGTTTAAGTTTCGGCGTTGGCTAACAAGCACCCTTGAAATGCTAGAAATAAATAAAATGCTTTCAAATAAAAGACATTGGAGAAAGCATTTAAGTGCGTGCATACACGCTGTACAGCTTTAAACAAATAAAAGAAGTTCTCATCAAAGCAGGTGGATGAGAACAGAGTACTTGGTAAGTGAAACACACACAGAAAACAGGAAATAGAATGCTTACAACCAATAGAAACAAGGAAAAGTAAAGTGACAAGCACTCGGACCAATAAGATTTGAAGGCAGTAAGTGAGCCTTTTTAAGATATATTAAATACAATATATTTCACAAGCACTGTGCAGGCAAAACCTAATAAAAATGACAATGCCCCCACCACTCCCTCTTTTTGACATCTTGGCATAAAACTTGGCATGTGGGTAGTGTGGGTAAAAAAGGTGTTATCTATTTTAGTTTCAGAAATAAAGAGAGCCCTCTTCAGTATGATAAAGAACAAAGCTCCAGGCCTAGATTTAATACTCCCTGACTTATAGCCTAAATCTTGGTATTGTATTAACACTAAGGGTTCGATTCCGATTCCGGTCGTAAACCGTACTGACCGACTCGGACCTGGAATGGAGACCGACCGACACGGACCTGCGCCGTACGACCCACGCAGTATGATGCCTTGTGTGTGAATTACAACCCACCCGCACGGAACACAAGCCGCATGCCCGACCTGATCAGAAATCATTGATTCGCCCGTAAATTGACCGTGAATCGTACCGACCGACACGCATTAGGAATTGACGCGAGCGAAACGTACCCGCGATGCACAAGCCGCGTAGTACGATGCAATACTTGTGAAACACGACCGACTCGCACGGAGCACGAGCATGAAAAGCGAGACGTACAGCAAATAGTGACTAGCAAACAATAGAGCCCTTCGCGCCCGAGGCGTACACCAACGTCGAAACACAGCAGATTGTCAGTGTGACAGACTCGGATCACCCCGCATGAGCCACAGGCAGCGTCCGACCCGTACAAACGAACGTCTCCATCATGCACAACAAAAGCAAAGGAAATAA
Source organism: Calotriton arnoldi (assembly GCA_963921515.1). Taxonomy (NCBI): domain Eukaryota; kingdom Metazoa; phylum Chordata; class Amphibia; order Caudata; family Salamandridae; genus Calotriton; species Calotriton arnoldi. The sequence continues at coordinate 349,187 of CAWUFW010010572.1, forward strand.
GACACACAAAAAAAAAATGACACAGCCAATTTATAAATAAAAAAAAATAAAAAAGGAACAAAGACACACCCACAACTCCAACTATATAAAGGCCAGAAATCCCTACCATGATCCTTTGCAAACTAGAGGCATAGGACAGCAGACAACCCCACCACACTGCAGAGACACACCACACCACACACAAAACACAACTACACCATTTGCACTACTCAAAAACCAAATCACATATTCACTGACAAACTCACACCCACCAAACTCACTTAAACCCTCACACACACACCAATCACCACAACCACCCAGCACCATGCCCCCCAAGAAGAATCCAAAGTTCACAGATAGTGAGTTGGAAGTCATGATAGACGAAATACTCAGGGTAGAGCCACAGTTGTTTGGCACATTGGTCCAACAGACCCCCTTGTCACAGAAAACCAAGATGTGGGAGAGGATTGTCGACAAGGTCAACGCACAAGCTCCTTGTCGGCACACAAAGGACGACATACAGAACAGGTACTATGATGTGCGCAGGAGGGTCAAGAAGCTCATCAACAGGGACCACGCCTTGAGCACAGACACTGGCGGTGGCCCTCCTGCCAGACCAACGCACTTCAGGACCTGGGAGGAGAAGGTGCGGGCCATCCTACCACCGGAGAGCATCCATGGATTAACAGGAATACCAGAGCCTGGTGAGTACACAAACAATATACTCAATTTTGTGCGGCAATACACATATATCACTCTCAAGGGGACTGTTAAACCAATTCCTGGCAGCAAAGCCATAGCAACATTAAGGCAAATCTCCTGTGATGTGCATGCCAGTTACCCAAACACAATACCTGCCATCCCACAGTAAAATGGAACTACGACATAACATGTACAAACCTAACGACAAATACTGCAAGGCATTAGCATAAACCCACAACAAACACAGTCATCCATTTCACCAACAACGTCACACCACCTCACAGGAAAGCTCAGTCAAAATGAAGGAAGGTTGGGCTGCTGGGAATGTGCATGTAGCAGAAAGCATGATGGGAGTTGCAGTCACAGCCAACAGTCCCCCCCCTGTCCCAGCAAGCTCACACTGAACCATGCTCACCTCACATGGAGTGCAAAAGCACTGCCAAGATGGCTGACACTAGGCCCTGCTGTGGGGAGCACAAGGCCCTGCTGGGACTTGGGCTCAAACAAACAACAGGACACCAATGCCTGACAGCCTGAAAGGTAACTCACACTCCCTGCAATGGAAGCATGCTGCATGGTGGGATGACTGGACTGGTGGAGGAGTACTGCCTGCTCTGACCACATCTACCAGCAGGTACTTGCACACACACCCGCCTTAACACAAACACAACACAACCCACCTGGTATAATGCATTCCCTCAGAATCCATTTAAATATCCCACAAAGATTAAACACACTGGGTTCTGCAGTGTGAAGCACATGGGCTTGTTGGTACTTTTGTGCAAACAAACACCAGGACAACACTGCCTGCCAACTTGTCAGCACAGGCACACCACCACATAGGGAAAAAGCTTCACAGGAAGTAAGGTCAGGTATTGTGGGAAGGTGGGTGTAGCCAAAAGCATGATGGGAGTTGAAGTCACAGCCAACAGTCCCCACCCACATGTCCCAGCAAGCTCACACTGAACCATGCTCACCTCACAGGGAGTGAAAATGCACTGCCAAGATGGCTGACACTAGGCCCTGCTGTGGGGAGCACAAGGCCCTGCTGGGACTTGGGCTCAAACAAACAACAGGACACCAATGCCTGACAGCCTGAAAGGTAACTCACACTCCCTGCAATGGAAGCATGCTGCATGGTGGGATAACTGGACTGGGGGAGGAGTACTGCCTGCTCTGACCACATCTACCAGCAGGTACTTGCACACATACCCGCCTTAACACAAACACAACACAACCCACCTGGTATAATGCATTCCCTCAGAATCCATTTAAATATCCCACAAATATTAAACACACTGGGTTCTGCAGTGTGAAGCTCATGGGCGTGTTGGTACTTTTGTGCAAACAAACACCAGGACAACACTGCCTGCCAACTTGTCAGCACAGGCACACCACCACATAGGGAAAAAGCTTCACAGGAAGTAAGGTCAGGTATTGTGGGAAGGTGGGTGTAGCCAAAAGCATGATGGGAGTTGAATTCACAGCCAACAGTCCCCACCCACATGTCCCAGCAAGCTCACACTGAACCATGCTCACCTCACAGGGAGTGAAAATGCACTGCCAAGATGGCTGACACTAGGCCCTGCTGTGGGGAGCACAAGGCCCTGCTGGGACTTGGGCTCAAACAAACAACAGGACACCAATGCCTGACAGCCTGAAAGGTAACTCACACTCCCTGCAATGTAAGCATGCTGCATGGTGGGATAACTGGACTGGGGGAGGAGTACTGCCTGCTCTGACCACATCTACCAGCAGGTACTTGCACACACACCCCCCTTAACACAAACACAACACAACCCACCTGGTATAATGCATTCCCTCAGAATCCATTTAAATATCCCACAAAGATTAAACACACTGGGTTCTGCAGTGTGAAGCACATGGGCTTGTTGGTACTTTTGTGCAAACAAACACCAGGACAACACTGCCTGCCAACTTGTCAGCACAGGCACACCACCACATAGGGAAAAAGCTTCACAGGAAGTAAGGTCAGGTATTGTGGGAAGGTGGGTGTAGCCAAAAGCATGATGGGAGTTGAAGTAACAGCCAACAGTCCCCACCCACATGTCCCAGCAAGCTCACACTGAACCATGCTCACCTCACAGGGAGTGCAAAAGTACTGCCAAGATGGCTGACACTAGGCCCTGCTGTGGGGAGCACAAGGCCCTGCTGGGACTTGGGCTGAAACAAACAACAGGAAACTACTTACTGACAGCCTGAATGTAAATTGTGACTCCCTGCAATGGAAGCATGCCACATGGGGGATTACCTGGCCACTGTGGGTGAAGGAGGTCCTGCAATGACTCCAAATGCCATCAATGCCCCATCAAAACACACCTTCTCTGCTCGAACAAATTGCACCCTGGGACCAGTCACTCCAAAAGTAAATGCCTTGGCAAGATGTCAGACACATGGTCCAGATGTATGAATTGGCTGCAAGTCACACCTACGCACTGGCCAACTGAAACACATTTAGACGCACAGCCATTGGATCTGTAGTTATCCTCTCAATGTCTGGAGATTCAGTGTCCCTGGGGTGTCCCCTGACCTGCCTGTGAAGGTGTGTTTTGGAGATGACAATTGGGGAGATGCAGACATAGTACATAGCACCAAGCACACACAATGTCACATATACATCATTGACAGTGGACACCTGACAGTGACTAGAATGGACACACACATATAGCTGACACTGTAGCATGGTGTCATACACAAAATGTGCATTTGTGAGCTGCATGTCAATACCACATCGGTCTGCATTGTACGCATCATTCACACAACACATCACTCACTGTCATGGACAATTCAAACACAATGACTATCCTGGACTGCATCGGATGACGCATGCAACTCACAGCAGCAGAACTGTAACACACACACCTCTGCCCATCACTGTCATGAGCATGGAAAAGAAAGAGTGCCGCTGTGCCCAATCCCTCTCACTGTGGAGGAAATAGACAAGATAAAAGACGTTAGCACTGACAAAACTCTGCACCAACATTAGTAGGCACGGTAACACCATAACTTGTTTGTAATGAGATGTGAACTAGGAACACAGATAACCAGAAAGTATCTCACATTGGATCACAGGCATACCGGACTGTGACCATGTTGCACAGACCCACCAATGTGACGAACAGAGCAACGCAACAAATTCCACCACACATGCACCAAGCTTGATACATACCCTAAGTGAAATTGTACGTATGTCATCGTCATAGCACAAATGTGGACAGGGATGATACAGCTGTGATGGAACCTGAGTAGCAATGGACATGTACAGACAATTGATCAATACATGAGCTGGTCATGCACACAGCTTGAGGTGGACATCAAAATGCTTCAGGTTGCCATGACAAAGTGCTCCAACAATAGCAACCTCAATCTGTCACAACTTTTGGCAATGCAATGTACAGACTCTCATCATGATGTCCAGTGGCAAATGTAATGTGTGTGAAACGTTGATGTTGGTAGAAACATAACATACATTGTGTGTCTCCTCCAAACACAGGGGATGCTGAGGACACAGCACGACCTGAAGAAGAGTCCCAGTCCCAGACTCTGGCGGACCCTGAGCTCACCGGTGTGAATCAGTCCCTGTCCTCTTCGGACGACGACACTGAACAACCTGGCACCTCCGGTGTGACTCATCGTGCAGCCCCAGCAGCAGTAACATCAGCACCCTCTGCAACCACACCTGCCACATCTGATACCACACCCAGTAGCCCTGCTGACACGGACAGGCCAAGGCCACTGAACAACAACGGAACAGGTACACAGGGCACCCTGGAATCAAGGGACAACACCACCATCGCAAACACTCAAGTGGTCCCAGTGTTGCCTGTGCCGGTCACGGCAGCTCCTGCCCATGTGGGTAGGGGCGGTGTGAGGGTGGGCAGGCAGAGGACACGGCCTGCAGAGGGGGCTGGACTGCATGATGAGCCACACCTGGGACGCATCATAGATGCCTACCAGGAAAGCACCGGAGGATTTGGACAGGTAGTGGGGATCCTCAAGGACATCAAAGAACAGCATGCAGCACATCATGCCCGCTTGGACTCCCACATGTCCCAGATGGAGTCCAAGTGGGACAAATTGGATGAACTAACAGCGGTGCAAGGGGACATACTGACTTGCCTCCGCCAGATCAGCACCAACATATCCACACCTCCCTGTCCGCCCACAACATCTGTTGCCACAACATCCGCAACTGCCACAGGGAGGGAGGAGGACTCTGGCGGAGAGTCCTCTGCACCGCAGCTGCCTGCACATGAGGGTCCCCCGAGAAAGAAGAGGGGTCGTCCAAAGAAGGGGAATTGAGACGCTGATGGCCATGCATATCCCCCAGGAACTCAACACCTGTTCTGTATGTCGTCCCTTGTGTGCAAACCAATTAACCTTGTCGACTGACACACAAATCTCCCACTCGACATGGAGGGTCAAAGCTGTGACAATGCAGCTAATGACTGTGGATTCTACTCTGGACACTTCATCTCTTAAGACTACCAACTCACCTGTGAACTTTGGATTACCATCACATTGTACAGCACTTCAAAATCCGTTCACCATCCTTACACATGTCTGTAAATAAAATCACAATCACACAATACTTGCCTCTGTCATGATTTATACTTTGTCTGTGTCATGGCGATGATGATCTGATAAGGAACACTGTGCATGCAAACTACCACAGCAATGTGAACACCGTAATGTGAGTCATGGTAATGTGACACATATGAGGGAGACACACCACTAGGGCAACACAAGACATACTCACCATGTCCAGCTGACTCATCCTCATAAGTGATGTCAACAGGAAATACAGTGGAATGCACATACACCACACCCATACTGGGTCAGTGGCAAGCATTCCACAGGTACAGGATGCTAATGACTGTCTGATGTGTAGATACACACGGAGCACATCCCAAAGTGAAGCACAGGTTTATTACAGATTCACAACGTGAAAAGCCCACAACTGATGCAAGTTAACCTCACGTAACAGTGAGCAAACATTAAACACGTTTTAAACAAGTAAAGTCCAGGGGTGTGTGTCACATCATTGTTTGGGACAATGACTATGTTAAAACGAAGAATGATGCGCAGGCAAGTCTTGTAGGGAAAGGTAGTTGATTTATTCTTAAGGTTACTTCATAGGTTACAAGTTAAAGGAAGATGTTCTGATCCATAAAAGTGCCCCACCAGGAGCAGCCTCCTCGCTGCTCAGCCCTTCCACACCAACTGATTCTCCCTTCAATACAAACACACTCAACATTCTATATGACCTCATCATAGGCTGAGCAGCCAGGCAGAGAACCTCTGTAGGGAGAGTGCATTGGCTAATTAGTACATTACAACACATCTCCCCCTTATAATGATCGAAAACATTCAAAATGTATGAAGGTGATAAAACACACATGTCAGCAAGGGAGGATGCATCAACAACAAAATAATTATACATCACCCCCTCCTATAATGATCATAAACAATCAAATGCATAAAACATACAAATGACAGCAAAGGAGGATGCATAAAATAATAAACATTATACACATCTCCCCTTATAATGATCATAAACAACAAGGAATGCAAGGTAAGAAATACATTCTTAAAAACGATGGATGCTATCCACCATAACTCACACAACACTGCGGGTAAAATACCCACACCACACGGAGTATCGATTGCGCCATAAACTAAGGCACAAGACTGCGGCAGAACAGGGATCTACAACCCTCAACTGCACATACTAGTGGCAGGATAGGTCTACCTCAAAGAAGAGGAATAAGACTCTACCCATACCAAAACAGGGTAATTATAACCCCAAAACACTCTAGAAACTAATATGGGTATCTTTAAACCCAAAGTAAATCCAGGGTTCCTTTTAAACCCAAAGCAAATCCAGGGTATATTTAAACCCAAAGTAAATCCAGGGTAACCTTAAACCCATGACACTCTCGCAACATACTATGGGTATCCTTAAACCCATGACAATCCAGGGTATCCTTGAACCCGAGACATACTGGCCACAACATGGAATTCAGAAAATCTAGCACAGTTGCGCACACTCATGACACTCTCGCAACATACTATTGGTTTCCTTAAGCCACGACAATCCAGGGTATCCTTGAACCCAAGACATACTCAGAAATATTGCAGAAATCCTGGCAACAGGGAACACACCTCCCCAAGCACCCAAAACTGGATCAACCACCACCCCCAACAGTGAGATAAAGACACTCTCACAATAACACAAAGGGAAAACCAGAGTGACTTCCCAAGAGAAAGACAACTCACAAGCACATACTCAGGAAACAACCCACCAAAACCAGCCTCATTCCAAAAGAAAACATTTAGCAAGATGAGATACAAGGCACCATAAAGCGTAACATAAAGGAATACTGAAAAACGAAGCACCCCATACAAGACTTTTACTTTTAAAACCCAACCCTTCTGTCTGGGATACACAGCGTGAACTTGGTGAACAGAAACATAGTCAAAGGGAATCAAACACGTTCACCAGAAGAGTATCAGTAATTTTAGAGAAACGGTAATTCCTCCAAAAACCACAGGAGTGATTACATAGACCGAGAGAAACGAAAGACCGGTTTCAGTGGCATAACATCAAGTCATATTGCTGATTTTGAGAAAATCGTCGATCGACTACATTACTGCCTTGAAGATTTGTAGACCGATGACTGACGCTGCCCCAGATGACTCCATAAACATCGTGCACAAGCAACTTGCTCCACACAAATCCGGGTTGTTGAACGCTGGCTCCAAACGATAAGGAAACCCAGAGCGCAGTCAAAATGGTGGCACGCAAACTTACGTAGCGCCGGGTGGCTCCAGTCATGTTCTAGCTGGCTTACTGCTGGTGAAGATATGGTGACGTGCGGCCAAGCAGAACACAGAACAGGCACCTGCTACCGCTTTCGTGACCTCAAAGGCTGCGCGTGAGGGACAGCTGAAACAGAGCACGAGCGCCACCCTCACAGCTGCAAACACGTCAACAGCGCTGCTCTCGTGCCGAATTTAAAACTCAAATTCAAGCGCCACCACAGCGATCTTAACGGTAAGCGCACAGATACAATATCCTGAAGTATCAAGGCTTACCAGAGTATAGTGGCAATAACGTGTCAAAAGAAACACTCCTCTCTCGACTCAGTTCCCAGCGTGAACAAAGGAACTCCTCTTCCTTGTTACCTTCCAAACAAGGACTATGGAGATTCCTTGTAGATGACAGTGTTGGCACTTCAAAAACAGGCTCAGGGGACTCCTCCAACTAGTCGCTCTTCCCAGGACAAACTGTGGGGAAAACAGCGAAAAGCAACGTGAAGTCCAAATTCACCACACAATACTTGACCAGATGTCCAGTAGTGGCGCATGAACGTTAGACACCTGTCTGTCTGTTTTCCCAAAAACAGTCAGCTGCTGCTAATTCCCCAGCACCAGTCGTTACTGCCAATCCTCCCAATAACAGTTTGAAAACGCAGGGGAACCAAGTAGAAATATCAGCTCTTATCCATTAAAACAGCAATAGGAGCACTTGGTAGGATGGCAGTTGGAACGCATCGCAGCAAAACAGGAACAGATTATCCAAAGCAGGGTGTCAGCAGGCTCACAGTAGTAACAGCAGGAACTGGCAGGTCCAGGTTAGGGCTGACCAGACACAAGTGATGAGGAAAACATAAGGGAGTTGTAGAAATATCAGGAATTTCTGTTAGTCTAGTTACTCAGTTAGCCAAGTTCAGCAAGCACTGGCACATCCACGGTGGGGCCGACCGGTCTTCAGGTCACTGGTGGGGCTTCAGGACTGCCAGCTTGCTTCTTTTAAATGCGCTTCTTCAGTTTCAAAGTACCAGTCCAATCAAGGTAGCTCACGTAGGTTCTTTAAGATCGTCGCCAGTGTTAAAACGAAGAATGATGCGCAGGCAAGTCTTGTAGGGAAAGGTAGTTGATTTATTCTTAAGGTTACTTCATAGGTTACAAGTTAAAGGAAGATGTTCTGATCCATAAAAGTGCCCCACCAGGAGCAGCCTCCTCGCTGCTCAGCCCTTCCACACCAACTGATTCTCCCTTCAATACAAACACACTCAACATTCTATATGACCTCATCATAGGCTGAGCAGCCAGGCAGAGAACCTCTGTAGGGAGAGTGCATTGGCTAATTAGTACATTACAACAGACTACTTGCACACTGGAACAAGGATCTGGGTTTTGGGGTTCAGATCTCACCATACAGCAGCCAAAGTACCCTGTGAAGGACAGACAGAAAACACAATCAAAAACCTTGACTTACAGCATACAACAACAATATACATGCCCACAAATGTAACACAACTACGTACACACAACATATCAATCAGCTAAACACTGTTTGGGAGTACAGACTACCTGAAAGGACACATCACAGCAAGCATCCTGACAAGTAGCACACAGTCACAGTCAAGCAGCACAAGTGCACCACCAACAGATATCAGGCAAACACAATACTTTGAAGACACATCAGTGTATACTCACATTCATGTGAAGAAGTTGAGGATCAGCTGGCTACAAACATCATCCTCACCCTCATCAATACTGGCATCATGCCCCAGGGCAGGATCCTCCCTGGCTGGCGGATGTTGGTCATCGTCATCTTGGATCAGAGGCAACTTCTTCCTCACCTCCAGGTTGTGTAGCATGCAGCACACTATGAAGATTTTGCACACCTTAGCAGGTGCATATGGGAGGGCCCCTCCTGTCTTGTCCAGGCAGCGGAATCTGCTTTTCAGGAGACCAAATGTCCGCTCGATCACTCTCCTGCTCTGACCATGTGCCTCATTGTAGCGCATCTCCGCCGGTGTCACAGGGTTCCTGAGGGGTGTCAGCAACCACGGCATGTTGGGGTATCCGGAGTCACCTACATAAAGACAATAGCACATTAGATGAGTCTTAAAAGAGGGTGTAAATAAACTTTAGCAAAATCACATAATAGTAAACAGTCAGTACACACCGACAAGCCAGGCACGCTGGTGCTGCATCTGTGACATAATCGTTGGGATGCGACTACTCCGCATGATGTAAGCATCGTGCGCTGAACCTGGGAAACGTGCACAAACATGTGAAATGGTCATGTCGGCCAGACATACCACCAGAGCATTGATTGAGTGGCAATGTTTCCTATTCCGGTAGGTCTGCTCATGTGCCTGTGGTGGTACCAAATCCACATGTGTCCCATCAATGGAGCCAATGACATGTGGCATCCTTCTCAGGGCATAGAAGTCAATCTTGATGTCAGAGAGTCGTTGTGGTGTTGGGAAATGTATGTAGTGGTTGAGGAAATGCAACATCGCCTCCAACACATCTCGTAGCACACGGCTGAACATGGTCTGTGACATTCCCACCAGCAGTAGCAACTGTGTGTTGGAAGGTACCGGTGGCAAAGAAGTGTAGGGTTGCCATCACCTTCACCTTGGGGATCAGCGCAGTAGGGTATGTCCGGCCAGGTTGCAAGTGTGGTGCCAACTGCTCCGCCAAATCTTCAATCAGTGATCTAGTGAAGCGGTACCGTCGCATGCAGTCACGTTTAACCATGGTGGCAAGGTCAGGGAATGGTCTGTGGACAGCTGGTCTCCTGCAGTACATAGATGAGCAAAGACAGTTTGTCAGTTCCCCTATCTAGGTGCCAGTGTACATGCTAAATAGCACATGAAACAACAGGACACAAAGACATGATGTATGTGCCGTAGTGTATGTGCACACATGTCAGATACATGCCCATCATCTGAAATCTCAGCTCTACAGGTCCACACGACAAGGTCCATGTTGTGCTGTGACCAATCTATGGGCTCTGCCACAGTACATCAGTATGAGTGTCACATACCAGACACACACCACAGTCACTAGTGAGGACAGATGTCTACCACACATCACATGTTTTTGACAGACACACACAGGGACCTTGTGTTGCCACAAGGACACCATCATGATGTAGCGTCTCATATACACACCACAACACACACATGACACACACATGAAGTGCCACAACGTTTTTTTGCATCTCACACATGGTGTCTGTGACACACAGACACCACATCAACTCACATTGACAATACACATGGATGTGGTGACCGTTTGACATTGAGCACATGAAATCAGAGTAATCTCCGTAGCTAAATGCACACATACTGTGGATGAACATCACAATTGTGGCACTGGGACACCCTGTGACACACATCCCATTCCACCTAAGAGTCAGGGTGTATGTCACATGTCATACACAATGTACCCCGGGAACTGTGTACATGCCTCATGCCCTGAACTGTACAGTCGTCAATCACAGTGGTTATGTGTCCAACACACAGCGGGATCTGTCCCCATGACACCTTGCCCTGCCTGGGAGTGGGTGCCACTAAGTGACACATACCAAATCACATGTATACCCACATATGCACACACAGGTAATGCAGCCTGACATGCCCCTTGATATACTGTGTCACAGGCTGTATTGTTGTTGGTGTGCCCATGAGTCCATAGAAAGCTATTGTGGGTGGAACACTTAGCACATTGCCTGCAATGGGGACTGATGCGGGTGACCAATTCAAAAGACGCGTCGGACACCTAGGGAACGAGGCGAGCGCACGCCTTGCACACACGCCTTGCACCTTGCCTGCAATGGGGACTGACGCGGGTGACCAATTCAAAAGACGCGTCGGACACCTAGGGAACGAGGCGAGCGCACGCCTTGCACACACGCCTTGCACATTGCCTGCAATGGGGACTGACGCGGGTGACCAATTCAAAAGACGCGTCGGACACCTAGGGAACGAGGCGAGCGCACGCCTTGCACACACGCCTTGCACATTGCCTGCAATGGGGACTGACGCGGGTGACCAATTCAAAAGACGCGTCGGACACCTAGGGAACGAGGCGAGCGCATGCCTTGCACATACGCCTTGCACATTGCCTGCAATGGGGACTGACGTGGATTTGGCCCTTGTACGATTCGTGTTGTGAAAAAGCAGTTGGCTCCCTACAACAATGTATCAGACTCGTTGGTGTAATGGGTTTGAAATATTTGAACGATGCGGAAGGCGTGTACGAGCCGTGCATTGCAATGTATTGGCCAGATTCATAGGATGCAAAGGCGTTGGACCTATCGCTTTGGACGCATGGGACAGAATCTGCCTCTGCAGCACAGATATAAGGCTGTCTGTTCCCCTGAGAGCTCACTTGCCTGCACTACATGCTCCACATTGACATCTCTGCTACCACTGCTGCTGTCTCTGCATCCTCTGGCTCAGAGAATGGCACGTACTGTGGATAGGGCCCCAGCCTTCACAGAGGAGGAGAACAAGGCCCTGCTGGACAGCCTCCTTCCACAGTACAGCAAGCTGTATGGGACACCAGGGGAGCAGGTGAGTGTGCAGTCCACATCCCTTTTTCATTGTGCATGTTGTCTTACTGGCACTAATGGCATTGTGTACACCAGTGGCTAGCATGCTCACTGAGTAGTTGTTACCCCCAAAGTGTGTATGTACCTGTAGTGGACAGGTACTGTGCATGAAAAGGGCATTTTAACACAGTTATTATACTCAGGCAATGTTTCAATTTTGTAAATGCAGGACAACTGTCAATCACCATAGTTGCACTACCCGTGTACATCATATGCCCTTGTGATGAAGACATGTATATCCAACTGTGTGTTGCACAAACATGTTGCATTTCTGGTAATGGACTTTTATCCTTGTCATCCTCACAGGTTGATGCCCATCACAAGCAGGAGATATGGCTGACCATTGCCCGGGCTGTTCGTTCTGTGGGGGTCTACAGACGCTGCATCCACAACTGCCAGAAGAGGTGGCAGGACCTTCGTGGCTGGACCCGGAGGATCGCCAGAGTCCAGCTGAAGCAGTCGCCTCCTCGCAGAAGGGGCGTACGACGGATACTGACCCCCCACATGCACCGGATCCTGGCGGTGGTCTTCCCTGACCTGGATGGGCAGTTAAAGGCCAGACAGCAGCAAGGAGGGGGTAAGTGCATGCCTTTTCTGTGAACTATGTCTCACATGCCCTTTGCACTCCTTCATCCTAGTTACACTCCCACAGATCTCCTGTCTGCTTGATCAGGAGTCATGTTCCTAATTTAGTTCATGGCCCATCCTCATCTGATACACAGGTCTGGCCCTTTCAGTCTGTGACTTGTGTCACTTGTGTTGTGTGTCCCTGCTGTTGTCCATAATTAAAGGTTGTAAACAGCATCTGCTACCGGTGCATTGTTTTGTCCTCATGAGTGAGGCAATTGATTGCCATGTGTCTGCACATTGCCAGAAATCAGACATGTACTCTATGTGGGCAAATGATATGTGTTCCAATTGATGCTTTGGCTCACCATATGTGTCTGTGGTATTTACCACACAGCCATGCAGCAGGTAAGACAATTTTAGGGCCTCATAATAATGTACATCATGTGTGTCACACATGCATGAACACATGCCTAGTGTTCAGGGTAATCCCATGTTGCACATGGAACTGGACAGATATGCCTACTCCGGACATGAGGAACACTCTGTGCTCCTACTCCTGTGTGTCAGCCTACATTTAGTTAATTGTGAAATATGCAATATGGTGTCTGCCTCGGTGTCATTCTGGAGTGGCCTAGCATCTTAGACTCCTGTGGTGTTGAGCATTTTGCTTTTGGCAGCTAGCTGAGGTGTGGCTAATGGATCATCACAATGGGGAAAAACATAGGTGTGTGATCACTTGACGGTGCATAATGATGTATTATACATAATAGTGCAGGCAGCCTCAATTCGTTCTCATCAGACTGTGATGTTATCATGTTCACAGATTGGTGCTTGCAGTCACTCAACTGTCGCATTTGTATTACATGGGATAATCATATGCCTTAAGATGTGTGTAGCAGTAGTGGAACATGTGCACTTGACAGCTGCAGGGCTTACATTCCCCGAAATGATTATGATTGTGACACAGTGCAGACTTTTTTATTCATGGATGCACTGCCCCTGTGACTTTATCCAGAGATGACTGATTAGCCAGACTGGCCCGTAGCATGGTATCCCACTTGCTAATGTGTATCCTGCCGTTATGTCAATTGTACGGCATACACTCTATTGTGGCATTGACCATCAATACATGGGCACATCATGGTGTTTTGTGAAGGAAGCATATCCATTTTACTGACAATGAGTTTGGCCATCCCTCATCCTGACACATGTACTGAGTCAGTGGCAGGAGATGGGATATGTGTGTACTGACACATTTCATTCACAATTTAAGATGTTCTGAGATATGTCTATGCGGTGCATGTGTGCACATATAAGTAGTGGAATACTACATGCACCAGACAGATGGGTCCATGGAGGGAAGTGTATAAGTGGCATGGTTGACTGGCAGAATGACAGGTGTATTTTTAAATATGTGCCAGCACTTTTAGCAATATTTAGCAAATGCGGAAAATGTGTCATCTGTAATGTGCTGTAATGACTGTGATGTCTCAGGGGAAACAAGTGACTTATGTGTATCTGTTTATCCTGATTGTTTTCAGAAACATCTTCGGCTACTGGAGGAGACAGCTCCATGGACCAAGAGGATCTGCAGAGCCAGACTGGGTCTGCTGGAGAGGAGTTGGAGGGACCCAGTGGCACAGAGGGTGAGGGGAGCCACACTGAGGATACCTCAGCTACAACCACCTCGGCTGAGGAACACAGCATCTCCAGTGAGGACTTACTTGTGGAGGCGGGTGTCAGCAGACCCCAGACAACACCGAGTGAGTCTGTCCCCACCACCACCACCATCTCCACCCTCCCATCTGCTCTCATCCCAGAGGTCCGTGGAGGCCCCCGTGTAAGGGAGCATGTCTCCTTTGTGCCAGGCACCGCACCCCCTGCCCCTGTCTCCCCTGCTGCCCTGAGTGTGGAGTCTGTGGACTTGCTGAAGCAGATCCATGTAGGGCAGACAGCGATGCTGAGTGTCCTCCATTCCCACACCAGTCTGTTGACACAACTGGTGTCCTTCATGGAGGGCATCTCATCAAACATGTCTACCCGACATCGGACAATTCAGGCCATGGCCTCCACACAGACGTCAGCAGTGTCCCTCCTCCAACAGTCCCTCACCCCTCCTACCTCTGCCACATCCACAATCCCCACTGCCCTACCTGTCCAACGCACACACACACCAGCACCGGCACGCACCACAACAGGCACAAGCAGCACACAGCCACGCAAGCCAAAATCCAGAGCCACAGGCACGCACACTCAGGGGACTGATGGCACACACACAAAGGGGATGGGTCACAGACGCACAAACAGATATCCACAAGCACTCCGCAGTCCTCAGATGCCTCTCCCTCCAAAACCCCTTCCCTTGCCTCACCTGCAACACCCCTTCCCAGCAGCTCTTCCTCTGTGACCTTGGCCTCTTCCCCACCGATCCATCTGCTCCAACTCACAAGGGGAAGAGGAAGTCACCACGCACAGGGGGGAGTTCCCCTGCCACACGGACACCCTCCCCCAGGTGCATGGACACTGAGGCCCCCATCCGCAAATCCCCCTGGACTAGGAAGAGCAAGACCCCACCACAATCCCGCAGCTCCACCACACGGTATCCGTCCTGCAGCCCCCAGGCCACCACTCCACAGGTCCCCCAGCCACACCCTGCCCCTGATTCACCCACACACCGATTCCGCATCCCCAAAATGATTAGGCCCTCCCCCCTACCACATGCACTTCCACCCCCACCTCACACGCTCAGCCTGTTCCTGCCACTGGTGTGGAGTCTGTGTCTCCCCCCTCTGTCCTGCCCACCTCACCTGGACCCCATGACACTACTTTGGAGGTTGGCACTGCAGTGGAGAGCTCATCCACCCCGTCTGACTTTGGCACTGCAGTGGAGACCACGTCCACACCATCTGACCTGCCCACTGCTGTGGTGCCGGCAACCACCCCATATGACTTCATCCCTGCAGTTATGACGGTGCCCACTGTGTCAGACACCTCCACTGCAGTTGCCAGTGACACTCCAGCACCCACCACCCCTCCCCTGCCCCATTCTGCTGTCCCCTGATCCTGTCCCTGCGGTGCCTGGCCTGCCCCATGTATGCCCCTCCAAGGGGAGATGTCCCCTGGTCGTAGCAGTGCAGGCAAGCAATGGGTGACAACTTGTCACAAGTCACTATGGTTGAACTGAGAAATGGACTGGCCGTTGGCCTTTTGACATTGTGGACTCGAATTACCAGTTTTGAGGAGTTTAATTTTTTAATAAAGCAAATTGTGGTTATCCATTGTTGTTGCATCTAATGTACATGATGTTGATGATGAGTATCATGGACTTGATGTTGTACTTGTGTTTTGAAGGTACAACAGGATGATTTGTTGATGTGATGGACTCCATGTGATCCATGGGATATGTGTACTTTTCTGCTATGTGTCCATGACATCTTTTGCTGTAATTACAGGGTGTAATGATTGCAAAATGTTGTAACCAGGATTATCTCTTTGGGTTTGCTACTTCACATCTTTGGCATACACTGTTGCACATATGTTGTACTTACATTAGGGCACATGGTGAGATTCCCTGACTGGGCCATCTGCACTGGACAGGCAGGTTTGTGCATCCATGGTACACAAGTCATCTGTGTCATCAGTGCAAATATCTCTACATGTGTATTGCGTATGTGCAGATGACTGGAGGGACACTCCCGTACACATGTTGCTGTGACCAGAGCTTTCATTGTGTTGTAATTGTTGGCTCACTGTGCAGGTGGTGTGCTGGCATGACAGGACCCTGCACAAACAACATTTTTCACAGCTGACATTCCCCAGGAGTGGAGACTCCTCATGGCATTGTGTCATTCCGTGGCATTGCCTGTGCACATGGTGTGTGTTGTGTAAGCATGTCTGTGTGTGTTGCCTTCCCTTTTTTCGACTCAGCCTGTGTTCCATGCAGATGTTCCTGTTATGTGCACTTGCTGAGTTGTCCTGTGTTCATCAGACTTCTTTTCCCTGGGTTTACTAGGGTGTCGGTGCATGGCAAACTACTGGTCATTATGTTGTCATCCATGGCTGTTTTAGTTGTAATTTCAGGAGATGTTGTCAAACGCACATGGGACACATTCAGGATTCCCATTGGCACTTATGTGTTTCAAACATCATGTTGTTTTCCCTATGTGGTATCTGTCAGTGTGAGGCTCACTCGTATGTGTGTGTGACTACTCCCACTCATCAGGGTCATTGCTGCAATGTTGGAAGGTGTCAACATGTGTTCTTTGTGGGTCTCCTTTGGTTCCTCATTGGTGTAGGTGTAGGTGTGTGGCAGGGTTCCCAATGAATTGTGTTGTCTTCACATTATGCCCATGTTCCGCATACTGTGCAGTGTGGCAGACATTCAGAGGTGTTGTTGACAGGCCATGTGTGTTGATTTTTGTGTACCTTAGATCCCCCCACCACCCCTGGGATTGTAATGGGTGTTTGAGCTATGTCAACAGTCCCTGTGTGCCTAGCTGATGCACATTATTGCAGATCAAGGTGTGTGGTGTTGAGGGTGGCCACATGTGAGTTGTTTCATGTCTAGGCCCCTACCTACATTTTGCACATTGGTTGCAGGACATGGCCAGTGATTTGTGTTTATGGAGGTGTGATGTGAGTTTGTTGTTCTGGACACATGACCCAGTATGCACAGCTGAGTGTGCTCCACAATATGGGCAAAACAGACCTTTGTCATCACAGTGGGATTGGCGTACAGGCTACTGTCACCACAAATTAGGGTACTAGAGGGTAGTGCTGTAGTGGGTCTGTCTCTTGCTGTGTTGGTTGCTGTTCCACCCAGCTTTTTTCACATGAATACGTTGCTATACCACTCATCTGACGATGTGTGCTTGACCACAAAGGGGTGCCCAGTTCATTAGTTACTTTTTGTATGGCACTGTGGACACATCGGTGTGATTGGAGTTCATCCCACCGTCATGTGTTGTGTACTAGCCGGGGGACACTGAGACACGCACACATGTTGTGTATGATATGCAGTGTGGGTCTGCCTGTCTGTGTTTGTGCATCTGCACCTCTGCATTGGTATTGCTTTTGTGTTCCATTGTGTGGATGTAGTTTGGAGGTTTTTCCCTAATGTCCATGCATCTTGTAGCTCATCATCCTGCACATTGCTCATGTTTGGTATGTCTCATTGCTGCCATGGTATGGGACTTTGTCACCTAACATCGACAGTCTCCACAGGATTCCTCAGTTTGTGTGTCTGTTCGTAGAGATATGTGTGTATGCATCATGATGCTCACTTTTCACATAGTCTATTTGGACACTGTGGGCCTTGTCAGGGCTTATGGCCAATGCTTGTCTGCACATGGCAGAGGGAGTTCTTGTGATACACAGCAATCTGTGCCTCTCAAATCTATGTTTGTATGTGACACAACCACCACATTGCCACTACATTGGTTGTGGATTTGGGACCAGTGAGCACAAATGCTGGTCTGGTGATGCTGCTATTATTTTGTCCACACTCACCTTCTGGTCACTGTAGAGATGCGGGCTTTGGAACCCATTACCACAATGTTCCTGAGATGCTGGAGTTTTGAACCCCACACTCATCTTTTGGGCACACATGTGATGGGAGTCACATTGTATGTTCACTATCAGAATCAGTGTTGTGGGCATTTGGCACACACATACATAGAATCTTGCAAAGATGGTAGGGGTGAGGGTTTGCTTAGTGACCTTATGCGTGTGAATGCTGGGGGTGCAGGGCATCCAGCCCCCTATCAGTGGGGATGGTAGTGGTGCAGGGCATCCAGCCCCCTATGAGTGGGGGGGTACTGGTATTGATGGGCATCCAGCCCCCTATGAGTGGGGATGGTAGTGGTGCAGGGCATCCAGCCCCCTATGAGTGGGGATGGTAGTGGTGCAGGGCATCCAGCCCCCTATGAGTGGGGGGTTCTGGTATTGATGGGCATCCAGCCCCCTATGAGTGGGGATGGTAGTGGTGTAGGGCATCCAGCCCCTATGAGTGGGGGGTACTGGTATTGATGGGCATCTATGAGTGGGGATGGTAGTGGTGCAGGGCATCCAGCCCCCTATGAGTGGGAGGTACTGGTATTGATGGGCATCCAGCCCCCTATGAGTGGGGATGGTAGTGGTGCAGGGCATCCAGCCCCTATGAGTGGGGGTACTGGTATTGATGGGCATCCAGCCCCCTATGAGTGGGGATGGTAGTGGTGCAGGGCATCCAGCCCCCTATGAGTGGGGGTACTGGTATTGATGGGCATCCAGCCCCCTATGAGTGGGGATGGTAGTGGTGCAGGGCAGCCAGCCCCTATGAGTGGGGGTGGTAGTGTAGCAGGGCATCCAGCCCCCTATGAGTGGGGATGGTAGTGGTGCAGGGCAGCCAGCCCCTATGAGTGGGGGTGGTAGTGTAGCAGGGCATCCAGCCCCCTATGAGTGGGGATGGTAGTGGTGCAGGGCATCCAGCCCCCTATGAGTGGTGGTGGTAGTGGACAGGGCATCCAGCCCCCTATGAGTGGGGATGGTAGTGGTGCAGGGCATCCAGCCCCCTATGAGTGGGGATGGTAGTGGTGCAGGGCATCCAGACCCCTATGAGTGGGGATGGTAGTGGTTCTGGGCACCCCCCCCCCTAGTTGTGGGCACTGCTGGTGGTGTGGACCATACTACCCCTGGGGTTTTGCTTTTGCTGGTGGACGGCATGTCCCCCCCCCATGTGTATGTAGCATTTTGCGCGTTCATAACATTTGTTTGTGTGGGTGTCTGACTTACCATCTGCGACGTACACGTCTGTTCATGATCCGGTCATAGATATACAGTACTGGGATGACCTGCGCGATGGGATTCATCATTGGTTCATCTCGTACTTGCTGATTGTTGCTCCGTCTCGTACACGTTGTGAGTTGGTCCGTTTCGTAGCAATGGATCGTGTTGTGGCACGAATCGGACCTGCTATTCATCTCTCCCGGATGCTGTGACGTGCTGCTAGTGGCGACCCGTTCGGCGCGTAGGATTTGCGCATCGTACTTGTCCGGCCGGAAACTATTGTGGAAACTGCTTCCGGGCGACTCGGATGGGCGTTTGGATAAGCGGCTAGTTTGGGAAATGTTGCTGGAATCGGAGCCTACGTGTCATTCGGAGTTGTGGCACTTTTGCGCATCGTACTTCATCGCCCGGACGGACCGGCTCCCAGTACGAGCCGGTCGCAAGGTAAGGCTATGGACAGCTCTCGGAGGGCTGTCCGAGCGAGATCGGAATCAGCCCCTTAGATGTTTAACATCGGCATTACAAATGTCAGGATTGTGAGGAGGAGGAGGGACAGTTTTTTGTGTAATTAATTAAATCCATAACAATATGAAACATTTAAAACATTTAAAAAAGACCCAGCAATTCCCTCTAGTGTGGCTAACATATAGTACCTAAAAGTGGAACTCACAGTCAGCGATCAGCTTTGTTTAGGTTTTTAACAATTTAAATGTTAAAAACCAAAATCGAAAATATATACACAACAGTGAGTCATAATAGGGCTATCTAACACAAACATGCTTGTGATATCCAAAGAATAAAATCCACTACAATTATGTTGGATGAGCGGCAATTGTTAAAACTCAATTGCAAAACTAGCGCAGTAAAAAATGCCTAAAGTCCATAACACAAGAAGTAAAAAGTTATCAAACGTCAGTCATCTCCTGGCTTAGTTGTGTTTTTTTGAGGAGGCACTGCACTGCTTTAAAAAAAATTCCAGTTCTTGCCAGTTCAAGGGGAGCCATTGTGCTAAAAATCCAATTCATTGCATTGTTACATGTTCTTATGCTATAGGTTAAAAAGAGTGGCTTTAATAGTGTTCTCCAAAGGTGTTGCAGCGACTGACAGCAGCAAAGTAGGTGTGTAAAAGTTTCAAATTAATAGCAGCATAGTCTGCACTTAACAATATTGGAGAGCAGTGGCCAGTTTGGGTTAAAGTCTTTCATTTGTAAAGCCAACATCCTTACTCGCCAGAATTTGGGTTAAACAGGCTTTCCCAATTGTACAATTGAGATAAAATTGTGCCTGGAGGCCAGCATTGCTAGCATTATTATATGAGGCTGCCAGGGCCCTTAGCGGTGGTGTGGACTTAATATTTTCCATATTTGCGTTCTTTGGGAGACATTTTATCTGTTTTTTTAGTATGCTATTTACTGCAGTATGCATAAGTGATGAGGTATTTAGAACAGTCAGATCCATTTGAAGAGAGGCTGCTGCTTCAATTAAATAAGTGGACCAAGGGTTGTTTTTAGTTTTAAATACATTTTGCAAGTTACATTTCAAGGTGCAGGGCATGGCCGTGATGCATGTATAATAGTATTCTAGAAAGGACACCATGCTAGACCATTCAATGCCTTCCAGGCCAAATTCAAGTCTCACCAGAGATCCCCTGGTGTAATAAGGCAGCTTAAACACTCTTTTGTAGGCTTTTATGTGTAGTTTTTCGATGGTTTTAATAAGTTGGGCCGGAAAGGCCTCGCTGCTGTAGGTGATTGTAGATGGTAATACGGCACTAAGAACTTTTCGGATTGGGGCTGAGGTGGGGCTTTCAAGGGCTGTGTGCAATTGGCAAAGTCTGGTGGTAATTAATGCAACCTTGTCCTTTAAGTGGCGCAGGTTGTCATTGTTGAGTGCCTGGGACATATCCATTGGATATAGCATTGTCCGCTGTAACAGCATTGGAGCCAAAATGCACCCTTGCTTTAGCCCTTTGTTAGTGTTGATCCTCCCGGTTAACGCAGTATCTGAGAGCTTAACCCTCACCCAAGTTGATGAGTATAATGATATAATGGCATTAAGCAGGTCTGCCCCATCCCTGAAGTTTGCTCCGTAAGATACCCCTGTCCACCAGGTCGAATGCTGACGACCAGTAGACAAAGCATGCATGGAGAGCTAGGGATTTTCGGCTGTTCGGCAGGTGGATGAGGCAACATAGAGTAATTATATTATCCAATGTGTAAGAGTTAGGCCTAAAGCCTGTTTAACAGAATGGGATAATTGCGTTTGTTGTTGCCCAAGTCTCAAGGGGGCATATCATCAAGCACCGGAGATAAAATTATTGTCGCTTTAGCGTCCGTTTTCTGGACGGAAAGCGGCGATAATTTTGTCTCCTAATCAGCAAGGTCACGCTATCGCGTGAATCCTTGCATTATCGCCCTTTCCCCCAACGCCCATCTTTGCATCTCTAATGAGATGCAAAGTGGGCGTTCCATGCTAAGATAACTGGAGAAATGTCGCTAACCGACATTTCTCCAATTATCAAGCTGCACGCAAACAAGCAGAGCGATAAGAAAAGTAGCGATAACCACAGTTATCGCTACTTTCCTTATGCCTGCTTCAAGACTGACTTAGCCATGATATCCTATGTAAGGTGGATATCATGGCTAAGTATGTCTTGCCCTATCAGCAAGTTATCGCCAAACCTTGTGCCATTATCGCTGTATTTCCAGCGATAATCGCACAATTGGCAGCTTGCGCTCTGAATCTTATCGCTTTGGAGATAAGCGTTGCTGATAGCACGCTATCTCCGTGATAAAATTCAGAGTTGGCCGGCGATAATTATCCTCGCGCTAAGAGCGCTGAGCGATAATTATCGCATGGCCTTGATGATATGCCCCAAGGTCTTTTGAAATTACAGAGGCATAGATCTT
Organism: Calotriton arnoldi; assembly: GCA_963921515.1. Lineage (NCBI taxonomy): Eukaryota > Metazoa > Chordata > Amphibia > Caudata > Salamandridae > Calotriton > Calotriton arnoldi. The sequence goes on from CAWUFW010010572.1 coordinate 371,555, forward strand.
GGTCTTTATGTGAAACACGACGATCATGCGATAGTTAAGGGGGTTCTGTCTATCATTCTTTTTAAAAATTGGATGCAATATTGATCCTCTCCAGCTGTCAGGCACCTGATGAGACTTAAAACAAGTGGTAAACAATGGAGAAAGTATTGCAGGCCATAGTGCTGGATCTTCTTTAAACAGTTGGGCTGGAAGTCCATTTGGGCCAGGCACTTCTGAAGCTCGTGTTTTGCATAACATTTTTTGAATGCCATTGGTCGTATACTTGGGCTCACAGCTATTTGAGTCGTCAACGGGGTCTAAGATTTCGAGTGAAAAGACTCTCGATTGTGTGACTACATATAGCTTTTTTAGGTGCGAGGTCCACATGGCTTCATTGATTTGATTACACCTTATGGCATCCTGGCGTGTTTTGTTTTTACTATACCACCATAAATCAGTCTGATTGTGCTTACTCATGATCGAGTAAACATATTGCCAATGCTTGTCCCTCTGCTGATTTTTGTCCTGCCATACCGATTGCTTATGTTGTTTTCTTGCACTTGAAGTTCCAATGTCAACACTGCTTTGTCTTGTTGGTTCTGAGTTTTCTTGTGTGCCTTCATCAGCTTATGGATAAGCTGTGAGCTAGACATTATAGATTGATTTTTTTTTTAGGGATTTTGACTGAAATTGCCCGCGGCCTGGGCGAGAGTCCAGTGATTCATGAATGCCCCGGGTTATGGGTCAGTGAGTTAATAGGTATTCGCCACTTTGGGCCTGCAGGGACTGTCTGGTGGAGTCTTTCCATGATCTTAGTTTCTGGAGATTGACCGGCTGATCAGTGATCTTGGCACAACTACTTCAGAAAGATCCTGGAAAAACCCCTCAAACTACATCCTGGTTTCTTTATAGGATGGTCTGGGGAAGAATTTGTGTAAGGTACTACTTAACTGACTAGAGGGCTGGATGGATAATCAGATAATTCTGAATGAGGTGCAGCTGCCTTCAGGTCCAAATAGGAACGGTTGACCAAACAATTTGTTTATATATGATCATCTTTAAGTATACTGTTGTTAGGAGCAGTCCACTATATCTGATCTATATGGACCTGAAGTTGGCCATCAACCTCGTCAATTGGAATAAGTACCAGTCTTCACTTTATGAAATGGGTGTCAACAACCCTCTTTTGAATGCTAGCGCTGTGCTACATACCAAAAACTCAGCCAGGGTTCGATATGGGCCTGCTGGCGAGTGCAGTGAATCCTTTCCACCCTGTCAAAAGCCACCCTGGATATGCCTATTATTGCAGGGAGCATGGTTCCCATCCTCCTTTTCGTAGACAATGCAGTGTCATCAGTAACAATTGAAAATGCATCTCACAGACTATTTAAGGATTTTATAGGCTACTTCAATAAGAAGGATCTAATCTTCAGTACTATGAAACCCAAGGTCATGCTTGTTAAACCTACCCCATTTCTTGGAAGGAAGCTCATGGTCTATAGTGTTCCACTAGATTGTGTCTTCCAGTATGATTACTTGGGTATATGCTTTGAAGTTGGAAAGTCCAGATAGACAAGGCTACTACTTGTCTAATACAAGCAACCTGGGCTATACTTATCTTCAAACAAAAAGTTGCAGTTAGTCCTTAGGTATAAATGTTTAAATTCATCAACAAAAAGTTGTGGGTGCTGCTTTGCACAGGATAGAATTTTGGGGCTATGGTCATTTTAAATAGCTCAAAGTAAGATGAAATACTTTTCTCAGGTCCCTGCTGACATGAACCCGGCAGACACCCAATGGTGCCACTGTACCTTGAATTAGGCATTTCCACTATAGCAGATCAGGCTGCACTGAAACCTTCAGCATATTGGATCCATTTTCATAGGAATCATTGCACTGCAACACTATTAAAATCAATTCAAGAAATGCCTTTTTATGTGGAAATTGGTTGAATTCAGTTAAAAATCTTCTAACATCTTTGCAGGACAAGTGCTACCAGAAGGACCATATTCAAGTTGGTCCAGCTTCAATTGATCTTGTTAGGAGGTGGTGCTGGTCCCATAAAATCAAGCAATATATATTTAGCAGGAAAATACTGTGTCCATAAAATAGCCCATGGTACCAAGTCGTACTTGAACTTTCTAAGGGCCTGATTTGCATTTTGGTGGTGGGCCCATCCCTTACCAGGGTGATGGAGTAAATGTATCCATTACCCCGGTTGGAAATTTGGAAAATAAAAAACCAATACCCCTCCTCGCCTTCGGAATTTCCACGCATGGCAAGTAGGGCATTGAGCATTTTTCATAGCCATTACCACCAGGTTTATTGAAAAATGGCTATATGTCCGCCCATCCTAATTAGATGAGTTGACCTATAGTCAATTCTCCAAGGGACCTTATTCCATCAGGCCTTCAGAGAAGTTTGGCCACGGTGGAGATGCTATGCTATGTTATATCAGTTTTCATAGCTCATTAATCACCTTAGAGGGTATCCAGGTGCTTGCAGTGGGTACTCGGGGGCTTGTCTGGATTTAATCAGAGAGCCAGGTCTTCACCTTTGTGTGGAATTCTAGGACTGACCCAGAGGACCTCATGTGGTAGGGGAGCTTGTTCCAAACTTAGGGCATTGTGTTAGAAAGCACAAACTCCTACTCTGATCTTGTGTATGCAAAAGATGTGTGTGATTGAAAAACTGGAATAGCGGAGGTGCCTGGAAGGTTGGTGGAAGTTAATGTGTTCATTGAGTCAAGCAGGGTCCATGTTGTACAGAGCCTGTGTGTGAGGAGTTTGACATGGGGGCGCTCATGTATGGGTAGTCAGTGGAGTTTCTTGAGGTGTAAAGAGGTGTGGTGTCTCCCAGGAGGATGTGGACAAGTCTTGCTGCGGCAGTCTGGATGGTTTGGAGTCTGTTAAGGAGCTGTTTGTTGATTCCAGCATGAGGGTGCATTGCCGTAATCCAGTCTGCTTGTTATGAGGGTTTGTGTGACTGTTTTCCTGGTGTTTTCCAGTACCCACTTGAATTTTTTTTAAAGCTTCTTCAGCAGGTGGAGGTAACTGTGTTGACTTGTGCTGTCATGTCCAGTTTTCATTCAAGATGAGTCCCAGGTTTCTGGCGGGGGTGCTGGGCGTTGGAGTGGGTCCAAAGTCTGCCAGCCAACAGGAAGAGTCCCGTGGGGAGCTTTTGTTTCCAAATTCACAACTTCGGTTTTGTCTGTGTTGAGCTTGAGGCAGTTGGACTTCATTCACATGGCTGCTGCAGTCATGCAGGTGTTGAAGTTCGTCTTGATCACTGAAGCCTTGTCAGAAAGGGACAGTATGAGTTAGATGTCATCTGTGTAGGAGAGGATGTTGATGTTGTGGGATCTGGTGATGTTGCCATTGGTGTCATGTAGATGTTGAACAGAGTCGGGGTGAGAGATGAGCCTTGGGGTACTCCACAGATGGTCTTTTTGGCTTCTTTCTGTGTTCTCCCAGAGAAGATGAACAATATCCATTTGACTTTGATGCCAACCTCATGAAGTCTTTTGATCATGGTGGAGTGGGAGACAGTGTCAAAATTGCCTGAGAGGTCAAGTAGGATGAGAAGTGCTGTATCTTCTTGGTCGAAGAGCATTTTGATGTCCTCTGTGTCTGCGATGATTGCAGTTTCTGTTTTGGTCAGTAACCAGATTACAAGCTGTCCAGAAGTTGGTGTCGGTCTAGGTAGTTGGTACATTATGTTTTTATGGCCTTCTCTATCATCTTTTCTGGAAAAGGTAGCGAGAGATCAGTCTTTAGTTTGGTAGTTGATTAGGGTCTGCCGAAGATTTATTGAGTAGGGGTTTACCGAGGCGTATTTCTAGGCATCTGGGAAAATGGCAGTGGAGATGGAGGTGTTCAGGATGTGGGTGAGTATTTGGTGAATCGTGTGGGTGACCATGTTTGTAGATGTGGTGTAGACATGGGGGGTGTGGATGAACCAGAGTGGAGGTACTCATTATACTTGTTGTTTCTTTTGTGGTTATTAACTTACAGGCGGACAGGGTGATTTCTGTGTGGTGGGTTGGTAGGCTGGCAGTGAGGCTGTGAGGGTCTGCTTGAGGGTTTACGTTGTTGTAGATGGTTTGTATTTTGTCAGAGAAGTACAGTGATAGTCTGTGGCACAGGTCTTGTGAGGGGTTGATGTTGCCTCAGGAGGTGAAGGGTGAGCTGAAGTCTTTCATGATCCCGAAAATCTTCTTGTTGTTCTTCACACTGTTCTCTGTGCATTTGGCATGGGCCTTCTTTTTGGTTTCCCCAATCTGTCCTTGCCAGTCTCTTTTTGGCTCTTTTCGACTGGTTCTCCATTTTTTCTCTAATTGTGTGCATTGTCTTTGGCTGCTCAGAGTTATTCTGGTCTGCTTTCTGGTTCTTTTGTGTTGGCTGTGTTTGAGAGGGGCCAGAGTGCTGTTGCAGTCAGATAATCAATTGTTGAGTTGGTCTGTGTTGGTGTTTATGTTTCAGGGGGCCCAGTCTGCTTCTGTGCTACTGCCCCAGTTGCATCTCATCTGGCTGGTATTGGCAGGTGTAGGCCATGGAGTCCAGGAGGAGGGGGGCAACGAAGTCCGTGATGTCTCGGGTGAAATTTGTTCACGGTCTGGGTGGGCTTTAAGTGAGTGCTAAGTTCAGGGTGATATTTGCTGTAGTTTGGAGCTTAAAGTATGGTGCTTCATGGAGGGAATCTTGTTTTCAATGATTGTGATGCAGAGGAAACATGGGGGAAGCAGGGTTCGGCTGGGGGAGGTGGGAAGGGGAGCACGACACACGAAGCAAAAGGGTGGAGAGGAAGAGAAAAAGAAGAAGCATCGAAAGTTGCACAAAAAGGTGAAAGGGTGAGCAACAGAGACCCAAAAAGGGCAAAAAGCAGGCAAATAGAGGCCCAAGAGTGAACAAGAGAGAGAGAGAATCAAGAATCACACAAGTCAAGAGGCTCAAAAGAGGCATAAACGGTGAAAAAGAGAGAGATTCAAGATACTAAATAGTCAAGAGGCTCAAAAGAGGCACAATGGGTGAAAAAGAGAGTCGAGAGGCACAAGATTATTGAGACTCAAAAGAGGCACAGAGGGTTGACAAACAGAGAGTGAGAGAGAGAGAGACACGAGAGAGAGGGTGAGAAGAGAGAGAGAGAAGCGTGGAGGATGAGGCGGGTGCCTCAAGGCACAAGAGCCGGGTCAGCAACGGTCATGACTAGTGGCTGGATTGTTCCAAGTATGTCAGAGCCTGGACACCTGCTTAATAGCTGGCCAGCGCTGGGGCCACTATTACACAGGTCCTGGGAGGGGGAGGGCCGGGGCTTAGCAGAAGTATGGGAGTAGCCAGTAAGGAGTTGTCTATGCTATTGTCAAACTATGGTCTACGCACATTTAAATCAGGTGTGCGGACAGTAGTATTGGCAGGGAGCGAACTCCATCGCTGTTGCAGCGAAGTTCGCTCTCCGTCAAGACTGAAATGCTCCTTATATAGAAGGTAGGGGGCGGGGAACGGGGGCAGGTCTTAGCTGAAGTGTGGGAGTAGCCTCTGCAGTTGTTAAACTACAGTCTTCTGCATTTAAACTGTTGCAATGGCGTTCCCTCTCCACCAAGAGTAAAATCACACCCTGATCCAGAACTGAAATGCTCCTTATATAGAAGACTTAGGGGCAGATCTACAAGGAAGTGCCGCAGCGTGGCACCGCAAGCCGTTTGGCTGCGCCACGCTGCGGCACTTCCGAAGCATAGGGATGCGACATATTTACAAGAATGTGTCGCATCTCTCTGCTTCCCCCTGCGCTGGCGCAGGCACCCTTGCATCATGGTGCAAGGATGCCTGCGTCATGGGGAGATTGTTTTTGTGCAGGAAGGGGCCCCTTCCTGCACAAAAACAATCACTACAGGCATTTTCCTCTTTCAATGCGTTGCTTAGAATGCAGCACACATTGAAAGAGGAAAAAACGAGGAGAAATGAAAACATTTCTCCTTGTTGCGCCTCGCTACGCCACCTCTAGGGTGGCGTAGCATTCAGACGCATCTCCAGATTTACGATTTCTCGTAAATCTGGACCTGCGTCTTGTTCCATGGGTGTTGTGTAGGAACACCCACAGCAACACCCATGGAACGCCCCTTCAACGCAAAGTGCTGCGTGTGAAGGGGTCGTATTTACAAGGAGAGGAAAAGTCACGCAGGGTGGCATTTCCTGTCCTTGTAAATATGGAGGAGCCCCCTGCGCCATCAGTACATCACAAAAAGTGACGTACTGGTGGCTCAGGGGGCTTGTAAATCTACCCCGCAGTCTAGGGTCGTTCCCAACAGAGGGATATGTAGTCCAGTGTGAAAGCCTTCCAAAGGAGAACGATAATTGAGGTTGTTCTGCTGGTGAAGCAGATACTGTTGTGCACTTTATGTTATCTTGCACAAAGGTTACTCAGACCTGTAAATGCAGGCTACTTCCTCTATTGAAGCTAAACGGTGCTCGAACTAGAGCCAAGACTTTTTCACTCTGTTTATTGCAGGTGATCAATTGATTATTACTACAGTGTCCTCTTAGTTATGGTCAGTGTGGCCGAAAATCAGGCAACGGGTGGTGGTAGGAATTATTAAATATGTATCTTATAAAATATTAATTTGCCTGAACAAACTAGTATCCCATGAATTTATATGTGATTGGTGCTATCAAACGTCTGATATTATGGTTTCACTATAGAGTGATCTTATCAATAAATATGGTTACAATACTATTTTAAGTGCAGGGTTTTCCCTGTAAGAACCTTGATATTTATGTATTATTACTTATTACGGGTTGAGATATTTTTGTTTTGAATGTATCTTTTTTTTTTTTTTTTTCCTCATTTATGCGATTAAATGTGGTTATGGTAAGGCCAGAGTCACCTTATATACCCCAAAACTCTTGAAGGAGAACCGCCAATAGGGTACAAGGTTAAACCAGGTCTCAACAACCTTCAAAGGATTTGAAAATGGTCAATCATGGTCCCACCATGATAATTCCATCCATGTCGCATTAGTTAAAATCATTGGACGTCCGCCCTAGTTTAAGATGTATTCTTATCCCATAATTCCCAGTACTTTATTCGTTTGCTCTTCCCACTAGCTTTATCCAGCTTCTTGATTCTATCTACTGCCCTGTGCCATTCTGCCACCCCGGGAGGAGTAGGGAGAATCCAATTGATACACACCTCCCGTCTAGCTAACAGGATCAAGACAAATAGTAAGTATTTTTGGTTTTTACTTAGTACCATATCCACTGCGTTATTATCCAAAATGCCAAAAATAACTGTAAAAGTGCTTACCTTGATGTTAATATCTAGAGATTTTGAAATACTCTTACCAACTTCTTCCCAAAAGACATCAAGGTGTGTACACAGATGGAACATATGAATATCGTTTGCCTTTATCTTGTTGCATTTCGGGCAGTGTTTCATCTCCTAATTATTTATTTTAGACAGCTTCTCGGGCGTCCAATAAGACCTGTGTATGGTAAACAAATGGTTTTTCCTTAGGGGTGCAGAAGCAATAGTATACCAAAGAAAAGTGCAGGATACTTGCCATAACTGTTGCAAGTCTTGGTTGGGAAAGACTTTTTTCCAGATGTCGTCTGGGGTGGTGAAATCGCCTTCTTCGTTTTGAATCATGTACCAGTACCATTTAGATACTTCTTTCCGAGTTGGATCTTTTTGAAGCTCTTCTTCCAATTTTTGTGTGGAAACTGATGTTTTCTCTTGGTCTTTTGACCAACTCGCCAGCTGGTAATATTTAAACTTAGAAATGCCTCCGTTGGTTTTTTCTAACAATGAGGCCCAACTTTGTAGAATGCCATTTTCAAGGAGTTCTCCCCAGCTAGTTATACCAGCACTTATCAATGGGGCAGCAAGAGAGTCTTTTAGGCAGTCCGGGGTTCCAGGTGAGCACCATATAGGTGCTAGATCACTATAGTAGGGGATTTTCCAAGATTTCCTTAGATCGTACCATAACTTATATGCTGATCTCAAAACTTTTAATTTTATCTTTTTGAAATATTTTGGATGACCAAATTTATAAAGACAGTTATCCTCATCCGTTACAGTATGCCAGTACGGAGGATACAAAACGCGAGGTCTAAGAAGAATCCTAATATTCTTAAATTGAAAGGCTCTGTAATAGGCCAAAACGTCTGTGCTAGCTATGCCTCCTCGAATTTTCTTCTGGGAAAGCTTCTTCCACGCTATCCTTACCCCTTTGGAAGCCCAAATAAAGGTGTTAATTTCACTTTGGATCTTCTTTAACCATATAGGCTTGAATTCCAGTGGGATTGCATTAAATAAAAAAGTGAATTTGGGCAGAATTGACATTTTTACAGCATTTGTTCTCCCCAAAAAAGTAAGAGACAGACTATTCCAAGATTTTAGTAATTTTCTCATTTCTTTGACTTTCGAGTTGAGGTTTACTTGAGCAATTTCATCAATATTTTTTAAAACCTCTATCCCCAAATATTTAATTTTATTGTTACCGCCTATTGGTGGTGAATTCATATTCCAGAGCATCATCTCAGTCTTCTGGCTATTAAGTAGATAACCGGAAACGCTACCGAAGTCTGATAACAACTTTGTTATGGGGTGAAGGGATTTATCTAGGTCGCTTGTGTAAAGCATTAGATCATCTGCATATAATGCAACCTTAATGACCCATTCTTTAAAGGTAAAAGGAATAATTTCTTGAGACCTTCTGATCATGTTTGCGAGAGGCTCAATATACAGATTAAAAAGATGAGGAGAGAGCGGGCACCCCTGTCTCGTGCCTGTTGATAACAAATTCTTTCGAGAGACTTCCATTAATCAGAATTTTTGCTTTGGGGGCTTTATATATGTTTCTAATTGCTCTCAAAAAATGATCTCCTAGCCCAAAATGAAAAATAACAGAATACAAGAATGACCAATTTACACGGTCGAATGCTTTAGCAGCGTCAAACGTAAGTACCGCTAATGGGATTTTTTCTTGGGTGGCTATATCAATGGCGCCTATAAGTTGGTGAGTGAGATCATATAATTGCCTCCCCTTAGTGAAACCTTTCTGGTCGTTATGAATGATTTTATCGGTTATGTTGCCTAGCCTTATGGCTAAAACCTGGGTAAAAATTTTATAATCATTATTCAGTATAGAAATAGGCCTGTATGATTCACATTTATAAGGGTCTTTACCAGGTTTCAAGATTAAACTGATAGTAGCGTCATTCCATGATTTTGGGAGCTGTTGGTCATCCAAGTATATGGAATTAGAGAGGTCTGTCAAAATGGGAGCTAATTGTTCCTTTAGAGCTAAATAAAATTCGTTGGGGATAGCGTCGGGGCCAGCAGCTTTGTTTTTTTTCATCTTATTTATCGCCCTCATGACCTCCTCTGTAGTTATTGCTTTATTTAAGGCTTCACATGAATCTAAATCCAAACTTGTTATTTGTGAGTTTTTTAAATACAAATTTACCGCCTGAGCAGACGGTGTTAAATCTTCCTCATACAATGCCTGAAAAGAGTCTAAAAATGCTTCTTCTATACCTAGGCTATCTTCTACCCTTCTACCCTCCCCCATTTCGAGCATTATAAATTGCCATAATCTTGTTCCTATTGGAGTCTATTTTAAGCTTCCATGCTAGTAATTTCCCACTGTTTTCCCCATACTCATAGGATGACAAACTACTAGCCTCCCATCTTTTCCTGACTCGATCTTCTAGGTATAATGATAAATCCTGCTTTTTCTTAAATAATTCCTCAATTGCCCTTCCTTGTTCTGCCTTTGAAGTAGTGTCTTCGCTCTTTTTTTGCATTTCTAAAATATCTGCCTCATACTGCATAATTTTATGCCTATTCTCCTTGTTCTTCCTTGCTGCAAGACCAATGAGGTTTCCTCTAGTAACGGATTTATATGCATCCCAAACTATGTGACTGGGTACTTCACCATTAGCATTTATTAAAAAGTATTCTAATGTCTCGCCCTTCAACTTCTCAATTAGTTGTTTATCTGACAGGAGAGTACGGTCTACAGCCCATCTTTTCTTACCCTGAGGGGGGTCTTGGGTTAATTCCATCTGGACAAGGGAGTGATCGGACAGGTGCGCTGCTATATGTATTACCTTTTTTACCTTTATACTCCATAATTTATCAATTAGAAAATAATCAATTCTGGAAACGTGACCATATTTATGGTTCCTATAAGTAAATCTATTACCTTGGTCACCTTTACTCTTCCAAATATCTACCAGCCCCAAGTCCTCTTTAAACCTATTCAACCAATCCCTCATTTTTATTAAATTGAGACCTCTTCCAGGCGGGTATCTAATATCTATCCTGTTTAGGATCTAACAGTATATTAAAATCTCCTCCAAGAATTATTGGCGTAGATACATTAATTAATTGGGCATATAATGATTGAAGTGGTTCAGGGTCATCCGAATTGGGGCCATAGTAACCCACCATCGAGAAGAGGTTATCCCCAGATTTCATTTTCACTAGGATCCATCTACCTTTCGGGTCCCCACACTCTTCCAACATAGTTATTTTAGATGGTCTTTTCACAATTACTGCAACCCCCTTTATACAACAGGTTTGATTTGTACAAGCACTACTCTCCATCCATTTTTCATATTTTGTAAATTCATGCCATTCTGTTTTTAATAGGTGAGTTTCCTGTAGTATTATAACATCACTCTTTATTAGTTTAAGATATTCAAAAATCTTTTGACGCCTTTTCCTAACCCTTAGCCCATTAACATTCCATGTTGTAATTTTCATTTCGCCCATCTTATAGGAGATTTTTAGTTCTACAAGCTATCGTGGCCTTATTTACCATAAAATGTACATATCGGACAAATGCATTTTTTTGTTTTTTTTCCGTATGCTCCCCACCCAATAAAAACAAAACATCATAAATGTGCTCAAAAAACCCCAAAAAACCTACAGCTCCTACACCCTCTAGGCCTCCCACCCCTCCCTGGAGAACCCTCCCAGCTTCCATTTGGGCAATCTTATTGCCCTATTTGAGCTCCGTTATTGTAGGGTTGTCCTATCTTTGTTGCGTTATATCTTGGCTCTTACTTCAGTCTCATTTATTTATGAGCTTTTATTAGCCCCAACAGTGATTCTACCTCTTTTGGTTCACGAATGTTAAAAGTCTTGTTATTCCACATAATTTTCAAAAGGGCAGGAAATTTCATTTGAACCGAGGCTCCTGCTGCTGTCAGCTCTTTCATGTAATTCCCTAAGGCCCATTGTCTGTCTGCTGTCGCCCTAGATATATCTGAACGAACTTTATAATTATAGCCATCCTTTATGAAAGTGGTAGACTTTAACGCAGCGTTTAAGATAGTCTCTTTTATAGTATAAGTTTTGAAATTAACAAGTATTCGACGGGGGTTTTTCCTTGGTTTATTCAATCTAAAAGGGTCCCTGTGAACCCTCTGAATATCGTCTTCTAGCACTTTTTCGTCTAGCTCTGGAGAAATTCCCTTGATCAGGTTAATTATAAAGTTCTTTAGGTTTGAACCTTCTGCGCCTTCTGGAATACTTAGAAACCGTAAATTACTCCTCCTTGCGTTGTTTTCAAACGTTTCAACTTTGTCTCTAAGTTCCTTCTCTGAAGATCTTAACTCCTCAATGTCATTTTGACATGATCTCACTTCTGTTTTAGTTTGTTCCAAAGATACTTCTATAGTAGAAACCCTAACGACTAAGGCATTAACCTTAGATTCTAAAGCCTCGCATGTTGCCTGGATCCTCTCCTGATTTTTTTCAGACTTGGCAAAGCCATGCTTCATTTCTTTGAAGAGAGACCCCATTAGTTCCCCAATTTCAGTGTGCGGGGTACCTCTAAACACTGATCTTTATTTATAGCCTTTTGTTGTTGATTTTCATCCCTCTCATGATCCTCCTCTATTTCGATGTCATTATTATCCTCCTTATCTGTCTGATCGAGGACTTGAAACGGATTAGATATCTCTATTATTTGCATAACGCCGATAGGTGTTGGTTTTTGCATGTTAAGGGCCCCCTACAGATTTTTCCTCCTTTAATAATATATTTTTAGACACCTGTTGAACTTTAAAGAAGGAGCGAAGAGATGGTGTAACTTTTAGGCTGGCGCCCTTTTTTAGCTGCTCTTTTTTCGCCGCCTTTGCTGCTCTAGTAGAAACCACTGCTACTGTATCAGCTTTTACTCTTTGGTTTTCTTGTTTGTTAGTTGCTTTTATAGCTGTGGTATGACTAAGGCTGACAGTTTGTTCTTGGTCAGGTTCTTTATACGTCAGTAGAGCAGCATCGACTTTAGACGGGACGGTTGTAAGTTTCCTATTCCTTAGTGCATAACTTATATCTTGAATTCGATTCTTTGTACTCTCTTTTTTATCCGAATCCCTTAAGTCAATAACAGTCTTCTTAGTACCATCCAAAATCTGTAATTTAAAATCTTCTGCGGTTGCAACCTCGTCTCGTAATGATTTTATACTACTGTCGTTTTTGGGTGTAAACAGGTCCTTTACCTGACCCTTCCCCCTCCTTCTTGCTGAACTCATACACACTACTTTACGATTTACTGTAGTGGTTCTGTGTTCCTCACTTAGTAATTTAGCATTTAGATTCAAAAGCAGTAGCAAAGAGCTACTTGGGGGGCCTCTAAAACTTACGTTCGTTATAGCTCTTCTCCTCCGAAGTAACTCAGCTGCAGCAACTGACCAAACCGCTCCCCTCCCTCCTCTCAGTGTCTGAGGGTTAGAGGGCGGCTCTCCTCCGAATCCTGCCTGCTCCTCCGCCACCGTTCTCGCGTCCACCACGCCTCCAACAGTGGCTCGCAATCCTTCACCGACATGCCCCAGGCTCCAAACTCCCAAGCGGAAGGGAAGAAAGAAACGAGAAAAGAGACTGGTCTCCTGGTCAGCCGCGGACTCCACGGCTCAACGCGGCTCGGCGTTCTGTGACTCCCGCGCCAATCCGCACCAATCAGCAAGGCGGACTGCGCTGCACCAAAAACAGGGAAACCAAGTCTACCCTCGAGGATGCTTCGCCCGAAAGAAACATCCGTGACTTTCAGCTCCTACGAGCCGTTACATTCTGCGAGGACTTCCCTAGGTCACGGAGCTTGCGACCCACTCTCCTAGCTGGCCGCCATGTTCTCCGTTTTGAATGTATCTTACTAAATGTTAAATATATTGCCGTCACCCCCAGTGAAGTGTTTTTATGATATATGTTTTGGGTATTGTATGCAACCGTTATGAATGAGAGTCCCAGGTTAGGTCGTGTGGAAATGTTTATGATTTGCTATTGATTTATATAATGCAATTTTATGTTGATGTGTTGTTACTTCTGTGGTATATATTAGACTGTGCATTGTCCAGTTTGATCAGTCATTTCATTTGAATTGTTTTTTTTTATAGTAATGCAATTTATTGATGATAATAAATTAATTGATTGATTGACATGCCAATAGTTTTTCTAAAGTCATACCAAAATTCAGATATTAAAAAATAAACACCGCCCTACTTTTAATTGCCCCTCTTGATAGAGCTGGAACATTTTAAAAATACCAAAAGTAGGCAGAACATGCTGCTCACCTGTTTTAGATAAACTAAGGTTTAAAATGTATAGTTATCGGTTGCCCTGTGGATCTAGGAGTCACTTGAGAAAAACATCAAAATCCACAATCTGCGTGGTTGCGCTTCCGGGATACCCAAAGCACTGCACAATGTGATTGGCAGGATACAACATGAAGAAAAATGTTGCAGTTGCCATTTTAGTACACTCGGTCCCTGAGTCCTGAAAAACACAAAAAATGTAAGGGGCAAGGGTAGGCATACTCTGACCCCCTAGCCCTTGTTGGGGGTTCTCACAAGAGGACACAAATAAAATAAAATGTTTGGGTTTGCTGAGGTCCTAAGGGACACCAATGGGAGCCAGTGTGCCCCGCACCCCATCCCTGTATGGTCTCCCGCTACACAAATGTACCTCACCTATGCCTATCAGGAATGCGCAAGGGGATTCCTGGCTGGTGAAAATCCTTCTCCCGAGACTGAGATCTAAGCACGAGTGTGGAGTTCTCCCCATCCATAAATCCCACTCAAGCCATAAGTATATGGGTGTATGTGGGTGTATGTGGGTGTATGTGGGTGTATATGGGTGTATATGGGTGTATGTGGGTGTATGTGGGTGTATATGGGTGTATATGGGTGTATATGGGAAGCTTGGATTGTCTTGGAAGTTTGTGAACTCCCACAAACGAGTAGGTTGGTGTACATTCAGAAACTGCTATAATTTCCCTTTCCAACCTGGAAAGGGTTGTATTTTTACCTCGGCCAAGCTCTGGCTTAAATCCTTTCCCAGGGTAGGAACAGGAATGGATCACCACCAGGAGAGCAGTCGAAAGAATTTGACCAAGGGGACAAATAATTTCATGGATGACAAAAACAAACAAAAAAATGTGCATTTGCACGGGGGCTTCCATTCCCCCTGTGTGGAGCTCTCTGCAGTCGAGAGCTGAGTACTGTGAAATGGATTCCAAACTTGGAAATCACGTGATTTCCCAATGAATCCATATTGAAATTTGTGCGAGATGCAACTTTGCATGCAGTTTGGAACGGGAATTTGTGAACTTCAAAAAGTAGTAAAGCTCCACTCGGACATAGAGTTAAAAATCTGAGAGCAGTTGTACTACTTTTTCTGAACTGGTCCCAATAGGGCCCTATTGGTGAAAATATTCTTAATTGTTGATTCATTTTGATTTATGTTTATTTGTAAGGCAGAGCGCGAGGGTGAAGGTTTTGTTCAAACTGATAACTTTTCATATAATTACAATAATGAAACATGGCAACAATTTTTTATACAAATGTGCATGTGTTTTACTTCAGTTATTTATTTAATCACAGGAGTGTCCATGGCCCTGCTGGTTTTATTAATTTTTTAACAGCGTCCAGTCCCGGTTCCAGTGGAAGTTGTAGGAAGTAAACAGGGCTCATCAAAATACCATTTACCTTCTTTTCTCGACCTATACTGCCAGGGCTCCCAAAAGCAGTGCCAGGGGCCACGAGGGACGGCTCCATGCTGTGTGGCTGGAGGTCCTGGTGCAGTAACCCTCTGCTGCCCTGATCATCATTTCAACAGTCCTGACCCCCCCAATATGTCCCCCCTCACAGGAGTACTGGGCTCTGATGGAGGACTCCTTTCAGCATCTGCACACAGGCCTTATTTCCATCAGGATTAGATACATAAATACCCTTCAATGTTGTTTATATAATCACTGACATTTATGTCACATGCTCATCCCTTCAGGCATTTCCAGAGTTAGTCACTGTTCTCAAACATCTGTTCTGTCTCTAACGAAATGAGAAAACAGTGAAGGAAACCGGTTTTTCTGGGAGTGTCTATAATGCTGCAGCTTGTGACAGGGATGGTTTGAAACCATCCTTGGCTGGTGTCCAGTCAGTCCTTGCCAGCGTCATCCCTCCCTCATTCTCCTCCTGTGCTATCCTATAAATCCCAGTCACAGGAGCAGCAGGGACTCAGATATCACTGCCCCCGCCATGATGAAGACTGCAGCCGCCATCTTGCTCCTGGCCGCCCTCCTTGGGCTCTGCATGATGCCTCCGGTGGAGGGAGAGGATGCTCCTGCAGGTGAGTGCACAGGCACCAGATGTTCAGGCCTTTCAGTGTCTGGATGAAAACTTCACCCGAGGGATCGAAGTTGTGTCTCTTTCTGGAGAATCACTGCACAATGAAGTGAATAGTCTTGTGTTGTGATAAAGGCAGGCGAGTCTGCATAGAGCTGGAGGCGTTTGAGTTGTGAGTGGAAAGCCCAGGATGGGATGTGGGGCTCTTGATGATGTCATGTGTAAGGGACAGTGTCCATGTTCAGGATCTGCCCCATACACTTGAAATAAGAATTGTATCCATAACTCTTAACAGGCAGCAGGATACAGGTTTCAGGAGGTCAAGGCTGAAAAATGGGCGTTCAAAGCTTCAATCGGGCTTGTAAAGTTCTCTAGCTCCTTGCCCGAGCAGCTCATCTAGTCTGGGTTTTTTCTTTGCATTCTGAGACTTTATTTCCTGTTTGTTCCTTTAGAAAATAAGGGCTACACTACAAATCTCAGAAGGCAATGCCAAATTCAAAAGGATGAGCTATTTGGAATTGACCTGGAAACATTGAAAACTCTGCACATAGACTATTGGGAAGTGTAAGACTGACCCTTCTTATTCAGGTATATTGACCACTTGTCACAAAACAGCACAAAACAAAATGACCCACCTACTTGGTGCGATCCTTATCAGAGATTTAGGTAAAGTAGGGAATTCCAGCGAGCATCCAAGGGAGCAGAGCACCTTAGAGGAGAATGGGGCTACTGGGAGGAAGTCCTTACTGAATAGTGTATTAACAAATGGTGCTAAAATGTGCATTTTACAGCACTGTGTTTCAAACATATTTGGTCTATAAGGCATACGTTTTGGGGAATGTTCTGAAAAGAATGTCCTAAAATATTCTAATACTTCAGGATCTGACGCACTACCCAGAAGAATTATTTCTTCACAGCTGCACATCATGTGTCAGAAAGTCCAATAGACACACTGGATGCACAGAGCTTTTCACAGGGTTGAAAGTTGCTATTGTAAATGATGTAAAGCAATGCCGTAAAGTGCAAGTTAGGTAGAACCTCGTAAAATGTGACCCTTTAATAACTGGCTGAGGCTGGAGGATTCTTAGGTTAGCAACATTCCTACAGCCCTTGGCCTGTGACTGGTATGTTCTTGGAGTGCTTTCAGTTGTCTAGGGACTTTCCTACTGGCAAGGGTGGCTCCTCATCGTGGGCGGAGGAGTGTTGCCCCACTACTTTCTTGCAGTGCGAGAAGCAGAAGCATAAAATTATATTCTAAATACCATTTTATTTTTCTGCTTCTCACACTGCGAGAAAGCAGAAGGGTTAGGTTGGGGGCGGGCTAGTGGGCGGGTCGGGGAGGAGTGGCTATCCCAATGTTATGGGCGCTGACTGTTTTGTTGGCCCCAGGGCCAACCAAACTAGTCATGAGCACTCTCCCAGTATCTCCATGTAGGCTGCCTGCAGCCTGTATGGAGAAAACTCCCTACCCATAGACGCCTGTACAGACGGCGTCCTAGCCAATCACAACGCTTCCATTGCAGCGTTGTGATTGGCTTAGGGAGAAGAGGGAGGCTGCCTGCTTCTGCTTCCTGTGAGCAGAGAGAGAGCAGGAGACGCGACGCGGGACGGGAGGGGAAGGTAGGTGAATTAACCCCCCTCCCTGTGTGACCCCCCTCCCCGTGTGACCCCCACTCCCCTCACCCAGGAGTCATGCTGGCCGCGACTGCCTACTGGTCCTGGGGTTACCAAAGGAGACTGGAGTCTGATTCAAAATTGGATGTTGTGTTACAATGTGTGCATATTTTGGCAATTTGAGGTCATGCATCTTCTAGGCTGACAGACATATCTACTGATGAAGTGTTTGCGGTGCTTCCTGGGGCATGTGGTGTTTCCTGGTGGCTCATGTTGCTGGATACTTCAATACTTGGATAAATGCAAATTTCTCTGTCAGATGCAAGCGCGTGGACTATGTTTGTGGGACATGACATTGTGAACACACTGATAGCCAAGTGTGGCATACCTGTCCTGTGCTGCATGCGTGCATGGTGCTCCACCTAATAGTTGCTGATGAAAATTGTGCAAGTGAAACAAATTGCACCTTCAGAATATGAGGTGCCCAGAGATCAGACACTGTTCAGTCGCCCCAGTTCTATTATACATGTAAAAACATCGAAATAGCACATGTTCAGGTGGTAAGGTTGACCCTGCACTTATGGTTGCATGCCCATTCCCTGTCTCCTCTGATGTACTGCTAGGTGTGGGGGAAGGTGCTATCTCTGTGTGTGACCTTGTAGTTATTTTTGCATGCTTGTTCGCCGTCTCCTCTGACACACTGCTAAGTGTGGAGGAAGGTGCTATCTCTATGTGTGACCCTGTAGTTATTGTTGCATGTCCATTCACTGTCTCCTCTAATGCACTGCTAGGTGTGGAGGAAGGGTGCTATAGCATCCAGCCTTGCTCAAGTCTCACGTTTAATACCTATGCAGGAAGCATTGTTGTGGTATTTTACAGGTAACATCAAAACAAAAATGTTCCCAAAAGGAACGTAGCAGCACCGGGAAACATCCTTTACTCCACATGCTTTACTCTGCATGCCATTACCCTGCATTTTTTGCTCCGCAAAACTTTTACAACGCAGGGCTTTACACCACAAAACTGTTACAACGCATTCCCCAAAGTAACGCCCCGTGGAGTTAGAATAGTAATTGCCTTCGAATGGGGAATGCGTTGTAATGGATTGCGTTGTAAAGCCCTGCGTTGTGAAAGTGTTTGCGGAGCAAAAAATGCAGGGTAAGGCATGCAGAGTAAAAAATTTGGGATAAAGAGTCCTATTCAGCAGCACCTGCAGGTATATGGTTTGATTATTTAAAAGCACACTCTTGTCCAGAGAATAGTTCATTAAATTTAATGTACATCATAGGAAAATATTACTCCTTTTGCAGCAAACAAGGGGGTGGGGATCCCTAAATGCTTTTTCTCTGTGTTAATTTTCATAGGAAACTTTAGACACGACTACAGCCTGAACTGCTGAATGGAATTACACCAAAGTGGCAGAAAGGTAGCTCTTAGTCCAGAAAGCAACCTTTTTGTTGAATGATGTAAATCTGTTCAGTATTTGCAGTAAATTCAAATAAATTCTCACTTGTATATCTAGGGACGCAAAAGATCATCAAACCCTCCTGATCTCATGCCTGAGACCGGATTGGCTGCCAACACTTTAAACCAGGAAGTGTAGGCAGCCATCTTGTGAATCGGTTAAACTGAGTCAAAAGAAAAAGATTTAAAAAAAAAGAAAAGGAGGCAGGGTAGAAACACCCTGATCCCCTAGGCCTATTAAGGGTGTCCAACAAGGACCCTCTACCCACCCCCACCCCCCCGGACCCACATTTTTTTTTTTTAAATTCATCAGGAGTCGCATTAGATTAGTGACTCCAGCCGAAAATGGGGAAAAAAACGAGGTGCGGTCTCCCACACTTCGTTTAATTAGGCCCCCTGGTGGGCATTTCAAAATATAGGAAAAGTGCATGGGCCCCCCTCCTTGGGCTGTTCAAAGTCCCAGTGACCGCTACTTGCCCGGGGCAGTCATATAATTATCAGTGGCGGCTGGTGGATTTTGAAAGTGGTGGGGTGAAGAATTGTATCCTAGTACAACGAGCGAGCAAAGCGAGAGAGCCCGAACTGAAAAAGGAGGGTGCGGGGGGGTTTTCCCCTGCAAGAACATTTTGCAAAAAATGGATTAAAATGGTGGCTTTTACACCACATATTTACTGCAAATTGTTGCAAAAACGGGATCCCAATATAGCATTTTAAAGCGCAAGTGTGAAGAAAACATTAGAAACATATCAAAAATGTGCCCAATCCTCTAACTGGTCTGCTTGTAAAATGACAACCAAGCCAAGCACACACAACCAATGGAAACAGGCCCTCTAAGGGGTATATTCACGTGTGATAACTACCGCAAGAGTAGCGTAACGCAACTTTCAATATCGCAGCCTATCACGGGAAAATAACCCCATGACAACGTGGAATTCTCAACACAGCGGTACCATGCGATAGTCACCAGATAACGCGCCAAATGTCTGCGTCAAAATCAACGCCACGCTGCAAAAATGCGATACGCGAACGCACAAAAACATGCGATGAGGCCAACCGCGGTACAAAAAGTAGCGGAAACCAGCCACAGGCCTGCAAACCCCACGCGTCTGGCGGGAAAATGCACCATAAATACCACAGAAACAACACACCAGAAACAAGCCAAAGCACGGAGCTACATGGATGCACCCTGACCCAGCGCAGAGGTCAACTCGAACCCCACAACCCCCACAGACCACCAGCAAGGAACAACGGGGTCGGGGAAGGCCAAGGAGAAACGGGAGAGGAAGACGGGGTGCAGACCGCAGGACAACAAAACCAGCGTCACGGAGGTGACAGAACACTACCAGCAACTGACCCACAACCAGACTACCGTGAATGCAGCCGGAGTGTCGAGGAGGCCAACGGAGGAGGCCAAGAGGCACTGGCATGACGTGACAACCTAAACCAGGCACAACCCCGCTGCCAACAGGAAGGCAGCAACGGCGACAGGAGGTGGCAGTCCAGCGCCACAGGAGGAGCTGGAGCAAACCCAGGCCACAGTTATCAGTGTGGAGACGGAGTAGGGAGTACGGACACAGCTCGAGAGGACCTGACTCAACATCCACAGGGAGCGTAACGAACAGGGACTGGGGGGGCAGGGGGAGGGAGATGGGCACAATGGCACACATGCACAACGAGGTGTAGCACACTGCACACCCACAATTACCCAGGATCATGTCCCAGATCCCCTTGGCACACTGCAGCACACACACATAGCAAGAACAGCACACCCACAGCGATGACAATGTGGTACTATGCGCATAGCCGACACTGCAGAACAGAGGACACAACTGGCTCCGCACATGCCCAGAAACATGCCTACAACACCTGACAGAGCTGGAAAGTGTGAAATGGAAATGTTCGCGTACGACCTCACATCCGTCATGTAGTCCAAATGTACACTGTCCCACAGAAGAATCCAGCACCTCCCAAACATTCACAATGTACATTGCCATACAGTCTGCATGTAAACCAGAACAATGCGCCAACATACATTGCAACACAATGTCAACATGCATCTCCCCTTCACATTGCAGAGGGGTACACAACACCTCCAGTAGAGCACAGAAGACAACACATCTGCGATGCCGGAGAGGACCATCACACCGTCGACACCGATGCCCTACAACAGCCCATGGATAACCCATGCAACCCACCACCAGGACCCGGGCAGCCAAGCTACTCAGAGGAGAACACAGAACCTGCAACAGACCACACAGCAGGAAGCACACACAAGCACAGCTGGCTCATGACACTTCACCCACCCACACATGGCACCCCAATGCCATGTGTCAGCACGCCAAAAGGAGGTGGCCCAACAGGTGTGGGTGGAGGCTGAACACCTGGAATGCGAACTAGAACACATACGTAGGTGTCCATCACCCTTCAGGGACCACCCACAACCCACAAAGGAGATCCACACTGCCACAGAGACACATGCAGATGCACATCCACAGTACAGAACCACGCCCAGGGGCGCGCAAATAGCAGTCACACATCCATGTTGGCTCTGCGTACGACGGCCCTGGCCACTCCCCTAATGAATTGAGTGGGTGACGACAAAGCTACATGTCCAAGCTACAAGCCGCTGCCTGCGGTGACATGCCTGCATCCGATGTACACAGCACAATGTAATGTCCTAGGGCCCAGGGCCCTCATGCATACAAGACCACAGGGACACACGCATATATCAAGTTGAACTGGCAACGGGCACGTGCGCCCGGCCCCTTTATTGGCAGGGCCACATGTACAGTGACGCCTGTGCTGGATGTGTGTGGGGTGAGTATAAGCCAGCCGGCATGGAGTGCTTGGTGCTGGCAGCAACTTGAACAGCGGACACCAGTGTAATGGAAACAGAAAACACCAGCATAACAGAGTCAACTGCAGAGCAACATGGAGGGAGCCGGAGTAAGGACAGAGGCCACCCAATATTCACTCAGGAGGTTCCGTGAGTTGCAATGCACTGAGGTAGGGGCACTAGAGATGAGCGCGCTCATGTGAAGAAATTGCTAGGATTGTGTCCCTTTGGGTTAGTCCTGATGCAGATGCAGTGGGGTGTGTTACACCTGCATCAACTTCCTCATCAACGTCCCAGGTCTCCCACACTGCCTGAGGTGACAGTTGCGTCCGCAGTCCACAGCGCAATACCCAGTAATAGACCCGGGTGTGTAGCTTGACTACCACCTCCAGTCTGCATTCCTGCCTCGGGGATGTTGCCTCCTGCCCTCCCATTGTCTGTGCCTTCTCCCGTCCGCACACTTGACACATCTTCCTCATCATAGTCCCAGCACTTCCCCACTGCATGAGGTGACATTGCTGCGCAACATCTCCACAGCACAAAACTCAATCAGTAACGGACAATGGCTTGCGGTGCACTGAGTCACTGGCACCTAGAGTGCTGAGCAGGGTATCAGGCCGATGATGGCATCCACGACAGGCCTGAGCAACTCCGTAGGCCTGTCAGGACCACCGTTTCAACTCTGGCAGATGGCAGTTGGAGGTGGTCCTTGCGGTGGTGGCATGTGCCTCCTGCGGTGATGCGACGTCCGGGCTGGTCAGGACCCGATTCTATGTGTGGGCCCTGGTGGCCCGCAGTTGAGGCCGGAGGCTGCGGACAGTGCAGGGCCACAGACACATGGCGTTGATGAGCCCAAGACCATCGCTTCAGAGGCCATTCAATGTCTCAGCAGAAGGGGTCCGAGACCTGAACAGCACAGAGTTAGTGGCCCCGGCACAGGCACCCAGCCACGGGATGGTGACTTGTGGTGCAGTCAGATGGGCCATGCGACCTGGGCGGGTCCCCATCAATGTCCGAGGTGTATGTTGCGGAGAGTTGCGGGGGACAGTGGAAGGTGTCCTCCAGGGCATGATGCAGAGGTTTGATGTTATCCTTAAGCAGCAAATGGGGGAGTGGAAAGCACAACCCTCGTTTTCACCAACAATTCGGTATCAGCTACATGAGGATGAAAACTAGCCCCTAGTCCATAGACTCAAACGCCACCAATGTACGACCAGTGAGTGTCGGGGAACAGACTTAGTGGCACAGGTGCTGAGCGGGGATGCAGTCTGCGATGATGCCGGTACACTGACATGAACTCCACCATTGCCAAATCAAGACTGTGACCTACTGGACCACAGTGAAGGCCGGAGGCAGCAGTCAGCAGTGGGCCACAGCCACGTGTCGTTGGCTGGTGAGGCACAGAGTTAGTGACACAAGGGCAGTTGTCGGTAGTGTTCGATCACCTCCGTAATGATGATCCTGTTCCCTCCGGACTGCAACGTGTCATCCTCTTACGCCTCTCTGTGCATGTGATGAAATGTATTCTGCCTTTAGAATGACCGATGTTCAGTTCCAAATCTGTGACCCACTCGTGCGCAGTGTAGGCCAAGGGCAGTAGTCCACGTAGGCCCACAGACACGTGTGGTTGTGATGCCATGCACAGACTTGTTGGCACCACATCAAAGGGAGTATAGTGACTTGTCCTATGCCTTAAATGATGTCCACTGCCATGGTGTAATCAAGACTCAGTTCCAAATGTGTGACCTACCTGACCGTGGTGTAGGCCTGAGGCAGCGGTCACCACAGCCCATTCACCGAGTGTCGCCGGCATAGGTTGGATGGCCCCACCGGCCTGCGTAGTTCAGGTTCAGTGGCACCACGTGTTCGGTCACCTCCGTGTATGTGACCCGGCTTTCGTCCGGACTGAGCCGCATCTTCCTCTTACTCCTCTACGTGCGACCACTGGTGTGGACTCTGCCATTCGTGATTTGCGACTAGGTGCTGGATGTGGGACCTACTGGTCCACAGGGTAGTCCTGGTCCCTCATCCATGTGTCGCCAGCTGGCGTTGGACAGGGTTAGTGGCACCATGTGTCGCCGGCTGGCGTTGAACAGGTTTAGTGGCACCACGTGTCGCAAGAAGCCCATATGGAACTATGCCTCACTGATCGGGTGGGGTCTGGTGCTGTGGCCACTGGCCCGGATTTGGGTTCACTGCCATTCATGACTCAGGACACCATTTCACATATGGGACCTACTGGGCCGAAGAGTAGGCCGAAGGCGGCAGTAGAGTACGTCAACGAGAAAGGAGTAAAACGGGCCTGTGTCGTGGAGGCCGTGATGGTCTGAGGAGGCTGCCAAGGATGCAGGACTCGGGTTTGGAGCTTGCGCCGGCACGTGGTGGGCCCTCCTTGACACACGCCAGTGTCGGCAGGTGATCAGTATGGCCTACTCCGCTCAGGAGGTTGGCGTCAGCCTCGTCGCGGGGTGAGAGGCGCTGCCCTGGCAGAGATGTGTGTCTTTCTGGAAGAGGACCACGCCCAGGGCTACGTGCTTTTTATTCACACCCCCATGCTGGCATGGCGTACGCCGGGCCATCCCACTCCGGTCACGCTTAGGGGGGGCGTAACAGGCAACATTTCCGCAAGGTCCCCCACTGGCTTGGGTGACATGGTTGCGTCCACTGTCCACTACACTCCATACACCAGAGGTGTATGTCGCCATGGATCTTGGTGTGTACTGCATACTGCGGTCTGTCCAGCACATCTCCGCCACTCTTGGCATTGTGTACTTTGCCAATCATGGTACTACTGCATCCTTCACACATGCCTGGTTGCCACCTCTCCCCACATTCGGCTGTTGTGTGGCTGAGGTGCCATGCCGTTGATGGCTCATGTTCACGGCTTGCCCAGGTAACCATTGTGAGTTGTTCTGTCGTGTCTGGTGGGTGGGCATGTTGTTGTGCATGTTGGTTGTGATTTTGTGACGTGTGCATTGCCAGAGTTGTGATTTGCATGGTTGTGGTGTTGAGGTGAGTGGGGTGTTCATTTGGAACTTGCCAAGGGGCTGTGCATTTCCCTTGTTGCCATCCTGGGTACGCTGGTTGATGATGGATGGTCGGAGGATGAAGGAATCATGCACAATGGCTGTGTATTTGAAGGCGACATTGTTGGAGGTTCCACGGTGTTCTGTTGTTGCCTGCACATTGAGGTGGGACGTGTGCTTTCTGTTGCGGTGATTGTGTGCTGTGTCACCAGGGGTCACAGGTAAGACATGTGTGCTGTGGGTTGCCCCCAACACGTGCCTGCATCCTGCTAGGGCGTATGGTCCTTGCTTGGTCTCCAGCGGGACCAGCGCATTGTGTTGGACGTATGGGGACTGGGGTACCAGGGTGATGGTGATGTCCAGGACAGGTGTGGGGGACTTGGATGTGGCTGGCTGTGAGACTCCTCCGACTCTGGCGGGTGTTGGTTGGGGAGTACCAGGGGTCAACAGGTGCAGCCAAGCCAGCAGCTTGGTGTGGGGTGGGATGTTGGTTGTCCGCTGTGTTGGTGCTGTAGGCCAGTTGGGCAATGATGGGCAGGATGTGTAGGATGGTTGTCCCTTTCAGCCTGTAGTGGACGGTGACATTGTCAGATGCTGGGTCTGTGCGGCTGGTACGTTTCCTGGGGGTCCGCTGTCTTTGTCTGCGCTGCGTCTGTGGTGATCCGGGGGGGTGTTCCGGGTGTGGGTTGGGGTCCTGGGGTGGTGGCGGTGGGTGTTGTGGCCCTCTTGGGTGTCCGGGCCGCATGATGAGTGTCTCCACGGCATCTGTTGCCCTTCCGATGTGGTTCTGGGCTGTGCTCCCTTTTGTGGTGCAGGCTGCCGTCTGACTTTACACCAGATCAGAGCAGGTGTAGATTTCCTGGTGCTAATGCAGCTTTTCGCCTGTTTTGTGTTCTTATCGCCAATCTGGCTGGTCGTTGTGAATGTTGAGGTGTGATGTTGTCGCGGCTTTTGGCACGGGAACGCCCACTCTGCATCTCATTAGCGATAGTTGCCGGGGTCCTCTGTAGCGATGATTTTTGCAGCTGCTATCACGGATAAACTGGTGCTGTGGGCTGTTAGCACCAGCTTGTGAATGGGGAGGTACATTTATCACGACTTTGGCTGCAATAAAGTGCAGTTAATTCGGCGATAGCTCCTTGTGAATATGCCCCTAAGTGTTTTCTACCTGTAACACATCTTTGCCTCTTTACTGTATTGGTTGATGAAGTCATCAAGGCTCACACCATTGGTAACATTGCAAGTACTTTAAAAATTTGATGGCGAAGAGATCCATCCCAGGATTGCAGTTCATCCTTGATTTTTTTAAGATTAGCCAGGCAAACAGAAATTTTATTTCAGCAAACTGTGTTTAGTTTGTAAAATATAGCATTTATATACTATACATGTACACAGACAGAAGGTCCACATAACAGAAATTGAGGTGCAAAACATACAAACCTGATGACAAGATTTTGGATGGAAAGCAGAGATATACTGAAAGTGACAGATATGGTTTATAAAGTGTTTCAAAAATTACAATAGAGAAAAAGGAGTTAGCAAAATAAGTTTAATTTTTAAATTGAAACATAAATAATAAAACCTATATAAATGTAGAGCATAACAAGAAAAAAAATCAAAATAAGTGAAGAAAGTAGTTTGCATTTAGGGCCTCATTTATGAGGTTTTGCTGTAGGGCAGCACAGTAGGCCTTCCTGCTGCGCTGCCCTACGGCAAAAGAAAAAGGCATGAGTGCACCGTATCTATCAGATGCAGCGCATTCCTGTCCTTTTCCCCTGCAGCCGCACACAATGAGCTTCCATGCGCCAATGCAGGCACCTTTGCACCATGGTGCAAGGGTGCCTGCATTGCGGGCAATCACAAGAGGCTTTTTCCTCTTTCTTTGTGTGCTGCAAAAGGCAACACACATAGAAAAAGGAAAAACGAGGATAAATAAAGATATTTCTCTGCGTTGTGCTTGTGCCTCCCTTATGCCTCCACTGGGAGACGTAATTTTTTGGCGCTGTCTCAGAATACCGATTTCTCATAAATCTGGGGCAGTGTCAAAAAGCCATGGATGTTGCTGGGAACGACCCCAGCAACACCCATTGCACACAGAAAACTGTGTTAAAGGGGACCATATTTACGAGGCAGCATTAAGCCAAAAAAAAGTGGCTTAGTGCTGCCTCGTAAATATGGAGCAGGCTCCTGCACCACGGAACGTCACAAAAAGTGACATTCTGGCAGCGCAAGGGGCTGCAGCACTGGTGATACACTGTTGTGGTCACATGATGACACTTCTCCATAGGCCAATATGACTCTGTTGTGGAATCCCCTGTTTATTCATGGGATGATGGTGGCACTGTTGGAGAGTGTCAAATTACCTGTGCATTTAGTTAAGATTGTGAGTTTGATTTCTGCTGACTGAGTGACATGGCTACGTATTACAGTCTGAATTGGGGCTATCCATTTTTTGGTGAGCAGTATGTTTTATCTAAATGTAAACTTTAATTTAACATTAACTAATAAATAAAAACACACCCAGTAGATAACATGGTAGGAAAATATTGTTAAATAAACACAAATATGTTAAAGCTTGGTTTCCACTCTTTATATTTAAACAATAATATTAAACGAGGAACGGTAATTTAAAAAATGTAAACTTTTCAGCAGCATCGGCAAATAAAGACCACACACACAGAAAAATAACTATGCAAACCCAAAAGACGGAAACATGAAAAGTGCTCAAATCTTTTTGATGAATACGAAAAGCTTATAACAGCAACTGATTGTGATTTGTAAAGCACTAGGAAAATGCTGAAAATGTGTCATTGTGATTTAGCTGTATAAGTCAAAATCCCCCAAAAAGGTTATTGGATGTCAATCATGTTCACTTTTTGTACAGAAATTTTGCACGGCGATCTTTAAGAGTGAAATACAACAAGGAAAGAGGGTAGAGGCTGTTCGAGACCGCACCTAACAAATGAAAAAAGTGTCTTAAAATTTCTTATAGTGCAAAGAACCAAAGAGTACTCCCCTCTGTACTCCTTAACTAGGAAAGAATCCTGTAACAACTTTAAACACAAAAGGGTTCAGCACTATTCAACAGAGTTATAACAGTTCAATATCGATAATTTGAGAAAGCAATGAGCACACAGAAAGAAGTCCAGATCACCGATGTGCATATCTTAACAGGATTTTCTCTTTATTTCATTGTTTCTTAAAAACAGAAGATCATAGCCATAGCCGACGCGTTTCGTCTCGAAAAGAGACTTCTTCAGGGCTATTAAGAAAACATACAAGTGCAATTTTAAAAAAAGGTGAGTGCTTTACATACAAACGATTAAAACACAAACATTGCAATTTTAAAAAAACTAATATTTACAACAATTACCATAGAACTTGTAACCTTATGATAATGAGGGATATATCCCTTAAGACTGTATGGAGGCCTATATATAATAAGCTAAAGCAGGGACAATTTGTATAAGAAAATGCTACAGTTCAATTAACACTATAATAGAGGGCTCACAAAGCAGTCCAGAAGATACAATAATGGATAAATAAACAATGATTATTAATATCGTACCTTCATAGAGTAGCAAAAGTGGATGTTCACTCTGACATTTATACAATTCAACCGGAAGACTTCTTATGCAGTAAACATTATCTAAAATAGTAGACGTTTAAATAATAAGACAATATCTATTTCAGTATCACATATAACAAAACAAATAAGAAATCAATAAGAGCGAGAGCAGAGACAAGAAAAACCATTGCAAAGTGCTATAAAACTTTATGCAATATATCAATGATTGTATTATCACCAACAAGATTATATTTCTTATTCACACATAAAAACTATCCAAAGTAAAAGCAACTAATCTCAACACACAGGAAACATTCAATGCACTATTGACCACATTTGATGAGTGTCCATAACAGTTCATTTAATGTGAGAGTGGATGGTATGACCACACGTAATTTGAACAAAATGGTATGGGAGTATCCTATATATAGATTTTAATACCTCCAAGTATAGTTTGTAGAGTAACACCAATTAGTGCTGTACAAACAACAAACCCGATAATTAAGATGAATAGAATCATGTGTATATTCAAAGTCATGGTAGTGCATAGACCATCTTCACAACAATGAAAACGAATCATATCTTTATTCGGACACGACTATAAATCAATTTATATGTGTTTGCCTCATGCACTAAGTACCCAATTGTGTGCCTTACACTGATGTTTAAAGGATAACAGTTATGGCACAAGAAATGACACAAAAAGTAGTCCCTTTAGAGTTAGCAGAACTTTATAAAGACACTAGCGATCAAAATGCAAGAAAACAATTGTACCACTTTTGCCGTTTATAGCAATAAAACATTATTCCAAAACAATTCACGATCGCTGAACACACAGCCTCATGTGTAAAAGTTATTACAAATGAAACATGGGACTTATAATTGCGAACAACTTCAAATATTCGATATCAAATCGTACATCAACCAACATAATGTATTGGAGTGCACGAGCAGCGGCCATCTTAACCTCCCCATCTCTCACGCTGTATAATGTGATATATCAATAGTATTAAAATTATAGACTTGTTTATACATGCCTTAGCTCATAAGTGACTCGATCTATGCGACCATGTCGTTTTATTAAAAACAAAGAGCAAGCATGTATTAAAACCCGCTCATTTATAAAGGACTGACACATCAATGTGATATCTAAAGGATGTGTAACACAATAAAACAGCCCAATGAAACTCACCAGTAAGGCATGGTAGCCCATAGCTCAGATATATCTGTTTCTTAATTCAAAACCGAACAACCGGAAGCGGGCATCTTTAAAGCCACCGCCCGGAAATATACAACACCTGGTTTCAGTTAGCGAACAGCGACGTCTGCAACCGCCGCAAATGGACTGGTAAAGATAGCGGCCATCTTAGAACAATAAAATAACAAACCGATGCGCTTGTCCTAACATATTGATTCATGGGGTACAGGTCGATAAATGTGAGAAGGCCAAAGAAATTAAATTATGATGCCAATTTTAATTTCAATAAAGATGCAGCAATGTCGAAATTGTAAATACGACAATTTTTTAAATACACTATGTGTAGACTTGCTAATACATGCCTTAACTCATAAGTAACTCGATCTATGCGACCATGTCGTTTTTTTAAGAAAACAAAGAGCGAGCATGTATTAAAACCCGCTCGTTTATAAAGGACTGACACATCAATAGGATATCTAAAGGATGTGTAACACAATAAAACAGCCCAAAGAAACTCACCAGTAAGGCATGGTAGCCCGTAGCTCAAATGTACCTGTTTCTTGATTCGAAACCGAACAACCGGAAGCGGGCATTTTTAAAGCCACCGCCCGGAAATATACAACACCTGGTTTCAGTTAACGAACAGCGACGTCTGCAATCGCCGCAAATGGACTAGTAAAGATAGCGGCCATCTTAGAACAATAAAATAACAAACCGATGCGCTTGTCCTAACATATTGATTCATGGGGTACAGGTCGATAAATGTGAGAAGGCCAAAGAAATTAAGTAAATTATGATACCAATTTTAATTTCAATAAAGATGCAACAATTTCGAAATTGTAAATACGACAATTTTTTAAAAACGCTATGTGTGCGAAAAAATAGAATTATTAGTCCATATACCTACAACACAGGCAGTAGAGTCATACCTAACATTTTTAAAGCCACCGCCCGGAAATATACAACACCTGGTTTCAGTTAACGAACAGCGACGTCTGCAATCGCCGCAAATGGACTAGTAAAGATAGCGGCCATCTTAGAACAATAAAATAACAAACCGATGCGCTTGTCCTAACATATTGATTCATGGGGTACAGGTCGATAAATGTGAGAAGGCCAAAGAAATTAAGTAAATTATGA
Source organism: Calotriton arnoldi (assembly GCA_963921515.1). Lineage (NCBI taxonomy): Eukaryota > Metazoa > Chordata > Amphibia > Caudata > Salamandridae > Calotriton > Calotriton arnoldi. The sequence goes on from CAWUFW010010572.1 coordinate 402,006, forward strand.
TACCAATTTTAATTTCAATAAAGATGCAACAAATTCGAAATTGTAAATACGACAATTTTTTAAAAACGCTATGTGTGCGAAAAAATAGAATTATTAGTCCATATACCTACAACACAGGCAGTAGAGTCATACCTAACAGGCTACATTTGCCCCTATTATATTTAAAAACTCTATAGTTAGTTGTATGTTTAAACCTAAACCGATGCAAAAGACTGCCGGCCATTATTAAAAGGTGATTAGTATAGATGAAACAAGCTCTGTGTAGCAGTCCTGCTAATGAACGCTACTTTCAATGGCCCTAAAGCATTTTTTCAAGTCTTCTCTGTACTCATAGATCATAATGACTGTGCGTATGTGGAAATTCCAGCGAGTTTGAGCCCCTTTTGGGAGTCTTCTAGAAACTATGTGCTGGAGAACTTCAGTTATTTTTAGAGATCGTGAGAAAAAAGAAGAAAAGCCACCCACAATAGCAAACTTTTTTTGTACTTTTGAGATCCTTAATACTGCTTGCTCCATATTCAAATTAAATTGATGAGCATAGCAATGCACATAATGTGCACTGGGGTACACATCTCTAACTTTTTTCTGGACTCCCCCAGAGCCGCCACTCATTACACTAGCTCCATCATAGCTTTGAGCAATGAATTTTGTTTGTCACTGGTCTCTGGGAAAACAAAATTAAGTTCCTGAAGCAAAGTTGTGGCAATTGTATGAGCAGATGAATCTTTTAGTTGATTAAAACAATAGAATCTCTCAACAACTTTATTGCTGGCATCAACATAGCGGAAAACCAGTATGGACTGAGTCTGTGTGGATACATCAGTAGTATCATCCGCCTGAATAGCCACAAATTCAGAGCTTCGTAGCTGCTGTATTATGACGTCTCTTGTTACTTCCAACATACAGTCCAGGAGTTCATTCTGGATGGTTTTGGAAGCCTTTAAAAACTGTTGCTGGTTTTAATTGAGTGTCCATTGCACTGTCTAAGCTGGCAACAAAATCAACTAGTAAGTAGAGAAAGCAGAACAGCAATTTTTTAGTAGTGCTAGCAGTAAGCCACATTTTCTTGGTATACCATGTAGAAGTGAATTTTCTAGTGTAATCTTTTCCACGATCTTTTGTAGACTGTTCAAGCTTGATTTCAGGCTTATCAAGCCCTAAACCTTTTATCTGCATTTTCTCTTCTTCTTTCAGCCTAACAAATGGTGTGAGGAGTAGCTGGTCAACTGTGTTCATTTTGTATAACAGAAAATGAGCTGGTGTTTCAAGTAGTGTGATGGAGTAGGGCAGTGCTTTGAGTCTTGCAGTAACGCTGGCCTTGCTGCAAGTTACTGGGTCAATCAATAGCCCCTGTGAATAAGTAAAAATGAGGTGTAAGCTTTGACACTAGATATTGCATAAAGTAAAAATGAGATGCAAGAAAATAGTGCACAGAACAAATAGTAGTGAGTAGTGAGTAGTGCAACATGGAAATTCTATGAACCAGGCAATGCAGAATGATAGAATGTCCTAAATGCTAATGGCTTATTATCAAAGTCTCCGAAGTATGCCAGAAAGTGCGTTACATACATGTTGTTGAAATACTGCAAGGTACAATTGAAACAGTTGCCCCATTCTTATATCAGATGCATGTTATGTTATTGAAATCCATTGTAACCATAAAACAGGACCTGCTTACGATGATGGCTTGACTTAGAAGCATTTATCAGATTAGCACACTGGCAACATCTGCCTCACCCCAGATGTAATGGTGACATTTTATACTGGGACATTGATCACTAATTGCCTTTTCACACACGATGCCTGTTGCTTTGCAAATGCATCCTTGCTGGCTGCTCCTGCTCATTAACAGAGCTTGTTTTTCAAAAGCCATATGTCTTACTTTACACTGCTGAATGAGCGGAATTTTTGCTTTGGGGTTTAATCATTCGTAGGGGTGCATCATAACCACAAGTAGAGAGCATATATCCTGTTTCATGTAAACGTGTGTGTTAGAAATGTTAACCATGTTAATGCATTTACATGCCATGTTTTAGCAATTTTCTAGACTATGAACGAAATAACATGGGCAATAGAATTACTCATCTGAAGAAACCGGTGTTGCATTCATAATGTTTTAGTTGTGGTTTAATATTAATGCTTCATTTTAGTTTAGATAATGAGCATTAGCAGAATTATAATGTAGGTGTGCTAAACTGAATTTATGTAACACGAATGCTTGAAATACGTTCTTATGTGAGCTAATGTTGTAGGCCTGAAATACCAGCCCTTAGGGTAGTTCTCTTTCTGAATTAACGTTAAATTTCATGTGCACCGTGAATTTCTTCTTTCTCACATTTTCATTGCAGGTGGAGAAGCTTTCTCGTAGGATTAGCAATGTCTTTGTTTTAGCAGCTAGGCAAAGAAAGGAGAAGTTACAATTGTATGCCTTAAGGTGATAAGGGACGAGACTCGCTTTCGCACAAAAGAAGGCATGGGCAGGGAACCAAAGAGGAACATGGAGAACAGCATAGAAAAATCTATCCTAGGCTGTTCCCATCATTGGAGTATGTGAATGAAGGGAATTCTGGGAAGGGGTGCCTACAATAATTTGGCTTTTTATTTTTTCCTCTGTATGTTAGACCTGGCATATCTGGGCGTGATTACCTCTGACTTTTTGCCTCTATCTCCTTTGTTTTTAGATGCTTTGGATACTTTGCCACAGCTGATCAGTGTCAAAGTACAAGGGTTCCCTATGTAAAGTACAATGGTAATTGGTTGGCCATGATTGGTATGTTTGCCTTATTAGTAAAAGTCCCTAGTGATGTGCACTGTGTGTGCAAGGGCTAGTAATGCAAAGGCGCGCAGAGAAGGGAACTCAGGCCTTCAGTGTAGGGCCTGCGTGCAGAGTGCTAAGTTAGCATGTTGTCCTGACAAGAACAACCACTTGTCAGGCCTTACTTTCCCTTTTGCATACACAGTGGGCACCCCTGTGTAGGTCCCGTGTAACCCCTGGGCAGGGTGCAGTGTAGGTAAAAGGCAGGACATTTACTGAGGTGTAGTTTTGAATGGCGAAATGGACAGGTCGAGTCTGCAAAGGCTTTGACCTCTTTCGTGGTCAAGAAGAACCTCTGCCAAGGAAGAAGTTGCTGAAGAGACTGCTGGATAGGACTGACCCTTGCTTCGTGATCTGGGGCTGGACTGCAGTTTGTAGCTTTTACTAAGGAAGACACTGAAGGGACATTGCAGTGGGTGGTGTGTCCCCCTTCTTGAACAGGACTGTGCTTTGTGCTGTGTCCTGAACCCCAAGGGCCCGAGGTGAGCTGGCTCCCTGTTTGGAAACACAGGAACATAAAAGTTTCCGGAGAAGTCCCAAGCAACGCGGTGTGCGTGTGCTTTGCAGCTTCAGACCCTCGGAATTTGTGCCTTGTGATCGTGGGCACAAAGGAGAAGTAAGTATTGGAAGCGTAGGGTGCGTGTCGTGGTGAAGCTGAGGCATTGGTGAAGAGCGCCTGGTCGTTGTGTGCACCGGGAGAAGAAGTGAGACTCAGATGCGCAGGGTGCATGTCGTGGTGCAGCCGAGGTGTTGATGAAGAGCGCCTGGTCGTTGTGTGCACCAGGAGAAGAAGTGAGTCTTGGATGTGCAGAGTGATTGTCTTGGTGCAGCCGAGGCGTTGGTGAAGAGCGCCTGGTCGTTATGTGCACCGGGAGAAGAAGTGAGACTCGGACGCGCAGGGTGCGTGTCGTGGTGCAAGCCAAGGCATTGGTGAAGAGTGCCTGGTCGTTGTGTGCACCGGGAGAAGAAGTGAGTCTCAGACACGCAGGTTGCATGTCGTGGTGCAAGCCGAGGCATTGGTGAAGAGCGTCTGGTCATCGTGTGAACCGGGAGAAGAGGTGAGACTCCGACGCGCAGGGTTGCATGTCAAGGTGCAAGCCGAGGTGTTGGTGAATAGCGCCTGGTCATCGTGTGCACCATAGAAAAGGCGAGTCTCGGACACGCAGAGTGCATGTCGCGGTGCAACCAGAGGCGCTGGTGAGGAGTGCCTGGGTAGTGTGTGCACCGAAATGAAAGTAAGTCTCCACAGTGCTGAGTGCGGGTCTCAGTGTCTACTGAGACCGCCGGAAGGAGGGCCAAGTCATTGGGCCCTCGGAGTGAAAAAGTAGCGGCCCGGAACGGCAGCCCCGGAGGAGCGGAGCCGCCGGCCCGAGCTCGCCGTGCCCATTGACAGAGTTCTGGATCAAGGCCCAAGTCACTGAAGGAGCAGAGGAGAGTGGGGTCGCGCCCCCCCAGGTAACGTTGATCACCACCTGGGGTGGGGTGCAGGCTCGGAGGGACACTCTCTCGGCCTCTCGCTTCTGTCAGCTGCGCAAGCCTGTTGCTTCGGCTCGGATCGAGGCCCGTGCAGGCCCAAGGAGGGGCAGTACTGGGGCCGGAGTGAGAAGCAGTACTTTGGTGTCATCATTGATCCATGTTGGGGGCAACTGTTAATGGAGCACCTAGACTGTCGTATTACACTTTGCATTATTGCTGCTAATGAACTATCGAACTGTCGTATGACGCCTGACCTTATTTGTGCCCGACGAACTACATGCTTGGTGCGCTACACACTGCGTTATTTTTCCCTTGCAGACTACATGATTGTAAACGTGGCGCATTGCATTATTTCTTAATCGCACAGTACATGATTATAACGTGGCGCATTGCATTATTTCTTCATTGCACAGTACATGATTGTAGCGTGATGCATTGCTTTGTTTCTTCTTTGCACAGGGCATGCTGGTAGTGATACGCATTGCATTATTCCTTCTATTGCAAAGTACATGACTGTGGCGCTATGTATGGCATTGTTTCTCTATTGCACAGTACAGGAGTATATTGTTACGCATTGCAGTATTTCGTTTCTTTTGCAACGTGTGTGATTCTAGCAATACGACCTGCCTAACCTTTTGGAAATGGTTAGAAGTAAGCTTAACTGTTGGTTAGAAGTGGTGGTTGGGATTAGAACCTACCAATCCACTGGAAGGAATACTATCCATTATTATATGTTGGTTTTGTATCGTGGGGTCATATCGTATATCTTCTTATATATAGATTCTACTCGTTTTATAAAAACTCGTGTGGAGTCTATTTGTGGTGACATCATTGGGTTGCTGTGAGTGTGGTTGCACATACTGTACACTCGTGCCTTGGAGATAAGCCTGGCTGCTCGTGCCAAGCTACTAAGGGGGTGAGCAGGGCTATCTCAGACGATGTCCTTACTTAGCCTAACGTTGAAACGAGGGGTCCGGATCTCGCACCTGGCAACAGCGGTGTGGGACAGGGACTCCCGCCGCCAGCATTTGGTGGCGGCGGTGAGGGATAAGACCCCCACTTCCAACATTTGGTGGCAGCGTACCTTTATACCCTTGTACTGAGATGTGCTATGTCCTTCTATTTTTGGCATTGTAATAAATCTAACTAACCTGTTCCAGTTGTCCGTGGGTTATTAATTATCAAGGTGAGTTACCTTGAATTGGTTTGTTGACTCAATTGATTTTCTTCCCTTCACACTTTCATGCTGCTTAAAAGATTCATCAGTTGTCATTTCTAGAAAGATCCAGTACAAATGGGCCCAGCCCTTTCACTGCCATGAGGCTTACAGTATCTGTGCTGGATACAAACAATAGCCAGTGTCACATGGTTGATAGGGGCATTAGAGACATTGTTAAGTTAGCATGAGCCGGGTCGCCATGATGCTTCTTTTGCGCACAACACTACATGCTTTTGTTTTGCACGTCTCAGTTTCTACCTTTCAAATGAGAACACTTTGCTGTGCTCGTTCTCTGTCTGTTCCTGGAGTTTAGTCTGAACACTGTGAGCAAGGTCGAAAAACAATGTCTCTTGTTATTCTGTTCTGGTCCAGCCCTAACACCTAGACAAAACATACCGGTGCAGCTGCTACAGGCGGGAACTCATACTTTGATATTGTGGGGATGCGCGCTTAGGTTACACACACTTGGAGAGGTACCTTTCCATGGAGAAGAGCAACACGCACCTGTGATGTAGAAATACGATCTATGTCCTGAGGTATGGGGTCTGCTGACAAAGCCAAGAGATCTTCTCTTATATAATAATAATTCTACTTACCAAGGGGAGGGAGGGAGCTTAGGCACTGTAGTCCTTTCTCCGCTGTCTTTATATAATGACGTCTCCCTTTATGATATATGGACTAACTGCAATGCTAACCATATTGGTAATATGTATCGTTTTGCTTGTTGTGGCACGTATACTGCATATAAGAGCACGTTAGTTAAAATAAATGTTTTAAATTCTCTTTGTGTTTCTGTTTAATCTTATTGTGGACAGGTACGAGTAAGTGAGTGAAAAGGTGTGTCTTGTGTCCGCGATTTCTGAGAGATCAGGGAGTGTTGTGTTCTGGGGTGTCCAATCATTTGTTACTCCGATTGTGATAGGAGAGCGAGTGAGACACTATAGCTAGTCGGTCCTGGGCTTGTGGGTACTAAGGCGGTAGGAAGGCACAGCCACTATGCACTAAGGTCCCATAATCCTGCGCATAGTACTGTGTATGAGCAGAATCCCTGCAACACCAGCAAGCAGTTCATATGAAGTAGGGAAGAAAGCAGCTAGAAATCATGACTTCAAACAGCAGCACCATAGAGAGCCCTAGAAGATTAGGATTAATCCTGTAGACAGACTATGCATGCCATAAAAAAGATAAAGACAAAATTCCCTTAAGCAAAAGCATTAAGAAACATGGATTGAGTGAATGCAGTGGATTCATTCAGCCAATAAAATAGCAGACATTGCATAGAACACAAACTAAACTACTAAGAAAAAAATAAAATATCGCCTCACACAGCAGGTTGCCTAATAGAGAGTGACATTGCATTAAGCAAGATCTCAAAGTCCTGCATAGATAGGAGAACAAACAGACTAAATGGGACCTGTTGAGCTTTTGTGTTGTTCCTTTATAGACATATAAGCATCATCATTACCCATGCCCCACATTACAAGAATATGCTCACTATTTACAAACCCTTTGCAATGACATGTTTCTATTCCCACTAATGTCAACTACAGTCACTAGCTGACTGGGTCTTTCTAGGCTAGCCCTTTATCGAAAAGCGCCCACACAGGGTACTGCACTAACAACACTTTCGTACTCCAGTGGCCCACCATCCACATTCCTACTCAGTACCAAATTCTCTCCCCCACTCTCCCCTTTGCAAGCACCCAATGCCACTGCAGAATTGCAGCTTTACCTAAAGGTAGACATCCAGGCTGACCTTTCTGCAGGGCTTTCACTTCCTGTTCACCTTTCACGACTGCTACGGCGTCAGCTGTTACTACTACTTGGACTATCCTGGCTGAATATCTTTCCTCTGTGGTAGCAGCAAAAGCAGTGTCAAAACAAAACAAGAAAACAAAAAATAGAATTAATAAGAGAAAGAGGGAAGAGTTTGCACATCATTCTGTGTCCATCAATATCTACTGTCTCTATCTCTTTCTTATATGTGGGAAACTTTGTGTTATTACATAGCAGAGACGCTGGACCCCAGGATCTCTGGTTCTTGGGATTTACCACACCTTAGTATATTTCTCCCCTTCAGGATTACATTTCTACTCCTGCCCTCAACTCTAAAACCCAATTATTCAAGTACATGAAGGGTCTATTCCAGCAAACGACTGCCTTTCACAACATTTGTGGAATAAAGACTTTACCCCTTTACGCCCCCAGCCACCTCAGGAGGCTCAGCAGGTGCAGCTCCAATATGCTCTGTCCTCTCTTGCCCCTCCGTGTAAAGCTGTCTCAGCGCTCTTCCTCCCTTCCCTCCCCAGTTGACGCTCTTTGACCACTTCTTCTAATCCTGCATCTGCCCTGAACTCTCCTGCCAGGGGCCACCGCTGCAGAGAGCTGCTGGTTGCATTTCTCCAATCCCAGACCCCTGATGGCCTTGCGCAATGTTGCTTTGCTTAGGTGGAATTGCAGCTCCTATCTACTGACCGACTCCCACACTTACTTCCTGCACCCTGGGAGCCGATGACACCCTGTGGTATTTTCATGATCTACACAGAAACACTGCAAATCCTGTATTAGCACAGCCACTTTCGAGTTAAGTTGAGTGGACGACAGGTCTTGTGTGCATGTAAGAATATGTGTGTGCGAAAACATGCCTGTATTTGTGCATGAGAGTGTGTCTGTGTGTGTGATCCCATAGCTGTGGGTGTAGAATGATTGTTGGGGGATGTGGCACACGGAGGCATAATAATTGCCACATCATACTATAGTAGTTCAGAACTTACTGACTTGGGCAACCCAGCCCTTACACCATCCAGCATACTGACTGAAATGGATCCCAGACTAGTAGGCCTAAAGAGAATTAGGACATTCCACGTCACCCGCCCATAACACAGCATAGTTCCCATCCACACAGGCATGCAAGATTCATGCACAAAGTACACTGAATCTAGAGCAAATTTCACTCATCACAACATACACTTACAATGCTCTTCCCCATGAATCAAACCCCAAAAATCCATCTGCAACCTTGTGCACGTGCCTCTGTCATAGTGTGGCTGCGCAGAGAGACCAAGCTGGAGGAGCTGCCTCGAACTGCACAACCCCCACACACACATAAGTTCTCTTACGGCAGTCATACAGTGATACAGTGAAATGTGTATACACACGTGCTCACTCACATAGTGTTACACACACACATGCCACCACAACCATATTTTGTCCAGAAGAGTGGCTTTTTACCACTGTTTCATGCATGCAACAATCATTTTACAATCTTGCCTTTTTATATATGCATAATGCACACTCAATCAGGTGGTGCCTTAAGAAGCTGCCTGTAATTCGATGAACTTTGGGGTGATGGAAATAAGTTTTGAGCAGATGGCTTTCTGGCAGCTGGTGCACGCGTTTGACTGACATTATCTGAGCATTGTATAATACCATCTAATTCTCATCTTAGTGAGAAAACAAAAATGATGCCACAGAGGTCTGCAGTAGTAGAAAAGTTACAACGGTCACAGTAACCTCAAGGGGCCCAGTCTTTCTTGTCAGAGTCCCTGACGATCATGCTCAGTGGACAGCTTAGCTCGAATTTCGAAAGTCAGAATAGTCCACTCCTTAACATGAACAAAAACAGACTTCCTTCCTAAATAAACAGTGCCCCTATAATTGGGAGGTTGTTGTGGGGTCGCGCTTACCTAACCTAACTTTTGTCATCTTCATTTATAAGCTGTTCTTATAAAGGTCTGCAGGTTTGGGCAGTGTCAGTCACATGCCAGTGTGTACTGAAGCCTGGCAGGCACCGGAGTCAAAGTAAACCACACTTCAGAATGAAAGCTAGAACTTAGAAGGGGTGTTAGAGAGAGCTACAAATCTAAATTAGTCACACTTTACTGGGAAGGCCACTCTGTGGTGAATATTAATGGACCCCTCCCATTTCATCCATACAGAGGGAGGATCAGGCAGGGAGGGATGCACCCCCCTTTCCAGTAGAAAAGTACACTTCTTCTAGAAGCTGGACAATCAGGAAGCTGAGCTTGGCAAACCGAGTAAAACGCAGCTTCCATGGCGAATTAGGGCACACCCTTTCGTCATTCTAGCATCGTCATTTTGAAAACACTGTACAGTCGGGTGTTACATCAGGGCCATAATGTCTTTTGTTAAGGCCTGATCAGAAAAGCCAGTGAACAAGCTCACTATTCAAGATGCTCGCTGAATTCTTTGCGGATCCGTGGTCATACAGGGCAGGGAAAAGTTAGGGGATCATTCCAAGTTTGTCACCTCACTGGCCACTAATTTTAACCCTGGAAATTTCCAATACCGCACTCTGGTTTGCAACACCCCCTTTTCGAGGTTTGCATCCCAGAATGAGGGATAGCATGCGGAGGTGCTTACATCGCAAGGGTAGAACCCCGGGGTTTGATTTGTTTCAATTGGAATTGAAACGAACCTGTATGTTGCATTTCTACCAGTATATTGAGGGTTAACCTAGAGGTAGGCTGACTAGGCGCCTCGGATTTGACGGGGCATTCCCGGGTTTTCACCAGCTGTCCCGGCAGATATCGGCAATTTTGGCTGACGTCCCGGTTTTTAGAGGGCACTTTTTGGCTGTTCTAAAGCTGTGCTATTAAGCAGCTGTCATAAGTAGGCAATTTAATTAACAGGTAGGATACAGGTTTTAGAAATTACATTTTATTTATTTTCTTAGTGCCTATTCTGTGTTTCTATGTTGATAACAGCTGTCGTTCTGTGCCGCTCCGTTGAGGTAAAATTATAGTCCTTCTTCTATGTTTGCAAAATGTCCTGGTTTTTGGTTCTCAAAATCTTGTCTCCCTACCTAGAGGGTCAGTGAGAATGCTGCACACTACTTTACATTTCGAATTTTGCAAAAACCTTTTTTGCATACACACCGGAATTGACGCAGCAGTCACGAGGGCCTGAGAATTTCATTTCATCTCAGTATTACTAAGGACTTTCTGCATTAGTCATTCATGCAATCGCTGCTATCACAACACATTATAATACGAATGACAACAAGCATTGACAGGGCCATTCTGTTTTTTGTAATAAAATGGTTTACCAGGCTTTACTGACATTCAACACCAGGACAGCTGAAACCCAAACTTTTTTCAGGTACGGGACAGATGGCAGCTTTGAAAATGGATGTCTAACACTAACAAGCACATGTACTCTCTCTCTCTCTGACTTAGACACAGGCTACTCCCTTTCTTTATACACACACAACTGTAGTGTCCGGCTGGACACGTTCTAGTGTTCTGCCTGTTGTACCCCACACTTTACAGCCACCCACCACAGGCGTCACCTGTCAGGTGACCCTGCAAATAAAAAGGGCCGGGCGCACGTGCCCTGGGCCAGTTACAGTAACCCACTACTGACTCTGTGTGGTCATTGCTGCAGCATGAGGGCCTAGCGGCCCGAGACACAACAATGGCGACGAGTGGGTCTTATCCCATGTGTGAAGTAGCAGCCGCCTCCCAGTTCCTGGAGGAGGGAGCATAGCCTGCGGCACCCCGCACCTACTGCCACCGCCATCCTGTCCGTCCTTACAGCGGGAGTACCTCATGGAAAGGTGGCATACGAAACCCAGACTAGGGCTCACGGCGCCCCCACTGTCCCGCATGGTAAGAGAAGACACCCATGCCGGCCAGGAAGGAGGAAACTGAACCAGCATCAGCGGCGCAAGAGGTATGACACCCCCTGCCTGTTGAAGTGTCCGTCGGCAGCGCTGCCTGCCGCCATCTGCCCTGGAGCACAAGGAGGGAGCAGTGCCCTTCCCGAGATGTGCAGTTGCACCCATAGCGAGGCCTAAGCAAAAGTGGTTTCCCCAAGGAAGGGCGCATTCTGAGCAGCCCACTGCTGTTGCCCCTAGCGCCCGCTGAGACCCAGCCAGCTGTGGAGAATAGTGAGGCTGTGCCAACACGGCCGCACCAGTGTCTACAACCCCTGCAGAACGAGACAAGCGGCCCTGGCCAATGTGAGCGCGGTAACGCATCCGAGCGTTACCGCTCAACTGCAAAGAGGCCCGCAGGATTGCAGCTTAAGTGTGCAGGCTGGGAAGGACCCCCGCCCCCGCGTGTCACTGGCGTCCCTACCTGCTGGTGATCAGGTATTCTGTTTCATGCTGCCGTCCCGGTGGCCGCCGATGCGACTCTCCTCTCTGCCAGCTTCTCCAACCGCAAGGCCGTCGCCCGATTGGAGGTGCCTCATCGCATGACGCCGTACTGTTCAATGTCCCGCCACCGGGGGGAGAAAGGAAACGACTCCTGCAGGGTGTGTCCCAGCAGACAGCACAAGCCCCTGCATGACCGGTAAATCAAGGACATACTACGAAGGTGCTAGCCCCTCGCTTCAAGCATCTGCAGGTCCCGGGGTGCCCGCAACTCAAGGGAAGACAGCCGAGGCCTCTTTGAGCGGCTACAGCGCCACCTAGCAGTGGTTTGAAGCACCGGTTGACCTGCACGCTGCAGCCCAACCGGGTGAATCTCGAGAGCTCTCCATTCCAGCGTGAAGCCCGCAGTGCCACATACTGCCTATCAGGCGCACCGTGACTAAGGAGCAGCCCCAATCAGCACACACGCTCATGCAATGCCGCCCCCTGCATTCTGCAAACCCGCTCCTAGAGCTCAGCGACAGCCTATGTGGCCTACCAAGTGACTGCAGCGCCACCTAGTGCTAAAGTACGGCGCCTGAGCACTTTTGCACAGAACCGGCCAGCAGCACTGCTAAAGCTGCAGGGGCCTTAAGTGACAGCTGCCAGCAGTGGCAGAATGAGACGACAGCTCGCACCTGCTCTGAACAACCTGTGGCTCCACCAGTTGAAGGCTCCCGACGCCCCTATGCGCAGCAACGCCCACTGATGTCTCTTTGTGGGACACCGAAGTCCTCAATGTCCCGCTAGGCCAGCAGCATCAGGGAAACTGCCCGGGCCTGTGAATAGCTCTATACTGCCACCTAGTGGCCACTGGGCATTTTTGCACCAGTCAAGGAAAAGAAGGGACAACTCGCAAGTAATCGCCAGCAGCGCTGCAAGGTTGCCGTGGCCTAAAGTGAAGGAAACAGAGCACTGCTAGTGTCACCCCAACTCTGCCTCAGGAATATGTTGGCTGAACCCAGCAGCCACCCTAAGCAGGAGAGAGACAGGCAGTCAAGGGCTCAAACCGGTAATGCCCCAATCAGTTAAGCACAGACACAATGAGGAGGGCCCCACTGAGCAGTCACCCTGCCTACAGAAGACTCCATCATGAACCTAAATGGATACCATGTCCCCTACCTTGAACAGTGCAAGTCGCTCTACAGGCTAAAGCTTCAGAAGCCAAGCGGTACTGCAGTAAGGAGAGAACATTATGGCCTGCAGTGTCCACCCAGCATCCCCCTTACAGGGAACTAAACGGCACCCAATGAAAGGGCAAGACTACATGTTCTCAGCAAAGAGCCCCAAGCAGCCCAGTGCAGAAGAGAACGCAGCACCAATGAAAGTGCGGCCCACAGAACTGAGAGTGCAAAGAAGCGTCAAGCTACCAAGAGCAGCAAGGCCTAAGAAGGCAGCAAGCCCCCCCCGAAGCACAAAAGAAGCGGGCGCAGAGTGTGCACTACCAGTGGCTGACCAATGCCACGGCAAGCAAGTGTTTTGCTACACACGCCCCCAGTGGTGAACGGCCTTCACCAGAAGAACGTGCACTGTGCACGCCCCCAAGTGGCTGTCTTACGCCACAACAAGTGAAAAGAGTGCACCACATGCCCCGGGCGGTGAACGACCACCACCGCAAGGAGGAAGAGCAGGCACTCCAGGTGCCAGAAGAGGGCGCCCAAGAAGAAGACGAAGCGTGCGCAGTCCAAGGTGCGTGACACCTGCACCCAGAAGCACGTCAGCACGGGAAATTGCCCAGGAGAGAGAGAGACCTCTCCAAAGAAAAGAAACACTGCTGAAGACAGAAGGGAGATCCTCTACATCTCCACCATGCCAGCAAAGCACTGCAGTGGGCAGAAGACAGCACAGTGTCCTCCCTCACACTGCCTCAAGATGGAGTCGCCAGTGACCCATGACAGGCAAGAGGAGAGTCGCACACTCCACGGGGCAAGCTGCCTCCGCAACATGTGCTCCAAGGACACGCAACATGTGGCCAAATGCCACATTCGTACAGCAAGCATGGAGCACATCACTCTAAGTGACCAACCTTGCCAAGCATGCCTGAACGGAGGCAGGATCAAGTGCCACAACGGCGCAGCCTTGAGGTGCAAGCACGACGCCCTCGAGTGAAGAGAAGAGGAGCACCGTGAAATCCCTGAGGAGGGGATGGTGCCCGTGAAAGGTCCCCAAGAGGAAGAAGCAAGTCCTACTGACAGGACAGACCTGCGACAGGTCCGCCGAAAAGTGAAGACCATCCCAAGAACTGGACGCGACCAGCGAGATGTCCATGTGACGCAAACATGAGACATGTGGCAAGACGCCACATCTAAGTGAGGACCTGGTCGGAAGGAGGAAAAGAGAGTGGCAGGATGCCACTCCGCCAAGGAAGAAAGAACAGTGGCACAACGCCACAGGGCAGACAACCACCACAGGCGCGCAAGATGGAACGGAGAAGAGCGACAGGACAGAGGACTCGTGCCAGCACTGGAGAAGGTGTTCATCAGCACAAGCCAGCCACCGGGGTGCAGAGACGTCACTGGAGACAGCTTCACGGGAGGACCAACCGTAAGCCGCTAGCAAGCGCAATCTGCGTCCAGGCCCCACGCTTCGCAGTTTGACCGTCCTCTCACCTGTCACCGGCTGCTTAGTATCGATAGCACCACGCCTTGCAAGTGCACCTGCTGGAAGGCAACTGCAAGTGGCTACGAAGTCCCTCCAGTCCTCCTCATTCCACAAGGTCATCCAAGGCTAGAGATCGCCACCTGTTGCCCAGCTGCACACTACTTTACATTTTGAATTTTCCCCGAAGCCAGACTGCCCTGCCCCCAGCCATTGGAATTAATGAGGAGCTTCTGACTCCTCCCTGGGCTATACGAATAACGCCCACAATCCACTGCTATTCTGGCAGTGAGACCAGGCCTTTCCCATCTGTGTGTTGTCACTGCCCTGCTTTCTGGATCCAGGTCAAAGAAATCTGCGCCCCCCAGCCAAAAGAGCATGCGCAGCAGAGCCAAGAGCCATCATCCCCCACCCCCTCAAAGAAAAACCTGGATTTGCCCATGTTTGTTCACCGAGCAGTCAGCATAATTTATTGGTGGTTGCTCGGTGTTGCATCTCACATTTTTTTAATCCCCCAGGGTGGCAGGGCAATGCCCATCTTGCCCGTGAACACCAGCCGCCCCTGATAATTATATGCGGGGAGCCTCACGGCCCCCCGCTGCCTTAGGGACCTCCACCTTCCAGGGAAGAGATGAAATTAAAAACTAATGTGGGGGGTGTTGTATGGCATCCTCCGCAGCCCCGGGGACCACCACTTCCCCAGAGCACATCAATTCTTTCAAGAAAAAGTGTGGGGAGGCCCTAAAGCCTCCCCCCCTGCCCCTGGGACCACCACCTCCCCGGGGCACTTTACATTAGCAATATGTTGGGGGCCTGCCTGGCCCCCCACAGCCCCAGAGACTGCCACCTCCCTGGAGCACTGTTGTATTGAAGTGCAGGGGGGCCCGCTGGGTTCCTCCACCCCGGGGACTGCCACCTCCTCGGGACACATACATTTTTTTAACGCAATTCTAGGTAGGCCCTATGGCCTCCCTCTGCAGCCCCGGGGACTGCCACCTTACCAGCACTAGATATCATAATAATGCAGGGGGTTTCAACCCCCTGACCACCACCTCCCTGTGGCCTGGTTAACATTGGGGGGGCACGCAGCCCCCCTCCTGGAGACCTACATGGCCGTGGGCACCACCATCCCCCAGGGCCAGCTCCAGCAATGTCCCAGCGTGCCCATCCCCGGGACATTACAGTTTGCTATCGCTTGGCGGGAGCACCCTGGGCCAAAGTTTGCAAAGGAAGGGGGACCCTGTGGACCGCCCTTCTCATTAAAAAATATATATTAAGGTCTGGCCCTGGGGGATGGGGTCCCCAGTGCCAAAATTGGCTCGGGAGGGAGGCCGCATGGCCACCCTCCCTTGTGTTTTTTGGAGAAAAAAGAATTTTAAAAAGGGGCAGGATGCTGGGGGAAGGGGTCTCTGGGGCCAAGAATGACCCCCTTCCGAACAAACAGGAAAAAAAAAACTCTCCGGAAGCCCCGCCCCCTTTGTCCACCCCTCTGCAAACACACCTTCTGACTTCATGCTGTTTGGGGGATGAAGTCCCCTGTGCTGGTGAGGGTCCTTAGGTGCC
The DNA here is from genome assembly GCA_963921515.1 of Calotriton arnoldi. Classification (NCBI taxonomy): domain Eukaryota; kingdom Metazoa; phylum Chordata; class Amphibia; order Caudata; family Salamandridae; genus Calotriton; species Calotriton arnoldi. Next base: position 417,834 of record CAWUFW010010572.1, read on the forward strand.
AACGAGGCCCCCGTTATCTCCAGAAAGTCCCACACAGTGAGATTGCTGTGAGGTGGTCGGAGGCAACGCCCCCTTTCTCCACCAGTCTGCAAACACTCCTATCAGTGCACTAGTGGGGGGGATTAGGTCCCCTTGCCTGCTGGGGGCCTCAGGACTTCTTACCTAAACCAGGAGTGCACCAGGAGGTTCGATTGCAGAGTGGTGGAGAAAGGCCACTGAAAACCTCTCGGCAAACCCACTGTGTGGGATTTGCTGGAGGTAACAGGAAGGGTAGTTGGCCCCAGAGGACCCCCAATTATCAAGGGGACTTCAACCCCCCTACTAGTAGTGCGCCAGTAGGCACATTTACAGAGTGGTGGAGAAAGGGCGTGTGGCCTCTTTCCAGGTCTCAGCAATCCCACTGTGTGGGACTTACTGGAGGTAACAGGAGGGGTAGTTAGCCCTAAGGACGTCCATGGGGACCAACTACCCCTCCTGTTGTCTCCAGTAAGTCCCACACAGCAGGATTGGTAAGAGGTCTTCACAGGCCATGCCTCCTTTCTTCACCACTCTGCAAATTTGGCTTGTGGTGCACTATTGGTTGGGGAATTAAGTCCACTTTACTCTTGAGGGACCGTGGGGGGCAAAGACGCACTCCTGGTACCTCCTGTACGTGCTACACAACGGGTACACAGCATGCTACACAATGGATCTGAGCCTCTGTTTCCTTTCTCCATCACTCTACAAATGTGACTGCTAGTTAAAAAAACCTTAGATGTTCACTAAAAAAACAAAAGGTTACAAGGATGTTATACATAGCAAATAGAATTTTTAAAAAAACCATAGAAATTCACAAAAAAACAAAGTATTGTTGTACTTACCATTATAACTATAGAAAGACAATATTTTGTTCATGATATTTTAGTATGGGGATCATTTGAGGGTTGATATTTTGTCAGTGAACCTACAGAATGTGAAATGAGTAAGACAGGGAGTGCTTCTGAAAACAACTGTCTGGTTATCTTTTGTCCCATACATCATAGCACCTGGGTTGCAAGATGCTTGCTGTAATGTTTATATTTCAATCTTGTTATTAGACTCCTGCTCTGAGGTACTCTTCCTTCACCTATGCATGTGGACGTTCATGATCTTTGCCTCTGAGCCTTGAGTGGTACATCAATGCATACCTAAATATTGGTCATGTGCATAATATGAAATACATGGCAGAATAAGCCTGTGTGCCTCGCCTGTCCATCCCATAATGTGCAGGTCACATATGTGATTATGGTATTGAACATATAGACAGGGTTACAAAAAGCTGTAGAAATTGCACAAAATAAGAAGAAAATGTAAACCTCTGATTTATCCTGTGACATTTGTGACTTGAGTGTTTAGTTAGAAATGGAATGCTCATAGTTGTATTTGTCTTTGTATTTAGAAAGTGCATCTTTAGAAAAGTATGTCCTGGCCAGTTCTTTGTTAACCTGGGCTCTTTTGGTGTTGAGGGAATACCGTTTTCTAACATTTGAAAGTGGCAAAGGACTGTTCAGCTGACCTCAGTCCCTCATAGAGGTCAGAATCCAGGAGTTATTTCGGGCTCCTTGTGATACAGTCAGATACTTGACGATGACCTCCAACAATAAAGAATATGTCTCCCAAACTTCTCCCTAATATTTTATCATTTCATAACACAAAACATCAGGAGTAACTCTCTGAATCCTGAAATCATGGAGCAATGATTTACAGCTCTGTATAGAATATTGTATTGTGTTCATTTTATGCTGTTGGTTCTTCTTCAACCATCCTTTTCTCTTCCATTCTAAAAGCTATTCAAGCCTGTCTTCCTGTATCTCATGCTCACCCCCATCATGGTGAAATATTTCCACTTCCTGATTGTAAATTTCATGTTCCGTTCTTATGCAGAAGAAGATCTATAAGTGACATATTTACTCCATATTTTTAGTAATGTATTATATTCCAGATAAAGGTTTCAGATACAAGTCACAGATGGGATGTGTTTTTCCCCCTTGTCTGTCTATTCTTAGCAGTGAAATCTGGTGAGTGTCCCCGGCGGATTTCATGGTGCGATTACCCACCGCCGTACCATCACGAGTGTGAAACCGAGAGTGGCTGCCCAGGAGAGAAGAAGTGCTGCATCATGATTTGCAATCGGGAATGCAAGGATCCTGTGCAAGGTAAAAACCACTTAAACAAAGTGAACAGAAAATCTTCAGATTTGTTCAAGAAGTGAGAATACTTCAGTTACAGGGTTTTCCTCTCATGGAGAATTTGCATCGAAAATTGAATTGATGATAGAGATATAGCACTATTTTCTCCTACCACCTAACCTACAAGAATACCTTTTTGTTTCTAAAGCCATCATGTGTTCTCTGCATCAGTAAAGAGACGCATATTCTCACAAAACCTTCTGAGGCATGTAGTCCTTCATTATGATCAGGAAAAGGAATGGACAAGCCCCTTTGTGCAAAGAGAGAAAACAGGACTAGATGAACTGCCCAAGTCTTAACTAGTCCTCAGTGAAATTAAAAGATACTGTGATCTCCAAAAAGACTCAATAATGCAGCGGTATGACTTTGGGCCTGATTGTGACTTTGGTGCAGCGGCGACGGCAGAATGCCGCCTCTGCTGCGCCAAAGCCATGCAAGCACCATCAACCGTATTGCGAGTTGCAGATGTGTAACTCGTAATATGGTTGGTGGTTCTTCGCTATTTCCATGGCAGTGCCTGGAAAACAGGCGCTGCAATGGGAACAGCAAAAAAGTTCCAGCATGGTATGGACATTCACGTCCATGCTGTGCTAGAACTTTGTAGGGGTAAAGACAGGGGGGCACATGTTGTGCCTCCTTGAATGTATCCCCATGGTAGTATGCCATGGGGCCCTCTAGGGCCCCCTTTGTTCCTACACTGCCAGCCTTTTCATGGTGGGGCTCCACCATGAAAAGGCTGGTGATCCAGGAACTCGTAATATGCTGAGTGGGACTGCACCAATCCCCGCTTAGCATATTGTGTTGTGGCTCTCCTGTGCCACTGCCAGGGAACAACTGTGCCACTGCCAGGGAACAACTGTTCCCTGGAGCAGCCAATGGTCCACCACCGCAACGACTTTAGAAGTCATAATACGGCGGCCGGTGGATTGCCACTGCTGCGCCATTGTGAGTCTGACTGCCAGACTCGTAATCAGGCCCTTATGACAATAATGTACCATTTGGAAGAGATCCTTTCCACATATAATAAATTGATAATAATGAAACCATCATGTTCAGATGATAATGACTGACACTGACTACAAAATAGAGAAAGTTAATGATTAAAGATAACGTGAGCAAGTACTGTCTGTATCTTATGAAATCTGTAAAATCTCAATAACTAAAAACAAGCAGCTACCACATCCAAGCTGCAGCCTTCCTGCAGGTATTTAGACAGAATATCTAGAAAAAAAATATCCCCATGCCAAAATATCGAGTCTAAAATATTGTGATAAGGAAATATCGTCAGCGAAATTATTGATGTAAACAGTATAGATTTTAAGGTAAGTAATAGTCATTTTTAAAATATAGAAGTCATTATTATCATTTGCAAAAATATAGTTGTTTAAAATATCGTTTTTTAATTAGTGTTATGTATTTCAGTATATATTTTAAATGCATGTGATGTATTTGTTTGTATAAGTATTGTGTATGTTTTTTAATATCTGTGTTATATTTTTAGTAGTTATTAAATTCAATTTAATTAAATTGTGTGTTTTTTCCGGTCCTTACTAGGTTGTGGGTTTATTGGGGAATAGGTTGGGAAGCAATTTTTTGATGATAAATTAATGATTACTTTTTATTTAATATCATTTATTTAATTGATATTTATTTCAATTAACTGTGCTTTTAATTTTTGGTGGGGTTAATTTGTGGGTTATGGGGTTTATAGGGGTAAAGGGTGAGAAGTAATTTATTTTTAATTAATTATTAATTAGTTGTTAATTAACCTTAATTAATCAATTGATAATTAATTATATGAATTGCGTAATTTTTATTAGGTGCAGGTTTTGGGTTTATAGGGGTAAAGGGTGGGGAGTAAATGAAAATAACATAATTTATAAGTAGTTGTTAAATACTATTATATTTTTAATTGAAAATTAATTTAAATTAATTTTTAAGTTTTAAGTTCATTTTAGGGGCTGGTTGTGGGGATTATAGTGGTTAATGCTGGGAAATAATTAATTTTAATAAATTATGATTTGTTTTTAATACATTATATTTGTTTAATTAATAACTAATTATGTTAATTGTGTAATTGCTTTATTGTTTTTAGATTTTAGATGTGGGTTGTGGGTTTTTAGGGGTATGGGGTGATTATTAATTAATAATTAATATTTGAATAATGACAGTGAATTTTTTGATGAATATTTATATTTTAGGTGCAGGTTGTGAGTTTTGTGGTGTTATAGGGTGGGAAGTAACTAAATTAAATTTATGTAATAAATAATGTTTTTGTTAAAACATAATTTATATAAAACATATTTATTTGTATGAAAATTAATTTTTATTTACAATATTATTTGTAGGTATTTGTGATATGTATTTGACATTGTAATATGTTTTTATTTTTAAAAAGTTATTTTATTTTTCAACATATTTATATATTGTCTTAATTACTTTGTTTTTAAAATAATTTTATTTTGTTGAAGGTATTTTGTTTGTTTTTAATGTTTAACCAACTGGAGTGGGAATAGTAAATTTTACCCCTCCAGTATCTAACACTTTCCCTATTGTTGCATTCATTAGAGTGGGAATAGTAAACTTTACCCATCCGTATTCCAAAACTTTCCCTACTGCTGTACTGGCTGGAGTGAGAAGAGTAAATGTTACCTCTCCGTTATCCAACACTTTCCCTACTATTGCACTTATTGGAGTAGGAATGGTAAGTTTTACCCCTCTGTTATCCAACACTTTCCCTCCTGTTGCACTTATTGGAGTGGGAATAATAAATTTTACCCCTCCATAATCCAACACTTTCCCTACTGTTGTACTGACTGGAGTCAGAATAGTACATTTTAATTCCTACACTATCCAACAATTTCCCTACTGTTGTGCTTATTGCAGTGAGACGATGGTGAGCTTTAGGTTGAATCTGAGTGCCAGGATGGTGAGCCTTGTAATGAATTGGAATTAGGCGATGGTGAGCTTTCAGTGGAATCAGAATAGGATAGGATGATCCTTGGGTGAAATCAAGATGAAAGGCACTAATCAATTCCATTCATGGTGTTCAATGGCTATGTGCCTTAGTCGAGCCCCTGCTGGCCAAGCACTCATCCGCTCTGTCTATCCCAGGGTTCATATCAGACCGTACCTTTCTTGGAAGGAGAAAAAGATGATGATCACTTAGGACAGAATTCTGCTTCTGCAAGTGCACTAAGATGCCAGGGACCCCGGAGGTGGGAAGAGCACTCATCACAGGGTGAGCAATGCACCTAAAGATGGCCCTTGCCGGGATGACTGACACTGGCCCAAGTAAACATAAGGGCTGAAATGTTCATCAGTGAGCTGACCCTGATAATAAATGGGAGTTGGTTGCACCTGCCTTCATTTCATTTTCACCAATTAAGCAAAGTCCTTGTTTTTGATGCTGCACGTCCCTGGTCACCAAGGACTCCACAATGGTGATGAGGACCTGAAGACACCACCTGTGACTGCTGCACAGAAGAAGGAGGGTGTGATTCCTGGAAGCCCATCCCAGCAGCCCCCCAAGATATGTCAGACTAACACTCATAGCCATATTGCTGATCCATGTGCTCAGTGGTTATAAACTCAGAAGAAAATGTGGTATCTGATGGATTTATACAGCAAAAGGGACCAAACACACAAGAACTGTATCCAGGTCATCCCGTCAACTTAAATCAGGCTCTCAGCATGGGACAATGATGCTTGCTCCAGAGGGTACAACTTGCATCACAGTCCTGAATGCTAGAGACCTGCTGCTTCCCCTCCTTTGACACCCACCACACAATTTCCGGTTTCTGGAATGGGAAGTAAAGCACCTGCTTCTGTCCATTGTCTTCACTATCACCCACTACACGCAGTGCAGCACGGAGAGCTAGATGCCAACCCTGCCGTAAAGTGCATTGTGCTTCCCCCAATAGGAGAAAATTGGTGCTCAGTGGCCTAAAACACTTTCCCCCTTCACAGGTCAACTCTGACTCAAGTGTTCTCCCCCAGCTGCAATGTCTGCTCTTTGAGAGAGGATCTTGACGTCCCTGGAGGGTAGAACATTATAGCGGCTGCCCCATGTCTCCTTCATCATGATATTCCTCCCAACATAGGGCACAAACTGCCCTCCATGGTGCCCAGATCTATTTGCTGCAGTCCATCTCTGAGGACTCCTGCTAACTCCTCTCCAGGGAAGCATTAAGAAGGAGGTAGAGCAATATGGAGTTATAATTGGTCAGGAGAGCATGTGTTTGAAGAGGTAGGAAAGAGCTGAGAAGTTTATCCTCACCACAAGACATTTCATGCACAGTTTCAAAACGGATGCTGCAGGAGTGTCAATTCACTAGTGAGTCCATGATGCACACAATAATCTCTCCAGGACTGTCATGTGGCAGCAACATTGCAGTAGGTGTTGTAAATAACGCTACCTCCAGTCTTCCTGTTTATTGCAATGCGTATCTACAAATACCATTTTTGGTGCCATGCTGAGCAGAGTAAAAAGAAATCTGGAGTAACTGGATCCAGCTGTTGCATGTGTTTGGTGGCAGATGAGACACTGGGCCTCCACCGCCCAAACCTCACACTGGCTGCTAGGGGGTCGTCTGCCAGCCCCTGTATGCAGAGTATTTTTCCTGACACATATCTTACTTCCATCTTAAAATTACATAATTTCATATTTCTATTTATATCCGATGAGGATCAAAAGTTCAGTGCTGTAATTTTTATTTATGCTTTGAGGCAAAGCTGCTGCTTGTCCATTGCCAAGAGTAATATTTTCCAGTGAAAGCTCTGGGTGTGGACACGGAGTTTGCTAAAGCTGTCAGTTGCCTTTGGGACATACTGCATCACGTTTTTCTGGTTTCTTCAAATTCTGGATCGGATCCTTCCACCAGGAGACTTCTAAAGCCTTTAAAGCGGGCACTGTGAGTACACAGTCTTTTCTTATAAGTGTTCCCAGCTCTGGTAACCCAACTGCAGCCTCGGCTCTCATCTCCTCCTTTTGGCTCAAGGTTTGATACGGGCTTTCCCATCTCCTCACTGATTGGGTCTCTTCCATCTATAGGGTTGTAAGTCCTGCTGATGTTCCTCTGACACCCCCCCAAGCAGCGCTGGATGTTATCAGATCTGAATGAGGTTCTTGACGGATCGGCCATCATTTATTACCCAAGAAGGTCTGGACTATTGGGACTAATGTCGGTAGGGGCTCACTTCACGTCAGACAGTTAGACAGGGTCTGGGGCACCTCCATTCAAGAAGTGCTAGCAAAAAAAAACTGAAGCCGGCATTCAAGAATTCACATTTGTTCTTTTCAGTGGAAGCCTAAAGTCTTTCAATCATTAAAAAGCGGTGCTACGGCTTCTGTTGTGTTCATCAATCATTTTGGAACATACGAGGACGCCATCATCAACATTAATGATGTCCTCTATACCTGGATGGGCATCACTAAGCAATACTGAAACACTTTAGCAGCACTAGAAATCCCAAAGTTGAGCCTCTTCTACTGCTGCAGGCTGACATGGGTGGAAAAGGTGACAATCTAAAAAGATTTGTGAAGAAGAAAAAGCTGATGCTATCCAGAGTTCAGGTCAAACTTGGATAATATGCTTACACTGTTCATCCCTACTACCAGGTTGTTGACTTTTGGTCCCTTTGAATACTCATAATGGGGACTCAGATGTTGATGCATACATTTACAGGGCACTATAATGGGTAAATACTCAGGGGGTGGGACCCTTGACGTCTGTGATGATGTTGGAATAGTCTAGGAATTAGTTCTGGTTTGACTCTAAAGTGAAATTTCACTGGCCAGTGATGCAGCACTATAGGGTGGATAGCCCTCATGATGGAGAGGAGAATAGATTTGTTTTGCAGGCATCCAGAGCCAAGAACGCAGGGTCAGACTCTTTCATCAGTTATTCAGGGACACACTGGTGGATATTGTAGACAAGTACTGGACATGTAGAAGTTATCTATACATTACTCTGCCCCCTATTTGGCACAATAAGAAATATTCATAACTTAGACCTGCTAATGGTGCACCCTAAAATGGACTCATGGTGGGGTGAAAGAGAGGAAAAGTAAAGAGATTGAAAGTGGGCAAGGAAATACAGAGGAAAAGTGGCAAGAGAAGGAGGAACAGGGAATAACAGTATGGCAAGGACAGAGTAGAAAAGAGGCAGAAAGATGAGAAGACTGAAGAAGAAAGCTAGAGAAGGAGTGAAAGAAATGTCAATGTAGAAGACACTATTGCAAGGAGGGCTGCAGTATGATGTCAGGAGGTGCAACGCTAGTGCAGGGAATGTTGAAGTATGGCATTTGCAGGGGAGGCAATAGTGCAGAGAATGCTACAGTAGATGAGACACTAGCCCTAGAAATACTGCAGTATAATGTTGGCAGGTGTGATGCTAGTGCAGGGAATGCTGAAGTATGATATCAGTAGGTGCAATGCTAGTGCAGGAAAAACTTAAGTATGATGTCAGCAGGTATGATGCTAGTGCAGGGAATGCAGGTGCAAAGCTAGTCAGGAAATCCTGAACAATGATGTCAGCAGGTGTGATGCTAGTACATGGATTGCTGCAATATGATGAGAGCAGGTGTGGAACTAGTGCAGGAAATACTGGAGTTTGATGTCAGCAGGTGTGGTACTAGTGTAGGAAATGATGCAGTATGGCATCAGCAGGTGAGATGCTAGTGCATGTAATGCTGCAGTATGATGTCAGTAGGTGGAGGCTAGTGTAGGGAATGCTGCAGTACAGTTTCAGCAGGTTCAACACTAGTGAAAGGAATGCTGCAGTACAGTTTCATTAGGTTCAACACTAGTGAAAGGAATGCTGAAGTATAGTTTCAGCAGGTTCAACACTAGTGAAAGGATGGCAGTTCTTGGAATGCTGCAGTATGATGTTAGGAGGTGCAACGCTAGTGCAGGGAATGCTGCAGTATGATGTCAGCAGGTGTGACACGGGTGCAGGGAATGCTGCAATATCATGTCAGCAGGTGCAACGCTAGTGAACGAAATGCTGCAGTATGGTATCAGCAGGTGCAACCCTAGTCAGGGAATGCTGTGGTATGATGTCAGCAATGCTAGTGTAGGGAATGCTACAGTATGATGTCAGCAGGTGCAACGCTAGTCACGGACTGCTGCAGTATAATATCAGCAGGTGTGATGCTAGTGCACAGAATGTAGCAGTATGGTGTCTGCAGGTGCAATACAAGTGCAGGGAAAACTGCAGTATGATGTTAGCAGGTGCAACGGTAGTGCAGAGAATGTTGAAGTAGGGCATCAACAGGTGAGATGCTAGTTCATGGAATACTGCAATATGATGTCAGCAGGAGCAAGGCTAATGCAGGGAATGCTGCATTATGATGTCTGCAGGTGTGACACCAGTGCAGGGAATGCTGAAGTATGATTTCAGCAGGTGTAACAGTAGTGAACGGAATGTTGCAGTAAAGTGTCAGTGGGTGCAATGCTAATCAAGGAATTAGGTGAGACACTGGTGCCCAAACAAACGCAGTACAGCATCAGCAAGTACTAGTGCCAGCACAAGAAATGCTGCAGCATGACATCAGCAGGTGAGACACTAATGCAGTAAAAACTGTGACATAGGGCCTAATTACGATGTTGGGCAGACTTAAGTCTGCCCGACACCTTCTCGGTCCTGGGACCAACCAACCTCCGCCTAATTAGGATAGACCAAAACCTGTTTGTTCACATTCCTATATTACACTATGGGAGCATGCATAACTACCATAAACCGGCCGTAATACATGCTCCCATTGGGAAATGGGAGGTGCTGTTGATCTCTGCATCCCGTGGCAGGCACCTCAGGGTTCCTGCTATGGGGTGCAGGGATCAACAGGGGGGCATCATAGGTGCGCCTTTGGCCCCAACTCAAGACCGTACACACAAGGGGGCCCTGCTGTGGCCCCCCAAACACACCGACGCTGGCATGGAAACCATGCCGGAAACCGTGCATCGTAATCCCAAGGGGGGGAAAGGCCCACCCTTTGAGATTACAAGCCGGTTCCGATTTGCCGACGGGCTCAGGAATGTCTGGCCGGTTTCAATTCTGACTGGCTGATACATAAAGAGCCGTTCAGAATTGAAACCGACGATGTGGGTCAGAAAGCCTCTGACCAAAGTTCGGAGGCTTTCTGACTTCCACCCTAAATTCCAGAAGGTGAGACATTAGGGCCTGTGAAGGGAATCTTGTAATATGGCTTCACTCTAACACTAGTGCAGTAAATGCTGCAGTATGTGTCAATGAGATCTGGAGTTAGGACTACAGTAGTCTGGTATGGGGCAGTGGTGGCGCAGAAATCTATACATAAGAAGATGGCCACCGGGAAGGAGCTCTAGGAAGGAGCTCCCGGGCATTGGGATCACTTTTGTTAGAAATACCTGTTGGCCCATCCCATGGCTCAGCTCCTTGGGCCTGCCATGGATGTCTCCATGGTCGTGTAGCATCAGGAAGTTACTCTGCAGACCTGCTATCCCATATGATGAGTGAGGACATTGCCGACCTCTGACGCATCTGGAGAAAGGTGGGCAAGTCTGAAGTCGGGACCAACCCAAAGAGTGTCCACGGTTGGGAGCGGGCTCTGGAGGCTGTGCCTGACCCTGAAGCTCAGTTGGATCCCATGCACGCAGGCGGCTCAATGGTTCAGCCAAGAGAGCGGAAGGAAGGCATGTGTATTGCACACAACTCCACAGGCAAGCCTGCTAGCTAGCAGCTGTGTGCGTTGTTGCAGCGACTTGGAAAAAAGGGAAAAAAAGGGGGATTGTGGTTGTTGCAGACCTTTTCCCAAATGACCACACTGGTCTCGTACCTCGCTGCCCCGGCTCCCAGAGAGCTGACCTGAATGTTCCCACGGCAGGGGTGGCTGGTCCTCTGTGCTGCCCCTGCCCTGCTGGGCTGCCAGAGCAGGTCTGCTCCACCGCCAGGGTTTGCGGTGATTATAGCCTCACCCTCCAGTGTGCACAGCAGCCACAGAGGCACTGCTGACTAAGGCACACTTCCCCCAGTGGCACCCATGACATGGCAACCTGGAACACTCCATGCTATTGTCCCAGGACCATAGTTACTGCCATCTTGAACAATTCGCCTCGACCAGGTCCATATTGAAGCGAACCAGGGGGAAGGAAACCCCTCAGACAAACTATTAGGAGAACCTGAAAGAGGATTCACACAGAAAAAAGGGGGAAACCAACAATGGACTAATACTACCCTCGCAGCACAAAAAGGGACAATGGACACCGATTTTCCAACCGCACTGTCTACTCACTGATATAATAACAGAACCAGCCTCTCCCCATTTATGAAGGCTTTAAAAAAAGATTATACTGGTTAAGCTCCCAAACTTTCAGCCAGTCGGGATTGGGCAGATTCCAGTCCACCTGCCTTGGTCTCCCCCTCCTACACTAATATCTAGGGTATACCCCTGGTTGGAGTCCACTTGGTTCTACTCTTAAACAACATTAGGTTACACCCTTGAGCCAAAGATGTTGCCTGCCCCCTCAACATCCTTTTGCATTCAATACCCAACTGCATGAAACCCAATGGTCCAAATTCTTTCTCCAGCACCATCCCCTCAAATCTCTCAGTTAGGGTGGCAAAACGATTCAAACATAGGCTGATTATACAACACCCCAAAACACTCTTCACTGATATATATTACAACACCTCCAAAGGCCAACAGAAAACAGATCTCATCTTCCAACCCGACCTGCGAAATGGAACACTATACTAAGGAACTACCTTCATATATCCAAAACAACCAACACCCCACAAGCCACAAACTGACAATCACTAACTCTCCTACGTTCAAAGGCAACACCTCTGTAACCAATTACAGAAACGGAATAGTCATCATTCAAGCCAACAACGCCATCCTAGACTCATTTGAATCCCTAGTCCCCATGCTACGGAACGGCATTACCCATTTGCACATTACTCGTTTGCACAACTCACCCTCCCCTAAATAAACCTCCCCCACTAGCGACAACACAAAATAATTTCATGACTCACACCAACAACTTTAACTTTACCCCCTTCTTCACCACTTTCTCTGCCTCCCCCTCACCCATAAGCATCCACGATACCTCTTACCCACTGTACCATGCTACTACCCCTTACTGGTACACTAAGGATGTGTTAACCAGACCAACTCAGAGGAAAGTCACCTATTTGACTCCCCCAACCCCCCATTGACCCTCCCTCTACCCATCCTATCCTGCTATCCTCTTTTCCACAGGCCGTTAGTGAGGGTGACCTACTAACAATTGCACCAGACTCTCACAACCAACCAACAACACGCACCAATCTGATGACTGAAACAAGACAAGAGTGCCCACACCACATGTCCACAATACCCATCATTAACAATATAGTAACCAATGACACTTTGAGTCATGCACTTACTAACAGACACTCTCCCTCTCTGGAGTGCCTCACACCAGACAGCTTGAAACTAAGCTCCCCCACCCCCTCCTCACTGAATATTAATCAGAGGTTTTCTCTGATGGAAAGTTAATTAGAGATGGTAATACAGGATATAAACACACACCAGGAGCCTGGTCAACACCTACAACCCACCAGCACCAACAATCAACCCCCTAGTGTTCCCCAGACACAGATGCCCAGCTGGAACTCAACACCTTTTAAGAACCATTCTCAGAGACCGAAAAGAACAAGTGCCACAATGTCTCTGAGAGAGGCAACGCATCTCGCCAATTCTCATGACTCTCCATCAACCAGAGACAACCCCACTTCCAAGGTCCAGATTATCACTGGATTTGGGAGAGACCAAATCACACCAAGAACGACGAGGCCACCAGTTCACCACATCAGTATATATTTGGCACCTCCCCCATAAGAAGCTCAATAACAAGAGAATGCCCATGTGCATGTTTATAAACTGCCGATCTGCAACCAAACATGCAACAAAATTGGCGGTAACCATCCTGAACCATGACATTGATATCACGTTCATCACAGAAACTTGGATGAATGAATCCTCCTACCCAATCATTGACATGCTAGTGCACCCTGGGTTTTCAATCATCAACAAAGACAGAAAAAAACATTGTGGTGGTGGCATTGCAATCATCCACAAGAACAGTATAACCATTACTGAAACTGGCACCTTCACCTACAACACATTTGAATATCTAACTCCACCGTACCAATGAAGGACAACAAAACGCTGTACTATCACCTCCTCTACCACCCTCCAAGCAACACAGTCACCTTCGGAGAACATCTATCTGACCTGATAACACACTGCTCACTCTCATTCTCCAATAACATTATCTTCGGTGACCTCAACCTCCATTGGAACAACGAGAACAAAACTGTAATCCAGTCCTTAAACAAACTTTTACTCAATAATAACATCATCCAGCACTGCAAAGGTCAAGCTCACAACAGAGGTTCAATCCTTGGCACCATTATAGCTCATAAAGATACAGTTGCTATAAACCACAACCTTCCTGTCGACTGGTTGGACCACAACATCATTCTATTTCACATTAACCAAACAATTCCTCACCTATCCCGTACAGAGAAATCCCTTTATTGAGCGAGAAGCATAAGACAGATTCCCCTAGCTGATCATGAAGTAAGGGTGATGACATTACTTCAGATAACCTCTCCACAACCAAACTTACAGCACACTACAACATACGATGGCAGCCATCCTAGACCAAGTAGCCCCTCTGCAACAAAAAAGGGTCAGAAACACCCCATCGATATCCTGGTTCTATAAAGACATCAACTTTGAAAGAAGACAACTCAGAGCTGCTGAAAGAATTTGGCAAACTAACTCATCCATAACTCACCTTGACCAGCTAAAAAAAAGAACGCAGGAAACATAAAAAACACATCAGGAATGAAAAAGCTGCCTTCTTCCTCAGTGCATCAGACAATGCCAAAACCTCCAAACCACCCTTAAAAACTACGAAGGTCTCAAAAGAACTCTGTGACAATTTTGCTAGTTTCTTTCATGATAAAATCACTATGACATGCCTTGACGACCACACCCTGTCATCCAGTGGAAGCCTGCCCTCCCGTAATGAAGGAAACAACTCCCCCACACAACCCCTAAGGTCACAAGCATGGATCTCCCGCCTGGACTCTCAAACATTGGTCTCTCTACCAGACATTACCAAAGGCAACCAACTCCAAGAGCCCACCATGATGCTCAGGAGCTGGAAGACGTGCAACCCCCTCTAGGAAGCAGACATCTCTGAAATGATTAATATGTCCAAGCCCTCTCCCACATAGCTGACCCTATTCTGGCTGATGTGGCTAAATAGCTGAACACGCCTTAACCCCTCTTTGGACCAAGATTGTAAATAGTTCCTTGAGAACCAGAGTTAGGCCAGACTGTCCTACAATCGGCCAAGACACGCCATTACAAAAAAAAAGGGCACAGACCGGAATGACCTCAATAACTTCAGGCCTGTTTCCAACCTCCCCTTCTCAGCCAAAATCCTTGAAAGATGTGTTCTCCTTCAACTCAACCAACACATTGACAGCAACAACCTACTCACCAATCAGGCTTCAGAAAAGAGTGCACCATGGAGACAGTGATCTTGAATGTTATAGATAATGTAAACAAATCCCTCGATGTAGACTGATGGTGCCTACACATACTCCTTGACCTATCTGCAGTCTTTGACACGGTTGACCACAAACTTCTCCTAAACTCCCCCAAGAAAGGATTGGAGTGAACGGGGTGGTCCTACAATGGTTGATATCCTTCCTACAAAACCGCTCACAACAAATAAAAATAAACAATTCTCCTTCTGATATATTTCCTAAAACCTGAAGTGCCCCACAAGTTTCAGTTCTCTCCTCCCCACTGTTCAACATCTACATGGAGACCTTTACCGTCATACTCAAAAGAGCCAACATCCCCTTCCACCTCTATGCAGATGAATCTCAGCTCTACCTGGAAACATGTTCAGTAGATGACATAAATAGACTAAATGACACTCTCAGAGAAATCCAGCACTGGTATCAAACAACCATCTAAAACTCAACCAAGATAAGACAGAAATCCTCCTCATATCCAACTATGAACGGAGCCCCCCAAATTAAAGAAAGGCTCAAATCCATCAATGCTCTTAACTGCAATCTTACCCTGGATGGCTCTGCACATTCCCTGGGAATCACTCTGTACCCACAATTCAACATGAGTAACATATAAAGAGCACTCCGAAGAGTGCCTTCTACGACTTATAACTCTTCCTCTCTCTTAATGATCTAGAAAATGCCATGCAATCTCTGGTTCTGTCCAGATTAGACTATGGGAATGCAACTCTCACAGGCATGGCAAAATCACACCTAGCCCCCCTCAGAACAACATTAAATGCAGCTGCTAGGATGGTCACTGGAGTCAAGAATTACAATCACATCTCACCCTCTCTGGGAGAAATAAAGTTACTCCGATTGAAGCGCGTTCTAACTTCACCCACAAAGTTCTTCACACCGGCAAGCCATCTTACCTTGTGCCCAAACTCAAAAAGGCAGGCCAGACGAAAAAGTTTAGGAGCACAAACACACTGCTTCCCATTCTGCCCAAAACTCACAAACAAAAAACCTTGGCACGCTCCTTCTCTGGAAATGCCCCTAAAATCTGGAACTCCATCCAAGTCCATATCAGGACTAACCCTTCCTTCACAAACTTCAAAAGACAGCTCAAGGATCTCTTTCTCAACTAACATCTCAACCAACTGGATAGCAACCACCCAGCACAACAGAGGGCCTCTGCTACAGAAATCTCCTACAGATGATAAACAATTGACCATAGCAAGAGGTTTCCTACACCACCTGTCTTTTGCTCCCCTTCTATGCTACCCTCCTAGCCTTAACCTGAATCAACACAAGACAAAACTATTTACGGAGCTAATGTTTGTCTGTTATCATCATGATAATTGGTGTAAAGCTATCTGATACCTTCGGGTCTGTCCAGCGCTATATAAAACTCTTAAAAAAATACACTAAGGCTGACCTGCAGGTGTAGGTGTGAAAAGAAATGTACTCCACTGCACCTTTCCTGTGATGCTAGATCCATCCATTAGACAGAGCAGAGGAGGAGCAGTAGCTTGCATAATATATTTAGTTTTAGTTGTGCCTAATAGGCACAGGGTGGACTAACCTTTAGAAGCACACTAGAGCAGCCGAGAGCTGCCAGCAGCCAGGCTGAAGTGTCACTGATCATTTATGGACCATGCATTAAAAGTGACACTTGAAAGATGCTGATCCCCACAGACAAACTTGTCTATGTTCAGGGAAGGATGGCAGATACCCAACATGCAGCACATCAGTTTGAACAGATTAACAGACAGGGAGGCGAGGCTACAAACATAACATGACTTTATTGGGACAGAGGAGCAGCACTTTTGCTGCTGTTGGGCGTGGCCTGGTCAGCAAAGCTGAAAGGCCTACTGCAAAAAAACATTAACTTACGTGCCAGAATCTTATGGAAAACCATTTCAGTTTCCTCCATGCCAGCACCAGCGGTAACATTGGCACTGCTGACAAACATGCCACTGGCCCATTACTTCCTGAAATACTTGCCAAATCCTTCCAGAATGGGCTACTCGATGGCAGCAGCAAAATATATTTGTCTTAGATAAGGATCCTCTTTTGTTATTTTCTAAAATGAGATTAGTGATGTGATGACACCAAGGAGTTATAAAATGCATTTGAGACACAGCATTATCTCCTGAGAGAGGCCTTCTTTTGCAGACAGAAGGATGGCACTCAACTTCCACCCTCCCCCAAGGAAAGTAAAGCGCTGGTGCCACAAAGTTAAAAGACAAATGGTGTTAAAGCAGCTCCTTTAACACCACCACCTCCACAGGGCCAGCAGTGTCCCATAATGCTTTGCAAGGGCACATTCCATGGAAATCTTGCTCCTTGTGGTGCTCCACCAACATTTTGGAAATGTATTCTGCAGGGCTGCATTGAGTTGAATAGCCCTCCAATTATGGCAACTACAAAAGTCACCATTACTCTCCTAGGTAATCATATTTATACTCCTGGGAGAGCCTTTGCTGCCAATTCAAGCTCTCAACCCTGTTAAATTTACATATTTGAGAAAATTACATATGGCCTGATTTATAGCATAGCGCATAGGTTACCTCATCACAAACGTGATGATATCCTGTCCTCCTTAGTACCAATACATTATATCTAGGGTGACGTGTTATATTGTGTTTATTTGTTTAACATTTCTGTCTGTATTTATCCATATTTCTTTTTGGCTATGTAAATTGACATGTATCCATATTTCTTTGGATTTTGTGACAAAAATGAAGTCATATCTCATTTATTTCCACATTTATTTATTAAATGTGTACTCTCCCTTTGATGCCTACCAGGTTTTAGAACAGTATACAACCAAATATAATAAAACAGAATATGAACATAAAAGTATTAGCATTATACCACAAACATATGTAGATATATGCAGTGATTTTAGAAAATCGTATTCCTTTTTTTTTTTAACTCCCCATGCTGTGAATCTGTATAGCTATTGGTCTGAAATTCATGAGTCGCAGCATGGAAAGTCACACAAAAGGAGCCCAATTTTCTGTATTATTCCACATTAAAAATAGAGACAGGCAACACAAGTTTCTATCTACATTCATCTGTAAACAACATTATAAAGGGAAAGCTGGGAGCCTTAATTTTATCATCCAGCATTTGTAATAAGGTGGATGGGATATCCTTAATGTTTATGGGGGCAAACCTGTCCACCAATCTATAAATTAGGGCCTTAATGTATATTGTTATTTTATTTTTCTTATGGTACGAGATTAAATGGTTTGGGACAAACTTTAAGTAAACCTACACAAATAACCAATTAGTCGATGCTGTTTTCAAAGTCTCTTGTTATACAAGACTTGTGTCCCTTTTCTAGACGCTCACCATAATTATTCAGTTGATACTCACCTATAACAAGCTTCTGCCTAAGTAGACTTTCACATTGGCATTCTCAGTATCTAATTTAAGTACACATATGGTGATTTGTGTCCCACTCACTTTGTCCTTGTTTATTTCCATTCTCCTCCACATCAGCATGAATCCAGCCTCAAATGATGCACATCCCTGTTCCTGGCACCAGAGTGATTGTGGTCCCTTGCCTCCTATGCCTTCACCACTGCAACAAGAGAGTGAACATTCTTAGTTTATAACAGTGTCTTCTTTGGGGTATTGAAGCCGGCTCTGCTTTACTCTCTGCTTGTACTGCTTCATAGCTTGGAACTCTGATGGAATTATGCTTTATTTACTACCAAATATTATCAACTGGCTCACTGAATCAAATACATATGAAAAACAGTCAAGGATAATTGCTTCATTTTATGAAACTGTTACCTTGTGTTGAAATGTTATCAAAGTCTGTACAACCGTTATTCTAAATTGTTCTTTGCCACCAAGAGCAGGTGACTTTCTAGTAAATCCTTGATATGGTCCATTGTCTCCTTTCCCGATAACTGTATTACTTAATGTAGAAACTATGGCTTATGAAGGTTTTAACCCTGTAAAAGAAAGGATGAATAAAGTAATGCATATAAAATAATGTTATTAAATTATCACAATTTTTAATGTCTGGAGTGCATGAGAACCATTACACTTTGATTCACATTCAAATCCATTAGCCTTTGTTATGTAAAATATTATTTTTATACATACTGTAATCTATAGTTTATAACCAACTCGGGTCCTTTGTAATCAAGAATTAATTTTTTTGCAAAGCCTGTACTGTGTAGACTAGCAGGTTTTGCAAAGGGAAACCCTCAAATGTAAGAAGTAACAGTAATGGGCTATGACTGTAATATGGGAGGGGTTAGTGCAGTTTTTGTTTTTCCAGTGTTGAAATGATGGAAGTAGGCAGTGTTAATGGAATCTTAAGACTCAGAGTAGGTTGGATAGAAGTGATCTGTTCTTCCGCATTTGCCACTCTCCTAATTAGCAATCACTAGCTCATCATCATCTCTCTCACTGTGAAGGCTTTCTAGAACCTCCCTTTTCCCTTGCCGATCATGATGTATTTCATGCTGAGTCTCAATTGGGTTTCAGTGCATATCAAGATCATCAGTAGAAGGGGCTTGGAAAGCTGTGGGTGGGCTCTTTCCTTTCTTTTCTTTTCTGGAGACAGTGAAGCTGATGAGTCAAATGGAAAAGCACTGATAGCATAATCATGCACTGCAGCAATCTCAACTTCCTGCTCTACTCCTACTTCCGGAAGATCAGGAATATCAGGCTGTGGTACCTGTTTTGACTTTCCTTTGAAGATTTGGTTTGCTGCTGGGACAAATAGATTTCATACGCATTGCTCTCTATCACTGCAGTCACTGCAGTGCGGAGAGACATGGGCATTTGTTGTGTCAATGGTGCTGTTAATCCAGGTGTGACCCTCCTCTTCCCAGCATCTACCTGTCCAGAGGAGGGCGTATTACAACCCAAGAACTCCACCTTTCAGAAAGTGCAAACATTATCCCTTAAAAAATCCTAATCCCATAAGGGCTCCTACTCCAAACTCCAAACCATCTAAAAAACTAAAAGAAATTAAACCAAAAAAGTAAGAAAGATAGTAGTGCCTGTACTTCCTCAAACAAGAAGGGCCTTGCCAAAAACTGAAATGAACTTAATTCATTGTTCTCACAAAGTAAAGATTCCAAGGGTGTGTATGCAGCAGATATTGCTGATAAAAAGTAAGTGATGCTTTTCCTCCAAAATTCAAATCCAGAATGACCAAGTGCTGAACAAAGCAGAGGGAGGAGTCTTCAAGTCAGGAAATTAATTTGCTCAATATGTACAGTAGCCTCCTATTATTTAAGATACTATCCTTCTGTTAAACAATTATTTTGTGCAAAAACAAACTACCTGAATGGTCTGATCGAATAAATATTCAAATTGAAATGCATGTTTGAGTTGAATTTCATATATGTCTGCATGAAAAAAGCTGGAGTTCATGTTTTATGCTTAAAAAAAATACAAACAGTCCAATCAGGTAAAAATTCAACCTGAAATACATGTTGACAGTTGCTAGTGTTCGGAAAATAATGATCACATGTTGTTTCTCTGCTTTCTGCATTAGGGTTTTGTCTCAAATTGAATTCTTGTTATGCGACATGGCATAATGGCTTAATCTTGGCACTTAAGCTTAATTTTGTTTTGCAAAGTGAGATATTTGAGTCTAGGAAATTTGATCCCGGTGGTGGAGTTTCTAGTTACGGGTGCCCCATCCCTTCTACCGCAAGGACTGTTGAGTCCTGGAAGCTTGCTCCCTATGGCCAAGATTCCAGGGATCGGTGCCTCCAGCTGCACTGTAGTGGGGCCCTTTCATTCTGGGAAACTGCTCCTGTCTGTGGAGTTTTCTAAACCCGGGACTGTCAGCCTCTCTGCTGCCAGCCCCCTTCAGTCTGGAAAGCTTGTTCAGGGTACCTGAGACTCTGAGGGTGCAAGCCCCCAGCCCCTATGTAGCCAGGCCCCTCAAGCCTAGAAAGCTTTCTTTCATGTTGCAGCTTGCCAATCAGATTTTGATCTGCAGACCCAACCTTGAATCCACAGATCCAAAGTGCTTGATTTTAGAAAAAACACACTCAGTCAATATGATTTGGATATTTGCTATCTTCACACATTGATCTACAGATTCTAAACTTTCTCTTTATTGTGTATAGTTTTCTGAGGATTATAGCTTCCTGAGGGTTAATCAATTCATGTACAACCAAAGACTCTCTTTATATGCTGTTTTCTTGACATTACTGAAATTAATTACACCTGCCCAAGAAAAGAATTAATCTTGATTAAAGAATTAACTTTTTGTCAGGTTTGCTGTCATTCTAGTCAGCTGTATCAGTCAATGATCATTCTTTTGGGAATTAAAATATTTTTACATGTTTGAGGGCATTTATACCCAGTGTTGCCATCAATGTTGTCATTTCAATTGTTGCAGTGATTTTATCAATGATGTCATAGATCATGTCATGAGTGATGTGATATATGGGCTAATTAGCAGTGAGTGCAGGGCGTGAGTTATACAGATTTTAGGGCATGAGTTATAGTAACTTGCAATAACTACACTGGTAAATTTCCATGATTTTATTACTCGAAAAGAGTATGCTTTGACTGACATTGTCACTTAACTATAAGGTCCTTTTATTTAATCTTTGGTTTTTGCAGTGCATTTCTAACATTTGTTTAACACAAAGTAAGATATTATTATCATACATAACCATAATATCAATTTAACCTTTGTTAAATTGCAGTGAATTTCTTGTTTTTAAAAATATATAAAGTAATATTATATTACTGTATGTAACTCCAAACCACGCTGTGCACGGGCTTCGGGTAGTGTGTGGTATGGTGTTGGCGGCTGGTCCTGGCCTGTGGCTAGGCCCTGCATCCAACCCCTTGCCATGCACGGCCTTCAGCCATATACAGTGTGCGGTTGGCCGCGGGCCAGCACCTGGGTCCAACCCTCACTGGTGCCAAACACCCTGCTGCCTACAAGTCATGCATAGCAGGGGATTGGACGCAGGACCTGGCACCCAAACCCCTGTGGGCCCCCATGGCTGAATATAAAGGGTGTTATTTTAATGAAGGCAGAGCTACTGATTTATGTCAAAGGGTCAGAACACCAAAGTATAAGTAGTGGGCATATTGGCTTAATGAAGGGGTAAGAATATCAGCATATATAAATCAAGTGTATTGTCTTAGTCAAAAAAAAAAACAATAATTGTAATGAAATGTATATTTCAATAATTCATACATTTCAATGTTTATTAAAAGTATTTATCATTTAAAAACTTCATAAAGTATCAATAAAATAAAAACATCAGCATGTTTTTAGTCTATTTGTAAAAAATTTCAAGCTACAAAGTGTAGCCATTGCGGGTTTTGCACTGCAGCTGAAGAGCATATAGCTCCAGCTAGGAGCGTTTAAAAAAAGAAAATGGTAAACTCTCCTGGGTCCTAGATTTAATCACCCAGGAGATTTTTTTCTTTTTTTTAATGGTGCTGGGGGGCTGGTGCACTCCCTGCAGCACTCGACAACATTAAAAAAATGCTTGGTGCTGACCTTGCCCCTTCCCAGGACAACATCAAGCTTTAAAATATGTATTCAAATGCCTCTCAGTGTATTATGGGGCTCTCCTTGAAAGGAGTGATGAATAGTAAATTAGCCGCTCCTTCATCTCATTTATTATAATTTTTTTTAAAAATGTATATTTTGGATGTTCCGGTGCCCATTGTTAGGGGCTGCGGCGTTACCCCCAGTACCCCAGAGGCGTGGCCGGCTCCCCTGCCATACCCATCCTTGATGACAGTGGGAGCTGAACAAGTTTTTTTCTCTTTTCTTATTTTCAAAATAATATTGGAGAGGGGTGTGTGTCCCCCGTCCCTAAGCCAATACTGGCCCAAGGATACCATCCGCCTGGGGCGAACTTCATTTAAAGGTGAGAATGGCATGTGGCTCGGGGACCCAATCCTCCAGGACCAAACTTTATTTAAATGGAGGGGAGCATGTAGCCTCCCACACTGAACCAACATGTGCCCCAGGGAGCCAACATTGGCTGCAGGGGCAAGAAACTTTATTTAAAGAGGAGGGAGCATGCATCCTCCCTCCCCAAGCCAACACTGGCCCTGCGACCCCATCTACTGTGATCGAAATTAATATAAAACAGAGGAGGGCAGGTGGCCCTCTCCCTGAACCAACACTGGCCCCAGGGACCCCATTCTTCAGGGCCTAAGGTGGGCATCCAGGTAGCCCTGGTCCTCAAGTAGGGTTGGAGCCATGTGCCCCCTACCTTTTAGTTTACTGTTGACCAGGGGGAAGGGGTCCCAGGGGCCTCAGGGAATTGATTGTGCAGCACTCCTATGTTCTGGCCCATCCCAGGTTTTTTTTAAAGTTTTATGGCAGATATGTAAAACCACCACAAATCTGTAATAATGTTAATAATATATATGTTTTTGTCCTCAAGGGGTCCCTCTGGCCTGGGTGGGGAGGGGAGGATATCCTTATCCTCCACCTTATATCCTTTTTAAGGCTTTCTCCAGGAGAAGGGACTGAGTCCTAATTCCTAAGATGCCTGCAGCCACACCATTGTCAATCTGGTGGCAGCCAATCAGATCTTATTTCAAGATCTGCTGGCTCCTGGATCCTCCATGGCCTGAAATATACATCGATTTTGACACATAAAAAACCAACTGAACAGATTTATACCAGATCACAAAAAACATGCTAGCTTTCTGACAAATGTGGTATAAATCTGTTTCGTGGTTTTGGCTGTAGGTGTGCATAAATTTCCGATGGAAAAATGAATGAGGAAAACTAGTTTTGGGAGACCTGTTTCTCTGCCATCGTTTGATGGATCACCCTGAAACTTTCCAAGAAACAGATGAGATGGATGTAATTTTTTTTTGGAGGGGGGGTTTCATGTAGATTCTTCAAACAGCACCAAAGTTATAATAATCAAACCAAAAAACGCTTTTCATATGGAAACATAATTCTAACTATAACTTCTCATCACATGACCGCCATTGGGTAATTTCTTTATATATTATCACTGAAACAGCAAAGATGTTATAGTTAGGTGAAAATATCAGTTCAAATAACTAACTACAACTCGTACCCTAAAGTAACTTTAACTCCTGCCATCTTCATCCTCTCATGCACTACAAATTGCCTCATATACGACATTACTCATGACATGGACTATGACATCATTGACAACATGACTGCAACATCTGAAAAGACATCATTAAAGAAAACAATTACTTACTTAGTTTGCATGGTGAAACACGAGTTACAGTTACTTTAGGGCAGGATTTATAGTCTCTTAAAATAAATATACCTGGTAAATTTCTGTGGTTTTGTTAATTCAAAAAGGTATGTATTAACTGACATTTTCACCTAATTATAATGTCCCTTTCACCTTTGTTTTTCCAAGCGAACTTCTAACGCTTTTTTAATTTAAAGTAGCATATTATTATGATGTCTAACTATCTCACCTTAACCTTTGTTTTTTTTTCACTGAATTTCAATGTTTTTTAACACAAAGTAAGATCTTCTTCGCTATGTGTGGTGTGGGTTTGGGCGCACATTCCTGGGCCCAACCTCCGTGGTCACCTAAACCTATGCCACGCTCATCCTTTAGCCATGTGCAGAATGGGGTTGTGTATAAATAGGGCTAGGTGTGTAGCCAGGCTTTGCTCCCACCCCTTTGCGGGCACCGAACCCCAGGTCACACACACCTGACTATGTGATGCAATAATATAAAAGTTGTCATTTTAAGTAATGCAGACTTACTGACTCTGTCAAAGGGTCAAAATACCATAATATAAAAAGCAGTTGACTTATTGGATTTATCAATTGGTCAGCTCATTACCATATATAAAGCAGACATATTGGCTTCATCATAAATTCACCAATGTCTATAATCAAATGTATATTTCATTAATTCACACATTGCAATGTTTAATCGTAGAGATTTTCTCAAAATATCTTAATATAGCATAAAAAAACATTAAATATGTCTTGTTAGTCTTTCTTTAACATTTTTCAAGCCACAAAGTACAGCCACATAGCCATCCTCAAGGGGGCCCTGTAGTCCATCTGAAGAGCATGCAGTTCCAGCTCGAAGTGATTTTTTTTTACTTCTATCTATCTCTAGTGCTTCTACACTAACAAGAGCCTAGTGGGAGTACCCTTCTGTGAAACCCGTTGGAATTATCTAACCCCATACTATATTATGTGGTGGGAAGACAGCCTCAGTGCATTAACAAATGCATCTGTTTAAGTGAGCAGGTAGACACACTTCTCTGGCATGGCTATCTTCCTTCTCTGGATGACGGCTAAGGCCAGCAGGGATGCATTTCAGTCACAACTCACAGCAGTATTCCATGATGACTTCAGCACGAAGTGTCTCTCAATGAATTAAGCATGGACCCTGTGGAAATGATAAAACACCATCTTTATCGTACTGTACCAGAGGTGCTGTCTTGAGAGAAAGAGTTGCCTCCTATGAGCGCATAAATATAACAAGGGCATTGTGTTCAAATTGTGTAACCCTAGAACTAATTGTACAGACTACCAGGTGACAATATCTATCAGAATAAATGTGTGCAAGGCACTTTCATGAATAGAGGAAAACATGTGCAAACCATCATTAGAAAAATATGTTAAGTTAAAAAATAAAGCTAAAATAGAGGCTAAATGTAAGCTCTTCCTTCGTCAGCTGAGACAACATATACAAATAAGCAATAGCAATGATCATATTTAAAAAGACTTGTGTTTTGCAAAAAATACTTCAACAACATAAGCAGATGCAAAAAAGCCATATAAAATGCCAAATTAAAACCCCAGGCAATTACTAAATAATGAAGAAAACAATTTTTGCTAAAAAAAAAAACCACAATAGGGCAATCAAATAGTCTAGGAGGCATCTGAAATGTCCATCATGTCTATGTTCAGAGTTGCTTTTGGGCCTCGGGAAGAAACCTACATCCATAGACAATATAGTAACAGAGGCCTGAAGAGCAAGATCCAAGGAACGAATATGGTCATTGCCAGCCCATTCAGCAAAAGCCGAAGGCAACAGTGCCAGGAGTGCAGCTTCAGAAAAGGATCCATAATCTTGGAAACCTGAAGTTGAAGGAGCATCTGGCATCTGCCTCTAATAGTAGGCATCTTGCAGCAAAGGAAGTATCATCACAGTACAACACTGCCGATGGGATTGCACAGGACACACAAGCATATTCATATCCGTAGGCAGTGACAATTGTGTAGCAAGGCATAAGTTGACTACACACGTGAAAGAGCACCATAGACAGTAAAACACAGTAAGTACTTTCGGAAAGCACATGGGCTGGAAGGACAGAGACCAGTTCTTGTTCAGTTCCAATAGCAATGATACACCAAAATACTGCATTCAGGATCAGGACACAGAAATGTACAAATTCTACATAAAAATAAATACAAACTCCGTCAGCACATATGATGAAAGAGAGAATATGTATTATTATGTGCAGCACAGGGACAGTCAGCCTGGTAGCCAAGTGTCCAAAAAGCAGAAGTCTCACACAATCTTTTCTTGTCTAAAACTACAAAAGGTGTTACAGTACATGCCCAATAAAATCACAAGAATAGGACAGTTTCTCAGAAATGATGGACCAATTTATCACATGTTTATCATCAGACCCGGCAGGTTACACAATTATTGAACACCAGGCCAATCAAGAGAGGCCAACACTGCATGACACCTGCTTGGTATAAGATGGTGGTGTTCTTGCTACCCACATGTCCTTTATTTATGACATTTGGGACTTTCTAAGCTAACTCGATACACTAGAAACAGAAACAGCTGTCTGTAATATTTGTCCAATCAGGGACACATGAACTTTGTTACCTCTAAATGTGGTGTGGCCAAATGCCTTTTGCTAAGCTAGCTTCATGTGCTGTGTGGATGGTGCCCTTGAGCAAGCCGTGCATTGTGATACCAGCTTACTTACTAGAAAAAAAGTAAATTAGTTCACCCAGGGTCATTCTTCTTCTGCACACATTGTACAGACCATCTTTAGGTATTGAGTATCAAAAAGCTGGTCAGGCTGTTGTGATTAGCGATAGCAAAAGGAAAATGGCTTCCGCATTCCTGCAATCTGATACTCAATCACCAATCTCTACCTTGTCTCTTTCCTTATCATCATTTCTGTACCCTCTTATCCAATGTCATTACTAGTAAGACGTGTATGTGGTGCACCCCTCCTTGCCATGCAATGTCCACAACTATTCATTATTGCAGTCAGGCATGCAGGGCATACGTGAATTATTATGCATCGCATTGTCAATGGTCCTTTCCGACTATTATTGCTTCCAGTATCCATGTCCTCCAGCCCTTGAACCATGTTAGTACTTGTTCCCATATGCCCTCCATGTGTGTGCCATGCTCTTCATTTTTCACTTCCTTTATCTTATTGATTGCTTTATTTATGTTGTCGCTGTTACCCGGAATGTAGGTACAACAAGTCTGAAGGATGACCTATCACACCCCTCCCTCCTTAATGATAATGATGTTTAAAGCAATGCGGTTTTGAATAACTACCGCCCTCATGTCAGTAAGCTCCTCAGTAATATTACCCAAATCTGGCACTGTTGAACTTGTCAAATCCTGGATCATCCGGGGCAACTGATGTAGCCTATATTACATTGCCTTCCTATTCCACTGTCCTTTTGCTCCCATCTGGGCAGTGACCTTGATGTTGTGCTTGTGATAAGTCAGTGAAATGGGTAATTCGTGGCAGGATAGTCATGAAGTAGTAACTACCGTACCACCCTGGGGGCAAAAATAAATATGCCCACTGTATGCAGGCAAAAAACAATCCTTTGTATCCCACTAAACCTGGTATTGATCGCAGTGGACCCTTTCTCACTCTTGACATTCTTATGTGAGCACTTACTCTCACCCATGTAAACAGCTGGCCTGACTATCCCTGTTCCTATGCCTCGTGCTATGTTGTTCCGATTCTTACATTCCTTCCATCCTGCCTCACCCCTTGCCAATTCCTTGATAGTACATCCAAACATACATTTCTTCCATTCTTCCCTACCCCCACCAGTTTCTGTATTGTTCATGGGGCCTTTATAATATCAGGGGTATTTGGTGCTTCCTGTTGGTCATCTTTGGCATTTTGTATGCAGAAAGGAGCAGTGATCTGTTGTTCTATTCTGAACCTTGGTATTTTCAACTCCGCAGCTTTCTGCTTCCCTAAATGTTTCTCCTGTCCTATTCTCCAACTTCCCTTCTCCTTTCTTGGGCCTTTGTCTAATGCATCTAAAAGTATCTGCTGTTTTCTAGTTGGCTGCATGTTCATGCAGGGTAGTTATCTTGGCCATGTTATCTTTTCTGGTGCGTCCTACCATTATTGATATGTTGTGTTGTCTGATAAGCATGTTCCTCACTAGGGCACAGCCTGCATATTTCAAAAGCGATTTGACATTGTAACCCATTTTGTCCCCTGTACCTGTTGGCAAATCTGTGCAGACATAACATCCTGATATGTTCATTATACGCACATACATTTTCAGCATTTTTACATATTTGTTGCCTTCATACTCTTCCCAGATCATTTTTCTCTTCTCCTCCATCCCCAACTTCCCCCATTCCATCATCCTCTGTCACGTTAAGTTGGGGTGTGGAGGTTGTCTCCGCATGGTGCCACTAGAGTTGCTGGTGGTGCTGATGGTACTTGATGTTCTTGTTCTAGTCCTGATGCTTTATTGGTGTGGGAGCTGTGGGTCCAGGAGGTCATCCCCTCGCATTTGATTGCTGTGGCAGTTGTCAGAAAGGCCTGGTGGGGGCTTGTACACCTTGCTTGGAGGGAGTGTCGTCTGATGTGGGCTTTGACTCAGATGCAGTCTCCCTGTTGGAGCCTGTGAGCTGACGGTGTGTTTGCTTCTGGAAAAGCCTGCAGGACCTGATGATGAAGAAAACACAGTTTCTCTATTAGTTTCTTACAGTAGTATAACAGCAACTCATCTGATATTGACAGTCGAGCAATAGACATGTTGTCTGGAATGTTCATGGGGTGGCCAAACAGAATCTTGATTCGGCTCAGTTTTGTCACTTTGTCAGGGGTGCTTCTCATTACCAACAGGGCTAGTGGTAATGCATCCATCCTGTATAGCTCAGTGGACACATAAATCGTCCCTATATTGTTTTTAAGCACACCATTCCTCCTCTCCTTTGCTCCTGTTGCTGGGGGGTGATATGCAGAATGCATAGTCCCCCGATCATATGGGAAATGAATGCAAGTTCATTGTCAGAGCTTAGGGTGCCAGTACCCCAAAACATGGAATCAGTTCTTTCAAAGGACATTTGGCAACAGTTTGTGCATCACAGTTCTATGTTGGGTATGCCTCAGTCCACTTATTGAGAATACACAAGATGACCAACATGTACTTGTGATTGTGTGTAGAAGGCATATCTATGAAGTTCATCTGCAAACTTTCAAAAGGCCAGTGTGAAGGTGGAAAATGAGCAGGTTCTGTTGATGTAACTTTACCAGCGTTGTATTGCGCACAACCAGTACACTGTCTGCAGAGAAGTATATTCGGAATTTGGTATTGTACCAGCATTGGGAAAACAAGTGGATCATGCCATCTCGTCCAACATGTGAGGTACCATGAAAGAGGCGGGCCGTAGAGGAGAGCATTGATAGAGGCAAACATATTTTACTATTAGAACCTGTTCATTGACAATGCTGATGATATTTTTGCTAGGCAGTTGTTTTCTAATTGTGACACATATACTGCATTTCAAAGCACGATAGTTTAAATAAACATTTCAAACTTCCTTCGTGTCTCTTTCATATCTTGTTGTGGACAAGTATGAGTGAATTATTGAAAGGAATTGTTCTGTCCCGATATTCCTGAGAGGGTCGAGAGTGTTGTGTTCTGGGATGTCAATTCACTTGTCCCTCTAGTCATGAGTAGGAGGGCAAGTGAGACACTATAGTTAGTCAGATTCGGGCTCATGGTCCTGAGGTTGTATGGTGACTCAGTCCCTAACTATTGATGTTCTATGGTCCCAAACATAGTTCTGTTCCTAAGCAGAATCCCTGAACAACTGCAGGCCTCCTATGTGGTGGGCACAGCTCGAAAACTAGTGGAAGCTAGAAGCTCCAATTGGGGCTGCGCCTCCTGTGCAGGCTCTACATGGTGGGGGCTTCTTATTAGCCCTGTTATCATCAACTCTGTTATGGGCAAATGTCCTCTTAACCGTGAAGAATGTCCTTTTTGGATTCCTCAAAAATTGATCAGCTTGATGCTGTTTTCTTTGGAAAAATATAGGATCCTTACCATGTGTTTGCCTAGTGGTCTGCTTCCCACTTTGGCCGAATGGATTACCTGGGAGATGGTGTTCACCACAGTGTATACAGTTTGTTATGGCATCTCCTCTATGGGCGTTCTTCTGAACAGTCTCAAACATATACAGTACGAACATGGGGCAGGTCCTGCCTTAGATTTGGGGATAAAGCTGTTAGGTAATTTTCCGGTAGTCTCTGAAATGATTTTTTATAATGTTAAAGTTGAGGTAGCGTCTTTGGTTACATACCAGCGACTTGCCTTGGTGGCTCCTGTTGACTGTGAACGTGAGTTGCCTGTTATTATTTCTGAAGTTTATACTTCTTTTAGGTCGTACTAATTTGGGTCCCACATTATCTGTGCAATCACTGGGAAAACTCCTGCTGAGAAGGATGTTCGTCCTGTCTTTTCTAAAAAATCATGGGATAATTCTAAACAACAACAGAAGCCTAGGTCTTGAGGCAGGTCACCACCAGGGACTCTTCTGGACGGCAATATGATTAGCGCAATCACACTAAATTTAAGACTCCAGATCGCTTTCAGATTCCTGATCCTCGTTCTCCTTGTTCCTTTCAGGAATCGTCTGATCAGCAGTACAACAGAGGCAGACAGGGTGAGTCCGTGCAGCCAAAAAGGG
Organism: Calotriton arnoldi; assembly: GCA_963921515.1. Taxonomy (NCBI): domain Eukaryota; kingdom Metazoa; phylum Chordata; class Amphibia; order Caudata; family Salamandridae; genus Calotriton; species Calotriton arnoldi. The sequence goes on from CAWUFW010010572.1 coordinate 448,545, forward strand.
ACATGCAATGCTCTTTTGACGTGAAAGTCAAGAGGGAAGAGCCTCCTCCATATCGAGCCCCATTGCAAAAGAAGAAGGTTGCAGCTTTAATAGCGAAATATGCCCCAGATGGTGAGAACCCTTTTCCTGGCTAGGAGTTGGGCAGTGACTCTCCTCGCCACCTGAAGTCACCATAGTGTGCCAGACACTCCACCAGTTTCTGGAGGCAAGAGCGACTGACACCTTTGTAGCAGTTGAGACCGCGGATACCCGCGTTGCACCCCTGATCGGCTTTATCATTTAGATATTCAGATTGACGGTGATATTAAACACATCATTAATGCTATTTTTATGGGACTATTTGAATTCTCCTTATGACATTTTACTGGCAGAAGTCGATTGGCCTCCCGCCTTTGTCCTCGCATGTCCTCATGGTGAGGATGTGATCCTCCATTCTTTTTCGCATTTCTTCCCTGATGAAACAAAGCATGCTTATGCTTCTGAATTAACTCTGGCTTTGGCCCCTGCATTATACCGCATCCAGACTGTTTGGCATAAAGATTCTCTGCTACATGTTGTTCTGATATGTTCCACCCCTCAGCCTCAATCTTAATATCCAATTAAACATGACGCAAAAGCATTTGTTAAAAAAATACTTACTCAATTAGAGTATCAGGGTGTGATTGAGCCCTGTCTCTCTTCTAAGAATAGCCCTCTTTTCCTGGTTTTGAAACCTGACAGTTCTTAAGTATAGTTTTAGATTACAGACATTTGAACAGTCATATACGCACCTCTGCAGTGCAGAACACACATGGTGTGGCCCTGAATAATATCCCCAATAAAAAATTCAAGACTACACTTGATATTTCTAATAGTTTTTTCAGTCGCAACCTAGCTCCAGAGAGCTGTGATTGGTCTGCAATCACCACCCTTGGTTGCCAGAAGCGATATGCCTGTTTACCAATCAGGTTTAAGAATAGTCCTGGGATCTTTACATCACGTATTTTGTCCCTTTTACATGAAATTGATCCTGAAGCCTTGTCCTATGTTGCCAGTGTATACCTTACTGATGATGAATTAAATCCTCATCTTGCAAGAGTGGAGCACATCATCACACGATTCGCTGAACTTTGCTACAAGTTCAATTTTGTGAAATCTCACATTGCATTTCTTGGGGTCCTTTCTCTTGGCTATGAATTAACCAATGAGAGTAGGGTTTCGGCTACACATTTTGGGAGAAATGTGCACAATTGCAACCCCTTCACCCTAAAAAAATTGCAGTATCCGCTTGTTTTTGTAAGTTTTGGCAGAACTTACAGTCCTAATTATGCTCCTCATATCAACTCTCTTTATGCTTTGATACATCCGTCTTTTTCTGCTTCCTCCTGGCTTCCAGAACATACTGCTGTCTTACGCGCTTTGCAGTCTGATCTCCTTGCAACTCAGTACTTACAGGCCAGACTGAATACCACAAATTTGGTCATCCGGATTTTGCCGAGTGCAATTGGTTTTACTTATGTAACATTTAATGAAGGAGATACTGGTCCAGATGTACTACCCTTTTTTGCGGCCGCAAACGGAAGAACCTCCCGTTTGCGGCTGCAAAAAAGGGTAATAGCATGTACAAATGCTATTTTGTGAGTCCCTGACTCGCAAAATAGCATTTGCGATTCTCGCTATTAGGGAGGGGCGTCCCTTCCTAATAGCGAGTCAACATGCTATGCACTAGTGTTTTGCGGACGCAAAACACTTGCAGTATACCACCTACTTAAACCACTCACAAAGGGGAAGGGGTCCCCTGTGAGTATGTTGGAAAATATTTTTTAAGAGCAGGCAGTGGTCCCAGAGGCCACTGCCTGCCCTTAAAAAAATGAAACTGAAAAGTTTCCTTTTTCTTTTTTAAATGCATCCTGTTTTCCTTTAAGGAAAACGGGCTGCATTTAACAAAAAAAGCTGCTTTATTGAAAAGCAGTCCCAGACATGGTGGTCTGCTGAGCCCAGCAGGCCACCATCCCTCGGAGGGCTGTCATTCCCAATGGGCTCGCAAATTGCGAGAGGCTTATTAATATTGATGAGCCTCGCAATTTGCGACCCCATTGGGAATCGCAAACAGTGTGAAATACACTGCCGTACATCGGAAATTGCGCCTCGTAAATTGCGATTCGCAAAAGAGTCGCAATTTGCGATGCGCAATTTTCTTGGTCATACATCTGGCCCACTGTCTCCATTGCTTATAATCATATCGGTACACTCCTTCTAAAATGCATTTTTCTTCTACTGAGAAAATTTTAAATGCAGTGCAGATGGCCATCCTTAACCCCTTCCCTGCTAGGCCTTTTCCCCCCTGTGCTAAGCCTTTTTGTTGGCTATTTGGGGTAGTTCGTGCTTAGGCCCCTGTAACTTTTTGTTAACATAAGGTATCCATGCCAAATTTGTGTCCTTTTCTTCCAAAATCATGAGGATTTTAAAAGTACCGAGGGTTTGTGGAATCCCCTGGAGTGGACCCAGAAATTAGCCAAAATACAGCTAATTTCTTTGGGGAAAAAGTGCTGCAGAAGAAAGCGTCTGTTTTTTTCCCCTGCAAATGGTATCAACAAAGGGTTTGTGGTGCTGAAATCACCATCTTCCCAGCTTTCAAGGACAGGCAGACTTTGGTCAGAAAACCAACATTTTTTACACAGTTTTGGCATTTTACTGGGACATAACCTATTTTTGCTACTTTTTGTGCTTTTAACCTCCTTCCAGTTAGTGGTAGAAATGGGTGTGAAAGCAATAATAGATCCCGGAAAGCTATACATTCCTGAAAAGTAGACAACATTTTGAATTCAGCAAGGGGTCATTTGTGTAGATCATTCAAGGTTTTTTTCATAGAAACTAACAGTTGAAATTAAGAAAAATTGAAAATGAGTTGAACAAAACTGCTATTTGTGCCAACGTTTTCACCAGTAACTTATTCTAAATATGACAGATGTTTGAAAGCAATATACGGTTACATCCGGTGCACCCTTCTGGTTGTATATATATATAGGACTTGTAGTTTCACTGAGAAATAACAGAGCAGTGTCTTGCAATGGTTTTCATTGTGTACCGGGTATATAACAATTCATTTGGTAAAATATAAAGAGTGAAAACTAGGTATCAAAGACACCTATGTATTTCCAAAATGGGAACAAAATATAGGGGTATATTCAGAAGAACGTGCGATAACTACCGCAAGAGTAGAGTAACGCAACTTTCAACATCGAAGCCTATCTCGGGAAAATAACCCTGTGTCAATGTGGAATTCACAAGGCGGTAGCATGCGATAGTCACCAGATAACGCGTCAAATGTCAGCGTGAAAATCAACGCCACGCCGAAAAAATGCGAAACGCGAACGCAAAAAAACATGCGATGAGGCCAATCGTGATACAGAAATCAGCGAACACCAGCCACAGGCCTGCAAATCCCACGCGTCCGGCGGGAAAAAGCACCATAAAAGAAAGAAAAAGAAAGCCCAAAAACAATTCAAACTGCGTAGCAACATTGATGCACCCGGACCGAGTGCAGAGGACAAGCCGAACACCACAAGCCCCACGGAGGACCAGCCAGGAACCCCGGGTTTGGGGAAGGGCAAGGACAAGAGGAAGAGAAAGACGGGGTTCAGTCCGCAGGAAGACCGGATCATCATCACGGAGGTGACCGAATACCATCAAAAACTGTTCGGCACCTCCACTGCGGCACTGGCAACCCAAACCAAAAAATGGCAGGCCATCGTTACCAACGTCAATGCAGTCGGAGTGTCGAGGAGGTCACTGGAGGAGGTCAAGAGGCGCTGGCATGATCTGAAAAGGCAGATCAAACATAAGCTCGCCGCCAACAGGGAGGCAGCAAAGGCGACTGGAGGTGGGAGTCCTGCGACACAGGAGGAGCTGGATGAGACGGAGCAAATGGTGGCCACAGTCAGCAGTGAGGAGACGGTGGCGATACGACCTGACCCAACAGCAACAGGGTGAGTAACGACTACGGACGGGGGGACGGGGGGAGATGGGCACAATGGCACACATGCACAATTACGTGTAGCACACAGCACACCCACAATGACCGTGGAACATGTCCCTGATTGCCTTGGCACACTGCAGCACACATAGAAACGCCAAGTAGGCCCCCATCCACAATGTGCACAGAGGGGCCTCCCCTATCACCAATATCACAACTGACCCATGCACATGTGCTGAATCCAACAAAGCAGCAGCTCTGTGACCCACACTGACTATGCAAGTAACACTGCATGTCCGATTGCATGGCAGCAGCCAAAAAAAATGACATGGCCCACGAATCGACATGGAGGTAGCCCAGTGCGGATCACATCCGTAAAGGAGCAGGTCACACTCCGACATGTCCACGTGCAACCACAACCCATGCCGTACAATACACACAGCAGACAAACAATGCACCAGGCCACAAAATCTGTCAGAGAGCACATATGACCCAAGTCAAAAGCAAATCAGGCCCGAAAAGCACACATTCAAAGGCACCCCGCCTCAAAGGGAGAAGGCTACGAAATCAGAGCTGCAGGGGCAACTCCCCACAATGCAGCACACACATAGCAATCACAAGACATCCGCAAAGACGGCAATGTGGTACAATGTGCAACACCAGCACCACAGGACAGAGCTCACAACAGGTTCCGCTCGTGCATAGTAACTGTCCACTCACATCTGGCATTGCCTGACACTGTGTGATTATAATGAACGGGTACTACCACACATCCGTCATGTATCCGGAAAACACACTGACTGTCATCAAATAGCCAGCTCCCCCAAAACAGTCACAATGTACATTGGCATGCAGTCTGAATGTAAACATCTGCAAATCAACAACATACATGTGAAATTCTGTTAACCTGCATCTCCCCTTAACACTTCAGAGGGACAATCAACACTTACTGCAGAGCAGACCACAAACCCCATCATTGATGATGTAGAGGACAACCTGAACATATGTCAAGATACCCTCCAACGGATACTGGACAGCTCTGCACCCCACCCCCAGGAGCAGGGCAGGCCAGCTGCCTCGGGGTGACCCCACCACCTGCACAGACCACACAGCAGGAAACACACACCACCACAGCTGTCTCCCAGGACCCCCTACCAATACATGGAGTACATACAACGTGTGTGGTCTTCCCAGGTGGAGTTGGCTGAACAGCTGCGGGTGGGTTTTGAGCTCATGGCAGCCAAACTCAATGCCATAGATGGGTGTCTGAGTCCCATCAGGGACCACGTACAGTCCCTATCGGACACGCCCGGTATGCACCATGCTCTGCCACAGACCTTGGCTGACCTCGCTGGTGCCATGAATCGTACATGAACTGTGTGGGCAGACAGGCACCAGCCATGACAGCACAGAGTTGGCACAGATGCAGAGGTCAACGGAGACCATGCAGCAGATAAAGGCTGGAAGGATGTCTGCCACGGATGGACACCAGCGAGTAGTAGCTGGGAACTTCAATGCCCTGCAGTACTTCATCTTGCCATTGCTGCCACTGAGCCGTCCCCAGATGACTGCAGCAGGAACATCGACACACACAGCTCCGACCCCTGATGTGTCCATGGCACGCAGTGATGCAGCCATCACCCCGCCACACACACCGGACACACCGGACACAGAACCCGTATCATGGGAGTAAGAAGGGGATGGGAACTACAGTGTGAGGAAGGAGGCAGTAGCATCCATCATCGCCCTATGGCCTGTCCCTGCCTGGTTATGACCTATGCATCAAGGCCTGGAAAACACCTCCTACTGACCCCCGGAACACTCTGCAACATTCACCCGGACCCCGACACAGACTGCCATTTCTTCACCACTGGCCAATCACACAGCTATCCTGCTGCGGACTGCACTCTCCCTCTTCCCAATCACTGTGAAATCCCCAAAGGACTCTGGTTGGCCCACCACTGGGCTTCCATGTGATGTGGGCTTGGATGGCCATGTACAGCTCCAGCTCCGTCAATCACCTGAATGTGAATAAAACATTCTAAATCACTCAGATGTGTCATCACTATGTTCACTCACGTATGGAAGTATGGCTGGATGTGGGGACGATGATTGCACATGAAGGTATACCCTGGTAACTGACATCTATGCGCATGTGTATCCCTGAGACACATGGCCAATTGGATGACTGTGAAGGTGAGTACTAGCTGTGTCCCCATTGCACATCAACAACAATCACACAACCCCCCAACATAGGCACACGTCCATGTGTTGAATAGGGCTGTGTGTAGGACTGACCTAAACGAAAGCAGGCCAGGAGTGGTGTCCTACACCACATGTGACAACAGAACTTCACGTCGCATACCTACTCACACACATCTGTGTGGACACATTCTGTAGTGAGATAGGACATTGCTCCACATGATCAGTGGTTGGACACCATACTCACATTGCTGACGTCACATAAGTGCACATGTCGTTCAGCACATATCCAAAAACAATGTCTGGCTCACAGAGGTGGAGCTTGCCAAAGGGACACACCCACAGTGCACATGCGTCAGTCAGTTCCTCCCTGTGTGGGGATGATGCTCATTGTGGCACACGAGTGGAAAATCTAAACAACACACCTCACAGTTAGACACCAGTGGAGTGGCATAGACTTTATTGGCATGTGCATGTCAGTACGGACGAGGCAACGGCCACAGCAGGCAGGGACATGCTTAAGACACTTACACGCAGCATGGGTACATGTCGAGGTTCCGAAAATGTCGGGGCTATTCATCACGGATGGCAATGCTCACAGCCCACTTTGCCTTGCTGGATGAGTCATGTGTTGTTTGGCGTCTGCCCATTGCCCCGTGTGAGGGCGCACGACTCACTGCACATGGGATCTGCATAGTGCTCTGCCTCCGGAGTGTGCTGATTGTCTGCTCTGCTGACAGTGATCAGGTGTGAGGGTCGGACAGGTTCACATGTCGTGCTACATTGCTATGTGTGTGCTCTCCCCCAGCAGTGTGTCTTAATTGGCAACGTTGCAAAACGATGCTGTGTTGCTCCGACCATGGACCTGCGTCACCTTGCACAGGTGTGTGTACACACGCGTTGTTCCATGCACATGCATCCAGAGCCCGAACGAAGGCAGACTTGTCCTCTGTTGTGGTGGGATATGTGAGCAATCCCCACAATGTAACAAGTTGTTGGGCCATGTGCTGTGGGTGGCAATCGGATGTGGCTGCAGGAACGTAGTTACTCGTCCATGAATGCCCGTGCAGCTTCATGTGCAATGTGTTCCAATAGTACGTCGTTGTCGTGTTCATGGAACACCAGGGTGAGCCAATCCATTAGGTGGTCTGGGCAGGTGTGCTCAGCCCACGCCGTCTCACCGATCCGCAACACAGCCCAATAGGGGAGCGCCTCGATGTGGTCACTGCACATGAGAAATTGTGCAATCTCCCATGCACAACTACCAATACATATGCAGTATGTCAAGGCATCCCATGCACGGCTCTCTCGGTTACACTCCTGTTCGTGATCCAACAGGGGGCACAGACACAAGTCATAGTCCAATTCATCAACAGTTGTGTTGGATAGGCAGACATCCATGGGACACTCGAATGTGCATGTTCGGCAGTGGAACCAGGGCTGGACGCCGGTGACGTGGGCAATGCTGTAACTGATCCGCAGTGGCAGTGCGCCCAGTAAATGCAGCATACATGCACGGTACTGTTCCACGTGACGGGGGTTGTGCATGTGCCCGGTATGGCCTGCCATTGCGTTGGTGCGTCTCGTGAACCGGCACTCTTCTGAACTGCGGCAGTTGTGTGGAGGATATGCCACAGCTCTGAGCAATGATTTGAATGTGTGTGCAACGTTGTGGGTAATGGGTTGCTGTTTCTGTGAGTGTCAAAGGCATCCCATGCGGGGGTACCACAGGCAGGGGCTTCTGTGTGTGGGCTGTGGATAAGTCGGATGGTTCATTTGCGGAATGCGTGGTGTGGGAGTCGTCCACATCTGCCATTGCATCTCTATCAGGGTGTTCCAGGCGCGTTCTGGACCAGGGTCAGAGGTGCAGGTGTCCTCCCGCCTTCTGCATTGGGACAATGGTGCTTTCATCTCTGATATTTGTTTGACTACTACTTGCGTTTTCGGAATGTGATGTGGCTTTGGCGCTGAGATTGGGACACGGCCTTGGGCTCATGGTGTATGTATGGCGATGCACACACACATGTTGGCATGTGGAGCCAGGTGCCCGAGCGGCCTTGCGCTGCTTGTGCTATCTCACTCCGTCTCTCTCCCTCGCTCTCTCCCTCTCTTTCCTTTGTTGGGGGCATGGCACACCTTCTTCTCTTGGATTTGGTCTTCCAGGCTGTGTGCTACTGATTCTCCAGTGAGGAGCCGCTAGGACTCATCCTAAGGGTTGTTTCTGCTTTTGTTTGTATGGTGTTTTGTGTTGGTGATTGCATTGCTGTATGACTGATTCTCCATTTTCTGGCCACGCATGTATTTTTTTTTTCCTGCTTGTGCGACATCAGGCAAACTGTTTGTTTTGATATTTGTGGTGTTGGTATGCAGTTTCTTTGTCTGGGGTTGGGGGTGGTCCCGGGGGGAGGGGGTGTTGCGGGCCTGGGTGTGGTGTCGGTGGGTGTTGTGGCCCTCTTGGGTGTCCGTGCTGCATGTTCAGTTGCTCGTGGGCATCTGTTGTCCTTCATGTGTGGCTCTGGGCTGTGCTCCCTTTTGTGGTGCAGGCTGTGGTCGGACTTTACACCAGGGCAGGGCAGGGCAGGTGTAGATTTCCTGGTGCTAACGCGGCTTATCACAGGTTTTGTGTTTTCATCGCCGATGTGGCTGGTTGTTATGAATGTTGAGGTGTGATGTTGTCGCGCCTTCTGGCATGGGGACACACACTCTGCATCTCATTAGTGATATTTACGCGGGTCCTCTGTTACGATGTTTTTTGCGGCTGCTATCGCGGGTAAACTGGTGCTGTGGGCTGTTAACACCGACTTGTGAATGGGGAGGTAAATTTATCACGACTTTGGCTGCGATAAAGTGCCGTTAATTTGGCGATAGCTCCTTGTGAATATGCTCCATAGAGTTTAGAAACAGTATCTATTTGCACATCTCCAAAATTGTGGGTATCCATACTAGCATGTGAATTATAACACATTTTTCAAAGTGACTTCTTTTTTTACAATTGCAACGTTTAACCATAGCCAGTAATCCGTGGAGTCTATATAGGCTATAAAATGAAATAACGAAGACAATTAGTGCTGTTGGGCACGAAATAATCTTGAAGTACAAGATAAAAGGTATATCTTACATCCGGTGTAACCACTAATTACACCATGGGTCTCGGGAGGGGGGTGGTGGCAAAATGGCACACCCTATGAATGAAAGGTAAAAAAGGGAGTCGATACATGGCCTGGGGAAAAAGGGGGTATTACTTATCTCAAGTCCGAGTCTCAATAAACTCACGCCTTTGCTGCCAGGCGTAATTAGTGGTCACACCGGATGTAAGATGTACCTTTTATCTTGTACTTCAAGATTATTTCGTACCCAACAGCACTAATTGTCTTCATTATTTCATTTTATAGCCTATATAGACTCCACGGATTACTGGCTATGGTTAAACATCGCAATGGGCATACTGAGCGCAAATGCTGTTAGTTTAGTCTTTGGCACTTTACCATTTAAGTGCACATGATCTTGCACCGTGGCACATCTGGTCAGTGTTAGAGCTCAAGTGCACCATGAAGAGCACAAGTGCATGTATGTTTCTGTTATAACATCCCTATGAACATCAAATCTAAAACTGTTTGTGTGTGTTCTTTTTTCTGTATGTTTGTCTGTTATTGTTTACTGTATTATTGTGTAGTGTAAACTCAGTTCCTCTCAACACGAGGTTCACTTGACTATTATAGTCTGAAAATATTTTTAACATTGATAACCTCTGGTTAGGGTGGGCCTTAGAGTGCCCATACCGCCGTGGTTTATTTCACCTTCGGTCCTGACGAATGCCTGATTAATTTTCACACACAGGCAGAAACATGTTGACCACACACCAGCAGACATAGCTGAACAATTTATTCAGTTTGTATGTCCTGCACCTCATTTTAATCATGTCTGATTGGTCAATTAATAAAATACTTTTTTTGACACATTTCAGACATTTTTAACTCACTTTCACCTTTTTTATTAATCACATTTTCTCCAGCTCCGCAGTAATTCTGGCGTTGAAGCACACCAGGGTGGCATTCGCCCTCTCCTGGTGGGGCCCAATGATGAAGCATTTCACCATCTAGGTTGGTGAGTGAGGGCTTTCTATAGAACCTAGTAGGATTCCACATACATGCTCTTCTTTTTTGAAAGGCACACTCTTTTGTTGTTTAGAATAAGAGGATAATCTTAAGCGCCAGGATACCCGTTGGGTGACAGAGCGCTATACAAATTTATATACAATACAATACAATACAATACAAACTACAAACATTGTAAAACAAACACATTTTCCTCATATTTCCGTGATGGAAAGTTCTGGAATCTGTGTATATCCACAAAATTCCACCCAAACCACATTCCCCAAAGTCTTCTGATAAAAATGGTATCTCACTTGTGTGGGCAGGCATAGTGCCCACAACAGGAAACGGCCCACAAAGCAACATGGACACACTACATTTTTACAGGGAAAACGGACCATTTTTTACAAAGTGCCTAGTTGTGGATTTTGGACCCTAGCTCTGCCGGCACCAAGGGAAACCTAGCAAACCTATAAATATTTGGAAACTAGACACCCATAGGAATCCAGTAGAGGGCCACTCGTCTGGCTCTCTTCAGGTTCTGTTACCCAGAATCCCCTGCAAACCTCAAACTTTAAAAAAAAACACATTTTCCTCACATTTATGTGTTGGAAAGTTCTGGAATCTGCATGGATCCACAAAATTCCATCCACCCTGCATTCCCCAAAGTCTTTCAATAGAAATGTTACCTCATTTGTGTGGCTAGGCCTAGTGCCCATGACAGGAAATGGCCCAAAACGCAACATGGACACACCACATTTTTAGAGTGAAAACTGACCATTTTTTTGCAAAGTGCCTAGCTGTGGATTTTGTACCCTAGCTCTGCCGGTACCTTGGGAAACCTAGCAAACCTATTAATTTTTGAAAGCTAGAAACCCAGGGGAATCCAGGAGGGGGTCACTCGTCTGGCTCTCTCTAGGTTCTGTACTGTGGAGACTTCAAAATTACCTATCATAAAACATCCTGGTTTTGCAAGGGGGGGTCACCTGGGTAATTGGCCCTGTGCTTGGTGACCATCTAGGGAAAACTACCAAACTCACAAATTTCTGAAAACTAGGTACCCGGGGGAGTCCAGGGAGGAATAGCTTGCATGGATCCCACAACGTTTTCCTACCTAGAACCCCATGCAAACCTCAAATTTAGCTGAAAAAATCAAATTTTTCTCAAATTTCTGTGTGGGAAAGTTGTGAGATCACCGGGCTGACACAAATTTTCTACCACTGAGCGTTCTCGGTGCTATTGTTTGGTAACAATCCATCATTTTGGGGTCCCAGTTGGTGGCCTCAGGAAATGGGCCCACTCCCTATTCCTGTGCCAGAGGTGAAAGATCTGGGAATTCAGTTTGATGAAAAACTTTCTTTTGTGGGACATGCTAATGCTATCACCTCATCTTGTTTTTTCATCTTCAAATCTCTCAGGAAGATTTTCCCTTGCATCCCTTTGAACCTGCGGAAAGCAGTGATTACCACTCTAGTCTTTGCCAAAGTAGACTATTGCAACGGGCTCTTCCTGACGGCCCACAAGAAAGCCTTAGACAAACTAGAACTGGACCAGAACGCGGCAGCCAGCCTGCTATTAGGGATCCCAAAACATCAGTCGGTATCCAAGTTTCTTCCATCACTTCACTGGCTCCCGGTTAGGAAAAGGGTTGTGTTCAAATCCTTGTGCTTAGCCTTCAATGCCCTCCACTCCAAGGGACCAGTCTCCAGTAGGCAACTCTTCCATCTCTAGATCCCGGCCAGAAATCTAAGATCGGCCCCCCAGGCTAATTTGGTTGTCCCAAGTTTAGGAGGGCTACCTGGGGAGGAAAGAGTGTTGCAGTCACGACCGCTAAACTCTGGAACACTATGCCACTTACCCTCAAAGCCTCAAACAATCTGCTCACCTTTCGCAGAGCGCTAAAAACTTGGCTTTTTAATAATTAGATCAAACACGTTCCTCCATTACTCGGGGGTTTGCTTCCCTGCTTCTCTTCCTCATGGAGCATCAGTGTCTAGACACCCGTGGGTATTAGTGCGCTTTAGAAATCCTATTTTCATTTCATTTAATTTCTCCCAGGTCTCCTGATAAAAATGGTACCTCACTTGTATGGGTGGGCCAAGTACCCACGACAGGCAAGGGCCCAAAACGTATTGTGTAGACATCAAAATTACCTATCACAAATCAACCTGTTTTTGCAAGGGGGTCACCTGGGTTTTTGGCCCCGGGCTCGACGGCCATCTCATTTCTGTAAGCTAGACACCCGGGGGAGTCCAGGGAGGTATTGCTTTTGTGGATCCCCCAACATTTTCCTTCACAAAATCCCCTGCAAACCTCAAATTTAGCTGAAAAAATCACATTTTTGACATATTTTTGCATGGGATCACCGTGCAGGCACAAATGTGCTACCAGACAGCATTCCCCTCAGTCTCCAGAGTAAGATGATACCTCACTTGTGTGGGTGGGGCAAGGGTCTGTGACTGGGAAGGGCCAAAAACATAGGCATTAAGGCTATAGCACAGCGAATTCTAAGCGCTATATTTTTTTAAAAATATGTTTTTAGCCAATTCTGCATTGGACACCCATACACGTGAGGGGTACCATTGGAAAGTGGAGATTCTCTCCTTTCCAACGATACATATCTTGACTACATGCTCAGGGGGCTGAGATAGCACACAAGAACTGGGGCACAGGACGGCTACCGGCCGTCCTGCACATGGAAAGGGTTAAAGAAAGGCCTCTCACTCAAGGCAAATGCATCTTTGTCATTTCACCTGTGCATACCTTGGAGGCAGTCACAAAGGCTAGCGTTCCAAACTCTAAAGTGCTTCATCCCCGTTCGATTCAATGGGTGACGTCTTTAACATCTGTTGATGTTACATTTGTTTTTGACCCTTTCTTACAAATGCAAGAATTTCTTCAATTTGAACATGTTCGTCCTCTGTCATCAGTCCTCCCTCTTGAGTGATGAAAATGTATTATTTACAGTGATGGTTTGGCTTAACCGGCCATTGGTTCTAAGCAAGCTTATTATGTGGCTCGCGCTATAGTTGTAGGTACTATGATGGATGTAGATTTTCATTCTACTTTGATTCATACCCAGTCCCTTGGTGACTGTATGGCACTGTTGGCTGAGTTGAGAGCTTTGCTTATGGCTCTCGAAAATTTTGATCCTGATTTACCCACCCTTGTTGTGTGTAATTCTTTTTATTGTGCACAATCCTTTAATGACAATTTGCATTTTTGGAAACAAAATGACTTTCAGGATTCTAAAGGTAGCACAATAAAGCATTTAATGATTTGGGTTAAGGTGGCTGGTCTTAAAGATAGACTGTCTCTTACACATATTGTACATACATTGGGCCATCAAAGTGCGGGTGCGCACACTGTGGGGAATTCAGGGGCTGATGAAGCAGCCAAATCTGCAGTAGCCACAACTAAAGTTGCTGCAGTTACGCTTTCTATGACTAAAATTGATGATGACGTTCTGTCTGACATCACAGCATCATGAGAAAGTACTGCTTTTCCTCAAGGACTTCCTTCTAAATAAACTTACCAATTAACAAGTGAGAAAGTTCCCTTTGTAACAATTCCTACAGTTGGTGATCAACTGATACCCAACCTTGACTGCAGACATTTTTTGATAGTGGTTGCTCATGAGAGTAAAGCTGCTGTGTATGCAGGAGTCGCTTCCACTGTTTCACCCTCACAGCAACGTTATTGGAGGTGAGATTTGTACCAGGAGACTCACCATTATGTCCAATGTTGTGACTTTTGTCAACAAATTAAGTGTTCTACTGTGTCCCGTCCATCCCAGACACACCTATATATTTCCAATCAGCCATTTGGCTGTATTTATCTTGATCATTGCAGTCCGCTTATTTCAGATAATGCATTCAAATATATTTTGTTTTCAGTAGATTCTTGCTCTAGGTTCCTCTGGGTCTGGTCAAAAAGCTCGGCTGATGCTCGAAGTGTTATGAAAGATTTGCAAGTCTTTGTCAGAACTTATGCCTGTGGTGCTTTCCATTTAGAACAGGGTCCGGCTTTCACCTCCAATGCGTACCATGATATAATGATGTCCATGGCGGTGCAGGTGCATTTCTCTTCTCCATATAGGCCAGAGGGCAATTAGGTTTTGAAATGGATGAACCATGACTTAAAGCAGTCTTTAACAGTGAGAGTATTAGGTATGGGACGTGGCTGGTTAAATCATCTGTATGGGGTTCAACGAGCTCCTAATAACCTCCCTAAAAGATCTCTGGGTGGGTCGAACCCCATATGAAATGCTCTTTGGCATCAAGATGTATGTTCCAGACCTTGATGGTCTAGATGTTGTCGTGGCAGCTGCAACTTTTATGTAGATAACCAGTGTGCTGTCTTACAGGAACCTACAAAAATGCTCTGGCTGACACTCATTTGTGTTCATCTCTCCCATTGGATGCAGCAGCTCATGTCCCTGTTTCTGGCTGGCTTCTTAAAGTTAATTATCTGGTCCAAGAAAAGGTGGCAATCAAAAAAGAATTTGGTCCCTCCTACCGTGCTCATGTTCCAGTGCTTGTTCTTCAGGGTACCCGAACTGTGATTTTACCTCCACTTCCCAGATACAGAGAGATTCACTTTTTTTCCATTGAACATGTCAAGTTACACCATATGGCAGATTCTTAATAGTATGCCTAGGAGCGTCCCTACTTAGCATGCTGCTTTACAGCCAGTGAGCACTATTGTTTTTAATTCTCCCCGTCTGCCGGAGGGGGATATCAAGTGTTCAGTTGACCTGGGACCTGTTACACCTTCTTCACATTTCACAATGGAAATTGTTTATTCTGATCCTCCAGTTGAGGCTTCTTCTTCTGTGCAAACTTCGTGTCCCCATCCAGAATCACAGCCTCCTCTATTTCAGCTGAGTTCTTCTGGTTACTATAGCGATCAAGATAACTTTTATTCAGAGAGTTCTTTGTTATCCTCTGTTTTTCAACCACCACCAGCATGGATTTATGTTTTCATCTCCAGGTTAAAACACGTTTATCTGGTTCCATTCTATATATATATATCTGGATCGTATTTTGCGTGGTATTTTTGTTCATGTGGATTGGATTCATGACTGTTTTTTCTTTTGCTCAACACCCATTATCTCCAAGAATGTTCTGCTGTAGAACTAGTCGGCGTGGTGTTGGCTCCACATTTTTCCTCACACATAATGAAAAGAGACCAGTCCCTTGTCAACATTTCAGCGGTCCCAGTCACTGATCGAATTGTATGGGATAATGTACCATTCGATATATTCAGTCCTACTGAGACACTACAGATACTGTGTTCAGAGTTTCCATGGGTGATGTCATAATGCCTGGGTAGCAATCGGATTATTGAGATGTTCATACTATGAATTTGATGTTTTCTGAGCTACAATATTACTCTGTCTTTGAGTCTGAGGATTTATATTTAAATTCCACTGACTATGCCGATTTGTTCAACATTATGGACATCATTTTCTGCATAGAGCAAATGGACAGCATCCCCATATAATTATACTCAATGGGAGCATTGCCCAATCCCACCTCAGGGCAACTCCAAAAGACAAAAGTTAAAGTACACATATTTCACCAGCTGCAGCAGTGGTTGAGATTATGACCTCTTTTATCTGCAACTCACCAAAAGATCAAATAATGAGCGTTGATGGCTTGAGAGAAACAAGGAAAAGCAAAGGGTAAAGAATGGAAATGGCATATGAGTGAAAGGATGGTTAGAAGAAAGGGTGGATAATTGAATAGAAGGATAATCGATTGGAAATTTTGGTGAATGACTGGATGAGAGAAAGTAAAGCTTAATCATGGTGGCCATGGGTGAATTAGAAGAATGAAAAGATGAATGAATATTTGGATTGTTTGGATGATTAAGCAAGGCAGCTGTTTCATGAGGAGCATGCTGCTCATCTACTTTGCTTACTTTGTTTATGTGGGGTTATCAAAGCTATGGTTCAAAGTGGGGGGTGCTTTTTATTTTTTGTTTCGCTCCCTTAACCCGCTGTATGTTTCCCACCCATCATTCATCTCCCCTCCTCCCTGCCTATTGCATTTTTTTGCCACCCAAGGGTAGTATCAGTCAATACATGACTGCAGTGTTAGCTGTGCAATGTGTGTCTGCTCTGCTTCAGTTAATGTGTCATTTACAATGTTTTCAATGCATTGCAAACCGAACACACAAGGTGGTTTGTTTCCCTTTGCCCACTCAGTCACTCTTAGTACTTCACGCCTTTATTTTTTTCTAAGTTCTTCCATCCCAGCCTACCAAATTGGAAAATGCATTATTGGCATGTGCCACATTCCATTTTATAACCAGGTGAAGTGAAGTGATTCCAGAATATACTCCATGGTTTCCCATAACAGATTTATTTTACACTGGTTCAGATTTTTCCCTTTTGACATGTAAAGTGACTGAATAAGCCAAAGATGATGAATCTATGAGTGTAGTGGCCCCTCTATTCTATATCAAATAAGCTCTACCCTACCTGTCTAATACCTCTACCCTACCCCCTGCAGTAGAGTAAATCAAGTTTCTTTTCCTTGCTTACTGCCCAGTGAATGAACGTTTTGGAAATATGTGGTGGTGGGCAAGGCCACTGAGTTAAGTGGGAGTAAGTGCATGATTTGATGTCAAGTTTGGCATTTGGGATACACAGTGATGAATGTGCCAAATACAATCTATATAGCCCGCTCCTTTCCATGTAGTGTAGTGCGTCAGATTCATTTTCCCCAACATCTACTTACGGCAGACAGAATAATATTAATATCCGCATTTCATACATGAGGTGTGTATTGTACTACCCTATTTATTATTCATCTGCCTCTTTGGAGTCAGAGTAGAAAGAAACAAAAACATTTGGAGAAGAATAGGGCCATTGGAATTAGAAATAGATAATTGTCAACTACAGCTGTCCCAGCTGCAGACAGTAGCAAACTAACCGACGCGCTGGCTAGCAATGAGCATGGCTTCATTATTTTAGCACATCACCCAACTTGTACTCCACAGTGCATAATGCCACACTCATTGATGAAAGGGAATTTATTTAGCAACTCAAAATGTCTGTTTATAGTTACTTGAAAAGCCCTTAAAAGAAAAAAATAATTAAATCACAGTTTTTTTAATCCTGTATTATTCTGGCTTTTAATACTTTTCTGCCACACAGTCAGTGCTTTTTATGCAAGGCATGTGTGGGTAAAACATACAATTGGCCTTGTGACTCTCCTAATCATAATCACATCAAATTCCAATGGCCCTATGAGACCAGCAATATACTGACTGCTACTGTGCCACCCAGTAATTAAAACAATTGTTTGCACAAAGCATTATTTTCATTTTGTCTTTTTTGTTTTTCTAAATATAGCTGCTCCTGCTGGTCTATCCGGACCACCCATGAGGTAGGAGATAGCGGCCTATTTGTGGGCAGAGGCTGCAGTGTATTCAGTAAAAGTACCAGCGGCTGGTGGTCCTGGAAGAGGAGGAGGAAGAAACACATGCACCTCAGCCGGGCCCCAGTGCAGACTGTCCCCCTCAGTCTCCAGCCTCCAAGCCATCCCTTTGCCGGCACCGCCTCCAGCTTCCACCAACTGCTGCCACCCTCTCCCACACTGACAGCACCACCAGGCAATTGCCGCGCCGCATCTAGCTGCTGATGGACTCCATCGAGAGCTGGCTCACCACATTGGAGCAGAGCCTGGCCCAGCCCCAGACTGACATCCACAATGCCCTTTTCTAGCGCTCTTTTAAATGTTTTGTTTTGGTGGGAGGGGCTTGTTTGTTGGGGCTGGTTGGAGAGGGTGGGAAGGAAGTTGGGGGTAAATTTCTTTGGACATTTTAACTTTTGGGACGTTGGGACTTGGGTACCTTTGTTTGGGGGAGGGGTGGGCATGAAGTGTGAGTGTAGAGGGTAGGTTTCTTTGTAAAAAAATAAAGGGGGGAACTATTTTATTTCATCTAGATTAATGCCTGAAGAAGCTTGTTTTACTTTTACTTTGCACTGATGCCTTCAGCTTCTATGCAGCTTGTTTATGTGCTTGTAAGAGAGTATAGCACTTAGTTATGGAGTTATACTTTTCTAACTATCTGGACTATTATGGGGAATGCTGCCATGATGACCTATATTGTTTACAACAACCTAGATAAACAATAGTAGCAGTTAGTTACTAGGTTAACTAGTTTAGTTCTCTCCACACTAGTTGTCTTTCCTGAATATGGATGAAGCAATTCCAGGGAAGGCATCATAACTTCACAAGCGATGTCCCACGTCCAGGTCCACCCTGGTGAGCCGCAACTGTAGGATTAATCTGAATGATTGTTTATCCATCCTAGGAAAGTAAATGGAAATAAAAAGACTGAGTTAGTGGGTTATATTTTATCAAAGCTTTACAAAGAATTGACACCTGAGTATTACATGATGACACAACAAGGATGCCTGATAGTGCTAAAATACAAACAATAGCAATACTATTAATCTTTGGCTAATGGGTAGTTAGTAGTATTATTTACAAAATCCTCAAGTTATAAAAAAAATGAACTCAAAGTCTGGACTGGAGAAACTTAGGTTAGGCATTTATGGTTACACAACACAAGGTCTGAATGATGATGCTAAACGACTGATGTTCTCTTTTCTATATCTAAAATATGGATAACCTTTCATGCACAGGTGGGTAAATTGGGACAGTAGGGACTATTGCTTAGAAGAGCCTCCAGTAAGTTGGTGTTGCTTTCACCACATCCTCCCCAGCAAGTGTGTGATCCATTAATGGTGTAAAAGTAGCCACACCTCATTAAATCACACAGCCGTGGAAACAGGGTTAGGGGTTTGGTGAATGGATGGGTAGGGGGACTTGGGGAAAGGTCTGACAAAGACAAACACTACACAAGGACAACATTTGCCTGGGCAATGAGCAGCAAATCATTCACCATCAATCAGTTGTGGAATTAAACAAAATAAATGAGTATGATAGAAGACATGTAAAAACATTGCAAACAGTCCTTCTGCCCCCAAGACCCAAGTTATCAGATATTTAAATTTTCTGACATCTAGGTTGGGGAGTGAACCTACCCACCCAGTTCTCTAAATATGATTGTTAAAAGAAAAATGATACTGTATTGCAAAATTAGGTGGTGCATTTGCATTCTCCTCGGGAATGTCTACTCTTTGGTGCCTGTCTGGACTGGTCCGGTAGGTAAGCAGGAGTGTTGTTAAGCTCAGCTTTTGCCTTTTGTTTGTGCAGACTAAAATAAGGCTTGCGGATTGTAAAAGAGAAACTGTATTTTAAAGTCAAGGAGAAGACAGAAGAAATGTAAGCTTCATAAGGAGTGTATCAAGAAGAATCAAAGGCAGAGCAAGAAAAACAAGAGGGGGACTCAGAGTTTCACTTTTGCCACCAATCCAATACACATGCACATACACACACACACACAGCAGCATTTCACAAACGCACCTTTCTCTATTCCACATAGCTGATTATTAGGCCTCAGACACTTGGTTTACCATTGAACTGAAGTCGATAACATCTTGTTTACAGTTGTTGATGAGGTAGTCCCACAGCTCCTGTCCTGAGTACTTCTATCCTCCTCCTCCTAAGTCCTGACTCTGAGTAACTCCGTCCCAGACCAGTCATCATTATGACCTGGGAAAGATAGACATGTAGTGCACTACTCTTGAAGAACAAGTAGAGAGACAGAATTGCAGTATTTTGCATAGGTTTTTGTTTGTTAACTAAAGTGACTGTTCTGGTCTCTGAAGAACCAGAAAAAAGGAAGGGACCCTGCAATTAAATCTGGCTAAGGTGAAAGGACCGATCACCTCCAGGGAAAAGAATGGTTGCCCATCACTCAGGCCCCAAACATTGCAAATCAATAATCATCTCAAGAAATGTCCTGAATTACATTTCAACACACCCTCCCTCTCTATCAGCCTTCACATCCATCATCACTCACAGTCATTCGATAATCTGATCACTTATTGGTGCAATCGTTACCTGTTCCAATCTTGCTCCAAGCACAGTGGTAGGTACACTATTGCTCCTTTAATGCAAGCAACAGATTGGAATTTGGTAGTCTTGTAAATCAAATGATTGTCCGGAGCAGCCATTCAAGATGATGGAAAAAACTGAAAGATCATAGAAGTGGACCATACAGGTTAATTAATTTGTGCTAAGTAAGTTTAAGAAGGCCAATCACCTCCAGGGAAAAAATTATCGCCCATCACTCAGGTCGCAAACATTGCAAATCAATAATCATCTCCAGAAATTTCCCGTATTACAGTTCAACACACCCTCCCTCGCTGTCAGCCTCCACATCAATCATCACTCACAGTCACTCAATAATCTGATCACTTATTGGTGCAATAGTTATCTGTTCCAATCCAAGCACGCTGGTAGGTACACTGTCTCCCCTTTGAAGCAAACAACAGATTGCATTGTCTGAGGCAGCCATCCTAGATGAAGGGAAAAAATAAGGATCATACAGGTAAATTAATTTTGCTAAGTAAGTTTGTGAAAATATGATTGCCCATCACTCAGGCCCCAAAAATTACAAATCAATCATCTCAGGCAAGTACCCACATTACATTTCAACACCAACCCTCAGTGTCTGCTACCACATGAACATCAATCATCATCACTCACACAATCACTCACTCAGCATTGCAATAGCTGTAGTTACCTCTTCCAGTCCAAGCATGGGTAGTCTAGGTATTAGGTATTCATCTTTCATGCAGGCAACACATTGGAATTTGGTATTGGCAGGCAATCGTGAAAATAATAAACGATCTTCTGGAACAGACCTTCTAGTGCTAAGTGATGAAAAAAGGGATAGACAAATGGCATGCGAGGAGGGCATGCATTGTCCACAATGTCATGAAGGAATTGTGGAGGCTTTTTCAATGGACACTGGTCCAACTGCAATCCGGGAATATATGTGACATCAAAAATAGTAATGTTCCACTCACAATTTTTCTGTTGCAAACATAGAAGTTCAACGAGAAATAATTAAAAAGTTATATAGGGGCACTGGCATACTTAGTTCTGGAAGTAGCGTTTGTCCTCAAACTCAGATGGTTCACCTAGGAGTTGATCAGCTAACACATTTGATTCAATTTCGGATCAATCACCCTCTTCCTCCTCCTGTGCTGTTTCAGGAACAGTGTAATTTTGTGGTATAAAATGTTGGTTCATTTTCATCATAGTCAACCTCTCCACATTTTGAGGCAAGCGACTGGTCCTTCTCAATGTAACAACCGTACCAGTTGCACTAAACACACGCTCAGCCAACACGCTGGTGACAGAACAAGCCACATACTTTATTGTCAGCCTGCTGAGCTCTGGCCATTGGCGAATCTTCCCATACTAATACATCAATGTATTTTGAGCCACATAGACCTCTTTTGGATGATCCAGATACTTGTGCAATATCTTGTGGATGGTCATTGGTGCTGCCACTTGCTCGACCTGTTTTGCCATTGCCTCTGCCCTGGACTTGAGCCCTGGCAGTTGAAACCAATACAATGCAGAGGTTTGGTCCTTTTGCTGCTATTGTTGCTGGTGTTCTGGCTGATGGTTTTGTTGGCTGCTGTGAGACAAGACTGCCCTCTCTGGAAGTTAAAGATAGAAGTGTGCATTGGGACTCAAAGTCCCAGCCGTTCTTCTTCCAAGTCTCCGTCTTGCTTTATAATCGACCTCTTTATGTTAAATCATCCCCTTCAGAAAAAGGAATGAAAGGTGGAAGAATTTGTTTGTACTGTGGATCAGGTAGTGTGGCACAGATGTACTCTTTGGATGCGATGATGTCATATTACAGCCTTGTATTACAAGCCAAGTGAAGAATTAATGTTTCAATCAAGGCATGCGCTTCTGTATTTTCATTCTCACCTGCAGGGGTGAACCTTTCAGATACCTTCTTTACCTGGTCCTGGAGGAGATGAAACAATGGGATAGCTTGGCCCATCATCCTGTCCTCCTTGCTAACTTCCCACGTGAAAACCTCAAAATGGAGGAGCATCTGTGTCAGACATTTGACTAGGCCTCATTTGTCCGCATCCATGGTCATAGCTTTCCCCAACTGCTTCATCTCCTCTTTGAATGACATAGTCATTGATCTGTTTGTACTGCTCAAACAGACGTTGCAAAACCAAAGGGGATGATGGACGGAGTGTTGAACATTGCAAGCACTCACCCCCAGTCAACTGATCTGGGTTTAATCCATCATCATCATCAGACGTTGCAACATATAAAAGGTTGAGTTCCAACGTGCTGGCACCTCCTGTTTCAGGGCTTTAACTGGTGCTCTGTTATTATGCTGAATAATCTGCAACTGCTTCTGGGTTTTAAAAGAATGGCTGAAATGGGTGCAGATTCTTCTGCAGGTAGTCAGTATTTTGCCGACTATGTCTTCTTTTTTGAGGAAATCTTGCACCACCAGGGTAATACATTAAGCCAAACACAGGACTGTAAAATAGCCTTTGTCTGTCATGGCCATGACTGTGTTACTGTCATTGTCTGTGGCAACAAATCCAATTCTGAGATCTCTGGGTCGCATCCATTCATAGGCCATTGCTGTTAAATTCCTCCAAGATGTTTACAGCTGTATGTGATTTCTCCATAGCGAACATGGCCAATGTTGCATGCCGCCGAATACTTTCTTCAGGGCCAAGATCTGTAGCTATCTTTAGCTTTGCCCCTGCAAAAGATCCAGTGTGCAGTAATGCACATGAAATCAGTCACCTGACAACTGGTCCACATCTCTGTTCTCAGTTGGACGGTGTGAACAACACTTTGCTGAAAAGCTTGTCCGACCAATTGTAGAGAAACTCTGGCAAAATAGGTCCGACTTGGTACTTTCCATTTTGGGCAGATGGCTGCCACAAATTCTAAGAACCCCACTTCTTTCACAAAACATAAAGGGAGGAGGCCCAGCGCTAAAGTTTTTGTCAGCTTCCCATTTCACAAATGTGCGGTTGGGCGGTTTCATTCATACAGCCCTTACTGCCTAAGCATGCCAGTAATAGTTGCCTGGATTTTCTTCTTTTCTGGGACCACTGACACAGGTGTCTTTTGAGAAGCAGATGGTAGTGGTAGACTCAATGTGCATCGTGGTAGGGCAGTCACTGTATGCCGTGGTGTCTCCATCTCACTCTGAATCTTGTGCCATTGTGAAGTCGCAGGGGTGGGTGAATCTGTTGGTGCACTGCTGGGGACAGGACTGCTTTGCGTCATCACCACCTCCCACCATGATTGAACTTGTACTTGGAGCTGATGTTCCCTGGCTCCCCTCACTACCACAACCAGGTTCAGCAATTTGTTTAAGCTGCTCCTTCCACTTGATTGTGTAGTGGTTTGTCATATGAGTTGTTTGGCCTCCAGCACCAAAATGTGTACCAGGATTACCTCGACGAACATTTGTGTGACAAATGGTACATACTGCAATTTGCTCCCCCTCTTTGCCAACCACAAAAAAAGTCCCAAACTGGAGAGGAAAACTTTTTTATGGTGCACCTGCCAATGCCTGAAGAACAACTGAAGGTAAGTGGGTGTGTCATTGGTTGCCTCACTGCCTCTCCTGAGTCAGGGGTTGGTACAGGTCTCAGCTAGGGGATTGCAAATAAGGGAGCTGGTGACAGTGCTACCTGTGCCACATCCCTCAGAGCAGGTTGAATTGCAATGTTCTATCTGCATGCATCTAACACTTGTTCCCTCACCATGCACATCACGGAGATGAGACCTACTGCATGGCTTCACTCTGAACCTGCTCTTCCTCACAGAAAGTCAGCTAAAGCCAACCTCTGCACCAAACATCACTACAGCCATCCCTGCTGGCCACAAGATCATCAGGCAAGACCTTCAATATATGCCTGCAGGTGGAGTTGCCATCATATTAAAAAACAGCATCAAATACACCACCTATATGATACCCCCACAAGCTACATGGAACACCTCATGTTCAAGATATGTGCCACAGCCAACTTCTCCCTAGGCTGAATACTTGTATACAGACTACCAAGACCGTGCACAGACTTCACCAGTGAGATCACAGACTTCTCTTCACCCCTCATCATCTAAGTCAGCACCTTCATCATACTCATAGACTAGAAGACTGCACTGATTGAAACTCCACAGCCCTTGTGGAAAAATTGAAAAACCTCAGCCTCATCCAGCATGTTTTGGAACCTACCAATCAATCAATCAATCAATCAATCATATCACTTATAAAGTGCACTACATACCCGCAAGGGTCTCAAGGCGCTGGGGGAAGAGGGGGTGGTGCTGCTACTGATCGAAGAGCCAGGTCTTGAGGAGTCTTCTGAAGGCCAGTAGGTCTTGGGTCTGTCGGAGGTTGGTGGGGAGGGTGTTCCAGGTCTTGGCGGCGAGGTGGGAGAAGGATCTGCCGCCGGCGGTCGTTTTCCGGATGCGGGGGACTGTGGCGAGGGCGAGGCTGGTCGAGCGGAGCTGGTGGGTGGGGGTGTAGAAGCTGAGTCGTCTGTTGAGGTAGGCTGGTCCGGAGTTGTGGAGTGCTTTGTGTGCGTGGGTGAGGAGCTTGAAGGTTATCCTCTTGTTGACAGGGAGCCAGTGCAGGTCTCTCAGGTGGGGTGTGATGTGGCT
Organism: Calotriton arnoldi; assembly: GCA_963921515.1. Classification (NCBI taxonomy): domain Eukaryota; kingdom Metazoa; phylum Chordata; class Amphibia; order Caudata; family Salamandridae; genus Calotriton; species Calotriton arnoldi. Next base: position 473,399 of record CAWUFW010010572.1, read on the forward strand.
GCGTCGGGGGATGTCGAGGATAAGACGTGCAGAGGCGTTCTGGATGCGTTGCAGCCGTCTCAGGAGCTTAGCCGTCGTTCCTGCGTAGAGGGCGTTTCCGTAGTCCAGCCTGGGTGACTGTTTTTCTTGTTTCAGTGGGGATCCACTTGAAGATCCTGCGGAGCATTCGGAGGATGTTGAAGCAGGATGAGGAAACGGCGTTGACCTGCTTAGTCATGGAGAGGGTGGGGTCGAGGATGACCCCTAGGTTGCGTATGTGGTCGGTGGGTGGCGGGGCTGTTCCCAGTGATGTTGGCCACCAGGAGTCATCCCAGGCTGAAGGGTTGGAACCAAGGATGAGGACCTCCGTCTTGTCCGAGTTCAGCTTCAGGCGGCTGGTCCTCATCCATTCGGCGGCGGCCTTCATTCCTTCGTGGAGGTGGGCTTTGGCGGTGTGAGGGTCTTTGGTGAGGGAGAGGATCAGCTGGGTGTCGTCGGCGTAGGAGATGATGTTGAGGTTGTGCTGTCGGGCGACGTGGGCGAGGGGTGCCATGTAGATGTTGAACAGCGTTGGGCTGAGGGAGGAGCCTTGGGGTACGCCGCAGATGATCTTGGTGGCCTTGGATCGGAAGGCGGCGAGGCGGACGCTTTGTGTTCTGCCGGAAAGGAAGGATGTGGTCCAGTCCAGGGCCTTCTCTTGGATCCCGGCGTCGTGAAGGCGTGTTCGTAGTGTGTGGTGGCAGACCGTGTCGAAGGCGGCTGATAGGTCCAGGAGGATGAGGGCTGCTGTTTCTCTGTTGTCTAGCAGGGTCCTGATGTCATCGGTGGCGGCGATGAGGGCGGTTTCGGTGCTGTGGTTGCTGCGGAAGCCGGACTGGGAAGGGTCCAGGATGTTGTTCTCCTCGAGGTAGCGGGTCAGTTGTTTGTTGACGATTTTCTCGGTGACCTTCGCGGGGAACGGGAGCAGAGAGATGGGTCGGAAGTTCTTGAGGTCCTTGGGGTCTGCCTTGGGTTTCTTGAGTAAGGCGGTGATCTTGGCGTGCTTCCAGCTTTCCGGGAAGGTTGCTGTCTCGAAGGAGATGTTGATTATTTTCCGGAGATGGGGCGCGATGGCTGTACTGGCTTTGTTGAAGATGTGGTGAGGGCACGGGTCTAGCGGTGAACCGGAGTGGATGGTGTTCATGATCTCGCTGGTGTCCTCGTCGTTGATGTTGGTCCAGGAGAGCAGGCGGTTGGTGGTTGTGGGGGCAGTGGTCTCGGTGGTTGCCGGGGCGGTCGTGGTGTTGAAGCTGTCGTGGATGTCGGTGATTTTCTTCTCATCAGCAACATCACAGTTGACAAGCCAGCAACTATGAAATGGACAGACTATGCCCTTGTCAGTTTCAGCATACCCATCTCACACCAACACAGACCTATCACCACTGGCCCTGCTCGCCACAGCTAGAAAAGCATCACAGAAGAGGAGTGAGCTTCCGCCTTCTATGCACACTGGCCTGAGAATACTAGCAACTTGCTGAAAGCCATGAACAACTTCAACAGCAGGATCACCACATGCACCAATATCCTAGTTCCCCTCAAGCACAACCCAAAGGCAATAGACCAATCACAGGCTAGTCGATGCAGAGAGGATCTGGAGCACAAATGGAGAACAATTCAAGACACTACAGATAAAGGAATCTTCCCTAAGACGCTACCACCAGCAGTTATAGAACATCGTGGCCCACTGTCACCCCCATCAAAACCACTGCTGCCCTGAGACCTATCCACTTGGGGGCCCATCTGACCATTGCCTTTACCACGCCTTCACCAAAGGACTGCTATGATCAGCGAAGCTCTGATTCGCATCAACCCAGCCACATTCTGAGATGCCTTGAAACATTCCAAACTGTTGTGAAGTTCCTAAAAATAGATAGGATCTCTGCGTTTGTAGGTAACATAAACTAAGGGATTGGTGTCAAGACTGATTCCGGACCCCCCCACAGTATATGCCAACCTATAGACCAGCTGGCTCATAGTGGTACCATAAGCCCCCAAACCTTACTAAGGAGCAAGTAGTTTCTGGCAACCATTGAAATGACGACCCTTGATCCTTCAGGGTTTGTGGAAACAGTACAGTACATTGCACTCAGTCACTCGTATTCACTTAGTCTCAGAGAGATACACAGAATAAACATTGGGGACATTTTATATAAGTATTTATTGAACAAGCGTCATTCTAGTATAAAACATGTTTGCTGCGACAACCAATAGACAGAAGCAAATGTAAAAGATTACAAGCACCAACAGAGTAAATAAAAGGTAGAATTCTACCATGGTGATAAAACAGTGAATATATGCAGGCATATAAACAAGATAGTAATTAAGTGTACTCCTACGATGCAGACCCTACCTAAGTGTATCTAAGTTTACCTAGCATGTATGTGGGTGTAAAGCCAAGAATCCCCTAGGAAGGAGCCAACCCCATTACTTGATGGGAGAGAATGAAGGACCCTGTCTTGGTCACAAGTTGGACACCCCGCAAGGGATGTCAAACTACTGCGTGCTGGAGATTCTGCATGCAGGGACCTCAGTGACAGCGTGGAACCGTCTCCTCTGCTTATCAGGAGTTTTAACATTGTTTTTAACATAGTTTGAAGCTTTTATCTCTACTTTAAAAAATATTGTGTTACCTGCTTTCCGGTCCTCGTTCCGACGCGACTCTGTAGTCGTTGTTCGGAGGGACGTGGCTCCACCCAATGGGCTGGTCATTCCAGGACCATTTCCGGCAAGAGTACACTAAAAGCGGTGATTGCCCGGACGCGCAGCAGTGTGATTGCAGCGGGGTTAGTCAGAAGCCTCACTTTAATTTTGCTTGGGATTCAGGAGTTTTAACATTGTTTTTAACATAGTTTGAAGCTTTTATCTCTACTTTAAAAAATATTGTGTTACCTGCTTTCCGGTCCTCGTTCCGACGCGACTCTGGAGTCGTTGTTCGGAGGACGTGGCTCCACCCAGTGGGCTGGTCATTCCAGGACCATTTCCGGCAAGAGTACACTAAAAGCGGTGATTGTCCGGACGCGCAGCAGTGTGATTGCAGCGGGGTTAGTCAGAAGCCTCACTTTAATTTTGCTTGGGATTCAGGAGTTTTAACATTGTTTTTAACATAGTTTGAAGCTTTTATCTCTACTTTAAAAAATATTGTGTTACCTGCTTTCCGGTCCTCGTTCCGACGCGACTCTGTAGTCGTTGTTCGGAGGGACGTGGCTCCACCCAGTGGGCTGGTCATTCCAGGACCATTTCCGGCAAGAGTACACTAAAAGCGGTGATTGCCTGGACGCGCAGCAGTGTGATTGCAGCGGGGTTAGTCAGAAGCCTCACTTTAATTTTGCTTGGGATTCAGGAGTTTTAACATTGTTTTTAACATAGTTTGAAGCTTTTATCTCTACTTTAAAAATATTGTGTTACCTGCTTTCCGGTCCTCGTTCCGACGCGACTCTGTAGTCGTTGTTCGGAGGGACGTGGCTCCACCCAGTGGGCTGGTCATTCCAGGACCATTTCCGGCAAGAGTACACTAAAAGCAGTGATTGCCCGGACGCGCAGCAGTGTGATTGCAGCGGGGTTAGTCAGAAGCCTCACTTTAATTTTGCTTGGGATTCAGGAGTTTTAACATTGTTTTTAACATAGTTTGAAGCTTTTATCTCTACTTTAAAAAATATTGTGTTACCTGCTTTCCGGTCCTCGTTCCGACGCGACTCTGTAGTCGTTGTTCGGAGGGACGTGGCTCCACCCAGTGGGCTGGTCATTCCAGGACCATTTCCGGCAAGAGTACACTAAAAGCGGTGATTGCCCGGACGCGCAGCAGTGTGATTGCAGCGGGGTTAGTCAGAAGCCTCACTTTAATTTTGCTTGGGATTCAGGAGTTTTAACATTGTTTTTAACATAGTTTGAAGCTTTTATCTCTACTTTAAAAAATATTGTGTTACCTGCTTTCCGGTCCTCGTTCCGACGCGACTCTGTAGTCGTTGTTCGGAGGGACGTGGCTCCACCCAGTGGGCTGGTCATTCCAGGACCATTTCCGGCAAGAGTACACTGATATACAATGACTGCACGGACGCGCAGCGGACGCGCGCAGCGGGCGCGCCGCTGGCGCGCCGAAGGCGCGCCTAAGGCAAGCCCGTCTGCGCCCGTCCGCGTCCGGACCGCGGCCAGCGCCAGCCATGCTGTTAATGGGACAAAAAGTAAACTCTCTCAATTTACACGTGAAGAATTGTTGGACTTAAGGAGGGTGAAACCCCTGAACTGTTGTACTGCAAATATAGGACATACAGTTTTGCCATATATCTGTACGCAGTGCAACTGGGTTAGCGGGTCCCCTGAGGGGAGTGAAATCATCACTCGAGCACCGGCCTTACACGTAGGGGCAAAGCATTCTGAGGACAGGCTCAGAGCTTGCCTTATTAACTGCAGGTCTCTGGCCAAACATTCGGAGGACATCTGGATGTCCCTCATGAATAATAACTGGGACTTGATGTTCCTCACTGAAACCTGGCTAAAAGAGGATTCTAACCCTGTTTTAGCGCTAGCGATTCCGCCCGGCTTTAAGATTTGCTGTGCAAACAGGCCTGGAGATAAACGGGGTGGTGGGGTTGCTCTCATTGTGAGAGACTCCTGTGAGATTGCAACTTCGGAGGTGTCCAATCTTGGTGATATTGAGGGACTAAATTTTTGTGTTAAGACTAGTCCGACGGCATCCCTAGCTGGACTTCTCATTTACAGACCTCCTAGCTCCCCCCCTTGTCTCATGTCAGACCTTTGTAATTTTATAGTGCAAAAATCTTTACAACATAAAAACTATTTGGCACTTGGAGATTTTAACCTCCATATTTCTGATACAAAGTGCACCCAATCTTCACAGCTGCTGATGTCACTTGAGGGTGCCAATCTCATGCAGCACGTAAAATCTCCAACCCATAGTGCCGGTAATATACTTGATTTGGTGTTCTCTAACATCTCCTCCTTGGTTATTGAATCACCGCAAGAACAGATTTGGTCTGATCACTTTCTGATCCCATTTTCATGCGGCAAAACAATACCCCAAGGTAATGGGAAACCTCTACAAGCACTTAAGAGGAATTGGAAAAGACTGTCGCCTGCTTCCTTAGGACCAGCTCTGATGGACAGCCAACCCCAATGGTCCAATGACCCAGACAAGGATGCTGTGTCCATGGACGCATGGATACTGGGCGCTCTGGATAAGCTTGCGCCAGCAAGATTAGTAAGCTCCCTAGAAGAGCTCCCTCGGCTCCATGGTTTACAGAGGAGCTGAGAGCGGCAAAGAGTAATTGTAAGCGCCTTGAGCGTGTTTGGAGGAAAGCGTACTGTCCCCTGGCAAAAAATATGTACAGGGATGCCACAAAAGAGTTTCACAAAGCTATGAAAATAGTTAGAAGGGATTACTTTGTGAAGCGCATAAATTTATCAGATAACTCCAGCAGAGAAATCTTTAATATAGTACGCTCCTTCACCAAACCCTCCGCCCTCGAGGGCAAGATACCCTCATCCCCTAAACTCTGTGAGAAGCTGTCAGTCTTTTTTGAGGAAAAAATTCTGAAGGTTTATGAGTTCTTTTTGCCTGTACAGGACACTGTTGAGTCTGATGTGGGAGAGAACCAGTCGGGGGATGTCTCCTTGTCTGCTTTTTTACCTATCTCACTCGAGGCATCCCTGGATGGAATCCTGAAGTGTAAGTCTGGCTCCCCTGCAGACCCCTGCCCTCCAAAATTGTGGGTGGCACTGGCACATATTCTCAATCCAACCCTTAACCTTTTATGGAATAATTCTTTAAGTACTGGCAGATTTCCAGAAGCTTGGAAACATGCAATGCTCCAACCTCTTCTAAAAAAACCTAATGCTGACTTGATGGATTTAAAAAACTATCGCCCTATTTCCCTTCTCCCAGCGCCGGCAAAGATGTTGGAAAAACTGGTACAGCACCAACTCAATAATTTCGTGGTTAATAACGATATATTGCATGAAACTCAGTCCGGCTTCCGGGCAGGCTTTAGCACAGAGACGGCACTTTTGGAGGTGGCCGAATCAATAAGAATGGAAGTGGACGGAGGAGCCTCAGCTATGCTGGTGTTGTTGGATTTGTCCGCCGCATTTGATACGGTGGACCATTCATCATTGCTGGCTAGACTGAGGAATGTGGGAGTGAAGGGAAGGTACTCGCTTGGATCAAGTCCTATCTTAGCGATCGCACACAAAGAGTGACACTACACCCTTATAAATCAGAAGCTAAGCCTCTCTGGTGTGGGGTGCCGCAGGGATCGGCGTTGAGCCCGCTACTCTTTAACATCTACCTGGCCCCTTTGTGTGTGCTCATCTCTAAATGGGGAATCAAAACCGTGTCTTATGCAGATGACACTCAATTGGTGTTCTCTTTCAGGGATCTATCGGCAAACACCTTTGAGAGGCTTAGGGGCTGCCTGTGTGATGTTGCTAGATGGATGAACAATAACAAATTAAAACTGAACACAGAGAAAACTGAGGTGTTGTTTTTTGGTAAGAATTCCCCCCTCCATCGGGTCTGTGGTGGCCGGAGGAAATGGGCTCTCCACCTTCTCCATCTTCTACGGTAAAAAACTTGGGTGTAAAATGGGATGCTGAAATGACATTTGCTCCCCAAATACGTTCCATTACATCTATTTGTTTTGGAATTTTGAAAAGTTTAAGGAAATTTCTTTTTCTTCTGCCGGAGAACTGTCGAAAACTAGTCGTTCATGCTCACGGTGACTTCAAGGCTTGATTATGCCAACAGTCTGTTTCTTGGCCTCCCGGCATACTTGATAAAAAGATTGCAGATGGTGCAAAATGCAGCAGTAAGATTGATTAGTAGAGTGCCATTTAGACAACATATTTCTCCACATGCTAAACGACTTCACTGGCTGCCAGTTGTACAGCGTATAGAGTTTAAGGCCTTGACAATTGCATTCAGGGCCGTGAACGGCAGCGGTCCCAATTACATTAAAAACGTATCCGCCCTTATCAGCAAAGGCGAGTGTTACGTTCTAACTCACAGAACTTGCTGTGTGTCCCCCGATTTGCAAAGGCTCGTATTGGAGGCAGGGCTTTCTCAGTTAGAGTGACCAAACTGTGGAACTCACTTCCGGTTAGACTTCGGCATATACCGGATGAAGGGGAGTTCAGGAAAGCTCTAAAAACATGGCTTTTTAGCCGGGACTAGTTAATTACGTTTCGGTTTCGGAGATCTGTCTCCCCTCTGCTGCTGGATCATGCTAGCAACGGGACACCTCTGTTTGAGGTAGCTGTTGCGCTCTATAAATGTTGTGTATTGTATTGTATTGTATCTAGTGAAGGTATGGTTCTTTTATACCATAAAGGTAGCCCTGGGATTCCTACCACAATCAATATGTTGTGAGTATGATTATGTAAATGAGCCTAAATCAATACTTGCACTTATGCAAAGTAGTTCTGTTGCCCTAGGATGAAGATTATCATGAATTTATCCAGAGTATGTTAATTCTATTATGTATGTCATGTGCAGGAACTTTTCTAAGAACCCCTATGCATATTAAATGAGGCTAGTTTCAAGGAAACTGATTGAAATGTATTCAGCACATAAGTGGGTAAAAGGTTAGTGCTAGAACCATCATGCATAGCAAGGTAGGACAAATGTAGGTAAAAGGTTGTTTTGCTACTTAGGCCTAGGTTGGGGTACATAACACCCACTCCTCATCCGAAGGTCGATAAGGTCAATTAATGCTAAAATAAGCCGACTAAAAAGCCATAAAAACATTGTCATAAAACCAGTGTCTAATAAAATCTAAAAACATGGTAAAAAAATATTCAAAAGCTCTACAAGTCCACTAAAGAGTCAATATATGATCAGACCGACTTAGCACATTGAAAGCCATGGTGCTCAGTGAGAGCAGGACAAAATAAAACAAAACAATGTTTTTCATTCCAATTTGGTCTTGTTTTGGAAAAAGGCCGAATTGTTCCCATGACACGGAGAGCCAAATGTTTATGTGTTTTACATGGGAGACGCAACATTGCTGTAACGGTCACTGTAACACCTATTGTATCAGATCAATGGAGCAAAGGTGATTTTCTTCAGTTCCCACAGCAGCCGCTGAGGAAACACTCAATACCAGTGAACCTGTTGCAGAGCCGTTGTCCGTTCTGACAGGAGCTGAAGCCTCCCGTGGAGACTCTAAAAATGCTGTAATCAACATGAGAATACGCTGAGGACACTGATACACGTCCTGTAGTACGTCTATGTCCAGTGGCTCAAACGAAGGGTCAGACATATGTCCAACATGCATTCGTATCCACAGAATAGGCTGCGGAACACAGGCAAGATGCAGTCAACCCAGACTGGTTTGAACGATAGGAACCAATGCTTGCTTAGCTCCCGAACCGAACGTGCGCCCAGATGGAGTACCACCACAGCAGCAGTGCCTTTTCCATCTCTTGATGAACTGGGCCATCCATTGCATAGCAGGAAAATTAACACTATAATACTCACTACAAGTAGTAGGACCAGCAGAAGCCCTCCAAAAAAGCTTCCCAGTATGGAGTGTATGAAGGCTAGAATAACTCCAAAGATTGTCTGAAAGGTTCTCAATAGTTCAGAACCTATACGTTTAAATAGGTGCACAATCTCCCTCGTATCAGACATGTTAAAGATACGAGGAACCAATTTCCCGAAATGGATTGGGAAGTTCATACAGACTAGTACCTGTATCTCAGATGAGGACCTTGCAACCTGGAGATCAAAAGTCTTTCGGGCTGAGGTTAAGGCCACATACAAAAGCATGGTTTTAAGTCTGCTCAGAGAATCAAAGCGTATAAAGGAAACTTTCAATGAAGGCCATAGTGTTGCCTCCCTAACAGTGTGGGTCAGTGGAAACAATACTTGCATACAACAAGTAATGCTGGAACTTACTATGACCGGATATGCGATGCCCGGTACCATCCCACAACAGCCTTGATCATTCAGCATCAAATAGCTCCCATTCGAGAGCAGCTCGAAGCCCGGATGAATCACGGCAGACAGGGAACCCTTCAAGTGACAGGAAAAGTTAGCAACTGAAGCATTACATGCCCGTGAAGCAAAATATTGTTGCACACTAGAGACTCACTTAAAGCACTTTCACAGTTTGAACAGCTGAGAAAAACTTAAGTGTCCCCATTCCAGCATCTAATCTGTACGGTAATTCCCAGTACTCATGTATGTATCCTTCTCCTAGCGCTTCATACCTGCCTACCTGGTGATACTGGAGACAGTATTGACATTGGAATGTAGTGACTGGCAGTGTAATAAAGCCATGGATTAACCATTCTGTGGAAGGTGACTCAGCCACAGTGAAACGTATTTGGTCCAATTTTTCAATGTGCAACATGGTATATTTTGCATCTCTTCGTTCCATTACCATCTGTCTTTCCACTAGATTGTATACAGAGAACAGAGTTGTGCTGTTGATGCAATGCCTGGGCACGTGGCCAGAACGCAATGATTGTAGCGTCCAGCGTAATATTAGAATGGATCGCAATTGCGATTGTCCATGTTGTCGAATAGACAAATCCTGTTCCATTACATCGATAGCAGAAGACACAATGTTGCCCAGTGAATACATTCCAGATGGTAGTGTTGTCATACTATTGTTGACTACTGCCAAAGCCTTTTCTAGGTTAATCCTACCTATCTCACACAATACCTCAGCAGCCACCTGTTGGGAGATTTTCCATACCTCATTGTAAATAGCGTACAAAAAGCGCTTGTGTCAGTGCTTCTGGGGACCTAACAAAAAATCCCTAAGATCCATGTCATCTTAGATAAGAGAAAAATGTTTTTTCACCTGGGAGAGTGTTGAGGTCTTTAGCCAACACTGTAAGATGTCACCACCCCCGAGTGATCTCATTGTACATAGTGCTGATCCGGCCTATGGATGCTAAACCTTTCGGTGGTACCCTTGAATCCCGACTGACCCCTAGTTGTGTTGATAAGCAAAAACCAACTATCCCTTCAAATTGGGATCTTATGAATTGTAAGCACCATCGTGTAGCATGGCATCTAATGTATCCTCACTGTGTTGTGTGTAATTTTGCCAACCCTCAAAGTGCGTAAGTGAGGGAATCCGAGGTGTGTTTAAGTCTTTGATCTTGGCTAGTCCAAGACAGGAAGTCTGTTGCGCTCTCTCGTTCAGGAAAATCATTTGATGTGGTATGAGGCATGCCCTAAATAAGGCCTCAGTTCCCTGAACTTGCCAATCTCTAGTCCCCCAGACAGATTTTGTGTCTTTAGTGTCCCTCCTAAAGTCAAAACCCTGTAAAGACAGTTGGGAAATAAAGTAAGCAGAGTAAATCAGCGTACTGTTAGTGAGCATATTTTTCTTTGCAGGTGTAGGTGCAAGCCTATAATAATATGAGGTTGGGTCTGAAGGGTTAAACCCAGAACAATAAGCAAACGTTTGTGCAAATGTTGTTGAACTACCTTTTGGTGATGTTGGGCAATGTTCCCATGGATGGTAAGTGAAAACATTACATGGGATACTTGTTTTGTGCAAAAAATGGTAACCATAGAGTTGGTAACAAAACATGGTGTCAAAATTAGATGTACTATTTTATAATTCATCATTTGAAAATGCTACAGATTTTTCTAAATCAGATAGCATAGCATGCACAGTTTCAATGTCCCAATCATCAGAGAGAGTACTAGAGGTGATGATATCACTAAGAGAGATTTTAAATAAATGTGGTATTTTTAAGAGTTCAGTAGGACCATATACATCACAGGAAACTCTGTCCCAAACTATTCCTTCAGGAACTGGAACTGCTGTAAGGTTCACTAAGGACAGGTGCCTCTGTTCACGGTGTGATGATGCATGCGGTTACAGGGCCAAGTTCACCTGTTGTACTGCAGAGCTTTCTCAGAGGTAATGTCCATTCAGGAGAAAAAAGAAGACAGTCACTATACCATTCCAAAGGACTAGGAACAGTAGACCTATTGCAATCCAGAGCTGTAGCCAGGGTGAAACATAGTAAGACTTTTTCAGCCAAAGGTAGAAATCACGAGATCATTTTTTGTGGGGAAAAGGCGGTGGCAGTAAGTCGGGTTCACTTGGATCCGATGAAAAATCGTCAAAATCGATGAAGTAGCCAGATGCAGTCCAATCTATCTTTGGTAGCTCAGCAGGTTTTGTGGAACCGGCAGATGTCTCCATTCGAGACATATTTACATAGATGTTGGTGTTAGGCCGAATTGAGATCTGTGTTTCATTTGTAGTTTGATGCTGTTCAATTTCAACAGGTACTATTTGCATTCCATTGTTGGTAACTCCTTCACTTTGCAAAGTGGAGTCTTCAAAAGTTATTCATCTTTCCACCCAGATGCAGAAAATGGTGCCGATGGAGTAGGGGCGATATCTGGAGGCTCCCTGGGTTTGGGATCGCGATCTGCTTAAACCCCTGTACTACCCAGCCCATCGAATTCCTCTCTCTCCTCCAATCGCTATACTGATTATAGAAAGGCCTGAAAACTTTAATAACATTGCCGAACAACATGCAACTGCAACTACCGAAGATATTACCACGACTTGCTGGCCTCAAGATGGTTGATCTCCCTCTTCCCGCGACTGCCTCACGGTCTGGTTGAGGTGCTGTCCATCTATTCTCATCACCGCCTTAGGACCCGAGGTTGTCGTGACTCATCTCAGACTCACGGTGAGGGCTGCAGCGCCTCCACGGCTCAGGGGAGCTCCGTACTCTTGGGAGTGACTTGATCGACTGGGGAGCCTTCCCGGCATCTCGTCCTGTCCTTAAGCAACCACAGGCCTCTGAGCAGGACTCGCGCCCGGGAGGCCACCGGACCGTGCATCCGTTGTTAAAATCTGCCCCCTCGAGCTGCTTCGGGCAGGATGCTCGTGCACTTTGTGGCTACGCCAGATGACCGCCATGATGTTCCCGGGGACCTCTGCCCCCCCGATCTGCAACTCTTTGAAGAGAGTTGGTGAGATCTAGGCTTACTAGACACGCTACCTCCTCAGCCGCTTTTGGGGATTGTACCTAAGCCATCGCACCTTTCCATCCCATCATCGCTGGCCGGATCCCGCACTAGTCCACATGGCTGAGTAGTGTTGCATGCTGCATCCCTCCCTATGGGTGGTGGCCGGCTCCCGCACCAGTCCATGCTGCCGAGTGCTGTTGCGGCTTCTGTCAAGTTCGTTCTTCGGGTTGGAGTGCCCGGTGCATCCACTCCCCAGCAGCTTTCTGTTAGTGCTCTGCCCTCCGATCGGATCTGCAGGTGATCGTTCCGGTTTCGGCTAGGATCTATCGATTCATTCTTTTTCCGGCATCTGGATATGGAATCACCGCTTTAAGATGGCCCCCTTAGCGGCCACTATAAGGATGCCTACATCCGTTATTGTCTTTTGAAAAAGATGCATCCCCCTTCTCCACATAGAATTCACCTCTTCAAGATGGCGCCCGTCTCTAGGCTCACAAACCATTGCCAAGCCCTACAGTGATCCTTTACTGCAATTGGAGCTTTTGTCAAAAGGGGGGTAGGACTAGCCTCTCAACTCGATTTTGACCTAAGCTCTATGGTTTCTAATTATAGTAGGACAACTCCCCTCATTCAATCAGAGGAGTTAAGACAAAGGTAGGACTTCCTTTTTTGGTTCATTCTAATAATATCGGCCATCTTTTCTGCTCCTACACCTCATTCATCCTGAATAATGGTTCTACACAGTCCCCTGTTAGGCAACATTAAGTCTCTTGCTTCTCAGGCCCATTTCCAACTCATCCGCCCTTAATTTATTACTTCTTTACTTACAGTTTTCCTGCTGCCTTGCTTTTTTTTTTCTCTTTCTTGTCCTGTTTCCCCCTCAGTCCCTTTAGATTCCTTATGCAGTCTCTCCAGTTTCAGGCTCTCCGCCTTTCAACCTACCCCGAAGCCTAAAAAAATGTCATCCGTATCACCCATTCCCAACTTATTCTGCCTGCCCATTATGACTACTACCTGCTTATATACGCTTTATGTGATAGATAAACTTTCCTTCACATCCTTATACTCCTAACTGGGCCCCCTTCCTCACTAGGACGCACTCTCAGAATGGAGATAAGTCCCGACCCTACAGGATCTAATGCCTTCATTATCAATTACCCGTCTAACCTCTCCAAAAATGCGGCCAAAAAACACAAACATCGCATACTCAAAGCCAGACCCGAAATATTAATCTCAGACCCCTACCTCTGTGCAAACAAGGGTATTCTAGTTAATGACCTCATCTTCTATACCAGAAAATGGGCATGCTGGCGGAATGTGCTCTATTCCATGCTTTGAATATCAGACACTAGGAAAACCCAACATGGTCTCAAATTAACAACGTCGCCCTCACTCATCCTCAAATCTAACACCACTATCACCCTCTACAACAATGGTATCATCCTAATTCAAGCCTCTTATTCTTATGTCAACCTAGCTAAGATGGCCAATATTTTCCCTACACTCAAAAAAGCAGTGTACGCTAAACCCATTGACCCCTACCCATACCCTACTAACACTCTGGATTTAACCAGTACTCCCCCCAACAAAGCCGAGAGTACCCCACTCTCTCAAAACTATACTCCCCCATAAGATGATCTCAGAGCCTCTCAGTCCCCGGTTGGATTGTATCAATCCACTCGACCACTGACTCAGAAGGTTGGCGGGCATACAGGCTCACTACACTTGCTGATCGCAAGTCCGATACAGGTTGACTCTCGAGCTGAGAGGTTCCCTCATGCCCTACCGTCTTTGCTCCCAACAGATGATCCCCCTTCCTTCATCCCTCTATCTACACCACCCGCTAGGCCAGAGACCAGGCAACTGCCCTCCACGGACCATGATCAGCCAAACCCACTCTAACCCCTATTTGACTACCCCTGACACACAGGCCAATCGTCCACCCACCCTCTCACATTCCCCAGCTTCTCTTTCCAAGCTTTCAGGAACATTGCAAGTCCTCAATAACTAACTCCCCCCCGGAACTTTGCAGTACCACCTTAGACCTCTCTGGCTTCCATCATGGCCCCTCCTCTCTGCCGGATCTCCCCACACATCCTCTACCCCTCATCCAGCACTCAGACCTGAAGGCGCACCTGGGCGATATATCTCTCCAGTTGCACCTTCTTACCGCCGAACTTCATCATCTGAAAGCCCTCTCAATCGAGCATCTCCCCTTGATCAGCTCCCTCCTCTCCCTTGGAAATTTGCCCAGAGCCCCCTCTAGCGATATATCTCGTCCTGTCCAGCATTACCCCCTCTCTAACTCTAAAACCGTACCCCTCCCTAACGCCCACTCCCGCCCCAGAAGGACAAAGACCGATCTTGCGTCTAATGATATCAATGATCTACTCATCTCTTATTTGCTTACCCTAGACACCAATAAGACTCCTCTTGGTAAAATTCAAGCCATTCACGCTAACCCGAACAGAGAACCCCCACACACCTTCAGAGTCATAAATAACGACAACCTCAAGCGAGTGAACATCACACAGATACCTCCCCCCACACACAGGGACGACTTAAATGCATACTGCTCAACTGCAGATCAGCGACTAAACACGCCTCTGATATCTTCGACCTCATCCAACACAATGAGATAGATATCATCATCCTCACTGAAACCTGTCTGAATCCCTCTTTCACTACTATCCTAGACCTCCTAGTGCCTCCTTCCCATGAGATAATTTGTCTCGACAGAGCGAAGAACCAGGGTGCTGTCCTAGCTTGTATACATCGGAGCACACTCTCGGTTTCCCACCCTGAGTCCTCTACACCATCCTCCAGTGAATACCTCTGTCTCAACATCTCAAGTAACCACCTTCCGGTATGCAAACTACATACATTCTATCACCCCCTGGGGGACAATCTCTCCTTCATCGAACAAATATTGGAAATCATCTCTGGCAATGTCGATTCCGTAGTGTCCCAAATCTTCCTCGGTGATTTCAACCTTCACTGGTCCAACCCCAATGACCAAGCTGTAACATGCCTTAAATCATTCTTATGTGATCACGAGCTGATTCAATACTGTGACCGGCCAACTCATAATAAAGGAGAAATTCTGGACCTCATCATCTCGAAAGGAAACACCATCACACTGGACACCATTACCCCTTGCGATTGGTCCGACCATCACAGCATCTTCTTCTATATTAACAGGGAGATGTCCCTGAGGAAGGTTCAACTGAAGAAAATGAAGATATGGAAAAGGGACCTCAGACATATCAATACAGCTGAACTAGCAACCCACTGTAAATATGCCCTTTCCTTCCAAGTTGACATGTCAGAGGTTCATGTACTCACTGACTTTTACAACTCTACTATCTCAAGTATCATGGATTCCATTGCACCACTCCAACAAAATAAAGCCTCAACAAAAATCTCCAAACCGTTAGTTCAATGACAACTTAAATTCGGAACGACGCAACCCAAGGGCAATTGAACGATCTTGGAGTTCCAAACCATCCTCGGATCAGCTAAAAGTCCTTAGATCAGTAAGGAGCTCCTATAACAAACAAATCAAGAGCGCCAAGGCCGACTACTTCAGATCCCAACTTAATCAAGCCTCTAATCGCCCCAAGAAACTTTTTGAAATTGTTAAACAACAATTGGTGGAAGCACCCAATCGCCCTGACCCAGGACTCAGCCCACTCTCATGCGACGCTCTGGCTGCTTTCTTTACTGAGAAATCAAGACTCATCAATATTGAACTGGATTCTAAGAAGGCTTTTTTGCCATCCTATGGGTTTGCGCACCCTCCGGCCCTCTTAGAGAAGCTTGAACCAATTAGTCTGAGCACCAAGAACAATGCCTCATGGGGCACCTTTACTCCCTTCAGCGAAAGAGACATTAACAAGATTCTTCAGAGTATCAACCCATCCAATCACTTCAGCGACCCGTTGCCACCTTCCATCTTCAAAGAAATCCAGGAAGTCATCATCCCCCTTTGGACAAAGATTATCAATGCTTCACTGACACAAGGTACGATCCCTGATTGCCTAAAAGCAGCTCAGGTTTCACCTATACCAAAAAAACCTAATGCTGATAGTGCTTACCGTAACAAATTCCACCCTATCTCCAACATCACCATCTGGCCAAACTCCTAGAAAAATGCGTCCAATCACAACTTTGCGCTCACATTGAGAATTTCCAACTCCTAGACCAACACCAATCTGGTTTTCGGAGTGGGCACAGCACCGAATCGGCTCTTACTCACGTTATGGATGACATTTTAAAAATGCTTGACCAAAATGAATCTTGCCTCCTAATCCTCCTTGACCTTTCCTCTGCGTTTGACACTGTTAATCACGACAACCTCTTATCTTTTTTGGAGCACAGGATGGGCCTCTCTGGTCTGGTGTTTCAATGGTTCTCGTCCTTCCTCCACCACAGATCCCAAAGAGTCAAGGAGAACCACTCTCTATCCCTGCCCTCGCCAGTATCCATGGGGGTCCCACAAGGGTCTGCCCTATTTCCCATTCTCTTCAACTTATTCTTGGAACCATTAGCTAATGCACTAAATTCAACGAACATTCTCTTCCATATGTATGCGGATGACACACAACTCTACCTGAAAATCTCCTCCCCGGAAAACCTCATATCACTCAACACTACCCTTACGAATACTCAAAACTGGTTAACCGAGAACCACCTCCTGCTCAACATTTCCAAAACAGAATTCCTTCACATTTCTCCTCCGAGACATACCCCCAAGTTAGACCTGTGGATGAACCACCTCACTGCCTTCAACTGCTCCACCCACATTATTGACTCAGCCAAATCTCTCAGAATCACCCTGGACAAGCATCTAACCATGAAGAATCATATTAGCAAGGTGTGCAAGGGAGCGAATCACCTGATGAGGCTACTCAGGAATCTCAAACCGTTCCTTCCACAAGCTGACTTCAAGCAGGTAGTCCAAGCACTTGTTTTGCTGAGGCTAGACTATGGCAGTGCTATGCTCTGTGGCCTCCCTAAATATTCCTTGGCCCCACTAAGGGCTTCATTGAATGCTGCGGCCAGACTGATTACGGGCACAAAAAGAAATGCGCGCATTTCCCCAGTCCTAAAATCCCTAAATTGGCTGCCCTATGAAGCAAGAATAAGGCTAAAGATCGCCTGCCTCTCCCACAAAGCCCTCCATTTCAATGCCCAGGTATCTAGTCCAAAAGCTAGAATTATCTGGAGGTGGTAGACCCTCAAGAAGTGCTAACTCTTTCCTCCTGAAACCACAGATCTTTCGCAAAAAGAGAACGTGTCACAGAGCTTTCTCCGGCTCTGCCCCAAAGATCTGGATCTCTCTCCCACCGGAAGTATGCAGAATCTCCTCCACGGTTTATTTCAAATTGGAAGTAAAAAAATTCCTTATGAACAAGTTCTTATCATAAATGGGTTTGGATCGTCTGCTTTAAGATATTGGACCTACACCTTTAAGTCCTGAGTTGGTTGCTATTTTTCATTAATTAATAATTTCTCCCCCTTCTAGTTCACCATTTATTAACTATTGCGATGTTCTTTGTTGCACCCTTTTGTAACTGTTTCGTTTGATATGATTATTTGACTCCTGTACTTCCATGAATACCTTCCCTCCCGCCAATTGTGAAGCGCTCTGATATCCTTCGGGATCACGTTTGCGCTATATAAAACTTTATAAATAAATCTGAACTTCCTGTATGATAGTGAGAGGAGATCGGTTGCTACCCAGGAGCCCACATGGGCTACTGTTGAGTATCGGCTACATAGTGTGGTTTGATCAGATCAATTGAGACAAATCTCTTGTTTTTGCAGCTGGCAAGAGGCGGAAGTTGCACTTTTCTTGTTCCTTCGACAACCAGGACAGGTACAGGCACTCTGTAAGATGGTTCAAATTCTTTTTTGTCTGCTATCTTTTCTGTGACCAGGTCCCCAATCTTCGGGATCCAGGTAGGTCTTCACTTTCACTTCTCCAGTGGTGGTGCGTTTTGCTTGGACATTGCTTTGTAATGCCCGGAATTCATTGAGTTCCTGTAAAACAGCCAAACGATCATTGATGTCAAATGGTTTTCCATCCGCCACTGTGCTGCCACAGTCAAGGTCAGGTACCTGCATTCTTATCCCGAACAGGACTTCATATGGAGTACGCCCTCCCAGGGAACTTCTTGGCATGTTCTTTGGTGCCCTTTGGACCCCATATAGGTGATTGACCCAACGGCCACCCGTACCTCATTCCCTAGCTGTTAAAGACTGCTTTAAGTCCCGGTTTTTCCTCTCCACAATCGAATTTCCCTCGGGATGATATGGAGAGGAGTACCGCAATGCTACACCCAAACTTCTCTTGGCTTCTTTATAAGCCCATGAGCTAAACACAAGGCCACATTCAGAATGTAATGTGGCAATTCCGTATATCTCTATGAAGACATGACAACCCTTTATAACATTTTGTGCATCAGCCAAGCGCTGAGGCCAAGCCCACAGGAATCTAGAGCATGAATCCACTGCCACCAAGATGAACTTGTAAGCCCCTTTATGTTGTAAAGGCCCGCAGTGGTCCAAATAGAGACATGCGAGAGGTCTGTCTGATGTCAGTAGTGGTGTTTGTGGTGGACGTGCTATGGTGGAACCTTTCATCTGCTGGCAGATGTCACACTTGAGGACAAAACCCTTGGTCTGTTTAGAAGGAACTGGCCACCAATAATGCTGCTTCAGTAGCGAAACAGTCGTAGCGATACCTGTGTGTGCTGAATCTAGACCCTTGTGTGCAGCTAGAATTAATCCTAATCTGCGATCCATGTTTGGTATTACTCTTTCCCCCACTCCTGGAATTTGGGCATATTGAATGTTTTGCGCATTCAACTTGTAGGAGTACTTGAGTGGAAAACCTTTTGGCAAGGCTGAGCTGCTGTGCGTAGCGTTCACAGCTATCATTATCTGTCTGTCTATCCTTGTGCTGGAATGAGTGATTGCAGCATCTGCAACTGTTCGCACTGGTGCCTTGGCGGCTTCATCAGCCAATGAATTCCCTACAACATGCACGCCATTACGCTAATGAATCAATCTGGGAATTCCATGAGCCCTTGGCAAGCATTTTTTCAGCTCTGCCACGTGTTCCTAAAGCAGCTTGTGCTTTATTGTGCAATCTTTGGAATCTCTAAACCCATTCTATCTTCAATAGTGAAGATATTCATTGTACGACTGAACACAATAAAATGAATCACACACAATAAGTGTGGGGAATTCCAGATCCGTATTTTTAAGTGCCAGTATCAGGGCTTTTAGTTCTTCCAGCTGTGCCATGCAATCTACTAGAGACTGGGTCTGTGTATTGCTAGGATGGAACTTGCCGTCCCACATACGTCCCTTCACAATCACACATGCTGTGCTGTATTGCTGTTTACTTCCTACAGCAGGCTGGGCAGATCCGTTAGTATACATGATGTATTCACACTGATTTAGAGGCCTTATTTCATTCGGGAGAGGATATTCTTGTTCGTACTGCAAGAATGCTTGTGTTTTCAATGTAGAATCAAATTTGCAGTCTACATCTGTTGCAGTGAGAGAATTAGCCCATTGTATCCATCGCGGATGCAGTGCTTTTGCTTTTGAAATGTTTGCTTTTGTAACAGCCTCTAAGGTTGGTACCAGAGTCACAACAATTATGTGTTTCCCCTGTGCTAGTGCTCTTTCTCTCACTACAGAAGTTTGTACTGCTGTCAGTATCTTTTCTGTGGATGCAAAGCGCATTTCAGCATTTGTGTACAAATGTGATTTGTATGCTATTGGTACCGTTTAGCCTTCATTGAAAGTAAGGTAAGTGCACCCTGATTGCATACGACTACAAGGATCACCAAATTAGTGATATTTACACGTGTGTGTAAGAGACTTTCTGTGTGTTCTTGTGTCCAATGTTTGACTGAAAAATCAGGTCTGATTAGGTTGTAGAAAGGTTTAACTCTTTTGGTGCAATCCAAAATGTATGTTCTGCCAAAATTTAGAAATCCTAAAATGGATTGTAACTTTATCAGTCTTTGGAGGTTGGAGCAGTGCACATTTTTCTAAAACATTAGCTGCCAGGCTTTTCCCTTCACTTGATAGCTCATATCTTAAAAATAGGACATTGAGGTGGGCAATTTTTGATTTTTAAAGTTAAATTCAGTAGCCCATAGTGGCGAACTCCAAAATTATGCTGTTCACCCTGTTAAGTGTTCCAATAACTCATCGTCCGTGAGATAAATAACATCTACGTAGGACAATGCCTCCTCATCACAATTTTGAAGTAACTCTGTTACTCTTGCTGAGAAGAGCCCAGGGCTATTCTTATACCCTTCGGGCAGTCTACAGAATTAGCATTGAGAGCCGAGGGCGAGAATGCTCTCAAATATCTGCTTCCAGGCGCTATATTTTGGCAGAAGAATCCATTTGAGATATATAGTGTTGTTTTGTACTTCTTTTGCACAATGTTATTCATTAATGCAGCACTGTGTGCATTTTGTACTGCAACTGTTTGCCTGCATGTGCTCAAATGCCTGTAGTCTAAAGCTAGACGGTATGAATTGTCAGGCTTCATTACGGGAAACAAAGGTAACACCATCACAATGGACTCCATTACCCTATGCAATTGGTCCAACTACTACTGCATCCTCTTCTTTATTAACAGGGAGGTGTCTGTAAAGGGGGTCCATCTCAAGATACTGAAGCAATGGAAAAGGAACATCTAAAATATCAACACTGAAGGGCTAGTTACCTGTTGTAAAAATGCCTTGTCTCCCCAAGCAGACTAAAGGATGTTCATATCCTCACTGATTTTTATAATTCATCTATCTCTGGTATCATGGATGCTATAGCCCCTTTATAACATAAAAATGCCTCCTACAAAATTTCCAAACCTTGGTTCAACGCCAACCTAAACTCGGAATGCTGTAACTTGAGGGCAGCCGAAAGATCCTAGAGATCCATACCATCCACCAAAAATGTAAACCTTCTTAGAGCTATCAGGAATTCTTACAACGAAAAAAATCAAGTCTGCAAAAGCAGACTTCTTCATATCCCAACTTAATGAAGCCAAAAACCACCCTAATAAACTTTTTGTAGTCATTAAACAACAATCGGTCAAGGCACCCAACCACCATGACCTTGGTGACGGCTCTCCTACATGTGGCAATTTGGCTGCCTTCTTCGCCCAGAAAACAATCAATATAGACATTGAATCAAAGAGGGCTCTTCTCCCAATGTCTGGGACCACTGCTCCACTTACCCACCAGGAGCCACTCGTCCCCTCTAGTGTAAGCCTCAAGAACAATGCATCTTGGCACACCTTTACTGACCTCAGTGAAAGAGACATCTGCAACGCTCTTCTTAGATCAATACTTCTAAGCACTTCAGCGACCCTCTACCACATCCTATCTTCAAAGAAATAAAAGCCACCATTCTCCCCTTATGGTCCAAGATTGTCAATGCTTCACTAGTGCAAGGCCCAATCCGTGA
Source organism: Calotriton arnoldi (assembly GCA_963921515.1). Classification (NCBI taxonomy): domain Eukaryota; kingdom Metazoa; phylum Chordata; class Amphibia; order Caudata; family Salamandridae; genus Calotriton; species Calotriton arnoldi. The sequence goes on from CAWUFW010010572.1 coordinate 494,889, forward strand.
CTGTCTAAAAGCAGCGCAGGTATCCCCCATTCTAAGAAAACCTAACGCAGACAGCTCTGATCTGAATAACTTCCGTCCCATTTCCAACATCCCCACTCTGGTGAAACCTCTTGAAAAATGCGTGCTAACACAACTCTGCTCACACATTGAGAAATTCCAACTGTTGTATCATCATCAATCTGGTTTTCAGGGAGGTCACAGCACCAAATCTGCACTCAATCACATCATGGATGTCATTTTAAAATTTCCAGACCAAAATAAATCTTGCTTATTGATCCTCCTTGACCTATCTTCTGCTTTCAACACTGTTAACCATATCAAACTACTATCCACTCTAGAACACAGGATGGGCTTATAAGGGTCGGTATTGAAATGGTTCACTTCCTTCCTCCAAAACAGATCCCAAAGACTCAAGATGAATCAATCCCTTTCTCAGTTCCACAGGGGTCCGCCATTGATCTAAGATCTCCCTGACTTGTTTCTTTGCGTCATGTTTTTTTGGGTACTGCCACTGTCGAGTAGGAGTAGATTTTAATGGGATTTCATGGTGAAGTGACTCAGCATCCCACCCTACATGATTGTGATAAAGTGCAGGAGCTAGCGCTAACACCCACTCCTGCGAGTATGAATGTTTAAGTGACTCTGAAATGAGGTTGGAGAAAGCTGGCAAAATTACAACTTCCCCCTTTGGGCACTCCATAACAAACTCAGGTGGCTAATCTTTTTCAGTCAAAAGGATATTGTATCCATATGTCAGGTTCTCCCAAAAGAGCTCTTTCACTTTCCTGGGTATGTCCCCCACCATTTGGAGTGTAATTTTGTATAAATGATGTGGGACACTTACCCTTGTATCGATGTTTCCACTGTGATATGTTAATTCAATGCTGCTGTCACCAGAAATTCCATCAGGTTCTGGCGAGCTATTGTTACTTCTGCTGCACTGTCTAGCATCATCAGAGCCCATTCCCTGTTCAGTAGCAGAGTCCTCAGTAGTACCTTCTTCTTTTAAATTGAGGTTTAATTTTGGGTTTATCTTCTTGTTTGATAATGTAGTCTGAAGTGCGATGTGTGTTTTTTAGCTTAACTCGCTCTTCTGATCTGTGTTCTGACCGTCCTTCCCTCTCCAAGTGTTTTGATGAGCCCTGAAAGGAAAGAGAGGTACGTGTATCAGTATCCTGATACCTGTCATGTTTTTTAATATTATCACAGTTCCTAAGATTGTATTTTCTCTCAGAGGGCTCCTGTTGAGGAGACCCACCCCATGATCGTGATGCATTCTGCTTAATATTTTTTGATTGTTTTTTATCCCATTTCTTTTTAGAAGAATCGGGTGCTTGCTTTGAGTTATCCTTTTCAGGATTGCTATTTATTTGTGGTTTTCCAGGTCTAGCTCCCAAGTTATCTCTACCCAGCAAAGCATAGGTTTCTTCGATAATCTTAGGAAGTTCTTGCTACTGTTGTGCAGAAGTGACTTCCCTCAGGCGTTGGCATTTAGCCACCACTGCTGCCTCCCCTCTTATGTTTCCTAACATAAATGTTGATACCTGGGCAAAATTGCCTATCGATTTCATCCTTAAGTCCAGGGCAGGTTCTGCCCCGTACTCATTCTGTATTTGTTTCAATACTTCTGTTATGATGGCTATTGAGGTGGAACTGTTATGTGCTGGATCGAGGCCCTAACATAGGTGCACTGTTTCAGAGGCTCAAATCCTTCGTGCCACAGAGACAGGCAGGACCTTTCCCCTACATTGGCCCTCCCTTTACAAATAACGAGCAACAGAGTCTGTCCCTTATCTGACGTGTGCTCTGGGTGCAGAAGACGGTCCATTCTACATACGTCATATCCATGCCCAAAAGTGACTAACTTAAAAAAGACCCTTCGCTCTTGGGATTTTCCCTAGCACAGGACTATTGATTTCTCCAAGGACTCATTAAATATGCATGAACCACTATTTCCTAAGGGTTCATTCCTGACGTCTTCCTCTGACCGACTGTGCGTCAATACTAACATTCCAACGCACATATCCGGTATAAATATACCTCCCTTTGCTCAAGCAAACTAGAGAGGACCGAGACTTTCCATGCCGACACTCTGACGTGAGACGCTGCAACCTGCATCATGCCATAGCTCCAGCTGGCAGAGGTCCATCCACCCATCCTGGGGTGTCCAGCTCAACACCAGGATGAAGTCCCACTAAGGTAATGGGGTTAGACTAAATCCTAGGGGATTCTTGGCTCTCTAAGACCTACACACATGCTAGGTACACTTAGGTACATCTAGTTAGGCATCATAGGGGTATAGGCTTTATCTTAATGCATTCTGCATTTCATGTATGTGTTCATTACTATTGCACAATGGTAAAACTGTACCATGCATTTTTATTTAACTGCACTGCTGGCCATATTTCTCTGCTACTGTCCAACAGTTGTCGCAGCACATATAACCAGTACTAGAACAACAACTGTGCAATACATTTTATTGTAAACACACCCGACTGTTTCTTCTATGTACTTCTCTGAGATGAGTGACTGAATGAAAAGTAGTATATTGTTTCCACGGTCCTGAGGGATCAGGGTTTTATGTTATGTGGTTGCCAGAAACTATTCCCTTCTTGTCTTCAAGAAGTTTCTAGCGGCCTTTGAGCTAGCTGGCACAGGTAATTAAGTTTAATATAATCAATAGGGACATACCGACCTTAGTCCTATGTCAAACCTATAGGTTATATTATTCCAATGCGCAGAGCCTATTAGGGAAATAGGAACTACACTACATGATGCCCAAACGTGAATTTGGCACTTATTTAACAGTAGAATCTGAGTAGTTCAGTCATGCTTATTCTCAGAGACCCCTACTCACAAAACGCCAGAGACGTCTGGAGTGGGTAGGCACAAAATTCTGCCACAGCTGAGTAGGCAATCTTCCTATGTATTGGCTGTAGGTTAATCAAGCTTGAAGGAAAAAGTTCCCGAACAATTGTGCCTTTTAAAACCTTATCTTAAAACCCTTTTTTAGGACATTTTGTTTTCACAACACAATGTCTGTCGAGCAAGCTGCTCCTGTCACTGGGACACAGGTCTCAAACGACGAAGAGGAAGCAAATGCAATACATTTTGCACCCAAAATCAGGCATACACTCACACAAAAACCCCTCAGAGATGGTTTAACAGACCGAGAGGGTACAGTGATATTAATAGAGGCACACAAAGATTATCAAACAGATGTGTTCTATTCTTGGGTTACATTCCCAGCAGTAAATGCAACAACTCAGACTTTTCATTCTTACATACATGAAAAAGTCCCAGCGGTCTACACTCCGTTCGAGGAGATTACGATTCCGCACACTGACCAGGACCACAATTTCTGGTTTAATGGCGCCCTACAACAAATAAATAAAACCAGGTTCGGTCCACTAGGTAGACCAGGAGCTACAAGGCCAATATTAGCTGGCTACACACCACATCCTGACTTTGATATAATGCCACAAGATACACTGCTCCTACAACACAAAGAGTTGGTAAAACTCTTAAAGAGCCATGACGCAACTCGTCATGAGGACACTTGGTGTCCTGCCCACAGTAGCTACAAATAACACAGCTCCAACACAGAGCACCACTACTAAAATCACTCCACAAACATTACACACAGTAATGGGCAAACTGCCCACAAAATGTGAACAGATTCCTTTCTGGGTAGCTCAGAAAATTACCCAGTTAGAAGCAGTATTTCCAAATACCACACCATTTGAAAGCATATAATGCTAACACTCTGCTTGCCCATGGGGATCACACCACAGTTAGAGGACTACACCACTTGGGGTACAGTCTTTGCTGCCATATATACCAGGACTCATGGTATTCCTTCCTTAGCAGTAATTCCAGATGTCTTACGACAGATACAGAACAAGTATGGAGCTGAACCAGCTCTGACCTTAGGTATGAAATTACTAGGTAACTACGACCAAGTATCAAAAATAATACTAGCTAACATTAAAGGGGAAGCAGCTTCAGTGGCGATCCGCCAACCACCTAAGAGAGGTCAGTCTTATAGACCAACCACAAGAACTTCCCAAAATAATTGAAACTGCATATGCAGAACTGGGAAGGGACAGTTTGGGTGGGAAAGCTTTTAAAACCACAGCTAATGGGCAGTCCTGAGAAGGACAATTCTAAGCAGACACCTACTTCTTCTAAAAAGAAATGGGATAATAATAAAAAACAACATTTTTCAGAAAAGATTCTCAGTCCCGAGGTAGGTCTCCTCAACAGGAGCCCTCTGCAAAGAGGTATAACCTTAGGAATAGGGATAATATTAGGAAACCTGACAGGTATCAGGATACTGATACACATTCCTCTCGACAAACAGCACAGGGAGAGAAGGAAAGTCAGCACACAAAGAAGAGCGCAAGCAGTCCAGGGACAAGCACGCTCAGGATTCTTCTAAAACAGTAGACAAGCCACAATCCAAACCTCAGTTTAAAAAGAAGAAAGGTGCAGGTCTCAAAGTTAGACATGCACAGAATCCTAATGACTCAACTTCTGAACGGGGAATGGGCTCAGACAATGCTAGACAGAGCGGCAAAAGTAACAATAGCTTGCCAGAACCTGAAGGAATTTCTGGACAGCAAAATTGAATGATTACATCACGGTGGAAACACCAGACAAAAGGGTGAGCGTCCCACACAAGTTATATGAAATAACACTCCGCATGGAGGAGGACAAACACAGGAAAGTAAAAGGTCTCTTGGCGAAGAACCTATCATCTGGTTTTGACATACTGTTAGCAGAACAAGATTAGCCGCCAGCATTCGTCAGGGAGTGCCCAAAGGGAAAAAGTATATTTTTCCTGCATTTTCCAACCATGTTCCAGTTCACCTTAAACATACATATGCACGGGAGTGGGCAGTAGCCCAAGCTCCAGCATTGTATAAAAATCACGCTGGATGGGATGATGCCTCAACCCACCACGTGATCCCATTAATAGTTTCACCACATGCTCAAAGACAATATCGTATTAAGCAAGAAGCTAAAAACACAGGTCAGGGAGATCTTAGATCAACTTGACTACCAGGAGATCATTGAAAAATGCACTTCACAAAAGAACAATCCCTTGTTTCACTTATCAAAACATGATAATACATTTCGTCTAGTTTTCATTTACAGACACTTGAACACTTGCACAAAGACATATGCTGTCCAACATGCAGATAGTGCCGCATTAATGAATAACATTATGCAGGAAAAAATACAAAACGACACTTGTTGTCTCAAATGGATTTTTCTGTCAAACTATAGCACCTGAAAACAGGTACCTAACAGCATTTAGTATATTAGAGTCCCAGCGACAATTTTTGGTCATCTCCCCGTGGGTATAAGAACAGCTCAGGGGTATTTTCTGAAAGAGTTACTGAATGGCTAAAGCACTTTGATGAAGAAGCGTTGTCCTATTTGGATGATATTTATCTAACGGACGACCTATTGGGGAAACACTTGACCAGGCTGAGCACCATTATTATGGGATTCGCCTCTGGGGGCTACAAATTTAATTTTGAGAAATCAAAAATTGCCCACCTCTGTGTCCTATTTTTGGGATACTAGTTTTCAAGTGAAGGGAAAAGCCTTGCAGCTAACTTTTTAGAAAAGTGTGCGCTGCTCCAGCCTCCAAAGACATTAAAACAACTTCCAATCAGTACTGGGATTCCTAGATTTTGGCAGAACATACATTTTTGATTTCGCAGAGAGAGTTAAGCCTTTCTACGACCTTTTTCAAACCTGACTTTTCAGTCAAACACTGGACACAAGAACACACCAATATTCTTTGTTCACTCCAGGAAGATATTATTGCTTCCAAACACATACACACACGTGTAAACTTGCACCACTTGGTACTCAGTATCATTTATGGTAAATGCGGGTACACTTATTAAACCTTTAATGAAGGTGAAACTGTACCAATCGCATACAAATCTCATCTGTACACAAACACAGAAATGAGTTTTAATTCCACAGGAAAAAATTCTGACAACCATTCAGACTGCTGTAGCAAAAGAAAGAGCACTGGCTCATGGGATGATGCATTATTGTCGTCACCCCAGTACCGGGGCTAGCATTCAAAATGCCAAAGCCTTACATCCAGAAGGGATACAAAGGGCTAATTCTTTTGCTACATCAGACTTTGAATCCAGATTTGATCCAAGTTTAAAAACCTAGGCATTTCTGCAATATGAGAAAGAACATCATCTACCAAATGAAATCTTGCCTCTAGACCAGTATGAATTTTTTAAAATTTACACTGATGGGTCTGCCCCACCGGCCGCCTTTGTTAAAGAACAGATGCTGGATGGCAAGTTCCGTCCTCAATGCACCAAAAAACTACCTCTAGGTAATAGCACGGCTCGGTTGGCAGCTTTAAAAGCCCTGATACTTGCACTTGTAAACACGGATCGCGAATTCCCCACACTTATAGTGTGCGATTCCTTTTACTGTGAGCAATCATGTAATAAATATTTACACCATTGGGAACAAAATGGGTTTAAAGATGAAAAAGGTGGCATAATTAAACACAAAAATTATGGGAACAGGTAGTGGAGTTGAAAAATACGACCTACCAAACAAAAACTCACGTGATTAACACACTGAGTCATCAACGTGATGGCGTGCACGTTGCAGGGAATTCATTGGCTGTAGAAGCCACACAGGGGGCTGTTCACATAGCTTCCGTAGCTGCGCACACTCGTTCAACAATGAGAATAGACGGTTAGAATATGGTGGCTGTAATTGCTTCACGCAAAGGCAGCAAAGCAGTGCCTAAGACATTTCCACTTATATACTCCTACAAGTTAGGTGCAAACAACATTCCATATGCTCAGATTCCTGGAGTGGGGGATAGAGTATTTCCAAATATGGATAGTAGGCAGGAATTAATCATTTAAAGCACACAAGGGCTTGGGCTCCGCACATTCAGGGGTAATAGCTACTATTTCTTCATTGCAAACAGTGCTATTGGTGGCCAGGGATCAGAAGTCAGACTATTGGCTTTGTCTTGAACTTCAAAATCTGCAAACAAATGCCAGGCTACACCATCACAAGACCCGCGCAGGTCCCATTGCTAGACAGCATCAGACTGTCCACTTGATCGTGTCATGTAACAGGACCACTGTGGCCCCTCAAATTTTGAGGTGGCTTAAAAATATATCTTGGTGGCAGTGGATCCGTGCTCAAGTTTCCTATAGGTATGGCCTTAGCGCTCGGCTGATGCTCAAAACTGTTATAAAAAGATTTGCGAGTCCATAACAGGAGATACGCAATCAACGTTACACCCTGACTGTGGCTCCACGCTTAGCTCTCGGGCTGACAAAGAGGCCATGGAAGGGATGGACGTAATATTGCGGTACTCCTCTCCAATGCCATCCTGAGGGAATTTCAGGTAGAGGAAAGGAAAGACTGGGGCATAGAGCAATCATTAACAGCTAGGGTATTAGGCGGGGCGCTAGTGAGGTCAAACACTTATATGGATTCAGGGGGCAATACACGCCCAGCCAAGAAGCTCTCTAGGGGGTCTGACTCCATTTACGAATGTGGGAACCTGATCATAAAATGTGAAGGCACAGTGGCGGATGAAAACCATTCTGTATCTATGATCGTTTGGCTGTTTTGCAGGAACTAAAGGAAACAAAGAAACAAACAAAGATTCTGTCAAAGTGAAACAGGCCGCCACTGGGAAGTCGAGGTAATCACGGCAAGACCTGTCTGAATCACAAAAGTCGGGGATCTGGGCAGAGGGAGATAAAGATCGCGGACGCAAAGGAATTTGGCCCCTCATACAGGACAACCTGTGCCATTCCTTGAAGTGAAAGGAACAAGAACTGTACTTTTGCCGCATCTTGCCGTGAAAAAGGAAAACAGATTCATTTCAAATAAAAGAATCAACCAAAAACTATGTGGCCAATACTGAGCAGTAGGCCTCGTGAACTCCACAGTAGTAGACGTCCCTCTCACTACTATTCAAGAACTTCAAACTGAAAAGCTCATCTCGTTTGAGAAATGAAATCCATGGAGTGGGGGACTATGCAACTATTCAATGGAACTAGTTCTCCTTGAGCCAACCTTTCAAATTCAAAATAAAAGTCAAGACAACACTCAAGTTGCAATTTGGCCAAAAACAAATGTGTACACCAACGTTTTTCAACAAAAACATCAAATAATAAATGCTTCAACGTTTTTCAACAAAAGCATCAAATAATAAAAGCTTCAACGTTTTTCAACAAAAGCATCAAATAATAAAAGCTTCAATGTTTTTCAACAAAAACATCAAATAATAAATGCATCAACGTTTTTCAACAAAAACATAAAATATTTACTTCACCATCTGAAAGTTTTTCAGCAAAGACATCAACTATTAATTTCAACATTTCAAACGTTTTTCAACAAAAACAGCAGAAATAACTTCAACTAAACACGATGCAATTTCAACAATTAATCATACTTGCTATTTCATTAACTGTGATACGTTTTCCATGGCTCCACGTGAACAGGAGGCGCAGCCAGCCAAAAACAAACAATAAACATACACGTACGAACTTTTGAAACTTTTTTTCCTTTTCCAAAAAGATACAGACCTGGCTTCACCATGGGTAGAACTATGGAGTATTTCTGGGTTCATCTTTTTCTGTTCTAGCTTTGCTTAGAGCTAGCTTTTAGTATGACTTTTAGTGGACACTTTCTACAACACAGGATCAACATAAAACTGAAGCCACACCCATTTTAAATTCAAATGCAAAAGAGACTTATAAATGTATTCGGCCTGAACAAGCCTTTGTATTCTAAATGATGTATTTAATCATCCGGTTTTTAATTCTGATTAATGTATTTTGAACTTTCATTCATTTTCATTCATTTTATCATTCATTCAGTGATGTCATTACCTGCAGGACATTTTTCTGAAAATTGGGTTACTGATACAGTGAATAATATGCTGTCTGTTTTAGGAATAATTGCTACATTTTCAGATCATGAAATGTTAGAGATTTATTCTTATTGTGACGCTTTATACCTGTTACCTTCATTAAGGTTATCAACTCCTACACAATTGTAATGCATCTAGAAATGTGGTTGTTTAAATACCAATAGGAACGTTGCCAAACACCACCAAACACCATCACACGGGGGTGGAATAGTTGACATACATCAGCAGGGGCAACATTAGATGCCATTTACAAAACAACAGGACAGACCCAGTTAGGAAAGTATGATGATTTGGCCCTTTGACACAAATACCTGTCACAAAAATGATTCCTGAACATCACCAAGGGACTCAGTATATATAAGCCAGACCTACGTTATGTACAGATAACATCCAGAGGTAGTGAAATCCTACAGTGTAGGAAAGTTGTGCCCTTTTTGGCTAGAAGCCCCAACACTGACAGTAGTGAAACAAAAGTTTCCTTTATAAAGTTCAAATGCTTTGAGCAATCTGAAAACCATGCTTGTGAAGCACTTTTATTTTTCATTTTCACATCAGCTAAAGAAATATTTTTCTTTTTTTGCAAAATAGCACTCTTAAATACAGACTGCCCCTCTTTCCTTTTTGATAAATTTTATCTTTCACACACAAGCAGTGTGATGCACCTTGGGAATACCTTGCAAACAGGAACCATACTTTTCATGGTTTCTAATATTTGAAAGACCAGTCTGAAAAGACTGCAACTGCAACATACCTGTTCTCTGATGCACGTTTTTGCAGTGAAGAATGCGTGGTCATCATCTGTCTGACACTTCCAAAGGAAACGCCAGCGGCATTGTGTCCCAAGCGTATTCCCATCAAACACATGCATTCCTTGCAAATCCAAGGTATCGATTACAGCACCGGCTGCCTCAGAACCAGCAACTGGCAGCACTGCTCATTCTGTGCTCCCACAACGAGTCTGCGAGGTATTACAGAAATGTTATGTCTCTCAGCCACTTGTTATCTCGATTTTGCTAAAACATGTCCTGAAACACATTTTTTCTCTTATTGTTTCAACTCTGACCGAGTGCTTGGAGCTTTCCTTCTAAAATGACCTTTCTTTTTTTCTTTTTTTTTCTTCTAAAGAAAGCATGGTCTTCTGAACAGCTTGTAAGAGTTTTCAATTTTATAAACAGGAACTTTTATAAGTAACTACTGAATCTAAGAGAGTATTTTTTAATGACACTATAGATTTTTCCTGTCTCCACAGAGTCTATAGTAATTTTACATATTTTAACAGCTGCTATTTTTTCAGCTCATAAACAACACTCTCATGCAACTACCTGCCAATCATATGCTAATGCCTATTTTAGTCACATAGTTTGCTTTTAATGGGTTATTCACGATTGTCCATAGATAGGAGTGGGTGTTATGTGCTGGATTGAGGCCCTAACATAGGTGCGCTGTTTCAGAGGCTCAAATCCTTTGTGCCACAGAGACAGGCAGGACCTTTCCCCTACATTAGCCCTCCCTTTACAAATAATGAGCAACAGAGTCTGTCCCTTATCTGACGTGTGCTCTAGGTGCAGAAGACGGTCCATTCTACATACGTCATATCCATGCCCAAAAGTGACTAACTTAAAAAAGACCCTTCGCTCTTGGGATTTTCCCTAGCACAGGACTATTGATTTCTCCAAGGACTCATTAAATATGCAAGAACCACTATTTCCTAAGGGTTCATTCCTGACGTCTTCCTCTGACCGACTGTGCGTCAATACTAACATTCCAACGCACATATCCGGTATAAATATACCTCCCTTTGCTCAAGCAAACTAGAGAGGACCGAGACTTTCCATGCCGACACTCTGACGTGAGACGCTGCAACCTGCATCATGCCACAGCTCCAGCTGGCAGAGGTCCATCCACCCATCCTGGGGTGTCCAGCTCAACACCAGGATGAAGTCCCACTAAGGTAATGGGGTTAGACTAAATCCTAGGGGGATTCTTGGCTCTCTAAGACCTACACACATGCTATGTACACTTAGGTACATCTAGTTAGGCATCATAGGGGTATAGGCTTTATCTTAATGCATTCTGCATTTCATGTATGTGTTCATTACTATTGCACAATGGTAAAACTGTACCATGCATTTTTATTTAACTGCACTGCTGGCCATATTTCTCTGCTACTGTCCAACAGTTGTCGCAGCACATATAACCAGTACTAGAACAACAACTGTGCAATACATTTTATTGTAAACACACCCGACTGTTTCTTCTATGTACTTCTCTGAGATGAGTGACTGAATGAAAAGTAGTATATTGTTTCCACGGTCCTGAGGGATCAGGGTTTTATGTTATGTGGTTGCCAGAAACTATTCCCTTCTTGTCTTCAAGAAGTTTCTAGCGGCCTCTGAGCTAGCTGGCACAGGTAATTAAGTTTAATATAATCGATAGGGACATACCAACCTTAGTCCTATGTCAAACCTATAGGTTATATTATTCCAATGCGCAGAGCCTATTAGGGAAATAGGAACTACACTACAGTACCATGAGCTCTGGTATACACTGCAGTGAAAACTGTACCCCATGTGGTACAATCCTCTATCGGGGGAGCTAACCCCATTGGCAAGCACATTGTTAGTGTATTCTGTGTTTTTCCAGCAGGCCCGAATGGGGAAATACTACTTCAAGCTCTATTTTCTGTGCTATCCTGAACAGCATTTGTTCACGTTTAGTGGGCATTCTTCCCATAATCGCATTCAGCGTTTGTAGGCTGATAATTGTCATAGTCATTTGAGGTTGACCAGATTGAGTAACACTCATTGGTTGAATTGTAATTGTTCGCATTACAAACTGTGTAAGGTTTCTGTATAGTTTTAATATGTCTCTGTAAAGTGTACGCAATTCTGCAGCTTGGAATGTAACTATCTCTGGATGTGGTGTGTAAGCAGCTAGGACCGGCCAGGTCGCTCCTTCTCTGATGAGCAGACCGAGTTTCATGTTTTCTGTGGTGTGGGGAGGGCGCTTTTAAACCAATTAATTTGCTCTTGCTAAGTTAACGGGACTTCTACGTCCACGTATGGAGAGTACTCTTCAGGTATCTCATCTTCAATGTAAGTGTGAAACAACTTTGTGCATGCATTTGCAGGCGGGAATCTGACCCAAGAAGAACATACCTCTGTCCTGAATGCCTCGTGTGCCCCAATCACGAAGGTTACACTACCACCCATTGTGGGGAGGTCGTTTTCCACTAATTTCATAGTAACTGTATGTCTGCAACTTTCTGTAATGTTAAGAGCACCTTCAAGCTATTCTTCCCCTATATTTGCAAAACTATCTTCAGGGATAGACATTGTGGGAGGAAGTAGTAAGGAAAAGAGATAAGGTTTTGCATAATGTGTGGAACTATAATCCTACATGCTTGAACAAACCTACAGCCAATACATAGGATAGACCTACTCAGCTGAGGGGGACTTCCCTTCTCACTCCAGACGTCTCCGGTTTAATATGAGTAGGGGTCTCTGAGAATGCACGACTGAACTACTCAGATTTGACTGTTAAATAAGAACCAAACCAACGTTGGTGGCGCCATGTTGTGTAGTTCCTAAAACTACATCGGATCTGTGTGTTTGTAGGTAACATAAACTAAGGGATTGGTGTCAAGACTGATTCCAGGCACCCCCACAGGATATGTCAGCCTATAGACCAGCTGGCTCACAGTGCCACCAAGAGCCCCCGAACCTTACTAAGGAGTGAATAGTTTCTGGCAACCATTGAACATGACAACCCTTGATCATGGAAACAGTACAGTACTTTTCGCTCAGTCAATCATACTCACCTAGTCTCAGAGAGATACACAGAATAAACATTGGGGACGTTTTCAATAAGTATTAATTGAACCAGCGTCATTGGAGTATAAGACATGTTTGCTGTGACACCATTAGACAGAAGTAAATGTAAAGATTACAAACACCAACAGAGTATTCTACCATGGTGCTAAAAAAGTGAATATATGCAGGCATATAAACATGACAGTAATCAAGGGTACTCCTACGATGCGGACCCTACCTATGTGTACCTAGCATGTATGTGGGTATAAAGCCAAGAATCCCCTAGGAAAGAGCCAACCCCATCACCTGATGGGAGAGAATGAAGGACCCTGTCTTGGTCACGAGTTGGGCAACCCGCACGGGATGTCAGACCACTGCATGCTGGATCTTCTGTATGCAGGGACCTCAGAGTCAGTTTTGCTACTTAGTCCTAGATTGGGGCACATAACAAAACCATCCACTGACCCAGCCATATGTTCCAACCATAGACTTCATTCTTCTGAACTTCTCTGCAGCATTTAACATGGTGTCACACCCCACCCTCATCAGGCGCCTGCACAAAATTGGTATCTAAGGAACCGCTTGCCTCTGGATCTGCTCCTTCCTAAATGATAGAGCACAAGCTGTCAGCCTGGCACCTAACTTCTCAGTATTCCACAAACTCCCTTGTGGAGTGCCTCAAGGGGCATCGCTTAGACCCACCCTCTTCAGCACATACATACATGCCTCTGGCAAATATCACCTGCACACACGACATCAACATCCTCTCCTATGCTGATGATATGAAACTAATATTCTTCATCTTGGACAAGACACTTGACATAAAAACAAGAACACTGTTTGCATGACCAAGGTCACTAACTGGGTGAAAGTCAACTGTTTCCATCTCAACACCAATAAGGCAGAAGGGATCTTCAGCAAGAACACCTCTCCATGGGACTTCAACTGGTGCCTGGCCGAACTCAGATCCACACCTAATATCCATGCTCAATACAATAGAATAATCCTACTGGACATGACTGCACAAGTCAACGCCGTGACTGCCTCCAGCCTTCACGCCCTTAGGATGCCGAGAAAGATCTTCAAATGGCTCCCAAGCAACACTAGAAAAAATATTACTCATGTCCTATTGACCAGCAAGTTCAACTATAGGAACACCCTGTGTACAGGGATCACAAAGCAATTTGTCATAAGAGTACAAACCATCCAGAACTCAGCAGCCAGACTCACATGACCTCCCACATGGAACTCACATCATGCCACACCTCAGGTAGCTCCACGTGCTTCGAATATACAAACATGCTCATTCCAAACTCCTCACAGACACATTCAAGCACTTTAGAAATTAGGCACCCACCTACCTGAGTAGCCACTTCTCCTTCAACTAACCATCCAGACACCTCTGTTTCACAGGACTCCTACTCGCATATGTCCCATGCTTACACAGAACTAAATCAGTAGGACAGGGGTTCTCTCACATTGCTTTTAAAGAGTGGATCGACCTCCCACTCATTTCAGAACCCCCGCCTCTCCTTCTGAGTCCAGCAAGAAACTGAAAACCTGGCTTTTCAATTAACTAACCTACTATAGGCAGGGCTAGGAGCACACACCAACTCACCATCAGGATGCTCTTGAGGGTGATAATACTCTTTACAAATACCTATTACATAACATACCACACACTAAAAGCTTCCTCATCCTGTTCTGAAGACTCCTTCCTCTGCTTTGTTCAGCCCTTGGTTATTTTGGATTTAGATTTTGGAGGGAAAGAATCAGTCTCTTCTGGTCTGTACACTCTGCTGCATTCATACCTTTCAAATCGTCACTTCTTAGGAAAAACAAATAGGTTCAATGCAGCACTCTGGAAAAAGTTTGTTTTTGATGGAGTATTGCTGACTTTTACCACAGTAAATAACCTTCTGGCACAAAGAGCACGTGACCAGCTTTGCGTTTACTTACGCTTCCTCTTGTTGGAAAAGAAAAGAACTGCCACTCCTCAGACTCCTTCATGTGCTTATGACCCTCCTCTTCCTGCAGGATAAGCTTTTACTCCTCTTCTACCTCCTCCTCCTTCTGCAAAACACAGTGTTGTTCCTCATCCTTTCTCTAATATGTAGGCTTCATAATGTTGCCAGCAAAAACCAAAATTTTTCTTTCAGAAAAATAACACAACTATCCCCTCACACTGCACACAATGGAAAATAGGTGGCTACCTCCTGTTTCCTGTGATAACAGATGTTTTTTTATCCAATCAAATGTTATTTTACAACCGCAAATGACCACAGTACTATCGCAATAGAATCTAGAAGGTAGTGTGATACCAGTGAAAATAAAGAAAAAAAGATTTTTCTTTCAAAACTATTATACTCTTACTATAGGCATCCTTCTACTACAGATTTCTTTTACAATTTGCATTATTTTCCAATATTAATGTAATATGGAAACTAAGATGTACCTTTGAGCTTTAGACATAGCCCAAGCATACTGAGAAGTAACTTTGTAATTTAAAATGTTAGTTAATCAATCAATCAACATTTGTATAGCACAGCACTGTTACCCCTAGGGGTATCTGGGCACTGGGGGTGCGATGTCTCTGTCGAAAAGCCAGGTCTTGCATTTTTTCCTGAAGTTCACTTGGGAGGATGCTGTTCAAAGATGTGGGTCATTCCAGGTCTTGGTGGTGATGTAAGAGTTAAGGAGCGTCCCCTGTTGTGACTGCGATGGATGTGGGTGGGGTATGAATGTGCTAGTGAGGAAGTACACAGGTATCTTGTGGGTAGGTGGAAGTTCGGTCATTGGTTGATGTAGGCCGGTCCTAGATCATGCAGAGGTTTGTAGGCATTCATGAGGATCTTGAACTGCTATCTCTTATGGATGGGGAGCTAGTGGAGTTTTTAGAGGTGTGGGGTGATGTGGGGTCATTTGGGGAGGTCCAGAATGAGTCTGGCTGCAGCCTTCTGTAAGGTCTGGAGTCATTTGAGGAGCTGGGTGGAGACGCCGGTGTAGAGAGCATTGCCATAGTCGAGACAGCTGGTGACGAGGGCCTGAGTGACGGTCTTTCTGGTGTTGACTGGGATCCATCTGAATAATCTGTTGAGAATGTGAAGGGTGTGGAAGCAGGAGGAGGAGACTGCATTGACTTGTCGTTTAATGGTCAGTTCACTTTCAAGGATGTTGCCTAGGTTGTGTGCATGGTCTGTGGGTGTGGGTGTTTTTCTGAGTTCAGCTGGCCACCAGCTATGGTCCCATATGGTTGTGTTCTTCGCAAAGATCTGTACTTCTGTCTTGTTGGAGTTGGGTTTAAGGCAGTTGCCTCTCATCCAACTGGCTATGTTGGCCATGGTGTTCCAGATGTTGATTCTGGTGGTGGAGGGGTCTTCGATGCACGAGAGGATGAGTTGATTGTCACATGCATTGGAAATTACATTGAGGCTGTAGGATCTGATGATGTCTGCGAGGGGGGATCATGTAGGTGTTGAATAAGGTGGGACTGAGGGAACTTAGACTAAGCCACATAGGATGTCCTTGGGTTTGAAGGGGAAGGGAGGCAGTTGGATGCTCAGTGTCATCCTGTAAGAAAATAGGCGATCCACTTGAGGGCACGTTGCTGAATGTCGATGTTGTATAGTCTGTTGATGAGGGTGCGGTGGGAAACGGTGTCAAAAGCAGCAGAGAGGTTGAGGAGGATCAGGGCCACAGTCTCTTTGTGGTCGAAGAGGGTTCTGATGTCATCTGTGGCAGCAATCAGGGAGGTATCAGTACTGTGTTTGGCATGGAATCCTGATTAGGAGGCATCAAGTAGGTGGTTTTGTTCCAGGTATTCTATAAGCTGTTTGTTGATGGCCTTCTTGAGTACTTTGGCCAGGTAGGGGAGCAGGGAGATTGGTTGATAAGTTTGGAGTTTTCTGGGGTCGGCAGAGGGTTTCTTTAGGTGGTGTCTGAACTCTGCATGTTTCCATCTGTCCAGTTAGGCTGTTGTGGTGATGAAGGTGTTGATGATGCTGGTGGTCTGAGTGAGCGGAGACCAAGTAGTGATCATTCGGCTGGTGTGAGCTGGTTGGTCGAGGCTGTTGAGGTTGTTGAGAGTGGTGGGTTGGGGGTCAAGGTTATTGTAGATTGTGGCAATCTTGCTGTGGAAGTAGTCAAAAGGGTGCCATAGAGTTCTTGAGAGGGGTGGATTGTCTTCTCTGTGGCTACTGGGTGACTATTTTGAAGAGTTCTTTCTTGTGGTTGACTGCTGTATCGATGTGACCTGTGATGGCTGTTCTCTTGGCTTCCTTGATGAGCTGGTGGTAGTTGCTGGGGGCTGCTTTGTGAGCCACTCTGTCAAAGGTGTTCCTTGTGGCTTGTTTGGAGTTTTTTTTTTTTCTGGTTTCATCAGGGCGACATTGTCAGTGCATTTGATAATCCATGCGGGGAAGCTCTGGACGACCTGGTCAAGGTCTGATGAATATTCGGTTTGGGTGGCGCTGAGGGCCTGTGTCTACTGTGTCTCCGTCCCAGCTGTGGTGGGAGGAGCTGTGATGCTTGGGGATGTTGTGTTTAGCGTCAGAGAAGATGAAGGGAACAATTGCCTGGTTGGCCCAGTGAGTTCTGGAAGTGGCTGAATTTGATTCTGTCGCTGCAGTTGAAAATGGAGCTGAGTGGGTTCTGTAATCTGTTGGGTGAGGCCGATGTTGTTCAGGTTCTCCAGGAGGGTGGTGGATATTGCAGGTTGCTGAGTAGGACATAGTGGTAGGAGTCGATGGCTAGGGGATAAATAAGGTTGGAGATGGCATCGCAGAAAGCCAGTCGGGTCTCGTGGGTCGGTATACGAGGGTGCCTCTTATTGTGGTCTTGGCGTGAGACTGTAGTTGGAAGTTGAGGTGTTCCATTAGGGATGTTGGGTTGTGATTGGTGGTGATGCATCAGATTGTTTCCTTAAAGGTGATGGTGATGCCCCCGCCGTGTTTGTTGGTGCAGTCTCAGAACATCAAATTGTAGACATTGGGTGTTGCAGTAGCGATGTTGGGGTTCAAGGAGGGGTTGAGCCATGTTTTGGTGATGAAGGCAACGTCAGGGGAGATGGTGGTGATGATGTCCCAATTTTCTGTTGCATGTTTGCAGAGGTAACGGAGGTTGAGCAGGTTGCATTGGAGTGGTTCTAGGTTGTTCATGCTCTTCTGGGCGGAAGTGGCATAGGATCCAGAGCGGACTGACATCCTTATGTTGCAGGAGAAGCAGCATTGGTGGTAGGTGAAATGCCCTTTGGTTGATCGCGGGAGGCAGTGCAGCTGGGTAGCGGGCGGAGGGAGGACGGAGGAGGGACACGGCCGGAGGAGGGAAATGGTGCAAAGAGGAAAGAAATTAGCAGAAAAAAGCAAAGTAAAGGGCACAAAAGAAAGCAGAAAAGGCAAAGGCAAAACAGCGGGTAGACAAATGAGCAGGGAAAGGCAAAACAGGGAGCAGAAAAACTAGGACAAAAGGCAAAGCATAGGGCAGAGAAATGAGCAGAGGAGGCACAAACGGAGTGAAGCAGGTAGACAGGTAGCAGACATTAGCCAACTGTGGGCAAGCTGGACAGGAGACTGTCACAGGGATAGCTAGCATGAGGATCTGCTCAATGGGGTTGTGTTGCGGCCTCCATTAAGTAGGTCTCGGGGGTAGGGCGGGCTCTGGGTGGCAGGTGGTGGGAGGAGGGAAAGAGCAGGAAGAGTGAAGAAATGAGCAGAAAAAGGCAAAGTAAAGGGCAGTAAACAAGCAGAAAAGGCAAACAGACTGCAGAAAAACAAGCAGAAATGGTAGAACAGAGAGGTGAAAATTAACAGAAAAGGTAAAACAGTGGGCAAAAAAGCTAGCAGAAAAGGCAAAACAGAGGGCAGAGAAATTAGCAGAAAAGGCAAAGCAGAGGGCAGAGAAATGATCAGAGGAGGCACAAACAGAGGGCAGCAGAGGGTAATGAACTGTGGACACGCTGGACAGGAGACTGTTGCAGTGGGAGCTGGCACAAAGACCTGCTCTCCTTTGAAAAACATGAAGCCCTGGGCTCCCCAGGGCCTAATGGGCTCAATGAGGCTTGGGGAGGGGGACCACTTGGCCCCCCATTTAAAAAATACATGGCCTGTGCGGGGCTTGAGGCAGGGCTTGGCCAAAGGCTGTGACCAGCAGGGGTGTTGGCTTTATGTATGTTATGTATGTTAATAAAATATTACTCGAAATTTACTGAAAAAAACAAAGGTTAATGTAATATTATAGTTAGGCAAATATGTTCCAGTCTTCCCTCAGTTCTCAGAGCACTTTGTAGCCAAACATTTTCCAAGTCCCAAGTTTTGGATTTTGGCTATCTGCAACATTTAAGACCACCACCAGGGGCCCAGGACTAGAGGGACATCACTTAGAGGGTTAGGGCTTGCTAAGGCAAGTTCCAGGTGTGGGTACAAGATGGTGGTAGCCTGCTATGCCCCTGTGACTCTGAACAGGAGGCCAGAAATCTAGCCCATGGAGTCACTCTGGTAGTCGTGGGTTATGGTGAAGAAGCAGGGCTCAAGCAGCACGGCAGGCCTCTTAGGGTTCAAGGCAGGCTTCAGGCAGCAAAGCAGTCCTTCCGAATGCAGCAAAGCAGTCTTGTGGAGTACGCAACAGGCTACAGCAGCAGGCAGTCCTCTGAGAGTCCTTCCACAGGTCCAGAAAGTGAACTGAAGATTGGGTCTGAGTTCCCTATTTTTATACCTGGTGGCTTCTTTAATATGGGAGAAGTTTATATGGGTTTCTCTTTGAAGTGCTTAGAATTTCCTAACTCCCCTGCCCCCACTCCAAGCTACGTGCAGAGACAATACAGTGATGACAAGCCCTTTGCGTGAAGGCAGAGCACAGCCTATTCAGTTGCAAGTGGGGCTGTGCCCAGCTGCTAACCCCATCCTTCCAGCAGATGGCCCATTCAAGCACAACTTATCCCTCCATTGTGTGACTGTCTCGAAGGAATTCAAAAAGCCCAACTGCCTACAGTCAGGCACCAAATGGCAAAGATTAGGAAACGTCAACTTTTTCTGTGTGTCATTTCCAAAATTGGGGTTTGAAAACCTAATTAAACAGGATTTTTAATTATAAGTGCATATATGCAAAACATGAAATGCTTATCTGTCCCCAATCAAATGTTAGCTCATGTTAAATAGAATAAGTCAACCCAATGTTATTCTATGGGACAGAAAGGCCTGACAGTAGTGAACAACAAATTTAGTAGTTCCACCGTATAATTACATTGCATTCTGCCCTATGGGCTACCTAGGGCCTACGTTAGGGGTGACAAATGCAATAAAAGAGGATTTTAAGACTTTGCAAGGCGTTTATATTGCAAGTCGAATTGGCAGTTGAAACTGCATTCAGGCTGCAATGGCAAACCTCAGACCTGTTTTAAGGAGCTGCTGATGTGGGTGGCACAATAAGTGTTGTAGGTCACTAGTAGCACTTAATTTACACCCCTAGGTATATGGTATACCGCTCTACAAGGGACTTATAAGTGAAATAAATAGGCCAAACAGGTGTAAGCAAGTCTTAGCATGTTTAAAGGACAGACGCAAGCATTTAACACTAGTTAGCAGTGGTAAAGTGTACAGACTTCTATGGAACAAAAGGATTCCAGCAAAAATAGGAGGGGTGAAGGCAAAGAGTCTGGGGATGACCCTGCAGAGAGGGATATGTGTAACATGTATTTATTGATATATGTAAGCGTATGTTAATAATTATAAATATTAATTTGAATGTTATGTTTTATTAAATGGAACAAATATATATTCCATTTGTAGATGAAACACAAGGTGCATAGGTGTGGCTGTAATTTAGTAGTATTGGGCTTGGTGTGTATCTCTTGTCTTATAACGTTCTATCTGTAAGAGGAAGGTGGTGGTGTTTTCCTGAAGGAAACATTTTGTTTTTTGCAGGCATCAGTATGAAACCTGCGCATTAGAGAATGGCTGGGGAACCACATTGTGTTCTGCAGAAGGAGGAGTAGGTAGAAGTTGAGGAACAGACACATGTCATCATTTCAGATGATAATATTCTACAAGTCATCATGAAACACAGGGGAAAATCAAATCTATTGGATTGTGAAAAAAACACATAACTGTTAAAATATCTCTCTACTTAATATAATATATTACAAACTATAGAACTCACCTATATTTCCATTAGAGTTTTGTAAATGTCAACATCCATGCCAGGTCGCATAATGACATATTGACTGATTAAAATAAGTCCATCTGTAAATTAGGTGTTCTTGCTTCATAACAATGGTGACATGGATAATAAAAATATTAAATGCTAAATAAGAAGATCACTTTCCTTGAATGTTTTTGGAAGCCGGTGGTCAAAAGTAAGAGTATTATCATCACATTCAGTGCAATCTGTGCTGTTCTTTACTAGGTATACTAGGTATAGTCTAATGATGCCCCCATCTCTCCCTGATGTAAAATAAAAGCAAAAGTACTAAAAGTGCATCCTGAAATAGAAATTTGAAAAGCAGTGAAGTTAGAAATACACATATTTATTTGTGTGTAATTGATGGTACATCTGTGAATCATAAAAGTATGGATTTTGTTACCATTGTTAAATTAAGGCTTGAGAGAAATCCTGATCTACAGTTAGGACATAATTTTTTTTGCACAGCTTTATATATTAAATTTGTGAATGGAATTGATTTGCAATGAGGTATTGGTAGATGTACAAATATTTCAAATGAGTGACATTGGAGGTTGAATGAAGGCAAAGTAAGCGTTCATGTGCTTGAGAATAGCTTAGAGCAAAGAGGTCAGAACTCAGGTGAGTCTCATTAGCTATTATTTCTCGAACAATCATACAGAATTGTAAGCCAAATAAAGAGGAAACTGTTTTCTACGAATATATAAATCTTTGTTGTTTAATGTGGTAAAATTTTACCAGAATAATTTCTAGCTCCTCAATATTTTGCTGATGTGAGAAAGACTACAACAAATTCCATTGCTCCATTTACCACTCCTCCTTCTTATACAGGTAAATTTCGACATAAAATATTTCCAATCCCACTGTACGTGAAACTGATTTCAATTTTGTTTTTATTTTGTTGCTAAAGTTTTGCTTGTAGTTATATTGAGTCCATGATTTTCTACTTCACCTTCACAAGGAAGAGGTACAATTTCTTAATTTTGCAGAAGTAGCATTTCACTATACAATTGAGCACATTCTTCAACTGTTGGCATTAAAGAAACCACAAGTTGTGATTGTGAAAGAAGATAATGCAAAACTTTAGCAGGTGATTGTAGAGGTGGAAATAATGTATGTGTTTTTTGTTCACTTAGCATCATTTTAGCTTCTTTTGTCTTGCTTGTCTAATATTCTGTGTTCTCTGTGGGTGAAATGCAGCCAAATGTTCATATTTCCTATACTTCCTAAAAAATTCTGTGTTTCTTGCTGCAAACGTTTGTACAAAATTGGATAACCTTTACATGTTTTCCCGCAAAGAGTACATCATCGGATGTTCTGGGTACTTCTTCCATACACAAATGAACAAATGCCAACATCAAGTTTGAAATCATGCCCACTTCATC
This sequence comes from Calotriton arnoldi, assembly GCA_963921515.1. NCBI lineage: Eukaryota > Metazoa > Chordata > Amphibia > Caudata > Salamandridae > Calotriton > Calotriton arnoldi. Next base: position 517,220 of record CAWUFW010010572.1, read on the forward strand.
TATGATCTAAACTTTTAATTTTTTAAGGACTCTCCCAAGTTTCTGGCATGTATCATTATTTAAATTTAAGTATTTCGATTTGCTATCATATTCCACAAGTTTTAATATTAAACAATGTAAAATAATTCCTTTGATGTTAAGTGCTGCTAAGCCAGTTGGAGCAGTAACAACACAAGCTACATTTGATATTGTAACTTGATGCACATTCACAGTGATCAGTATAATAAAAAAGGTTTTCCAAGTTCCAGGTTGTCTGCTCACAAATTATAATGTAGGTTCAAAAGTACTACATTTACATAATCAATTTTAATGTAGACGTCCATGATCTACTGGCTGCTTTGTTTTATTTCTTAGTACATTTCTACGTCCGTTTTCACTTCATCCATTGCATATTGAACCTTGTCCATGGGAAGCATAGCTTCATCATTATCAATCATTAGTTGTCCAAGTGGACCAGAATTCCTCAATCAATCAATTAGGATTTATAAAGCACAACATATCACCCGTGGAGTGCTTTCTGCTTTGCAGAGAAAGCAGTGAAAAACAAGGCAAAAGCAGGAGAACACACTCAGAAACACGGGAGAGGAAGGAGAAAGCAGTGAAACATGAGCTATAAGCAAGAGAAAGCACTCTGAAAAATGGTAGGAAAGAAAAAAGGAAGCAGTAAAAAAACAAGATAAAGGAAGGAGGAAGCACTCAGAAATACAGGGGAAAGGAAGGAGAAAGCAGTACAAAATGAGGAAAAAGCAGGAGAAAGCATTCAGAAAAATGGGAAAGAAGCAGAGTGGTGCAGTAGCATGGGAGAGCTAGGGCCTGGGGTCTGCTAAATGGGGTCGCGCTACAGCATCCATTAAGTAGGTCCTGGGAGTAGGGAGGTGCTCTGAGAGGCCTGTGGGTGGGGTTAGGCGGGAGGCGCAAAAACAAGCCAGTGTGGCAAAGGATTAAAAAACAAGGAGAAGCAGTGAACAATGAGGGACAAGCAGAGAGAAAGCACTCAAAAACAGTGGGAAAGGAAGGAGAACGCGGTATCAAACAAAACAGAAGCAGCAGGGGAAAGCACTCAGAAAAAAGTGTGGAAAGGAAGGAGAAAGCAGTAAAAAAAAACAAAGGAAATGCAGGAGAAAGCACTCAGAAAAAAAGGAAGAAGAAGAGCGGTGCAGCAAAACGGGAGAGCTGGATCTGGGACCTGCTCCTGGAAGTGGAAGGATTATTACTTGATGCAGAATTGCATTTAATTTTGGCATTAGTGTTATTCTTTACTGCTATTTCTTGTTTCAATGTTGCTAAGTATGTCTGAAATTAAGTAACTGCGATGTTACTTTTATCTACATTAAATGCATCTTGATAGGAATCAATGGGCCTATAATCACTTTATGGTTTAAATAGTTGAAGAAGTGCTAAATAGTAGTTTTTTTCTTTTCTCCTGTGTCACCTATGATTATAAGAGTAGGTGTATAATGATGTAATGAACGCCCACGTCTGGGCATACCCTGCCAACTTAGGGCGAACAAAGCAAACACAAGGAGATGATGGACGGAGCACTGAAACTTTTCAGACACTCACCCCCAGTCACAGTCGCCCTAAGTTGGCAGGGTATGCCCAGACGTGGGTCCCTTGCTCACTTTGCCACTGGATTCAAGCTAGCCTGGCTGATGAAGGGTGTTACCCAGAAACCGGTCCCAGGATGCTTGTTTCCGGTTCAGGGAAGACCTGGCTTGGCAGTTCAGCCTGGACTGTTCCCATGAGGCACAGGGTCAAGACTGATTTACATATAGCTGGGTCTGAACTGAGGTGGTGAAGTGAGCTAAAGAATGATGATTGATTCAACCCAGATCTGTGACTGGGGGTGAGTGTCTGAAAAGTTTCAGCACTCCATCCATCATCTTCTTGTGTTTGCTTTGTTCGCCCCAAGTTGGCAGGGTATGCCCAGACGTGGGTCCCTTGCTCACTTTGCCACTGGATTCAAGCTAGCCTGGCTGATGAAGGGTGTTACCCAGAAACCGGTCCCAGGATGCATGTTTCCAGTTCAGGAAAGACCTGGCTTGGCAGTTCGGGCTGGACTGTTCCCATGAGGCACAGGATCAAGACTGATTTGCATATAGCTGGGTCTGAACTGAGGTGGCGAAGTGAGCTAAAGAATGATGATGGATTCAACCCAGATCTGTGACTGGGGGTGAGTGTCTGAAAAGTTTCAGCACTCTGTCCATCATCTCCTTGTGTTTGCTAACTTCTTAGAGTGAAAGGTTTTCTAGCAAAGGACTTTTGTTTGGGTAATTTGTGTCATTTTTAATATAGAAAGTAACATGAAGTGCAATCACAGGTGAGTTATCTGCAACACATTCTATATCCATGTTAGCATCACACGTATCTAGAATTAAAGGGTTATAGTCATTGACCCTTTGTGATGCTCATCACATTTGAAGATTTGTCAGTAACTGTATGTCTTACATATGACATGAAATGGTTCACTCTTCCTTTCTGTAGAACTGTTCTTGGAAATCCAAAGCGACATTTCGAGTACTGTTTGGATTTGCTGCAATATTTTCTTAAGCATTATTTACCACACTTATGCAATTGAAAGTGTGGAACTTGGTCAACGAGTTTCATATTTGCTATTTTTTGGGAATTTGCAAGTGACATAATGTTAAAAAAAAATGTAGAACAAATTCATCAGAGTCCTATCCAAACTTAGGTGCATCTTTGATAAACACACAAATATATGAATGTTTGGTGCACCTCTTGCTTGGTACTCTTTTCTCGAAAAGAAATCATGTAACTCTCCAACATCATCTTTCTTTTTGTTGATTAATTAGTGAAGCAATATCTGAAACCTGTGTCTGAAATATCTGCAAATATTGGCAGGATCCAAAGAACATGACGCAACAGTTGTTTTGCAGATAATATCTGGAATATTTGCATTTGTTTCGATTTGAAATTAATGCAAGTCTTTCCATGAGTACTCGGTACAAGTTAAAGTAGTAAAAAAAGCAGGTGGTCCTACATTTCAAGGAAGCCACTAGTCCGAATTTCAAACGCAGTCTGGTGAACACTAGGGGGGTGATTAGCATAGCGGGTGGATCGCCACCGCCCGTATGGTATCCCATCCATATTAGCATGGGAGCGGGAAGCAGCCTTTTCGTGGCGGCGTTGCCGCTATGGAAAGGCATGCGGACTTTGCTTCCGGGGGCCCACTGTGGGCCCCCAGGGTATTGGGGGGTGGTGGGTGCACATGGGGGGTACCTATGGTACCTCCCTGCATTGTCATGGACATGGTGGCAGGCACCTCGCGGTGCCTGTCACCTTGTGCATGACGATGCACACAGTGCATTCCAGCATTGTGGTGGGCGGTGCTGTGAGCACCACCCGCCACAATGCTGGGAATGGAGGATGCCACTGCCACAGTGGCGGTGGCATCCTAATCGCTGGTGTGGGACCGCCGCACCACTGGCGGCTGGTCCCAGCACCGCTAGGGTGGCGGGCGGACGAAAGTCCGCCTGTCATCCTAATAGGCTCCTAGGTTCTTGATTAAACATCATTTTGAATATGCAGAGTTTCTGGGCTCTCATCATTCAGGCCTGGTATCTGCAATGGAAACCCCCGGTCTTATTGCACCTGTTCCTATTGGGTATTTCATTTTTTACTTATATAGACCCCATAAGAAGGGTGGTGGTTTAGCGGTCATTTATCCTGAAGTAAATATGAGTTTAAACATGCTTTGAAAGAAGTATGTATATAGTAATGTGTGTAGGGCAATATTCAGAATGGATTTTTTAGATATTATTTTTGGATGTGTTGGTGGCCATTGAATGTCTGCTTTTGTTTTCTGTGTTGTGACGTATCCACTGGGATTGCGTTGTCATTGCAAAGATCCCCAAAAAGATAAGAGAAAAAAACCTTTTGAAAAACACTTCACAATATTTTGGGTACTAGGGTGGCTCTGACAAGAGCTGTTGTGTTGGTTGTATGTACATTGCTGCTACACATAAGACCAGATGCAGAGTTTTAGGTTACTCAGAAAACACCCTGATGCCTTCATCTGTAAAGTACACTCCATCATTTCTATAAATTCCATGCATGTCAAAACGCAGGTTGTTGTTATAGATACAGCCCATGCGATGGTCTGTGAGGAATGCAGAAACAGTTTTATTAACATGTTTCCTGGCTTTGTCAATCTGTGGACAGAATTGATTTGACCACTTCCATTTCTGTCTTTGGCATATATTAGAGTACACCATGACAGTGTGAGGGAAAAGCGGCATCAGTTCTTCAAAGGTTTCTTTCATTAGGATTTCCAGCCCTACCCCAGTCAATGTGCCTAGGTCATTGCCACCACAGTGTTCAATCATGAGGTGAGGAGCTTGGGAATCCACAATGGATTCAACCAAAGCCAGCATCTGATGAAACTTTAACCCTCTCTGGCCAAACCAAGTAATCTGCACATTCGGCAAACCCAAGTCACTGTCAATACCTCTCTTTTTTGCAGTGGGACTTTTGACTTTGCTTAAATAAGCAGAGAGGTGTATATTTTTGGAAAGATAGCTTGAAGGTGTACATCTATTCAGAAATCACATATATGTTTACATGGTGATTCATGTTCAGTAAGGCTGATGAAAAATTAATGTATATGGCGAGGGTAGTGTTTTCTTTAAACAAGGTTGGTTTAAAATTGAGAAGGATTAACTGTGCCGAACGCCTCTAGAGTTCTTGTGCTAGCTTCATTTCAAGTGTAACTTTTGTTTGAGATATGCTGAATATATGTTTTAGAAGTAGAAAAAGTATTTGAGAAATGATGTAGGTATGCCATTCACAAAAGGTTTTGTGCTTTGAAAACGTTTAAAATTTTGTTTTCTGTTTTAATAGCTTACTGATGCATGTGCACGCTCAGTAGCAAAGCAATATATGTTTCTAGAGGGCCATGTATGCAGTTATATATCAAGTGTGATACCTAGACTTCACTCACACATAGCTCAGAAGAAAAGCATGTATACAGTAAAACAGGTAGTTTGATATTGACAGAAGGAGATAATCAATGTTTCAGAGATATAGAGAAAATTGTTATGCATCTAACAGGAATGAAGGTACTTTCTCAGTCTGCCAGGCAGTATTCAGGCACTCATGGAATCAGCCAGCCACTACTCAGGCGGTATGGTGCTCTCTACGTAATTACATGAGTGCATGAGTAGAGCTTGAGTGTTTCATTAGTGCATGCATGTGCCTCAGTATTTTAATGACTGCATGGGTTATAAGTGGGTATTTAGATGGCTGCATAGGTTCTGCACAAATGTTATAATGATTGCATAGTTACAGCCTTGTAAATTTAGTGTTAAATTTAAAAAAGTGTAGAAGAAGGAGAATTGCAGTGAAACAGAAAGAATGAGTTGAGAGAGTAGTTGATAAGGCATTTGCTTTGAAGAGGTAGCTTTTCACTTTGATTCTAAATAGAATGAAGACTCATGACAAAATAGTGTTTTGAGGAGACAAAACCAGAAGAAAAGAATACCGAATTGAAGTAACTGTTGTACAGTTTTTAGTGGAAAATGGATACATACTTCTTGTACTGAGGCTTTCTTTAATGAAGAAAGCTATCTCCAGGATAACAAATTAGTTCATGCTTTTGATTAAAGAGGACAATGTTATGAAATGAGGAATGGTAGTCCTATAGCAAAAGAGGTGATGGTACCTAGAAATGTAGAAGAAATTACTGCAGAAGAGGTACAAGAAAGGCGTAGTCAGAGTACTATAGACAAATCGAATTGTAGTTGTGTTTTTAGTATTAGACAGCAATCCATTGATATATTAAGAAGATCCCTACGTATCTTTCCAAGACGAAGTTTAAAACACAAAATAAGTTATACCACACAACAACGCAAACTTTAGGTAGGAGGCTGTATTATGTGAAAACTCCTGCTTTATGTTTAGGAGAATAAGTTGAGCACTTTTGCATGGTAGTGTGGCACATGTAGAAAAGGTTTGTGGTGAGGTGCAGTTTCTTTGGTCCTGAGCAGGATTCTAGGGAAAATGAAGAGTTGTTAAGAGGAGGAGTTGCAGAACACAACACATATTACAGTTGATAGTTTTAATAATGAGAATACAAAATTTAAAACAGTTACTAGAAGATTTTAACACAGACTGTTGACTTATATTTAAAAAGTGGAAAACTAAATCATGATAACTGGCAAAAGTTACCTGTGTATTTATTTGTAGAATGATGGCTTGGCTTGTCTATATGGCAAGTTATATGTAAGTAGTGTTACAAGAAATTGGGAGATAATAAAATGAACAACACATAGATATTAGATACCCATTTTATAAGATATTAAAATGCCTGCTAATGTAGAAAAACTATTAAGGGCAAAAATAACAAAAAACATCAACATTTATTATACTTTCAAGCATTGCGAAGAGCCGTTATGGACTGCTCTCGAGCACTAACTACAACTGCACAATCCATGCAGTATGATGCCATCAAGGAAAACTGTTGAGCCAAATCTTGAAGTTGAGATTGGACTTTTGAATGGACTCTCTGCTTTGCTGTTGTTGTGCTGCTATTGAAGTCAAGGGTCCTTCAGCTTTGCATTGCCTTCTTGCTGCTCACTATGAACTCCTTTTATGAAACATGCACAAAATATAAAAGGGGGAAAATACCATGTATGATTTTTGGCAGCAATGTAAATAGCTAAACACACTGCTCACCAGCTGTCACAACAACATTACAGTCCATGCAATACGTGGCCATTCTTGAAATTGTGGAGCCATATCTGTTGTAGTAGTCTGTACCTCTAAAGGGACTTTCTGGCTGTGTATTGTTGCTGCTGCCACTGATGTTGATGGTCCTCCAGCTTCCCTCTTCTAGCTCACCAGTTGGAGGCATTTTCTATGATAGGTTTCAAGATAATATGAGATGGACTTGGTCCCACAAGAATATTTTTTGTTCGTCCCTCTTAAGAGGGTCCTGTCACACATTGTGCATTGCACCAGTTTTTGTAGCAGTTTTTGGTTCCCTATGAGTTTGGGTAACAATGGATCGTTTGATGTTTGTATGAAAGTTATGTTGTGTTTGTGGGTTCAGATGTTGAAAGTTATTTTTTTAAACTGTTCTTTATTTACAAATATGTTGTTAAAATAAAGTTAAACCAATATGTTACTAAACAGCTAGACTGAAACTTTGTGTAAAATATGTCTAGATATCTGTTTTACACTTTTTCATTTGTATTTGTGACTACTGATTTCATTGCAACCTCCAGCGTTGCTGTAAAGAAGGAAAATTCAAAGGGAAAATTCACATTAGTATCTTACTAAATAGGTACACTGAAACTTTATGTCAAATATGTCTATATTATATGGTATTCACAGTCTGTCTTTGGCAATGGCACTCATAGAATCATACAGGCACTACCTGTGCAATCATCAAAGATGTCCTTTCTGCATCACTCTGCAAACGTGGCAACTTGCATAGTACTGGTTGGGGATAAAGTCCCCTTGGCTATTGAGGGTATTTTTTGGGGCATCACTGATGACATCTTAAATGACATCACTCATGACATCACTGAGGACATCATCCATAGAATCTCTGATGCAGCAGCTCACACCCCCATGTAACCATTCATACACCCACTCTAACTTTCACACTACCATTCTCAGAACCATTTACACATACATACTAGTAAATACATACCCACTCACTGATTCATAGGTCTACACACACATCGACTCACTTACCCATACAGCCACTCATACACCCACTCACTCACTAATGCAGCCACTGGCATATCCACTTATATACCCAGACAGCCATTCACACACTGTCAGATACTCGCTAGAGCTACTCACACACCTACTCACTCACCCATAGAGCCGATCACACTGCCACTTTCTCAGTTATACAGTTATACACACACCAACTCACTTATTCATACAGATACTAACACATACTTACTCACCTATACAGTCGCTGACACAAGCACTCACTCACCAATACAGCCACTCTCACAATCACTCACTCACACATATAGGCACTTAAATACTCCGACACTCATGTGTACTGCCTTCCACATATGCAGTTACTCACTCATATAGCACAGATACATCCATTCACTCACTGACACAGCCATATGCACTCTCATTCACCCATGCAGCCCCTCTCAGATGCATTCATGAACCCATATAGTGAGTGATTCACCCACTCACTCATCCATGCAGGGAGTCACACACCCCCTCACCCACCCACACAGACACTCATACACCCATACAGTTACTCAGACAACCAATCAATAACCCATATAGGCACTCATGTACCTACTCACCAACCCATGCAGCCACTTACACACCAACTGACAGACTGATACAGACATTCACACAGATTAGTCACTCACCCATACATTCACTGAGACATGTATAAACACTCACTTATACAGTCAGTCACGCACCCACTAAATCATCAATACACCTTGATGTATACATATTTAACACATATAAACATTTTAGAAACACTCACAGTCACGTGATGATGTCGTCAGTGATGTCATCAGTGATGTCAATTGGGGTATCATCAGTGATGTCACTGACCATGTCATAAGTGATGTAATATGTGAAGTCATAAGCTGTGCATTGCAGGGCGCAAGTCATAGTTAGCTCAGCTAACTATAACTGCAAAATTTATCTGGTTGAAATGTCAGCCTAACTATAACGTTCCTGTAACCTGTGTTTTTTTCAGTGAATATATATATATATATATATATATATATATATATATATATATATATATATATATATATATATATATATATATATATAAGTATTGGTGCACGAAATTGTGGTACGCGATAGTTTGGACACAATAATTTTGTAAACAATATTGTTTACCACGATATTGTGCCAATGATCTGTCAGGCTACATCTTCTGACAAATTGATGATTAATTTTTTTAACATGGGGATTGGTGCTTATAAACGTATCTAACTTTGCCATCAGAGAAATTAAAATAAAGTGAATGATGGGTACACGGAGAGAAAGGAAAGGCTGTAGGATGTCACTTTTTAACACACAGCAAAATGTAAATACCTGTAAATGAACTGTATGCATTCAGCTGTTAAGAAAGCAAAAAATGAACCCCTTTTTTCTATTTCAGAAGTGGGATTCAATCAAAATTTTTAATAGGAGTAAAACAAATCAAGACATTTTACTAATTGCTAAGCACATGATAAATATTCACTGAAGTCCGATTCCCACACATCATCATTTCTGTGCAATATAGTTTTATTAGTAAAACTGTATATCTGTGCACATTTAGTGGTCATTTCAATGGAAAATGTGCTGTCTATAAAAAACAGTGCGCTACCACATGATGCTTTAGTTAGATTAAGAGATACTCCGCCTCATGCCCATTAAAACAAGGTGGGTTAGGAAAGTGTGTTATTCTAAAAATTAGGTTGTGGTTCTAAACAGTTTAGGAAGCACTGCCCTAGCTGATTCTGCTGCCATAAATGCAGCCTTTCCTAAAACTGCTGATATTGAAATGTATGTTGTGAAAACAAATCTATTTCTTGTACCAGCATTAAATGATTTGACTCAATTGTAGGAACAAGCCTCTGACAATGAAAAGTTAACTTGGATCAAACAACAATATAAAAGAGACCGCGAGGGGGTGTGGAGCGACAGAACTGGAATGTGGTAGCACTGAAATTTCCACTCCACAGCCTCACCAGGTTGCCTCATTAATAAGCCCACATTGGTAGAGATGGCCACTGTAACCCATTGGTATGCACCTTCTTTTCTTCTATAGCTCAGAGGTATCGCTTTTCCTGTGCCACATGCCTGTCATTCGATATTAGAAAAGGATTTAAAGCCCTCACACAGCTTCCATTTCCCCTTCGGACCCCTTTGTTCATATCCAGGTGGGTTTATGCAACTACATAAGTGTGCAAATTACTGCTACGTACTTTATGTATTACTAGTTTCACTTTAACTCGCCGCCTGGTTCCCGTATAGGCGATGTGATTAGTATCACTTGCCGCCTTATTCTAAATTCACTAACCGCCCTTCTCCTCCCAGATGCCCCCTTCTGGTACATCGATCACGGAAGACGGGGCTACCCTTGCAGGACATTGGTTCCTGTTCCAGCCTGAATCTCTTTAGCCCATCATTCCTCGCCCGACCTAGGAGATTCAACTATCGGCCTGGATTGGTTACATACAGATGATACCTTGCCCGACCTAGGAGATTCAGATATCAGCCTGGATTGTCATACAGGCTCTCTCAGGCATCTATTATACCTTTTGTCCTGATGATGATCCCCCTACCTTTCGGCAGGGATCAAAATGTCGTCGACACCCACACCGTGACTCCGAATGTATAACAAATGATATGGAGCACGATCTGTCCTTTCTCATTGTGACTACCTAGAAAATATACTGCTAATGTCACTTTTATAAGTGAATGCCTGAGGTCTGGAAATTCCATACCCTGCAACGCTACCCACTAGATTGTCAATGTACTGCTTTCCTTATGTATGTTGAATAAACACAAGCTTTTCCATTTGGATAAATCAACACAGCACTGATTGTGGTTCTGTGTTTGTGCCTTGTATATTTTTGTGGTAGGGACCCTTGTCTCTAGAAATACGATACACCCTTGGTCCCTCTTGACACACAGGTTCCCTTGTTCCTTGTTACTCCCTATGTACTTTATGTGGCATGCATATTATCAGGATTTGTGAGATCTACTCCAGTGTCAGTGCATATACCATTACTTTTTCTAAGTGTTTACCCAGAGACTAAACACCGAGGTTCAGGGTTTCAAGCAAAATTAGTAGTGATCAAGGAACACATTTCATGACTGGAGTAGCATGGGCAGTTTGTAGTGAACTAGGAATAAACCAGTACTTACACTGTGTCTATCATGCTGCATCAGTGGGTAACATAGAAAGCAATAATGGTACCCTGAACAATAAAATAGCCATGGTATGTTTGGACACACATATTTTGCCTGATGTGTCACAACTAGTCCCACGGAGTTTGAGAGCAATCCCTTTCCAAAAAACTAAACTACACCCATAAGAAACAATCAAGGATCAATCCATAATGATCAATTTAACCACCCCCATGTCCTCTGCAAAGCTGGATCTGCAGTTAAATTATAATGCTGTTACAACATTTCAGAAAGCTTATACAGTGTCTCTAGAGTTCCATTCTCAAGTGGTGCGTACGTCAGCATATACTGGAAGAAGACTGCTCTATAGCCCTGCTGGTGTGACCATATCAGATCTTGCTCACCACAAAAACGATTTTAAAATGTCAGGAACTAGCGACTTTGACCCATTCCTCCCACTAGAAACAAGTTGGGCCTCCTAGAGACTATGGTGCTTCTGACACTGCTTCAAGGCCTGTACCTTTTCCCAAAGTATCTAGTGGCACTCTTTCTACTGCTGCCTCTTCACATTTTGGTAGGTTGAAATCCCCGTGCTCATTTCCTCTGCCTTCTGTACCCCCACTGGATGATTCACCAACAGCATTCAATCATTACTGTTCACTGCAGGCAGCCTATTCCGTCTGGATATCGGATTTTTCTGTGGGTCTGACGTGTTAGAGTCCTCATCTTCCTCAATGCATTGAGCATCTTGCTGGTCATGGGGTGCATACTTCCAGTGGACTGGGGAATTATTCCAAGACCGAACTATGCTGAAACTTCCCTGGTAGGAGAACACCAGTCAGCTTACAACTCCTACATATTATTACTATAAAGTACAGGTAGACCATTATCTCTTCCTCTTGCTGGATTTGCACACACATTCCTGTTGATGTAGGAGATAGTATCCCTTCAATCAGATTGCCAAACAATGGCACTTGCCTGTAGCATTTCCTCCACAGACATAGGCTGCTAGAGCACAAAGGCACTTCCTTCTTCTTACTCAGGCTTTGAAACATTCAGCAATCCCTTTAACTGCAACATGGGAGATGTGACTCGTCTCAGAATGACTAAAAAAGGATTTATTTGCAATGCACTGGAAAGCAAACATCTTCAATATCTTTGTTACACATTGTAAATGTGATTCAACTATAGATATCATTCCTTTTTTGTCCCTACCTTTGAATGTTGCTGCCCCCATGGACTGTTGTTTTTCTCTCATATGCAACCCCCAAGGAGGTTATACATATTTTATTTGCAGCTCACAAGCTTGCTTACCCGTGGCTGTCTTCAAATTGGACTGCAACTTGCAACCCACTGTATATTGTTCCCACTATAAGAGACGCCATAAGAGACTCCTATGATCATCCATTAGAACGATAGAGGAGCAGACGAGCGTCTTCATCTACCACTACATTATTATCTGCCCTAATTTCATGTTTCTAATGACTGTGGCTTTTGCTGAAATAAGAAGGAATGCAGACATTTTGGAAGAAATTACACCAAAATAAATTTAGGATTAATAACTGAACAGCTAGATGCCCATGCTAATTCTTCAGCCAGTTGTTTCTCCTTTGTCACTCAATGCAGATACGTTGATACGCCATCTTATGGAGCCGCAGGCTAGTAGCAAGGTGGGGCGGCCACAATGAGGCTGTGAGGAGAGGCCAGAGCTGGACCCGGCGCAAAGCGGGTTGGTAAGCAAGAAGCAGAGAGGGGGCGGTGGGTAGCGGAGAGTGGGGGTTGGCAACCGTGACGGCATGCGACGACCCCTAGTTGCCTCAAGTGAAAGTGGTGCAGCCGCAGAGTCTCGCATTGCACGACTGTGCACCTCCCTGCACTGCTTTGCAACCCCACAACTACATCCTCCACATCTCCCGTTACTCCCGCTTGCCCACTCCTGGTAACAGGAAAGTTCCGAGGCCCCCCTTTAGTGTTGATCGTCAGTTGTGGGGCCAGAAGAAGGGGAATGACAAACCAGCTGTAACAGCACTAAAGAAAGGAAAATAGATAAAAGTCATTAAAAGGCCTGGATGACCTGGAAATACCCCACATTTTATCTGCACAACTCGCATAAATTCAACCTGCTGGCATAAATTCATTGATCAACTGGTTGCGTTTAGCCCCACTTGTGCGTACTGATTCCTGTCTAGAGAAAAAGAAGGAAAAAGGCAGAAACAAGGCAGTATCAGTGGTAGGCTGAAGCAGGCAGACAAGACTATTGCTGGGTATAGGGGGGGATCAGTGGGTTTAGTTTCCAATGCCTGATTTGGTTGAGCCACGTGCCGTGGAAGCGGCCCAGCCAGGTCCATGTTATAACTCACACTCAGTACATAGTCTGCACCTGCTGCACTCTCTAACCCAGTAGCCACTGGTTAGAGCAACTCCTCTTCACCAACCTATTGGTTCCTTGTTCTGCTGGCCAAATCATGCTCCTGGGTGGTGCAGGAGGAGGGGAGACTAGGTAGTGTTTTCTGGAGCTGACGGGGGAGGAAATGGCCTCATTCAGATACCTAAGCCGCGCCCAACAGGAAGCCAATGCTAGGCTTTTTTATATTCCTTTAGGGAGGAGGATTGCCCTATGCCAGCTCTGGTTTCCAGCCTGTTTCTTCCTTGGATATTGGCATTTGTTTCATCTCCCAGGATAATTCGGGCAATAAGCACACTAACCAGGCCAATTGGGGAAAAAGGTCGCTTTATTGGACATGTATGCAGTTTCAGATTTTACAACAATAAAAAACAAGGCCTCACTAATACAAAGTCAATATCCTAGCACCCCTCGCCCTTAAGCGATTCCCCACACAAACTTCCCCAACATTGTTCTAATCAAGCCTCTTCCCCAACCCCTTTCTTTCATCCCCTGCCTTCCTCCGGCCTCATTCCTCGCTCTCCTGTTTCCCTCTGTCCGAAGCTACTCTGAATGCCCCCACCCTTCCTGCCTGTCTTGATCTCCTCAAATTCTGCCACCTGTCCAAGCGACAAGAAAGCTAACCTAGACATAAAGCCCCTTAAAAACAACCCAGGTTGAAATATATAGGGTGAGTGGGCGGGACAGCAAATTAATTCCAGTCCTACCTCAAACACTTATGCCTGACTAAGCTGACGAGCCCTAACGGTCATGTTCCAACTGCCTAAGCCTCACGTGCCGCCAATCAGATGTCATACCTGTACTGGACTGTACTATCTGACCGAAGCTGCCCGGGGGTGGACATTCTACGAATGCTACCCCCAGGAGCCCTCATCGGGCAATAAGCACACTAACCAGGCCAAATGGGGTAAAAGGTCGCTTTATTGGACAGGTATGCAGTTTCAGATTTTACAACAATAAAAAACAAGGCCTTACTAATACAAAGTCAATATCCTAGCACCCCCCGCCCTTAAGCGATTCCCCACATAAACTTCCCCAACATTGTTCCAACCAAGCCTCCTCCCCAACCCCTTTCTTTCATCCCCTGCCTTCCTCCTGCCTCATTCCTCGCTCCCATGTTTCCCTCTGTCCCAAGCTACTCTGAATGCCCCCAACCCTTCCTGCCTGTCTCAATCTCCTCAAATTCTGACACTAGGAAAAAACCCTGCACAGTCGTTATTCCTGTCCCCCCAAACTTCTTTTTGATACATTATGTATAACTACTCTGTACTACTCCATGTAACTTTTAATTCAGATAGTTGCAAAAAGGCCTGCCGCCAAAACTGTTACTAAATCGTGTTCTGACTATAAGTCCAGAACTGAAAAATGACTGAAAAAGGGGGTGTGGGACTGTGGCCTAACCGCCCACCCGTTAACACCATGCCTTGAGTTCTAAAACGTCTGATAGCTTCTCCTTTATGTTTAGAATGTAAATCTCGTTGCCTATAAAGAAAATGTGGACCCTGTCCTTGCGAAAAAAATTGAAAATCGTCTTTGGTGATATCTTTATGGGCCAACCAACTTATCCCATTGATGCTGCAAAAGCGATGCAACTCTCTGTTTACCTTTCTCCTGGCTTGTTCTACCGATGTGAAACTATCTGCACCCCTCCAAACCCTTCTAGGGATGAGCGCTGTCAAAATCACTTTTGTTTTGGCCCAAGATCTGATTATCAATTCAAGATCAGATTTCATTTCTATTAACAAACCCAGGCCTGACAGTTGAACTAGGTCATATTCACCTGAGTGGATGAGTGGACATTTCTTTGTTGATAACAGTTCACTTAAACATGGTATTAACTGACCCCATTTCATGCTGCCTTTGCCCCACCAAACAATTTTTATTTCGTCGGAGCGAAAACCTAGATTCTTCCTAAAATGTCTCTTTTCTGCTTGTTTCGCCGCCCACTTTACAAAAGAGTGTCCAACTATCCAAATAGTCCATGGGGGCACTGGAGGACACGAAACGTGACCTAAAACGAAACACAATGTTAATATGAGTTGAATAATTCATAGCTCTTCTAACTCTCTAATGTATCTGAAACAGCAGTCAGAAGACCAACGACCTAAGGGGCATATTATCAAGCGGCAGCAATAATTATCGCTGGCCGCGCTTAGCGTGAGATTTTTTATCGCCGGCTATCGCTGGAAATTATCGCCATGCTAGCGCTGTATTAACAACGCATAGCGCAATGGCGATAATTATTCCAGCGATAGCGGTGTTTTCCATGGAACATCGCTGGTTTTCCAGCGCTGTTCCTTGGAAAACGGCAATAACTTGATGATAAGGCCCTGTGGCCTTAGCCCCACAATCCACCTCCCATGTTAGGTATGCCTTAGTCAGGAATTTAACAGACGTTAAATTCCTGCGCAATGATTATTATCGCTAAGGCTCTTTGCTAATATAGCGAAGCTGCCTTAGCGATAATTTCCCATGTAGTTTTCCCTGCCACGCCTACTTTGCATCTCATTAGCGATGCGAAGTTAGGCGTGCAGAAACGGGCGCTAAGTCAAGGAAACACGCGCTAGCGTATCCTTGATGATATTGCGAAAACGGACGCTAAAGCGGCGATAATGTTATCGCAGGCCCTTGTTAAAAAGCCCCTAAATTCTTTACCTCCTTGATGTAAAAACCCACCTGGCTGCTTCGGAGGCGGCGCCTATTCTGAAAGAATGTGTCCCAAAGCTGAGAGGATTCTTTCCTAGGCTGTGCAATGCTTTTCTCATTTTTACCAAAATCTGAGATGCCTTAAGGCGAGACCCATCTTGGTGCCTAAAAACGAATACGAATGAAGCACCGCCTGCAGCCTTAAAATCTAGCCACGCTTTTAAGGGACACAATGGACCTCCTAACTTTTGTAGGGTCACTTTGGCTCCCTTAACTACCTGATCTGTTTTGGATTTTTCAAGGAAAATTCCTATTGATACTTTGGAGCTGACCACATTTTTAACTTTAAGATCATCGTTCCCAACCTTGCCTAAAAGCTCCAAAATTGTAAAGGCTCCAAAAAATAGCCAACACATGCAAACAAATCACTGGTAATACTTTTGTCATTTCTAACAACAACTTCAGGAAAATAGGGTCTCGGACGAATTGGTCCCTCTATTTTATTTTTGCCCAACCTTGCAGAAGCCTTCTTCCCATCTCACCTGCAGATGACTCATAGCCCCAAAAGTATTTCCCCCAAAAACTTGAAAAACTTTGACAAACGCTATGCTTCTCCCTTCTGAAATCCACCTCACTGGCCATCTCTCTGCACACCAACTGCCTTCCCAGGAAAGCCCAAAGACATTAGCACCTGAAGCGTCTGAAAAAATTTGAATTAGCCACACAAATTCCTCATCTGGCGACCATATTGTGACTCCATTGAAAGCTCTCAAGAACATTAGCCGCACTTCAAAGTCAGCCCTCATAGCTGCTGAAATTCTGATTCTGTGATGTGGTAATGTGACCCCTGACATAGCGAAGCCTTCTACAAAAGCTTCTTCATGCTTTTACCGCTCTGCAAGCAAAATTCAAGTGCCCCAAAAGACATTGAATTTCATTCACAGTTAATTTAGGTTGGCGTGTTCCAGGAGAGCTACAATTTCTTTTTACTTTCTTTTGCGGTAGCCTTGCTTCCATTTTGACAGTATCTATTTCAATAGCTAGAAAAACCAAACAGCTTGCAGGACCCTCGGTCTTCTCAGCCGCCAATGGTACGCCTAGATCTTTAGCCAACAGCTCAAAATTACGTAAAGCTCTCATGCACTGCTGAGTACCTGCTGTACCGATGAACAAGAAATCATCTAAATAATGAGTGGCGTCAACATGTCCAGTCCTGAATGAAAAACACCATTGGATGAAAGTGCTAAATGCTTCTAAGAGTTTTATATAGCGTGAACTAGACCCGAGACATCGGTATCAGAGCGCTTTACATAAGCACCAGTTTCGTAACATTTTTGTTAGGCACGGGGAGATGAAGTGATTTGCCCAGAATCACTGGATGTTGAGCGTCGTTGCCGAGACTCCTACCCGGTTCCCCAGCTTCGAAGTCGACCGCTCTAGCCGTAAGGCTACATCCTCTCCCCTTGTGCACAAAAAACTGCTCTTCAAAATGGATGCCTAACAATGCAAAATCTAATGGGACCACTGGTAGTGGCTGAAAAGCTCACATTTCACCAGTTCTGCATTAGAGCCCACTTTTCTTATCAGCCCCAAAGCTATGTCTATTGATGTAAATTGAACCATAGTATTTATTATTCATTTACTGACTTCAAGTTTTTGGCAAATCTATGATATCTGGGCCCTTGGTAACCCAGTCTGAAACACTCTTTAAACCCCCATTCCTATCTAGCTGCCTCTTCTCTGTAGGGGTAGAATTTCAACCAAAAGCATAAACTTTCTATGTTAATTGGCGTAGAAGCCCTTGTGCCCAGGCTGAAATGTGTTGCCTCTCTCTCTGCCTTGACCGAAACCTCCCCAGTTTGCTTGTTACCCGAAGCATTGCAATATGGAGCGTTTGCCACCACATTTCGAGCACTCATGCTTTATACCTGCAGGGGTTCTTTTGCCAGTAGCCTCTATTGAAATTCCAACAGGCTCCCGAAGTACCTGTTGGTGGTCTATTCCAACCTCCCACCCCACCCCCCTGAGGTGGGTCTCCCGCGAAAAGGCTGATGGGACACTGCCAGACCACTAGCCTTATGTATAGTAGGAGGAGGTCTTTGTGGATACATCCACTGCAGCCATAGTTCCTTATCAACTTCCCCCCATGGTTTCCCAGGGATAAGGACTAACCTGCCTTGGAATTCTTCATCATAATGAAGCCAAGCAAAATCCCCGAACTCCGTATGAGCTTTCCTAATAGTGTCTAAGTATTTAAATATTGCTACTGCTCAGTCAGGAAACTTCTCACAATATACACTTGCAAATATTATGAACGCTGAAGTCCACAAGTCAATGTTTGTAGGAACCCTAGGCCTTTTCGCTAATTCCCATGCCTCCTCCCTGGACCCTTCTTTTGATTGAATCTCTTTCTGGAGTAGTTTAAACACATCCACTAATTCTCCCTTTCATATTTTTTATTAGTGTTTTTGCTCAGATGGGAACCCAATGGCATCGAAAGCCCCATATACAGCAGCCATTTTAAACCCTCTGTTTTAGATTTGCCCTATTTTTCTTTTTCTCCTGGTTCCCCTTTAGCTTAGGCAGATCAGAATTACCCCCATTATCTGTGTCTTTGTGCATTGTTTTAGCTTTATTAATACTTTTACTTTTCTCAGCATCATTTAATAAACCATCAGTCCCTACATTTTTGTCTGCCACATTGACCTCTGCCGTTTTTTTTTCTTAAAGCATATCCTTTTACTCAAATCCACCGCTCTGAGCCTCACCTGCTCCTAATGTAATGTCCAAGTCCATCGGTGTTCTTTTCTTTCTCTCCCAGTCCCGGCTTCTTGTTCCCCAATTGCGTCTGCACCAAGCGCCCTGAACTCTTTTTCCTGGAAAACATGATCTTTGGACAGATTTTTAGAACCCCCCCCACACCACACTGCTATTCCCTGAGAAAAATCCCTTTTAATTTTCATCATCAATTTCCCCTTCCTCCAAATCTTAAAATTTGTCATCATCATCATCATCATCTACCACCCCTTCGAATTGCGCATCCTTATTTATCTTTCTACCAGCCGGGCATTATCCATCACCCACATCCCCATCATACACCCTTCAATCGATTGCTTTTGTGTAATGAGAAGAACGTTTGGAATCCAACGGTGCGGGAAAGATCTCATCAAAATCATCCCTCTCTTCCTCCAGGGTACCGCAGGACGCTTGAGACCTGCCCATCCATTTTTTACTGCACTTTATCTCTTTCTGCAGCATTTTCCCCGCGTGGGTCTGCAAGTCGCTAAACCTTGCTGACTCTGGAGCGTCTTTTCCTCTCAACTTTGCCAGTCTTGCCTCCCTATCTATTTCTTTAGGAACCCACACCTATTTCCCTTACACCTCAGAAGTTGCTATCCTTGCCCTGCGCTGCGTAATTCGTCTTAGCCTCGTCTTTGGCTAATTCATTTTCCTTCCCCAGTTTCTCTGACCTATCTTGGCTATTTAGTTCCGTTATTCTATCTGCAGCCTTACTAAACGCCTCTGTTTTACATAAAGCACCCTGAGGACAGATTGGCCGTAATATTCTGTCTCCTGTTTAGCTGCAAACCATAGGTGATAAACGCTTCTCTACCGCTTTTGTCAAAGTTTTATTTACTCCTGATATATACCTTTTCCCGAATGTGGGTATGTTTTGTTTTACAGCCACTTTCATATCTGCCACCTCAATATTGGTCATGAAGCCTTCATTCGATATAAGCCCACCATGGGGCAATACCTAGCTTTCTTCTTCAGGAAAATATTCCCCTTTAATCTTTTTGGCTTCTTTAAGGAGCTTGCCTCTGCCTAACATGCTGCCGTGCAACGTGTGTGTGGGCTCCCTGCCCCTCCCTCTCTTCACAACTGAGGAGACATTGCACGCTGAGGAGGTAAGGGGAGCCTTCTAAATCAAAAATTCTTCTTCCTCCCCTTGGGGGAGTTGTCACTCGACGAGCAGGCCAGCACTGCGGCGGATACACCGTTGGCCGCTGTACGCTTTGGACTCTCGAAGCCAGCCCATGCCTGCGATAGTACACCAGGCTGCAATAAATCTTCCCTCCCGGCATCACAAAGCATTTTCAATGCTTCTCTCACTGCCGCGGCTGCCTCAGACATAGCGGTGCTCAAATTAAATCAAATTTGCAGACACAGCAAATTAATTCCAGTCCTACCGCAAACACCTATGCCTGACTAAGCTGACGAACCCTAACGGTCGCGTTCCAACTGCCTAAGTCTCACGCGCTTTCAATCAGCTGTCATACCTGTCCTGGACTGTACTATCTGTCTACAAATGCCACCCCCAGGAGCCCTCATTGGACAGCTTGCAGCCATTCGTAATCTAGTTTTCAATTACACACCACTTCTCCTGGATTTTCCTTGTCTTGTAAGGTCCTCCCACCTGTGTTTTCTTCCTCGTTGTTCTCCTAGCGCATCATCAAGGAAATTCAGCATTGGATTTCACTTATCTCTTGTTCTGGACTCTTCTTCTTTTTTTGGAGGTATTGTGCCTTTTTCTTTCTCCATGTTCTTCCAGGCAGTGCACTGTCCTGCAACAGTCAACTAGTACTAGTATAACCCTGGCAGTTTTTTTTCTCCTTGCTGATTTTACTTCTGGTGTGTTATGTGCTTCAGTTGTACGTTGATACTTGTCCAGACATGTCTCAGCCAAGGATTGGTGTCAGAGGCTCCCTCTCCCTTTTGCGTGACCTTTTTACTCAACATCATTTAATTCCTAGGCTATTTAATAGGAACCTTGTGAATGGTGCTATTTCTATGAGGACAAGAGGAATACAAAAAGGGTCCTTCTTATGGGCATGTGATGAGTGAAGAAGGGTATATACCTTGGGAAAGTAAGGATTGTGTGGGGGCTAGTGGGTGTCCTATAGTTCCCTTGCAGTAGTCATATGTTTCTTTTACTTTTATTTATTTTTAAGATGTGGTCAGCTGGCAGTGGTCTTGAGGGTTATAACACCAGAGAAGCAGATAACCTACCACTTTGCCTGTGATGCTGTCTCCCTGCATCCTTTCTTTCTCCCAACTATTCCCCTTTCCCCTAAAGACCACCTGCCTGAGCTCCTTGTTTCTTGGGGCACTGGCTTTTTATCCTAAAGGTAAGAGAACTGGCTATCTTTGCTCCCATGGATTTCATATATGGTCATGTGAGTGGGAACTTGACAGTCCAGGTAACAGGTTGCGACCTGGAGAGCTCCCACCCGTCCCCCAGACTCTGGATTTCTTCTACGATCTTGAAACTTTCAGAGATTTGAGAATAATCATAGCCTGTGGCTGGGCTCCCAGTTTATCAATTGAACAATTGTCAGCGCTTGTGCCCACCCCCTCTTCATCACATAGGCAACATATAGGAGGGGTGAGGTGGCGCTGGGCAAGTTTAAAGGAAGATTGATCCTTGTTGGGGCTTTTTTACCAAGGTGACCATGGGCAGAACTGCACCTAAAAGTGCTCAAGAGTGACCAGCCAGTGTATTCCAGCATCTGCAGGATCCCCTCAGCATGACCAGTGCAATTAATTAACAAGCAAGCTATTCCTTTAAGCAGGCACGTGCAATTGTTTATCTCTCCCCTAGCAAATATAGATACACTCATCTGGATGAGGTCAGGCAAATACATGGCCCATTCCCCACCTGGACCAAAAAAGAGGATGCGTGAGCCAATCCTTGAGGAGACAGCATCAAAAAGGAGAGCTAAAAGCATAGTGGCAAGGGTCCTTCCTTGGCCAAATTCGATCCTGTTACAGAGTGTGATAGTAGCTCAGGAACAAGCCTATTTGACAAGAGGGATCTGTATCCGGTAAAGCTTCCGCATGGCCTCTAGGACCGGCCACGCCCCTAAAACATCAAATAGCTATGACTTTTTCCAGTCATTAAAAAAAATTAGAGATACAACGGTCATCAGTGGTGCATGTTGTAGCCATCACACTGGGGTGAAGACAGTCCTGCTGCTACAACCGCATCATAAAGCTGTGTCACACCCCTAACTCCTGGACCTGTTGAGAAAGGAAATAACACAATCTAATTGGAGATGATAAGAAAACTTACCCCCTCCTTTGTTAAATCTGGACATGGCAGTTTTGGAAGGCCCATGCACTGATTCCCCTTATGTCACCCAGATTTTGGCTATCTTGCAATCTGCCCAGGCGACCATCGCACCAATGCACAACCCAACCCAGGCCTCCAGCTGAGGTAGTTTGAGAAGCACTCAATTTCCATAGTGTACATTCCCATCATTTAAGGAGAGATCATTCACTTGCCTAGGCACTACACAGGGAAGGCCTAGATCTGTTATCCCATCACATGATCAGCACTTTGGGAGTGCAATCCCCCCCGCCTGGTACCCACGGGATATGGCTGGGGATGAAGAACCTAATGCTAATGCTAATGTTTCAAGCTCACTAGATACAAATAAGCTGTGGATAGCTATCCTAAATTCCATGCAAGCCATGGTAATGACCCACAATATTCATGCCAATAAAACGGACATTCAAGTGGGCCTACTACACACCATGGCATTCTTTGCGTAGGGCATTGATGACAAATTAGAAAAATGACATGCTCCTATAACTCAAGTACAAGCAAATAAGGACACAAACTTCACTGTACAATCGTGCAAGGAAGTGATTGATAAGATAGTCCAGCTTCTGGTGATCCTCGAAGAAATCTTAGGAGAAGTAAAGACCAACCCAACCCTAAATAGTGGACATCTAGGTACCCGAGCATGACACTATGTGCAAAATAAATCCATTACCCCAGGAGTCCAGGGGCGAAAAATCCACCTGACATAGAGGCGAAAAGGAGGGATATTATACCTGGAGAGCCTGCGAGTAGTGGGGTGAAGCAAACCCAGAAAATCAGCCTGGACTCAAACACCCCACTGGCACTGCCCCATTTGACGAAGCGGGAAAGAAAAACATGCCAGAAAGGGTGGAAATAAGGCCCAGTCTGTGGTCTCCAGGTATCTAATTTGTCATACAATTAGGTCCCCCAGGAGGAGTAGGATCTAATTGAAGCTACATTCACGCCAGCAGACAGCACTAAGCCAGCAGGGACAACACTAGTGATTGATAAAATCACACAATGTAAAGTGAGTCCGCCGACAAAACCCAATGAAGCTACGAAGCACATTTCAATTAATGAACAAATAACTCAGCTCAAGGTCCATTGTCCTTTATTGTATAAATACATTGTTAACAGCAGGTGTGGTATGGCACTAGGAAGGCCAACTGGGCTTGAAACCCAAGCCATCTAACTGGGAAAGAGAAGTTGCTATCCGTTCTGGAAAATACTCATACTGAGACAAACCTTATTGAAGAAATCCATGCTCCTTCCCCTAGGCAAGAGAAAGGAACTGGTGAATCATCAGAAGAGACTAAAGTCCCAAGTCAGCATTTAGCAGAACAGGAAGAGCAGGAACTCCAGCTTCTGTGGAACCCAGAATTTACATCTAGGGGTCCCCAGGATTTTTTAAATCATGCAAGCATCCTCAAATTGATAAAGTCTTGCCGGGCCTGGAGCATGCAGTGTCAGATGACATCTTTTCCATCAAATTCCTAACAGTGAGCAGAAGGTCTCGGAACCGACCCTCACCACAGTTTCAGCAAAGGGGCTCTCTACCAAAACTAAAAAGAGTGAAAAGCTGTTAAAGAGTTGGGGCATAGAGGCTAATGCTTTTCAGGAAGATCAATATCCCCATTGTTTCTACAGCAAAAACACTCCATTAATGGGAGAGGCCCAACAAGATCAATACTGAGAAGAATGTTGGGTTGCCACTCTCCTTCCTCTTCTTCATCCCTTTCTGCCCGGCATTCCAGTCAGATAATTCACGCAAAAATAGAGTGTCAGCCTGCTGAGTATAAAAGGATTAAAAGGAGGCCAAACAGCCCAGAGTGCTGTAACTGGCTTACATCTGCCTTATCTGTGACTACCCATAAGAATTGAACTGAGATGCGACCTAGTGCTACCGCCAAGGAATGGAGTGGCCTAACCATATGCTAATGGAATCTGGGAGGACTGCAATCAAAAATTGAGGGTACCTCCGTAGTGGAATACCTGAATGCATGTGATATCATAGCAGTACAGGAAACATGGGCCTTACTCAACATCACCCTTATAGGGTTTGTGGAGTATAGCAGGCCTGCTCAAAAAATGTAGTCTCTTTGAAGAGCAACAGGTGTTTTAGCCCTTTACATATGTTATAATCCTTTACATAACTAAAATCAGGCTGCAAAATTTGCAGTGTTGGACATACAAGAACCATGGCTACTGGCTCTGTGCTTGGAAGGCTTGTCCCAACAGCCGGCTGATCCTCTGCTCCTTGTAAATGTTTATATCCATCCTAAAGGGAATTCCGCAGCAGTGGATACGTTTATTATACACATGCTAGAGTTGAAAAAAATGTCACAAAGCCAAACTGCTAATGAATGGAGACTTCAACTCAAACTTATTCCATCTCCCTCATGAAGATCATGCTGAGGTAACTTGGGTACTGCCAGGCCAATGTCATCCATGCCACAGGTGTAAAGATAAGATTGGGCTAAAACTGTATAGTCTTGAATGGCTGTTTCCCGGGCAACATCCCACCATCATCGACTAGCTCAGTATATAAAACTGTCTCATATTTGGATTACTACATACTAAACTCTTCCCTGTGTAGCTGGGTTGTGGATTTTAGGATCGCACATCGACCAAAGAGTGATCATCACCCCCAAATTATATAAATTTAAATTGATAAGAGCAAACATGGCCCTGCAAGAACACTCCAAAAAGAAGCCCATTTCTGAAGACCTATAACACTTGAAGTGGAATTCAAGATCTTAAAAGCTACTGCTATTAAGGAGCACAACCCGATACCAGCTTGGGAATGTTTCACCGATCGTCTGATGGCTAAATACCCAGCCAAAAGCTCAAACAAGGGGGTGTGCATTGTGCATCAAAAGAGTGTTTTCATGCCGAGGTCCATCCAACTGATCAGATCCAAAATTGGCAGAAATCTCAGGCAAATATGGTGTTTTCCCAAAAATCCAGAACTCTTACAATCCTTACATAGGGACAGGAAAATCCTGAAAAGAGAGATAGGGGCCTTTAGGAGAAATAGACAAGAAACTATATGGGCTAAGCTCTTACACGCTGCAATGCAAAAAGACTCAAGGAAGCTGTGGACACAGATTAACAAAACCGACAAACGTACAAGAGCGGCAAACAATGCCAAAATCAGTGAAGATGCCTGGATATGGAATTTGAAGTCGCACTTTGCAGGGAACTTGACTGGTTTTGCTTCTTCAGAGTCACCCCCAAAATACTCTCATGTGGCGAGCACTGCCTATGCCCGCTGCATTACTCGGCCACAGCAGTAAATACGATTATTGAGAATTCGTGATCTGATTGCGTTCCCAGACCGAATGGTATCCCCATAGCACTCATCAAACAAAATATACCTTCATGTACAGGTTTTCTGGCGGTGATGTTTAACACTGCATTAGCTGGTGGGATCATTCCAGGTAGTTAGAAAGGCTCAATCATCTATCCAATCTTCAAAGGAGGATTGTCCTCGACATCAAATAACTACACTCTAATAGCGCTGTTGAACGCAGACCTCAAATACTTTTTCATTGCTGCTTCAAGATCTATCACCTAGACATAGGCAGGCTGCCCCAAAACCAGACTGAGTTAACAAACAGCTAGGGGAAGCTTTTAAATTTGATGGCTGTAGGACTATTCATGAAAAGAGCAAACAGTACCCGGACACCACAGTATTTGTGCGTTTTTGATTTCAAAGCAGCAGTTGATTGTGGCCCATGCGACAAACTGTGGGAAAAGCTTCAGCGCAGGGGGATCCTGTATAACCTTATGAGGGCAATCAGGCTGCTCAATGCAAATACTTGGTTTAAGATCAAGATCAGAGACGGAACCCATTTGTCAAGGGAGGTGAGGACAACGATTGGCCTCAAACAAACTTGTGTCCTGGCCCCCCTCCTAATAAATCCACATATCTCAAACCTCTCTTGGGCTCCGGTTGGCATCACACGGCCGAGTCTTTGTGGTTACAAAGGTTAACCAAACACCCAGAGGTGTTTGCTGTTGATAGCCACCTAGAGATCAACCTTAAAAAAATAGGTTCTCCCGCTAAATGGCTGCGTTTTTCAAGCAGAGCAGATAGCTCTTCAAGGGATCTACGATAGACGAGACAAGCAGCTATGTTTATCTAGGGGTCAAGATAGACATGAGGGCCTCGTTTGCACCATAAAATGAAGCTATCAAAAGACAAACTCTGGCTGTAAAATTCACATTTTCAAATCTCTCCAGGGTCATAATGTTGCTCGAATATGAATTTAATTTGAAAAAACAAAGACAAGAGGCATTTGCCAAACAGGAACAGTTGGTTTATTCATCCGATACAGCCAGGAGCGCAGCATACAGAAACAGATCTGAGAACTGACTCAAAGTATAATTGTTTTGAATGTCCTTTTATACATTTCTTGTAGCATCATAAAACAGTTTATAGATCTTTTTTTGGGAGTAGAATGTGGGTTTTGTCATGAGGTCATAAATAACTCCCACCTTATGAGAATCGCAGGTGGGTCCCGATCTTGCGTGGACACAATGAGGGGCAGTGGGTAACGTGTCCAGATGTCCGCATGGGGAGCATGTGATCATTGCGTGTTTAGTGTGTGCAGTGTCCTGATTGGCTGAGTGTTCAAAAAGTCATGTGGCATCTAACTTTATGGTATTTTGTGAATGCTTGCCCTTCTAATCATGTGTGTTTTATTGGGGGCAATCTCCCAGGACATTAGTGGTGTTGCTGTCTATCTGTGGGACTAATCTGGGTTTTTCCAGTTAGCGCATTCATCCTGCTTGTTACTTGCCCCCCCACCTGTTATCTGTCAATCAGTAGCCTCAGACCTAGGGTGCAGGGCTTGCCTGACCACGTATTCCTGACTTGGGGTTGACGGAGAGGTCAAATCTGGGGATTTCGAAAACAGTGATTCGATTTCGTTTTTTATACATCAATGTATCATTGCATACATCAACATCAATTTTAACATTAACCTTAAACCCCTGGTCCCAGTAATGAAGACAAAATTGATGCCAACCCTCTCATATGGAGGCGAAATAATGTTGGGTTCAGATGCCAGTTTTCTGAAGAAAATCACAACGCATACACTTAAGTAAGTCTTCCAACTACCAAGATCGGCATCATTAGCTAGAGTTTTCGCTGGTAAGGCAAACCCTTGCAGGATTGGGGGCATTTATAAAATGCTGTGAGAAGCTGAAGAATGCAGCCAAGAAGTTGCTAGCTCACTATTTCTGGTCCCAAATTATCTCCAAAGAGGAAAGGGCGGCTATATAAGATATCCTCAAGGCAGAATCGAAAAACTTGGCCTGGGTGAGCTTTGGCAGTTAGACACAAGCAAGCAAGTGTTTAAGAGAATGGTGAACAAAACCGTCACACTGCAAGGCTGTGGAGGATAAAAGAACAGTGGCCAAGTGAGCACATGAATGACTGCTGTTAAACACCTATGACGATTAAAAGGACCAGTCTTTCCTTGAGGCCGCTTACTCTTTTAAAGTCAAGAAGAAGCTACCGTCAGTGAGACTGGGTGTGTTCCATCCATAGACTTTAAGCCTAAATGGCAGAGGGAAAGGCAATAGGGGGACATGATGTGCCATTTATGTCATCAGTCAAAGGAAATGCTGCTACATGTCATTTGCATCCGCTCCTGTTTCGGCTTTAAAATGTTTAGGGAAATCTAGTACCTAAAAGATCAAAGTTTCAACCACAGGTATCTGGTCACACAAGACTGGGCAAAGTCAAAAGTTAAGGCCGACTGCGATTGAGCACGGTTCGGATGCACAATGTGGATTCAGCCCAGTCTCGACCTACCTTCGGACTTAGAAGAAATTCAGAGAAAAAGTCCAGGAGAAGGTAGAATTCAGCGGGCAAGGCAGCAGGCTGAGGAGGTGCCATCGTAGTTGGGGAGCGCTGGGTAAAGTCTCAGTGAAGCCGTGTTATGTTATATTATGTTCTGTTCTATTATGTTATGTTATATTATGTAATTCAATATGTTTATTTGTGTAACGCAGTAGAAGTAGTAGTAATAAATCTTTATTTGATTATGCATCATAATCATAAAACATAAAATCTGCATGAATATATTAAAATCATTAAAACATACAGGCCACTGTATTGAGCTCAGATCACACATTCTGTAGGTGGTTACCAAACAGTGTAAAGAAAAACAGGGCAACCTATATATCAAATCATTGCAAATTAGCCACTGATCATTTTATTTCAATACAGAGCACCTTTTAGATAGGAAGAGACTGCCAGCATCACAGCATGATCAAGTAATAGCCGTAGATGTAAGAAGGCAGGCCGGAATTGGCAAAATCCCCTGGATTTTAAAAGTGGTGTTAAATACTTTTTGCGCACAGATTAAAAAAATCTACAAAATAAAACCAGATGTATCAAGGTTTGAGGGGAACAGCCATCACAGGGACAGACTAAAAATGTATGGGGCTCAAACTGTCCCAGAGGGAAACAGATTAGTGTGTGGATAGAGCCCAGATGAAATTTTTAAAGCAATGATCTGTCCCAAGGATGTCTAACAGCTGTAAGGTAGGGTTCAATGCCTGTTACAGTTTTCAAGAGCAAAAGGGATCTGTTAGTGTGTTTCTCAAGCACCCTGGCTTCCCTCTCATCATTTAGCTGGTTTAAAATAGTTCCCTAAAGAGCCTCAGATCTCCTTTTTTAAGAAACTGCAGCCTATAAAAAGGTCCATGCAGTATAGTGAAAGAGCGACAGTTTTAATATAATTTAACCACTGTATCTTGTGGCCATACATACACCCGAGGCAATCCTCTATCACATCCTTGATAAAGTTCAGTTTCTCATCACCCATACTGAAATCCATAATATCAATGGGGCCAATTAAACTTGATCCTCCATATAATCCAATCCCAGATCTTAGTGGATAAAAAAAGAAGCACTATTTATACCCAGGCCCAATAGTTTTCTACAGAATTGGTCTTCTTCCTTTTGTATAACCTTGCAGTTACGGTGCCCCCAAATTGCAGCACCATATGTCAATACTGGGAGGCATTTCATTCAATAGATTTGCAGTAGGGGCAAAATGGGTTTACTACTTATCGACAAAGAGTATCTAAACAGAGCACTACAAGCTTGACTAAATCTAGAACATCGGTTAGCTATACAAGTAAGCCAATTGTTGTGATAGTCAAACGACACTCCCAAATATAGGAAGGAATGCTTCCTAGCGATTGTTCGCCCCCTTATGCCTATGGGTCTAGTTTTTGAAGACTTCCTCCCACAAACCATATAGTGAGTCTTAGAGATGTTTGTATCCAGATCCATGTCATCCATAAAGTTGACAAAAAGATCAACTAATAGCTTTAGACCATTTGCTGTTCTGGCCATCAACGCTGCGTCATCAGCATAGAGCAGGGAGGGCACACTGACTGACCTTACCTTAGGCAGATCTTTCCCTTTGGCAATCAGACAGGTGTTCAGGCTGTTTATATATAACAAAATTAAAATTGACGCCAACACACAGCCCTGCCTTACCTCCCATGGGAGGCTAAAAGTTTGGGTGCACTCCCCATCCAAACCATATCTGACACAGGCATTCACGTCTGTGTGTAGAGCTCTAAGAAAGGTGACCATGTGGGAAGTTAGCCCTAATTCACCCAGGGTATCCCAAAGCTTTGATCTGTTTACCCGGTCAAAAGCGCTGATGAGGTCCATAAATGACAGAAAAATGGACTCTTGTTTCTCCACTACATTGTTTCATCGTGCCCTTCACTTCCCTGAATCCATACTGGACAGGGCAAACAATATCATTAGCTTGGGCCCAGGATTCCACACGCTGTAAGACAATGCATCCTACCACCTTCACAACTGTATTTAACAGGGAAATAGGTCTATAAAAGGTGGGATCATGCCTATTCCCCTTTTTAAAGACTGGGATTATAGTAGCAGATTTTCAAGATGAGGGTAAACCAATCTGCACAGCGGAATTAAGAACATTAGTCAAAACAGAGGCCCAGAGATGAACTTCTGCCTTATTTAAGTCCATAGGTATCCCATCTGAACCAGGGACTTTGTTGGAAGGGCTACTGGTAACTGCTGCATAAACCTCCTCGAGATCAAACCTAATCTCAAGTGGGTACAAGCCACAATTTATTTTCATAGCTACGGGGACACATCCGTATCAAGAGCATAGACCCTATGAAAGTGAGCCACCCAGTGTGCTGGAGAGATGGAAGAACCAATATCATCCGGAACAGCCACATTAGGTCCCCTACCATTGACCACTGGCCAAAAACCTCTGGAGTCCTTGGCAATGCAAGTATACACCAACCGTTCCCAAGAGGCTTCTTTAAGCTCAGTTTTACGCTTCCCTATAGCTAATTTGTAGGTCCTTCTTGCTTCCTTAATAGTATCCTGGTGCGAGGTTTAAGATTAAGGGCCTTGTGCAAGTGCTTGTTGGCCTACCTATAGGCTTTATCAAACCAGCCCAATTGTGTAACTCTATGTTTGCTCGACATATCCCTCATAATGATGTTTGTAGAGCTAATTAATTGGTCAAACGCTTCCAAAATTGTGACAGGTGATATTTCAAAGGCCACTAGGGGCTCCATGATGATTTCTAAGTTGGAACTGACTACATATTTAATCAGGGTTGGAATTGGAAGATTATGCCACTTCACCCTAAGTCCCCTAACTTTCACGGTTAGACCGGTCAGGCCTGGAATGAGGTTAGTGCCCAAGCCAGCATTCACTCCTACCCTAATTTCTATTGGGTTATGGTCACTGAAGCAGGTTTCAGGCACCACCCCTGGGCAAATATAATCGTCAAGTGACCTTGATATAAAAACATAATCAATAATGGTTCCTTTCTCCCAGCCCACAAAAGTGGGCAATTCACTAGGTGGGCAAGACACCCTGGACTTAACATTACATAAACCTGCCTGGCCAAGTGCATCAAATAGCTTATAACCCTTTGGTCAGAGACAGAATCACATAACAAAGAATCATCAACCGAAAAGGGGTTACAATCATTTTGATTAACTCCCAACTTAGCATCAAAATCTCCACCTATTATAATATTAAATGATTTAAACTATGCCTATGATCTAGCCTCAAGAATAGTTACTTCTTCAAAGAGAGCCTCATTCTGACATTCAGGGTCACTAATTGAACTATAGAAATTCACCAGAAAAAAGTAGAAATCTTTAGAGGCAATCACCCATAAGATCTGTGTCCCATTGTGTCTCAGGGGAACTGAAAAGACCCTTAATTGCTTGGAAGTACGGACCAAGGTGGTTAACCCAATATGTTATCTATGGCCAGGGGAGGGGGTCGATACCACATTAAAGCTTTCATACCCATCCCAGCCAACCGGTTCTTGGGCCCACGTTCCCTGGAGCATAATAACGTCAAATTCAATGGCAAAATTAATCCATTCTGGGTCTAACAGCGTATCCCTTATACCAGCGATATTCCATCTAAGGACTCTAAGAAAGGGTCCCAACACACAAGAGGGTGTAGTCTCAATGGGTAATATACTAATAGGGCATTCAGCTAAGCTTAAGGGGCCTACAGTTGAGAAAACAGGTAGAAGTACCCTGGAGTCAATCATTATGGTCCAAGTCAGCCAAAGGGAGGAATCATTTAGCAGTAGAGCAGCAGGTTGTTTAGAAGGGTATTGTTTCATGCCAGTCCACGTTGAAAATTTAGGCTGTAAACATCGATTAAAAAAGGCAAGTGGGAGAATATTAATACCTGTAACCTTGATCGGCAATGAAGCAGTGCTGTGAATTTGATGTTTAGCCAAGGCAGGAGACCTACAGTTGATTACAACACAATCCCTCTCTAGGGTTTTGGGCATAGGTCCAACCCTCCTCACAAATAAGATACTTTTATAGTCATTAAGATTACAAATAGCATTTGTAACTAACCACTGGAATACTTTGTTGTTCAGTTGAATGGTAAATTCTGTAGTATTTACACTGGTGAGCAATACCCCTGTCAGGATTGCTACGCGACCACTGCCCCCATCTCCGTTAGATCAATTTGACTGTTAAAATTCCTTTCCCCTCCCATTATATCCGTTGGAGCAAGCAGTACCGGAGGTACCAAAGATTGGCTGGACAACTGGGGTGGCTTAGTAGTGCAAATAGCCGGGTCTACAGGGGACTGGACGCTGGAACAGAATCTCACTTCCAGTTGGAACATTCGTACCAGGAAGCTAAAGTCCCAAAGAATGGAGGGAGTTAATGGATTCCTTCATAGGCCCAATCCCTTTTGACAGCTCTGTAACGACAGACTCCAACGCAGACAATCTTTCCATCAGGCGAGCAATACTTTGCAAGATGATTTCTTCAATTTTACCAAACACATTAGCCCAATCCATATTTGCAGCTCTCAAAGTCTCCGGGTTAACAGGACTGTCCTGGTTTGTTAGTGAATGTGAAGGACCTTTAGCTGTTCCAGTGCATTTTTGTTGCCGCTTCCTTTTGGGTAGGTGTGTACAAATGCTATTGTTTGGAATTTACAACAGAGCTCTCTCCTGGAGGCAATCTTGGGCCCCTAGGGAAACATTGGAAAGACTATGGTTACTCTCCACACTTGTGTGGGCTCGAGAGGCACAGTCTGTGAATCATGCGTTGACGCAGCCCCTAGCATAATGCCGGAGCTCCCCTTGCATCTAGGAATAATCTACGTTCAGCCAAATCAATATCAGTAGAAATAACTCCTACAGCTCGGGCCAAAAAGGAGTCCATAGTAGGACTATTTGTAAATTTGATGGCTATATCTTTAGAGTCTGGTAACTTATGCCTGCCCATTTTAGTGCTTTAAGCGTCTCGAGCCTAGTTGCCCAAAAGTCGAATTTAATTGAGAGACCTAAACATCCAGCAATCGTGGTGCAGAGTAATAAATTGTTAAATTGGGACTTACCCTACTGGCTTTTCAGTGAACAAGGGGGACCCAGCCAAGCCTCCTCCAGGTGATGATGGGCAAAGACGGGCCTGCCCTTGTCCTGGGCTTTGCATGGGCTCGGTCCACACGCATCCCACACTGCGGGGGCCCGGTCACTAATTTATGCACCTCTGGGTGTGGAAATAATGAGGCAGGCAGCCGCGAAGCAGTCTGGAGGTTTGAGTCCTTTCCCCTCTGGCAGCCCTTGCCGTCAAGTATAAATATAGAGCATATTCACAAATCGTATATAACAGCAATATTCCGTATCAATGGAGGAGAGGCAGGTGCAACATCATAGCTCAATATACATGATACCTCAAATAATACACCAAAAACAACAACATCATTGTATGTTGTTTCCCATGTACCCTCTGTGTCCAGTGAGACCTCCTTAGTGCCCCAGCCCATGATCAGTATGGTCCTGCACCCGTCATTCCAGATGACCCTTGCCCTGTCTACCCTCTACCACACCAAGTGTACCTCTCCACATGTCTGCATACCGCAAGCGTCTCGCCATTGTAAGCGGTGCCCTTATTGTGTCCAGCAATCTGCACTGGGAACTAGTCGCTTCATGAGGTATGGTCATCCGAATGTGCCTCTAATTTCTCTAAATAGTATCCTAACAAATCAGCAGATCTTCCCCTCACCCTCTACTGCGCAGTCTCCTGTGGACTGCTAGTTTAGATGTGGACCACTTGCTCAGTTCAGACTGCCATCTGTGCAGCAGTAGTGCTGTAGATGATTTCCACGCCATTGTTATGCAGCATTTTGCTAAAATCAATGCTAAATTCTGACACTGTATTAGGCCTCTCATTTTTCTGGCAATGCATCCTGTTTCAAGAACCCACTGCAATGGATCTGGGGGAAACAAACTGCTTGTTACCTCCATCACCGTCTACACAACCTGTTGCCAGAAGGGAGACAGCACCTCATATGCCCATATCACCTGCACAAAGTCTGCCTCCTCCATTCCACATCTGGGGCATTTGCTTGCTACCCCCGGGTATATTTGCCTGATCCTCTTTGGTGTTAGATATGTGTGATGTAAGAAATAGAACTGTATCAGGCCAAACCATGCATTTTTTTACACTTGCCTACCTGATTGTAGATAGAGTGACCAAACCTTGTCCGGAATGTCTATGTTCAGCACGGTCTCTACCAATTTTTCAGTGTCATGTTATTCCTTGCAGAATGGCCCTGCAATGCAGCGTAAGGTGTGTTATGTTATGTTATGTTACGTTATGTTATGTAGATTTGGTAGCCACACTTGTCACCCGCGAGTGAATCCAGGCGCTGATCAGGTGAGTCGGACAAGCCTAAATCCATCTTTGTCTTAGATGTACCAGCTTCTTGTTGTATTAAAGTAGTAAAGAGGAGGTCTGGAAGTGTTGGGGAGGTCGTTCCAGGTCTTGACAGCAATGTACTGAAATGAAAGTCCTCTGGCTCTGTTTCTGTGGATGCCTAGGGTATGTGTGAGTGCGAGAGACACTGAGAGCAGTTGTCTGGTGGTTTGATAGAAGTATGGGAGGTGGTTTAGGTAGGCAGGTCCATGTTGAGAAGAGCCTTGAAGGCATGAGTGAGAACATTGAACTGAGTGTGTTTCTGGATGGGGAGTCAATGTAGCTCCCTGAGGTGAGGCGTGATGTGGGAGTTGTAAGGGAGGTTGAGGATGTGTCTGGTGGCAGCATTCTAAATGGTCAGGAGTCAGTTTAGGAGGTGGATTGAGATTCTGGCATAGAGTGTGTTGTCTTAATTTAGTCTGCTTGTAATGAGGGCTTGTGTGATGGTATAGTACATCTAGTGATCAGTGGGAACCACTGTTACAAAGCATTTATAGGATGAGAAAAGATGAAGTCTACAAAGCCATTAGCTTGACATCTGGTGGAAAAGCACCAAGCCCGGACGGAGCTCCCGCAGATTTGTACAAGGCTGATCCTGCCGTTTGGGCAAAGATATTGGCACAGGTCTTCAAAGCGGCTTGTTTATGTGTTTTTTCTCCTTTCTGGGCCAAGGCTGTTATTAGTCCTATTTTTAAAAAGGGTTCAAGGGATGACCCCGCCTGTTACCGACCCATCTCGCTTCTGGACTCGGCTGCAAAAATTATGGGGAAAGTGATTTTGGATCGTTTAACATTATGGCTTGATCATTTTAATGTTATTTCAGACCTGCAGTATGGCTTCAGGCAAGGTAAAGGGATGCTCGATCAATGCCGTAACCTGCATTAGGTGATTGGTAAATATACAATCGCCAAGAAGGAAACTCTACACATGGCATTTATGGACCTAACATCAGCATTCCATTGTGAAAATAGGTCTAAACTATGGCTGACTCTCCATGATCTGGGTTTGCATACAGAACTGGTGGCCTTCCTACATGCTGCTCATAATAACACAACAGCAGAAGTAAGATTTAGCAAGGATGGTGGTGTGATGGATTCCTGGGCGGTTAAGAGAGGGGTTAGGCAGGGGTGCATCCTGGCTCCCCTGTTGTTTACATTGTACATCAACAAGCTAGGGAACTTTTTATCATCTGGCTGCAAAGACATCCCAAGAGCCGGATCCAAGATGGTCCCTGCACTCCTGTATGCAGATGGCGCGGTTCTGTTTGCCAGAACTGCTGTGGGCCTACAAAAACTTTTGAATGGCTTTATAGATTTTATGAACTCACTTGATTTGGCCACTAACTTTTTGAAATCCCATGCCATGTCAATAGGCGCCAGGAAGGTCGCTAAGGTTAAGTTCTTCTGTAAGGGGGCAGAATTAACAAAAGTACCAACCTTCCCATACTTGTGGGTGCTATTTGATGATTCAGGGTCTTGGTCTGCACAAAGAACACTTAAAAAGAATGTCTTGGCAAGAGCGGATGGGACTTCTTTGGACTTTGCAAAAAGGTTTGGGTCAAAGCCAATCCCCGTCCTGCTTAAGATCTATAGAGAAAAATGTACCCCCATGGCCATGGATGGGTGTTATGTCTGGGGTTATAAAGACATGAGGGACATCCAGGGGCAGAAAACAAATTTATGCACAAGCTTCTTGCAGTTCCATCATGCACTCTGGTGTTCATCCTACACGAAGAGCTGGCGTGTGATACATTTCAGATCTAATTGCTGTTGCCCCGTTGTTGCGCTGGCTGAGAATTTGGGACTGTCCCACCCCCACTCTAAATCAACGTATTATCGCGGACTGCACTGCACACGAGGGGGCCTTATGCATTCCCTGGCTAAATTATATCATGGAACAAATAAAATGTCTAGGCTCCCCCGATTTGTATCTAAATCCCAGGCCTCTTGGCTCGGTAGTCATCAGAGACATTAAACAGCAGTTTTTGGCCAAACGGCAGGGGATTAGGGAAGGGAAGGAGCTAGCTAAGGCCACTGTGAGAATATTTGTTACACTGAGTCTGAGCCCACACGTACAGACGTACCTGCTTCCTGTCACTAACACATACTACCGCTTTGTGTTAACCAGATTCCGCTTGAATTTGGTACCCTGGCTACTAGCCTTTCCTAAAGGCTTTGCGCAACCTAGCACACTAAACCCCTGCCCATGTGACAATTTTTCTGAGCAGGATACTTTACATTTCATTTTTTTTGTGTGATTTCTATGACCCCCTGCGTAAAAGGTTTATACTTCCGCTGTTCAGAAATTGTAATTTTGCCCAAGTAAGGCCTGCATTACTACATCTCCAAATGCCATCTTCTCCCATAGTTTGTTTTGGGGTTGCAAACTTTTTAACAGGGGCCATAAGACATAGGAAAAGGCTGTTCTTGCAGTAGCCAGGGTGTCTCTGTTAACTGTACTCAGGGAACATTATGTGCTACCCCGCACCTGCTACGTTACACCTCTAGTAAATCTGCAGAGTTAATGCTTTAGCACTCTTGCCCTTTATCTGCTGCATTTTATGTTCACTGACATCATTCAGTATTGGTTTAACAATGATTGTTTACTTTTACCTGTCTGTACAGTTTGTTTTAGCCGAATTATCCGTGTGACTCAGATTATTAACTGTATATGTGGTACTCTGGTTTTAATTATTGTATCCCTGATCAAATGTTCTTTTTTTAAATGTTTGCTTTTATGGCTTTTAGTGGCCGAATTAGTTATCTTTTGATTGATTGATTGATTGATTGAGAAAAGATGAGGAGGTCATTGCATTGATCTGCAATGCCATGGTGAGTTTGTCGTCCAGGATGAGTCCTAAGTTTCTGGTGTGATCGGATGGGATAGGCATGGGAACACTTCTTCCTCTCCATGGGGAGACTATGCCCTCCAACAGTAAACCTTGCAGAAGTGAATGGGGGGTTTTCACCCGGAGCCCTTGAATTGCACTAAGGAGAAAGTTATTTGAGGTGCAGGAGGACATAGACAAGGGGGCAGAGGATTTCTCAGTCTGGCTGTGTGCAGATGCAGATGGATTGGCCCCTTTGTTATATTCCATATAGGTACCCTATATAGGCACAGGTAACACTCCAACCTTTCACCTATATCCTTCCCTACATTACATACATAACTGTTCATAGGGACTGACCTTTTACCCAGATACAACACTGCATTCAGAACGCGGGTTTTTCCCTAGTTCGATTCTCATACATTATGCATGAGGCTTCTTGTAAGCACAGCAGGACTGACATCTCCTGTATAATATCTCTGTATATAGTTCAGGCCCAACGTCATCCTTTAGGCCGACACAGTAATGCAGCAAGGTAGGACCCCTGGGGAGACCTATGGGTATATATACATCATGTCTTGCTTAGAAAGACAGAGGAGACCGTGACTTCCCGGCTGACACTCTGACCAGAGACGCTGAGGTTCCTGCATGCAGACGCTCCAGCTAGCAGTGGTCTAACATCCCTCGCGGGGTGTCCAACTCAAGACCAGGGCGGGGTCCCACATTCTCTAACTCTCAGGTAATGGGGTTGACTAGATCCTAGAGGGATTCTTGGCATGGCACCTACACAGATGCTAGGTACATTTAGGTACATCTAGTTAGGGAGACATCGTAGGAGTACGCACTTTTAGGTTGCACTTTTATCATGTGTTTTATGTACTTGTATATATTCATGATTTCTGCAAGATGGTAGAACTATACCATCCCTTTACTTTTGTAGTATTGCTAATCATATATCTCTGCTACTGTCTAATGGTTGTTGCAGCTCATCTATTCTACACTAGAATAACAACTGTTCAATAAATAGTTATTGAAACACCCAGACTGTTTATTCTGTGTATCTCTGAGAAAACCTAAGTGAGCACGAGTGACTGAGCGAAAAGTAGTACATTGTTTCCACGATCCTGGGGGATCAGGGTTGTCATGTTCTGAGGTTGCCAAGAACTATTCTCTCCCAGAGAAGAGGAGATTCTAGTGGCACTGTGAGCTAGCTGATACAGACAGGCTAACGTATCCAGTGGGGGTGCACAGAATCAGTCTGCCGCCAAACCCACAGGTTATGTTATCCAAACGCACAGATCATGTATGGGATATATAGGAACTACACGACATGGCGCCCAACGTTGGTTGGGTACTTATTTAACAGTAGAATCTGAGTAGTTCAGTCGTGCTATTCTCAGAGACCCCTACTCACAAAACACCAGAGACGTCTGGAGTGGGTGGGCACAAACTCCGCCACAGCTGAGTAGGCAAAAAAATCCTATTTATTAGCTGTTGGTTAGTCAATCTTGAAGGACACAGTGTTCCTAAAATTGTGCATAAACACCTTATCTGAGTTCCCTTGGACAAACTTCTTCTTTACAAAAATGACTGAGACAAAAGATAACTAAAGAGTAGATCTACATATCTCAGCCAGAGAAGAAGATTCAGATGCAATTCCAATTGCAGAAAAATTCAGAAATACAGTCACCCCGAAACTATTAGAAAATGGTTTATCAGCAAGGGGTGACATAGTAGCTTTCCTGATTGAGGCACACAAATCAAACAAAACAGAGGTATTTTATTCATGGGTTACATTCCCAGCAGCAAATGCAAGAACACAGATATTTCACTACTATACAGAAGGAGATGCACCCGTCGAATGTAGTCAGTCTGAGGACATTGAGACTCCGCTTAAGTACCAGGAACATTTATACTGGTTTAAAGGCACCCTACCACACATAAGAAGAAGAGTAAAACTCGGCCTGCTCGGAGGAGAAGGGGAAACATGGCCAATATTAGCGGCCTACACACCACATCCTGACATTGACACAATGGAACCAGGAGACTTACTCATACAACACAAAGAGTTAATTAAAATCTACAGAAACCTGACGCAATTCATCATGAGGACATTTACAGTCCAACCAGCAATAGTTGCCACAAATGGAACTCAAATTCAGGGTACAGCAACTAAAATTACACCACAAACATTACACTCAGTAATGGGTAAAATGCCCACAAAACATGAACAAATACCATTCTGGGTAGCTCAGAAAATAACACAGCTAGAGGAAGTATTCCCGAATACTACCCCGTATGAAAAACACAGAATGCTAACAATCTGCTTGCCCACGGGGATAACACCACAAGTAGAGGCTTGTACCACTTGGGGTAGAGTCTTTGCTGCCATTTATACCAGGACTCATGGTATTCCTTCGTTAGCGGTGGTACCTGATGTATCAAGACAAATACAAAACGAGTACGGAGCAGAGCCTGCTCTGAACTTAGGGATGAAATTACTAGGTAACTATGCCCAGGTATCAGCCATAATACTAGCTAACATTAAAGGGGAAGCAGCTTCAGTGGCTATCCGCCAGCGCCTAAGGGAGTTCAGTCCTTTAGAACAGGAACACGAACTACCGAAAATAATTGAAACTGCATATGCAGAATTAGGCAGAGACAGTTTGGGTGGGAAAGCATTGAAACCACAACTGATGGGCAGTCCTGAAAAGGACACTTCCAAGCAGACACCTGCTTCTTCTAAAAAGAAGTGGGAAAATAAAAAACAACAAACATTCAAAGGTAACAGAACTCAATCCCGAAGTAGATCTCCTCCACAGTAGCCCTCCGAAAAGAGGTATAACCTTAGGAATAGGGATAATATTAGGAAACCTGACAGGTATCAGGATACTGATACAAGTTCCTCTCGTTCCTTTCAGGGTTCATTGAAAAACTCCGAGAAGGAAGGCCGGTCAGACAGACAAGACGAGCGTACAAAGTCGAGCGACAAGCAGCATGCTCAAGCAAGATTACACTTCTAAAAAGAAGAAAAGCCAAAGCAAAAGCCACAGTTCAAAAAGAAGTAAGTTGCAGGTCTAAAGATCAGACATGCCCAGAATTCTGAGGACTCGACTACTGAACGGGGAATGGGCTCTGACGATGCTAAACAGTGCGGCAGAAATAACAATAGCTCGCAAGAACCTGATGGAATTTCTGGTGACAGCGGACTTGAATGATTATATCAAGGTAGAAACACCCGATACTAGGGTAATTGTCCCACATAAAGTATATGAAATAACCCTCCAAATGGAGGGGGACAAATGTAGAACAGTGAGAGGTCTCTTCTGGGAGAACCTAACGTTTGGCTATGACATTTTGTTAGCTGAACAGGATTGGCCGCCAAAATTCGTCATGGATTGCCCTAAAGGGGAAACGTAATTATGCCGGCATTCTCAGATCATATTCCCAGGCACTTACAACATACATATGCGCATGAGTGCGCGGTAGCCCAGGCTCCGGCATTATACAAGAACCATGTTGGATGGGATGAGGAATCAACCCACCACATAATTCCTTTAAAAAATACTCCAACTGCACAGATGCAGTATCCAATAAAGCAAGAAGCTAAAAAACAACTCATGTTGTCTAGTTTTAGATTACAGACATTTAAACACTTGCACTAAGACATTTGCAGTCCAAAATGCACATAGTGCCGCATTAATGAATAACATTGTGCGGAAAAAATATAAAGCAACACTTGATATCTCCAATGGGTTTTTCTGCCAAAATATAGCGCCTGAAAGCAAGAATTTAACAGCCTTCTCAGCGCTAGGGACCCAGCGGCAATTTCGTAGACTCCCCCAGGGGTATAAGAACAGCCAGGGGTTGTTTTTGGCCAGAGTAACTGAGTTACTACAAAAATTAGATGAAGAGGCATTGTCCTATGTGGATGATATTTATATGATGGACGATGACCTGGAGGAACACTTGAACAGAGTGAAACCCATCATTTTGGGATTTGCATCTGAGGGGTACAAATTCAACTTTAAAAAATCTAAAATTGCCCACCTCAGGGTCCTGTTTTTAGGGTATGAGCTTTCAAGTGAAGGGAAAAGCCTGGCAGCCAATTTTTTAGAAAAATGTGCGCTGCTCCAACCTCCAAAATCATAAAAAATCTACAATCAATCCTGGGATTCCTAAATTTTGGTAGAACATACATTTTAGATTACGCAGAAAGAGTAAAACCTTTCTACGATTTAATAAAACCAGATTTTTCGGTAAAACAATGGACACAGGATCACACAGATACACTTTGTTCCTTACAAGCTGACATGATAGCTTCCAAACACTTACAGACACGCGTAAACGTACCCAACCTGGTGATCCGTATAGTTGCGGGTCAATCTGGGTACACCTATCTAACATAAAATGAAGGTGAAACAGTACCAATAGCATACAGATCACATTTATACACAAATGCTGAGATGCGCTTCGCATCTATAGAAAGAATCAGGACAGCAGTGCAGACCGCTGTAGTGAGAGAAAGAGCACTGGCTCAGGGGAAACAAATAATTGTAGTTCCAGCTTTAGAGGCTGCGACAAAGGCAAGCATTCCTAACGCTAAAGCCTTACATCTGAGATGGATACAATGGGCTAATTCTCTCACTGCAACAGATGCAGAATAC
This sequence comes from Calotriton arnoldi, assembly GCA_963921515.1. NCBI lineage: Eukaryota > Metazoa > Chordata > Amphibia > Caudata > Salamandridae > Calotriton > Calotriton arnoldi. The sequence goes on from CAWUFW010010572.1 coordinate 559,000, forward strand.
AGGTACGACCCCAATTTAAAGACACAAGCATTTCTGCAATACGAACAAGAATAACCTCTACCAAATGAAATAATGCCTCTAGATCAGTATGAATATATAATTTACACTGACGGATCGGCTCAACCGGCCATAGGAAGTAAGCAACAATATAGCGTAGGATGTGCAATCGTTAAAGGTTGCATGCAAGATGGAAAGTTCCATCCAAGTTGCACAAAAACGCAATCTCTAGGAGACTGCACAGAACAGCTGGCAGAATTAAAAGCACTAATACTGGCATTAGTTCATACGGATCGAGAATTCCCCACACTAATTGTGTGCGATTCCTTTTACTGTGTGCAGTCTTACAATTAATATTTGAAGTATTGGGTTCAAAAACACAAAAGGTGGCACAATTAAGCATAAAATGCTATGGGAACAGGTAGTGGAGTTGAAATCCAGACTACCAAGGGCCCACGTGATACTTACACTGAGTCATCAGCGTGATGGCATTCACGTTGAAGGGAATTCATTGGCTGATGAAGCCGCGAAGGGGGCTGTACGCACGGCTTCCGTAGCTGCAATCACTCGTTCTAAAACGAGAATAGACGGTGAGATTATGGTAGCTGTCATTGCTTCACGCAAAAACAGCAAAGCATTACCAAAGAAGTTTCCACTCAAGTACTCCTGCAAGTTAGATGCCAATAACATTCCATTTGATTAGATTCCTGGAGTGGGGGATAGAGTAATTCCAAATATGGATCATAGGTTAGGTTTGATTCTAGCAGCACACAAAGGGATAGGTTCTGCACATGCAGGAGTTACGGCGACAGTTTAATTGTTGAAACAACGCTATTGGTGGCCTGGATTAACAAAGCAGACTAAATACTATGTCTTGATTGCGACATCTGTCAGCAGATGAAAGGTTCCACCGTAACATGTCCAGCGCAGACACCACTTTTAATATCTGACAAACCACTAGTGTGTGTTTATTTGGACCACTGTGGCCCCTTAAAATGAGACGGGCTTACAGGTACATCATGGTGGCAGTGGATTCCTGCTCGAGATTCCTATGGGTGTGGCCCCAGCGCTCGGCTGACACTCGAATTGTCATCAAAGATTTGCGAGTCTTTAGAGGGACATACGCAATTGGCACATTACATTCTGACCAGGGCCCTGCGTTTAGCTCTCGGGCTTACAAGGAGGCCATGGGAAGTTTGGGTGTAGCATTGCGGTACTCATCTCCATACCATCCCAAGGAAATTCTGTTGTGGAGAGAAAAAACCATGACTTAAAGCAATCTTTGACAGCTAGAGTATTAGGCACGGGTGAGAGTTGGGTAAAACACCTGTATGGAGTCCAGAGAGCTCTGAACAACATGCCAAGAAGTTCTCTAGGGGGTGTCACTCCTTATGAGGTCCTATTTGGGACAAGAATGTGGGTACCTGATCTTGATTGTGAAGGCGCAGTGGCGGATGAAAAGCCTTTTGACATCCATGATCGTTTGGCTGTTTTACAGGATCTAAATGAATCCAGGACACAACAAAGTAATGTCCATCTGAAGCAGACAGCCACTTGGGAAGTCAAATCAGTCATGGCAAGACCTGTCTGGATCCCAAAAGTCAGGGATCTGGTCAGAGAGAAAATAGCGGACAAGAAGGAATTTGGGCCATCCTACAGAAAGCCTGTACAGGTCCTAGCAGTCGAAGGAACCAGAACTGTACTTCTACCGCCTCTTGCCCGAAAAAAGGAGAAAAGATTTGTCTCAATTGACCTAGTCAAACCACACTATGTGGCCGATTCTAATCAGTAGGCCACGTGGACTCCAAAGTAGCAGATGGCCTCCTCTTGCTACAATTCAAGAAGTTCAAACGGAAAGACTCATCATGTTCGAAGAGTCCCCTGTACGGAATGACGGACTATGCAACAATGCTATGGAACTCGTTCCTCTTGAACCTGAAGCTCAACTTCAAAATTAAACTCAAAATGACAGACAAATGGCTGTTAGACCAAATACAGATGTCTACGTCAACGTGCCTCGACAAGAGCAAAGTACTATTTCAACAAATCCCGATGCCATTCCAACAATTGATCGAACTGCTTCTGGCTACTTCATAAACTTTGATACGTTTTTATTGGATCCAAGTGAACCTGACATGACGCCAGCCCAAAAATCACGCAAGCAGCAAGTTAAAGACTTTCTGAACTTTCTTAAAAAGACTTACCTGATATCACAGTGGGTAGAACTATGGGTAATCACCGGGGTACTTTTCTTTCTTTTCTGGTTAGGATTAGTAATAGTTTTTAACATGCTTATTAATGGACAATACATTTGGCAAAGCTCTGCAGCCCAAAAGGTGAATCTACTTTTAAAACCTCATCAATCATCTCATCAAGAACAAAGAGACTTGTCATCTGTGAACATTACAGCAGTTGCTATACCTGATGGTAAAGTGTGGGACAAGGCTGATTTCGATATATTCGGCCCAACCGAACTTTTAAAAATTCCACATTTATTTAAAATATCATTAAGTGATATCATTACCTCCAGTATATTTTTCGATGATTGGGATTTTGAAACTGTAAATGACACGTTGTCTGATTTGGAAAAATCTGCTGCGTTTTCTAATAGTGAACCATTGTAAGGCACATCAGACTATGAAATTATGTATTGTTATCAACATTATGGTCATCATTTTCTGCATAAATCTGCAAATTCTAGAAATGTGTTCAATTACCACCAGTGGGAACGTTGTCCAACACTGCCGAAAGGCAGTTCAAAAACATTTACACAGAAGTTTCCATATTTTTCAGGGTTTAATATGTCTGACCCAGCCTCATATTATTATAAGGTTGCACCAACATCAGCCCAGAAAAATATGTTAACAAGCAACAAACAGATTTACTCTGCTTCCTTTATTACCCAGTTGTCTGAACAAGGTTTCGACTTATGGAAAGACACCATAGACTTAAAATCAGGCTGGGGTACTAGAGATTGGCAGGTGCAGGGGACAGAAGCTTTGTTTAGAGCATGCCTTATCCCCCAACAAATCATGTTTTGAACAAGACAGTGCAACAGATGTCTTGCCTTGGACTAGCCAAGAAGAAATACTTGAACACACCTTGGGTACCGACTCCATCACACACCGAGGGAAACGAAACATCACAAAAAGGGATTACATTAGATGACATTATACAATACAATAGATCAGACCCCGATTGGAGGAAGTGGTTGATTTGGCCCACAGACACTAATAGTTGTCAGGCAAGATTCATGGGTAAAGCTGAAGGGTTTAGTATCCATATGCCAGATCCACGTTATGTACAGAGACAACATCCAGGAGTAGTGACATCATACAGTGTTGGGAAGTTGTGCCTAGACTGGCTAAAAACCTCAACCCTCACACAGGTGAAACAACACTTATCCTTACTCACACAGGATATGGATCTTAGGGATTTTTTACTAGGTCCCAGGAAGCCACACTGTTAGAACTGGGGGTCTCTAGTTGGCAGAGGTAGGTACCTTTGACCAAGTAGGGACCCTTGCTTCTAGTCAGGGTAAGGGGGCTACACTCCTAAATAACCCCTGCTCACCCCCTTGGTAGCTTGGCACGAGCAGGCAGGCTTATCTCAGAGGCAGTGTGTAAAGCATTTGTGAACACATACAGTAATACAGTGAAAATACTACAGATGGACACCACACAGGTTTTATAAAAATAAGTGTTCTTTATATAGACTTAACACAAGACCAAAACGAAAAAAATCCACAATACTGTAATTCAAAATAGGCTTTCAGATGGTAGAAATAGCTTAGTTCAAGTTGATGGTAAATGAGACACGTTTCTCACAAAAGTACCTGGAATGTGTAACGCAAATCAAACAAAAGGTTCGCAGGGAGAACGATGCGTCTGTTCCTTGCTTCGGGGGAGGCGATGCTTCTGTTCCTCAGTGCTTGCGCAAAGTAGGCGATGCGTCTGTTCCTTACTGGAGAGGAGGCAATGCGGCAATCTCGGGTGCGTTCTAGTTGCGATGCGACAAGATGGCGCCTCGATGCGACGATCCGGTGCAATAAGATGGCGCCCTTGATGCGATGCGACGATGTGAAGACGATGCATGCACGCCCGACGGCCGTGCGGCGAATTCTGTAACTTTGGAGCTGCGACAGGCCCTGTGACACGCTTCTCTAGTGATGCGACGACAAACAGCTGCGACGGAGACACGCTTCTCCGGTGACGCGGTGGCGGCCTCTGCGGCGGCGACACGCTTCTCCGATGATGTTATGTTATGTTATGCTGATTTATAAAGCACGTGGCTGCCCCAGCAAAGGGGCGTCCCGGCGCTGAAACCAGATTAGCGCAGCAGGTAAGAACAGAACACCTTGCAGCGAAGGGAACAGAAATGTTTTAATAGCTTTACGGAAGGGCAGATAAAGCTTTAGGCTGCGGATGGAAATAGGAAGGGAATTCCAGAGTCTAGAAGCCAGCACCTGGAAGGAGCGTCCACCAGCACGAGCCCTCCTCACCCTGGGGACAACCACAAAATTCTGTCCCATAGAGCGGAGTTGGCGGGAGGGGGTGTAGAAAGAGTGCAGGTTTGACAAAATACTAGGCGATGAAGAGTTGAGGATTTTAAAGGTAATGCAGAGGGCCTTGAATTCCACACGCCTTGCAACAGGCAGCCAATGAAGGCGGCGCATTGCATTCGAGATAGAACACCACCTTGGCAAGCCAAGGAACGCTCGGGCCGCTGCGTTCTGGACCCTTTGTAGTCTCACAATCTCAGCCTGATTGGCCCCGATGTAAAGGGAGCTGGCATAGTCCAGTCTGGACAGAATCAAGGCCTGGACGACAACCTGCCTGACTGAAGGGTCGAAGAAGCCCAGATGAGACGGCAACAGCTGTGACGGCGTCACGCTTCTTCTAGTTGAGTCGTGCTTCCAGCTCCCAGAGAGACACAGAGGCTTCTGCAGACAGAATCCCCAGCAAGGGAATTCAGAGGGGAGCTGGTGGTGAAGTCTTGTATCCCTGAGACTTCAGCAGGAGGCAAGTACAATTCAAGCCCTTGGAGATTCTTCTTCAAGATGGTGAAAGTTTCAATAAAAGTCTTTTCTCCTTTCTTTGGCAATAAAGAAACCACTGCAGGCCAACCCCAGCAAACAACACACTGGCATAGGGGTAGTCAAAAACTCCTGCAGCACTTTAAGCGCTATGCACTTTACTGATAATTCAGTTTGAAAAATGTAATGGATGGTATTACTATTTTAAATGGTTCCTATCTGGTTTTTTATTGTCTGTACACTTTCGTGAACTTTTTACTATACTGCTTGTGATATATTGTCTTTTTTTAAAATTTTGAATAATGTATGATCTGTATACTTTTATGACCTTATCAATTAAGATCGAATAAAGTTATTAACCAACCAACCAACCAAATCCTGCAGATTCTCTGGTTCTTCTCCTTGGCAAAAGGTCCGTCTTGATTCCAGAAGTGATCTAAAGTCTTGGGGTCTGGGCCCCAATATTTATACCAGCAAATCCTTTGTCCTCTGAAGGCAGAGGGTCCTTTACCTAATCCAAACCAGTTCTGGGTGCATTCTACCAGTGCACAACTTCTTCCTTTGTCAGTGTGGGCTAGGATCATCAGACGCACCACAGGAGGTGGAGCCAGCATTGTGGAAGGCAGGCACAGCCCTATTCAGGCCCAGGTGCTACTCCTCCCATCACTCCCAATGCATATAGGTCTATTCAGCCTAGTGCTGACTCACCCTGTCTCCTGGAGCCACCCCAGCCCCTGTCACTCACAAACCAGACAAGCAATACACAACCTAGCAGAGGCAGGCTGGATGGTTAGGCAAAAAAATACCTACTTTCTAAAAGTGGTATTTTCAAACATAGAATGTTAAAACCAACTTCACTAAAAGATGTATTTTATCATTCTGAGTTCTGGCATACTAATTTCGTTTTTCTACCATGTTCCCTGGGAAAGTTAGGATTATAAGGTGTTATAATCAAACTGCCCATTCTGACCTATGGGGACAGGTAGCCTTGCAATAGTGATAAACGAAATTGGCTGTAATTCACTATCAGGACATGCCACACATATCAGAACATGTCCTACCTTTTACAACCAATGCACCCTGCCCTTGGGCCTACATTAGGGGTGACTGATATGTGGAAAAGGGAAGGTTTAGGGACTGGCAAGTGGGCGCACTTACCAAGTCAACATGGCAGTACTGGACTGCACACAGGCTCTGCAATGGCAGGCCTGAGACACACTTTACAAGCTGCTTCTGTGGGTGGCACAACCAGTGCTGCAGGCCCACCAGCAGCATTTGATTTACAGGCCCTGGGCACATGTGGTGCACTATACTAGGGTCTGACAAGTAAATAAAATAAGCCAATCATGGAGTCACTAATTCATTACATCAATTTACAATAGGGAGCACTTGCACTGTGGCACTGAATAGCAGTGGCACAGTGCCCAAAGCATCTAATACCAGCAAAACATATCAAAAACAGAGGAGACAACAGCAAAAAATGGAAGGGAGACTCACGCCAATGGTACCAGGTCTAACACGCCAAAAACGTTTCATATATGCAGGCATTTATGCTGCCTACTATGATATGGAAGATATCACAACAAGAGGCCGCAGAGAGACTATGGTAAATAGACCGTATAAATCTAGAGAAATCTCTAGCAGTGGTAGACAATGGGTTAACTACATTGACCTCCAGGATATATTCCTTAGGCAACATTGTATCTTCTGCAATAGACATACTAGAACACAATTTTGCCCTATTACAACACGGGCAATCTCAATTACGTTCTATCATGTTATTAAGCTGGACGCTGCAATCTTTGCGTGCAGGCTACGTGCAATGGCGTTTTATCAACAGTACGTCTCTGTTTCTGAATACAATCTAACAGATAAACAGATAGAAATGGCACAAAGGGGAGCAAAATATACAATGCTGCGTATCGAAAAAGTGGATAGATTACCGTTTACCGTAGCAGAATCACCAGCCACAGAATGGCTAATCCATGGCCAAATAACTCTACCGGTCACTACCTTTCAGTTTCAGTATTGCCTTGAACAAATGAAGGCAGGCAGATATGAAAAAATGGGTAAGGAATACATTAGGGAATCTTGGGAATTACCATACCGATTTTGATGCTGGAGTGGGGATCGAGAAGTGTTTCTAAGGGGTAAAAACTGTGAGAATGCTTTAAGTGGATCGCTCATATGTCAGGATATAATGCTGCACCGGACTTGTAATGGTTCTGTAGCGAACCTGTCCTGTCATCTGAGGGGTGCCCCAGTTGCAGTGATTACTCTAGCATTTAGGCTTCTTTCAAATGGGAGTTACTTGATGCTGAACAGTCAAGGCTGCTGCGGAATGCTCCCGGGCATTGCATAGTTAGTAACCGTGAGTTCCAGGGTTACTTGTTGTATGCAAGTATTGTTTCCAACAGTGCTTAATTTGTAAAATATTAAGTGCCAGGGCTCTGACCAGGAGGCCACTGAAGCTTGCACCACCCATCGCCCTTGTCATTGCTGCAAAAACAACTACTAACCATCTCTCTCGCATGTAAATGCGACAGTTCAGATTATTCCAGGTCCCCAAAGCTAAAGGAATGGCTGGGGAGGCAGGTATTAGCAATTTTTTTTAATGTATATTGTTTTCCTAAACAACTGTTATACTGCTCATCTCTAAATTACATGAGCAGCGCCACCTTGTTGCAGACTGCCCTAAGGGTGGTGTTGATAATTAGGTGCCTGTGCCGAGCACCGGAAGCCAATTAAGTGCCGGCGCTCAGCACCGGAAAGCTCCGGCTCAAATTAAGCACTGGTTTCCACCGACACATACAGTCAGGGAGGCGCCGTTATGGCCTTCACTGAATGTTTCTTTAATATGGTTTAATACTATAAGTAGGATGAAAGCCATGCTTTTACAGAAGTCTGTGCCCTTAACCTCCGCTCGAGAGACTTTTGATCTCCAGATCGCAAGGCCTTCAGCAGAGATACAGGCGCTTATTCATAGTAACTGCCCTTACTATTTCGCAGAAATGGTAAATCGTATCTTTAATATGTCTGATACGACAGGCATTGTTCACCTATTTCAGACCATAGGTTCTGGACTTATAAGCACCTTTCAGACCGTACTTGGAGTTATACCAAACTTCATTCATTCCATATTCTGAAGCATGTTTGGAGGACTTCCGCTGATCCTGTTTCTAATAGCAGGTATCCTGATTGTCTTCTATCTGCCACGCAATGGACGTCCCAGTCACCAAGGAGATGGAAAAAGCACTCCTGGAGCGTAAATACCGTGACCACATGGTACAACATCTTGGCATGCCTCGCCTAAGAGAACTAAGTGCATCTTGATTCTTGTCATTTCGACCAGCCTGGATGGACTGCATCTTACCTGTCCTCCGATGCCTGTTTTGCGGAGAAGAATGCCTGTAAGATCTTTGTTTGATGCTCCCATCATGTGCGCAACCGGAAGTGAATGTGTTACTGGACCCGATAACGGCCCATGTTCTGCAATGTCCTCAGCGTATTCCAATGTTGATGGCGGCATTCCTTGAGCCACCGCAGGTAGTAACTGCACCTGTTGGTATGGAGACCGGCTCCTCCTCTGACACCCAGGCTTTGGACGGTGCACAGGCTGCCCCAGCACTGGCTGCGGACAGCGTGGAACATAATCTGTGCTCAATCGACGTGCTTTGCGAGGTGCTACAGGGGCCATCTACTGCAGAATCAAGCAACAAAAATGTTGCGTCTACCAGCCAGGACACATAAATATTTGACTCATTTGGCTCGTCGTGTGCTGGAAGAAAATTTGCCCTTTTAAACAAACCTAATTTGGAACTCGAAAACAAAATTGACATTCCTTTCATTTATTGGGCATGGCTTTCAAATGCTTATTGTGGTTCAGGACAATAGCTACGGACACTTTAAAGCGATGGCTTGCAAGTTTTTAATATTTTTAAGTTTTTAAGAAATTTTTAGACATTTTAAACATTTTAGCAAAAGAAATGTTTTTAAAACTTTGTGCGTACCAATATCTAGTTAGGATGGTAGTACAATAATAGGTTACATATGTCATCCAGTCGGAAGAGGAGTGGGTGTTATATTCCATATAGGTACCCTATATAGGCGCAGGTAACACTGCAACCTTTCACCTATATCGTTCCCTACATTACATACATAACGGTTCATAGGGACTGACTTATTACCCAGATACAACACTGCATTCAGAACGCAGGTTTTTCCCTAGTTCAATTCTCATACATTATGCATGAAGCTTCTTGGAAGCACAGCAGGATTAACAGCAGGACTGACATCTCCTGTATAATATCTCTGTATAAAGTTCAGGCCCGACGTCATCCTTTAGGCCGACACAGTAACGCAGCAAGGTAGGACCCCTGGGGAGACCTATGGGTATATATACATCATGTCTTGCTTAGAAAGACAGAGGAGACCGTGACTTCCCGGCTGACACACTGACCAGAGACGCTGAGGGTCCTGCATGCAGACGCTCCAGCTAGCAGTGGTCTAACATCCCTCGTGGGTGTCCGACTTGAGACTAGGACGGGGTGCCACATTCTCTAACTCTCAGGTAATTGGGTTGACTAGATCCTAGAGGGATTCTTGGCATGCCACCTACACAGATGCTAGGTACATTTAGGTACATCTAGTTAGGGAGACATCGTAGGAGTACGCACTTTTAGGTTGCAATTTATCATGTGTTTTATGTACATGTATATATTCATGATTTTTGCAAGATGGTAGAACTATACCATCCCTTTACTTTTGTAGTATTGCTAATCATATATCTCTGTTACTGTCTAATGGTTGTTGCAGCTCATTTATTCTACACTAGAATAACAACTGTTTAATAAATACTTATTGAAACGCTCAGACTGTTTATTCTGTGTATCTCTGAGACAAACTAAGTGAGCACGAGTGACTGTCATGTTCTGAGGTTGCCAAAAACTATTCTCCCCCGATAAGAGGTGAGCTAGCTGATACAGACAGGCTAGCGTATCCGGTGGGGGTGCACAGAATCAGCCTGCAGCCAAACCCACAGTTTATGTTATCCAAACGTGCAGATCCTGTATAGGATATATAGGAACTACACAACACCTTTACAGGAAGTTAGGTGAGGAGGAAATCCCCCTAGGCTCCATAGTTTACCGATAGATTGAGGCTGCCCAGGCAGGCTGGTCGCCATCAAGAGCATGCCTGGAGGAAAAAGTATGAAGAGCGTGAAATGGTTTCTCATAAGCTCAGGATCAGAGAATACAAATTAGCTCTGAAAGAAGAAAAGTTCATCTACTGTACTAACCAAATTGAGGTAACTAAATCCTCCAAAGAGCTTTTCAAAATTGTGCAGCAGCTATTCACCCCCCTGCTGCAGCAGAACTTGAGGGCTCTCAGGAGCTTTGCAGTCAGTTGGCCGACTATTTCCAACTGAAAATAACCAACATCTATAAAGAGCTCAAATTTAAAGATAAAAAGCTGTGAGCTTTAAGTACAGAGGGTCAGTGCGAATTTGTTAAACCTTGGGAGTCAGAGGACATTATAGAAAATATGTTGAGGGTTTTTCCTTCACTTACTGCTGAGCATGTGGAGGACCATACTCTGAATACCAGGTCAAGGTGTCCCCTTGAACCATGTGCACCTAATATCCTGCACATGGTGGCACACCCACTTTCTCAATTTATAAATAAAGTCATTTCTTTTGGGTGCTTTCCACGTTGATGGAAGGAAGCAGTGGTGAAGCCACTATTGAAGAATCTCAATCAGGACCCGAAAGAGCTGAACATTTTTCACCCCATCTCCTTACTTTCTCCACCAGCTCAAACCTTGGAAAGACATCTTAACTGCCACCTGATGGCTTTTATGGAAGAACAAAGAAGGCTGGATGTGTTGCAGCTCAGGTTCCGCAAACAACATGGAACCGAGACTGCTCAGTGTGAGAAGTTGGCCTGGCATATGCTGTCCACTAATTATAGTGGGCACCTTGCACCAGTCCAAATCGACTCTTATGGTAGGTAGGTTAAAGACAACCTTATTGAAAGCTATCCTAGTGGTAGCTGTGGAGAGCAGCCTTCAGGCTAAGTCTTGAAGGAATGTAAAGCAGCTTGTTTTACCAGTCTATAATCTCTTGAGTGACCAAATGAAAGAGCACCACACCAGGTATATATTCAAAATATATGTATTTATTACTAAACACACCCCTCTAGTCTCTTTATGAGGCTAGAGTTCGAAGTACATAGGTTATAAGATCTTAAATCACAGTAATAGCACAAATACACGTTTGGGCCCTAGGGGCGTACCAAACCATATACCAATAAAGTGGTATGCGAACCACGACTGAACTAGACACTAGGCCTAGAGCCTCTAGAAGTGCTTGGACCACAAGGAACCACCCAAGGTAGTGACACAGGGGACCCACGGGAGACGCGTGCAGTGTAAATACACAACCGCGATACGCCGTTAACTTCTATGGAGAAAGTCGGGATCGGGAAAATAGAGGAAAGGGACACTTTAAAGAGGACTAGGACAAAACCCTTTGAGATCTAGGACTTTGAAGAGTCTCTACCCACGGGAGCACCAGAGTACTCGTGTTACCTCACCCAGGGAAGCCGGGTGCATAGGTGCCTTTCGGGGTCGGGTTTCGTCGTCGTTTCTTATGGCGATCTGCTGCAAAGTGCTGCTGGCGACCAGGAGAAAAGTGTCCGGGTGGATCCAAGAGTGGATCGGAGTTCTGAAGAACCTGAAAGCAGAGGGGACAGAGTCTGGGTCACTAGCCAGTGACCAGGATGGCGATGGACGGATGCCCACCGATGTCGAGTGCTTCAAGTTCGTTGACGGTCGTCTTGACTCTTCAGCCACGAGGTCCGGGAGGCGTTGTCGGCGACCAAGAGCAGGATTCGGGCTGTTGCTTGATGTCTGTCGAGTGCAGAGGTGTCGGCGACCAGATTGGACCCAACAGGCCTTGGCAACGGCAAGTCTCAAGGAAGATGTAGATCGTCGATGATGCAGACCAGCAAGGTCTGGGGAACTCACCCAGCAAGGGTAAGTGAGGGCAGGCCTGGAGCAACCAGACTGCCAAGTAAAGAAAAGATTGGCCTTCGGTAAGGGCTACTAGCCAACGGGCTAGCGACCGCGAAGGAGTCTCATGACGCCGCACGTGGAGCTGGCTTACAGGACACTCGTGGAGTGGGGGCCAGTGATCTTCGGTGCAGGTGGTGCTGGAGGCTAGGGCTACTCGGAGCCCAAAGCACGACTTCTTGGGAGACCCAGAAGATGGTGCACTTGCAAGTGTGCTCGGTGTCCAGGGGTCATGGTCTCAAGTCACCCACGATAGCCACGGGCCTCAGCTTTGCTGGGGACTCAGGGTAGCCTCGGGGAAGTCTAAGAATCTACCTCTGGTGATGCGATGACTTCGGTGTCCGACGGGAGCTTCAGTAATGCAAACCGGACAGATGCTTCTTTGGTGCCTGCCAAGCAGGGAGTCACTCCTTGACCCCAAGGGAGATTCTTCAGTCCTCTAATCGTGAGTAGAGCGTCGAAGGTCCAGGATTCTGTTTCAGAGTTTCGTCCAGGTATAATCTAAAGTCCTAAGGACTGGGTTCCTACCTTTATTCCAAAAATAGGGGATGGACTACTCTGTGGCCCCACCTATGGGTGGGTCAGGGCAGAGGGGTGGCTACACCCCTTTCCTTTGTCCAGTTCACGCCAAAGCAGGGGCTGCAAGCCCCTGATCCGGTTTGAACTGGGGTATGCACAGGGACACCAAATGTGCCCCCAGTGCAGGACTTCAAAGCACCCGAAAGTGCTCCCGCCCAGCCCCAATACACATTGTCCTGTCTGGGGAGGTGGTCACACCTCCCTGGGACAGGAAACCTATTGTCCAGGCCTCCCCTGCCGGAGTTTCGTCCAGCAGCAGGAGGCCAGACTCGTGTCTGTGGCAGCAGCATCCATTTTGTGATGCCAGGGCTCTGGAAAGAAGTTACCGGACTCGTCAGAGTTAACATGCCTTTCCCTCTAGAAGGGTGGAATGCTACCCCCGCCGCCAGGATTGGCGGGGGGTAGTATTCCAAGATGTTTGACACCAAACACGACATGTTTAGGTGCAGCCATTCCATAGTTAGCATTTTACCGCGAGGATATAATGCGTTTAAGAGTATATGGTCAGGCTGCACTACAAACAGCATCAGAGATGGTCTCCGAACGCTGCAGAGGGGCCCTGCTCATGCAGGGGCACCCTCTCACATAAGAACCATGCACTCTGCCTTTAGGATTGATAAGGCCTGCCTTAGGAGTGACTTATAGGTTTATACGTGTGTATGCTTTTAGTGATATAGGTAACCTATACCACAGCAAGGGGTGCATGCACCACCTTACCCAGGCTGCAGTAGCAGACCTGTGGTGTCAGTTTGGATGGCCTACCAGGGGTGGCATAATACATGCTGCAGCCCCTGGCAGGCCTCTGAGGTACCTATGCCCTTGGTACATAGTATACCATATACTAGGGACTTACAAGGGCACTCCAGATCCCAATCAGTGATGTGCCTAAGGCACATGGAGACCCTTTTAAAGAGGAAACAGCTAGGCTGGGGTTCTGAATAGCAGGGCCCCAGCCAGACTAATGTCGAAAACCAGTGAAGTATCAGCAAAAAGTGGGGGTACCCCTGTGAAGCAGATCCTACTCTCCTACACAACCCCCCCAAACGTAGGGACATTAAACTAACCTTGCCCAGTTAAGTCTTCATGTTCTAAGTGGAAATACCTAGAGAGTCCATCTGCATTCGCATGGTTACTCCCAGGCCTATGTTCCACTGTAAAGTCCATCCCCTGTAGGGAAATGGACCACCTAAGCAGTTTGGGGTTTTCACCCTTCATTTGTTTTAGCCATAGGAGGGGCTTATGGTCTGTCTGAACCAGGAAGTGTGTACCAAACAAGTATGGCCTCAACTTCTTCAGAGCCCAGACCACAGCAAAGGCCTCCCTCTCTATGGCAGACCAACGTTTCTCTCTAGGGGTCAGCCTTCTGCTAATAAAAGCTACTGGCTGATCCTGACCTTCTTCATTCAATTGTGACAGTACAGCCCCTACCCCCAATTCAGATGCATCTGTTTGAACAATGAACTTCTTGGAGTAATCAGGACTCTGCAGAATTGGAGCAGTGCACATGGCCTGCTTGAGGTCATCAAATGCCTTCTGACAGCTAACTGTCCACTGAACCTTTTGGGCATTTTCTTAGAAGTTAAGTCATTCAAGGGTGTCACTATTGATCCATACCCCTTGACAAATCTCCTATAGTACCCAGTCAGGCCTAAGAAGGCTCTCACCTGAGTCTGGGTAGTGGGAGCAGTCCAGTCCATGATGGTCTGGATCTTGCTCTGCAAAGGTTGAACCTGGCCTCCACCCACAAGGTGGCCCAGGTACACAACCTGACTCTGCCCTATCTGGCACTTAGTGGCCTTGATAGTCAGGCCTGCCTTTTGCAGGGCCTGTAAAACATTCCTGAGGTGGACCAGGTGATCCTCCCAGGTGGTGCTAAAGACAGCAATATCATCTAGATAAGCTGCACTATAGGCCTCCAGTCCTGTGAGAACTGTGTTCACCAACCTCTGGAAAGTGGCAGGTGCATTTTTCAGACCAAAGGGCATCACCACAAATTGATAATGTCCACTAGGGGTTGAAAATGCTGTTTTGGGCTTTGCAGCATCAGTTAGTCTGATCTGCCAGTAGCCAGGTGTTAGGTCAAATGTGCTGAGATATTTGGCAGAGGCCAAAGTATCTATGAGCTCATCTGCCCTGGGTATTGGATGGGCATCAGTCCTAGTGACTGCATTGAGGCCCCTGTAGTCTACACAAAACCTAATCTCTCTTTTCCCACCACTGGTGTGAGGTTTAGGTACTAGGACTACTGGACTAGCCCAAGGGCTATCTGAGGGCTCAATCACTCCCAATTCCAACATCTTCTGGACTTCAGTCCTGATACAGTCCCTGACATGGTCAGGTTGCCTATAAATCTTGTTTTTAATAGGCAGACTGTCCCCAGTGTCCACTTCATGAGTGCACCAGGTGGTCTGACTGGGTGTCAGAGAAAACATATGTCTAAACTGATTGAGGACTTGCCTGCAATCAGTTTGTTGCTGGGTAGTGAGGCTGCCTGCCAAGGCTGCACCATCAACTGACCCATCGTCAGCGTTCTGTGAGAGCAGGTCAGGGAGTGGGTCACTCTCTTCCTCCTGCCCTTCATCAGTAGCCATGAGCAAGCCCATGTCTGCCCTGTCCACATATGGCTTAAGTCTGTTGACATGGAGAACCCTGTGGGGACTCCTGGGCGTTCCCAGGTCTACTAAGTAAGTGACCTCACCCTTCTGCTCAACAATAGTGTGGGGTCCACTCCATTTGTCTTGGAGAGCTGCTGGGGCCACTGGCTCCAACACCCACACCTTCTGTCCTGGCTGGTAAACAGTTAGGACAGCCTTTTGGTCATGCCAGGCCTTTTGAAGTTCCTGGCTAGCCTCAAGGTTTTTGGTTGCCTTTTCATGTACTCAGCCATCCTGGAGCGGAGACCAAGTACATAGTCCACTATATCTTGCTTTGGGGGCTTGAGAGGTAACTCCCATCCTTCCTTCACCAAGCACAGTGGACCCCTCACAGGGTGGCCAAACAGAAGTTCAAAAGGGCTGTAACCAACCCCTTCTGAGGCACCTCCCTATATGCGAATAAAAGGCAGGGCAAGAGTATGTCCCATCTAGGCCTAAGCTTTTCTGGGAGCCCTTTAATCATGCCCTTCAAGGTTTTGTTGAATCTCTCAACTAAACCATTGCATTGTGGGTGATAGGGTGTGGTGAACTTATAAGTAACTCCACACTCCTTCCACATTGCCTTTAAGTACCCAGACATGAAGTTTGCACCCCTGTCTGATACCACCTCCTTAGGAAAGCCCACTCTTGAGAAAATTCCCAGGAGGGCCCTTGCCACCACAGGTGCTGTAGTGGTCCTAAGGGGTATAGCCTCTGGATACCTGGTGGCATGATCCACTACCACCAGTATAAATCTGTGCCCAGATGCTGTTTGGGGATCCATGGGACCAACAATGTCAATCCCTACCCTCTCAAAGGGCACCCCCACCACAGGTAGTGGTATCAGGGGGCCTTTGTAGTGCCACCTGCTTTGCCACTGGCTTGGCAGGTTACACAGGAGCGACAAAACTCCTTACTGTCTTCAGACATGTGGGGCCAGTGAAAGTGAGGGACAATTCTGTCCCAAGTCTTGTTCTGGCCCAGGTGTCCTGCTAAGGGAATATCATGGGCTAGCGTCAATAGGAAGCCCCTGAACTTCAAAGGTATTACCAACCTCCTGGTAGCACCAGGCTTGGGGTCTCTACTCTCTGAGTACAGGAGTCCATCATCCCAATACACTGTATGGGGACCACTAGCTTTCCCAGCAGCCTCAGCAGCAGCTTGCTGTCTGAGGGGTTCAAGGGAGGGGCAGCTCTGCTGCTCCTGGCTCAGATCTGCCCTATAAGGTCCCCCTGTCCCCAAGAACTCAACCTGGTCAGGCTCAAGTTCCTCTGGGACAGTTCCTTCTTCAGGGCTGAGATCATCCCCCTCAAGGGACTGATCTTCCTCCTGAGCCAGGGGGGAAGGCACTGCCTTAACCCTACTACTCCTCCTCTTGGAAGGCACTTGGTCCATTCTTCCAGAATCCAAGGCCTGTTCAGTTTTAGACAGTTTAGCTTGTGACCTGGTCACAGCAAACACATCTGCAGGGATCCCCAGCATTTCTGCATGGGTCCTGAGCTCCACTTCTGCCCAAGCTGAAGTCTCTAAGTCATTGCCAAGCAAGCATTCGACTGGTAGGTTTGCACTTACCACAACCTTCTTAAGGCCAGTTACCCCTCCCCAGGAGAAGTTAACAACTGCCAGAGTATGGTCTGTTCTGACATTGCTAGCATTGGTCACTTGGTACATTTCACCAAGTATAACTTGCCCAGGTAGCACAAGGTCTTGTGTCACCATTGTGACACTTGCCCCTGTGTCCCTAAATGCCAAAGCCTCTCGTCCATTGATTAAAGGCTGTTGTCTGTACTTGCCCAGATTACTGGGACTCACAGTGGAGGTCACATCCATGCCTCCATCACAGACTAACACAGCCTGAGTCAGTTCCCTGACTAAGTCAGAGCCCAACTCAGTTCCCAGGGTGAACCCTACTAAACCCTTTGCTGGAGCACTTCCACCAACTGTACTAGGGGGAACAGGTGCCTTAGGGGCATTGGTGGATGCTGGACTGGAGTCTTTGGACTTGGTGCAATCACTGGTCCAGTGGGTCTTTTGCTTACAGACCTTGCACCATGGTTTTCTTTGGCCTTTACCCTTGGTAGACTGGGAATCCCCACCAGAAGAAGATTTTTGGGGGCCTGATGAAGACTTTTGATCTTTACCCTTCTCCCCACCCTTGTCAGAGTTCTTAGCATCTTGCTTCTTGGTTTCCCCACCTTGGTTCTGTACCTTCTGCTTCACCCTGGTTCTGACCCATTTGTCTGCCTTCTTTCCCAATTCTTGGGGAGAGGTCAGATCAGAGTCAACCAGGTACTGATGCAACAGCTGGTTTTGACAGTTATTAAGAATCTGCTCCCTCATTATCAGATTATACAATCCTGAGAAGTCACACACCTTACTGCCCATCAACCAGCCTTCCAGAGCCTTGGCAGAACAATCCACATAGTCTACCCAGTCTTGAGTCTGTGCTTTTTGGGTGTCTCTGAACTTCAACCTGTACTGTTCAGTGGTTAGGCCAAACCCATCAATAAGAGCACTCTTCAAGACCTTGTAATTGTCAGCATCCTCCTCTCTAACAGTGAGGAGCTTGTCTCTACCTTTGTCAGCAAAGGAGAGCCACAAGATTGCTGCCCACTGCTCCTGAGGGACCTTCTGTACTTTACAGGCCCTCTCTAAAGCAGTTATCCATTTGTGGATATCATCCCCACTCTGGTAGGGAGGGACAATCTTGTTCAGGTTCCTATGGTCATAGGACCTTTCCCTATCCCTAGGGACATGGCTGCCACCATGGGACTCTAGTCCCAACTTTCTTCTCTCTCTAAGGAGATCTAGGGATTCTCTATCTAAAGCCAATTGCTTCTTCCTGATCTCCAGCTGAGTTTCCTCATACTGGACCAGTCTCTTTCTTCTCTCATGAGAGGATTCCCTCCTGTGAGAAGAAACAGAGCTCCCTATTGAGGTGCCAGAGTGGTTAGACTCCTGAGAAGGAGACCTAGACTTTCTGTGCACACTCATAATCCTTCCTGGGGGACAAAGGTGTGGTTCTCCAGATCCTCATCTTCATCTTCCCCAGAAGGGATTGGGTTTTCCAGGTCAGGGTCATTGTCACCCTCCTGGTCAGTTTCAGAGGGGGCTGGGGGTAGTGGTACCCCTGGCCCCTTCCTCATCTGCTGGCCCACCCTCTGCTCCTACCCCTTCAGTCCCTGAGGACTTACTAAGATCATAAGCCACCAACAACTCCTGGAGGTGTTGGGTGGTGGGACTTTGGCCTGTCCTTAACTTCCTCACGTTACACAAGGCTCTCAGTTCCAAGAATGGGAGTGTGTCATACTTGGAGGGGAAGCTCAATGGCTTCCTGCAGGGCATCTCTAGATCCTGCTTTTAAAGACATTACTAGTGTGGTGTGGTGTATGCACTACCTACTCTAGTGTGGCCTACTAAACTCTCTTGAGTTGTAGAAAGGGTTGTGCTATCCCTTAACACACAACTCTAAGTTCAATAGAACTTACTGATATTCTAAGCTTAAATTATATGTACCTTAGGTACCTTTAGTGGTTTTCAGTTGATCAATTCAATTGAGATTATCTGGTAAAACAATAGCAAGCTGGAATCCCACACGCTGCACACCAATGTGAGAAGTTGGCCTGGCATATGCTGTTTACTAATTATAGTGGGCACCTTGCACCAGTCCAAATCGACTCTTATGGTAGGTAGGTTAAAGACAACCTTATTGAAAGCTATCCTAGTGGTAGCTGTGGAGAGCAGCCTTCAGGCTAAGTCTTGAAGGAATGTAAAGCAGCTTGTTTTACCAGTCTATAATCTCTTGAGTGACCAAATGAAAGAGCACCACACCAGGTATATATTCAAAATATATGTATTTATTACTAAACACACCCCTCTAGTCTCTTTATGAGGCTAGAGTTCGAAATACATAGGTTATAAGATCTTAAATCACAGTAATAGCACAAATACACGTTTGGGCCCTAGGGGCGTACCAAACCATATACCAATAAAGTGGTATGCGAACCACGACTGAACTAGACACTAGGCCTAGAGCCTCTAGAAGTGCTTGGACCACAAGGAACCACCCAAGGTAGTGACACAGGGGACCCACGGGAGACGCGTGCAGTGTAAATACACAACCGCGATACGCCGTTAACTTCTATGGAGAAAGTCGGGATCGGGAAAATAGAGGAAAGGGACACTTTAAAGAGGACTAGGACAAAACCCTTTGAGATCTAGGACTTTGAAGAGTCTCTACCCACGGGAGCACCGGAGTACTCGTGTTACCTCACCCAGGGAAGCCGGGTGCATAGGTGCCTTTCGGGGTCGGGTTTCGTCGTCGTTTCTTATGGCGATCTGCTGCAAAGTGCTGCTGGCGACCAGGAGAAAAGTGTCCGGGTGGATCCAAGAGTGGATCGGAGTTCTGAAGAACCTGAAAGCAGAGGGGACAGAGTCTGGGTCACTAGCCAGTGACCAGGATGGCGATGGACGGATGCCCACCGATGTCGAGTGCTTCAAGTTCGTTGACGGTCGTCTTGACTCTTCAGCCACGAGGTCCGGGAGGCGTTGTCGGCGACCAGGAGCAGGATTAGGGCTGTTGCTTGATGTCTGTCGAGTGCAGAGGTGTCGGCGACCAGATTGGACCCAACAGGCCTTGGCAACGGCAAGTCTCAAGGAAGATGTAGATCGTCGATGATGCAGACCAGCAAGGTCTGGGGAACTCACCCAGCAAGGGTAAGTGAGGGCAGGCCTGGAGCAACCAGACTGCCAAGTAAAGAAAAGATTGGCCTTCGGTAAGGGCTACTAGCCAACGGGCTAGCGACCGCGAAGGAGCCTCGTGACGCCGCACGTGGAGCTGGCTTACAGGACACTCGTGGAGTGGGGGCCAGTGATCTTCGGTGCAGGTGGTGCTGGAGGCTAGGGCTACTCGGAGCCCAAAGCACGACTTCTTGGGAGACCCAGAAGATGGTGCACTTGCAAGTGTGCTCGGTGTCCAGGGGTCACGGTCTCAAGTCACCCACGATAGCCACGGGCCTCAGCTTTGCTGGGGACTCAGGGTAGCCTCGGGGAAGTCTGAGAATCCACCTCTGGTGATGCGATGACTTCGGCGTCCGACGGGAGCTTCAGTAATGCGAACCGGACAGATGCTTCTTTGGTGCCTGCCAAGCAGGGGAGTCACTCCTTGACCCCAAGGGAGATTCTTCAGTCCTCTAATCGTGAGTAGAGCGTCGAAGGTCCAGGATTCTGTTTCAGAGTTTCGTCCAGGTATAATCTAAAGTCCTAAGGACTGGGTTCCTACCTTTATTCCAAAAATAGGGGATGGACTACTCTGTGGCCCCACCTATGGGTGGGTCAGGGCAGAGGGGTGGCTACACCCCTTTCCCTTTGTCCAGTTCGCGCCAAAGCAGGGGCTGCAAGCCCCTGATCCGGTTTGAACTGGGGTATGCACAGGGACACCAAATGTGCCCCCAGTGCAGGACTTCAAAGCACCCGAAAGTGCTCCCGCCCAGCCCCAATACACATTGTCCTGTCTGGGGAGGTGGTCACACCTCCCTGGGACAGGAAACCTATTGTCCAGGCCTCCCCTGCCGGAGTTTCGTCCAGCAGCAGGAGGCCAGACTCGTGTCTGTGGCAGCAGCATCCATTTTGTGATGCCAGGGCTCTGGAAAGAAGTTACCGGACTCGTCAGAGTTAACATGCCTTTCCTCTAGAAGGGTGGAATGCTACCCCCGCCGCCAGGATTGGCAGGGGGGTAGTATTCCAAGATGTTTGACACCAAACACGACATGTTTAGGTGCAGCCATTCCATAGTTAGCATTTTACCGCGAGGATATAATGCGTTTAAGAGTATATGGTCAGGCTGCACTACAAACAGCATCAGAGATGGTCTCCGAACGCTGCAGAGGGGCCCTGCTCATGCAGGGGCACCCTCTCACATAAGAACCATGCACTCTGCCTTTAGGATTGATAAGGCCTGCCTTAGGAGTGACTTATAGGTTTATACGTGTGTATGCTTTTAGTGATATAGGTAACCTATACCACAGCAAGGGGTGCATGCACCACCTTACCCAGGCTGCAGTAGCAGACCTGTGGTGTCAGTTTGGATGGCCTACCAGGGGTGGCATAATACATGCTGCAGCCCCTGGCAGGCCTCTGAGGTACCTATGCCCTTGGTACATAGTATACCATATACTAGGGACTTACAAGGGCACTCCAGATCCCAATCAGTGATGTGCCTAAGGCACATGGAGACCCTTTTAAAGAGGAAACAGCTAGGCTGGGGTTCTGAATAGCAGGGCCCCAGCCAGACTAATGTCGAAAACCAGTGAAGTATCAGCAAAAAGTGGGGGTACCCCTGTGAAGCAGATCCTACTCTCCTACACTCAGGTTGTGGCAATGGACTCTATTAGGCAGCTAGTGGATGAAGGGCAAAGTGCGGCTTCGATCCTGTTGGATCTGACCGCTGCCTTCAATACCATCTCCCCATCCCTGTTGATCAATCGCCTTCAGGAAATGGGTATTACAGATTAGGCTCTAAGGCTAATGTCCTCCTTCCTTAGGGATAGGTCCTGAAGGGTGTCAGTGAACCAATTCCAGTCTGATTCATTCTCCGTCCCATGTGGGGTACTGCAGGGCTAATCTCTGAGCCCTACGCTTTTTAACCTCTATGTCTCGGCACTTATCAGGATCATCCACTCCTATGGGCTAGAAGTGGTGTCGTTTACCAACGACACCCAGATCATTGTGTCGATTCCCAAGGATATGGCAGCTACTGCAGCCAACTTCAATTTTTGTATAGCTGCAGTAGCAGGGTAGATGGACAGAAACTTAAGTTTAATGAGGAAACGCCTGAGGTACTGCTATTTGGATCTCAAGCCCACTTGTGGAACAACACCTGGTGGCTTGACACACTGGGTAACTTACCGCTTCCAACTAAAAAGGGCAAGAATCTTGGGGTCATTTTGGACAGTGAATTGTCTTTGGATTGGCAGGTCAAGCGCACTACGTCAACCTGTCTCTGGCTTATAAGAATGTTAAAAAAATTATTTCCTTTTATTTCTTTGTCAGTACAGAAACAGGTTGGTCTGGCGCTAATCATATCAAGAATTGATGACTGTAATGTGCTTTACCTGGGCACTAACAATAGTATCCTAGTCAACTTTCCGCTAATGCAGAATATGCTGTCTGGGATCATCCTGGAAAGTTTCTAAAAGACAGTCAGTGTTCAAAGGACTATTTGATCTACATTGGCTGCCTATAAAAAAGTGTATTATGTTCAAGGCCCTCTGTATTGTACATAAGGCCCTCCAGCAGACCAGCCCAGAAGGGATCAAGGCAATATTCCATTGGTATTCGCCTAGATGAAATATTCGCTCAGCCCATCTGAATTTGGTTACTGTGCCCAGAGTATGGAAAAAGAGATGGGGAGGCAGAGCTTTCTCAGTCGCTGCAGATAGACTGTGGAACTCTCTATCTCATCACCCAACTAGTATTTAAATGAATTTTCTTCTCTTCAGAAAATCTTTCAAGACCTGGTTGTTCATCTTATAGGTTGATCTTTTGAGTATTCTTTGTGTATATGTGAGTTTTTTGGATCACCTTGAATAAAGCGCCTTGACGCTTATGGGCATTTGTTCCTCCTTATAACTGTTATTCCAATTAAATCAAATCAAGCCAGCCCCAATGCTACCTGCAGTGAGAGTCATCACTATGCACAAGGCAATATCTGAAGAGTAGCTCGAAATGGCATTTGAATGGTAACCAACCCAAACTGGTTCTGAAGCCTTAGCAAGTGGATCATTTCCCATATTTGGGAAATAGGTTTAAAACAATCACTCTATGTTGTTTCAGTTCCAAGTTCTTCTTTACCAAGGGAGAGAGTGCTCCAAAGAAAACTCAAAGACTTGCTGTACGCCCAGGTCTGGTGTCTATCA
Organism: Calotriton arnoldi; assembly: GCA_963921515.1. Taxonomy (NCBI): domain Eukaryota; kingdom Metazoa; phylum Chordata; class Amphibia; order Caudata; family Salamandridae; genus Calotriton; species Calotriton arnoldi. Next base: position 582,231 of record CAWUFW010010572.1, read on the forward strand.
GACAGCTAGTGCTCTGTAGTGTGAGGTGTGGAAATATTACTTGAAGTATGTACTTTCATCTGGTGAGCCGAGGGTCTGACTGAAGTGCCAACCAACCTGCCTGCGTGCCTGATGAGAGAGGGAATGAGTGTGCCTTTCCCTGCAAGAGGAGGGACTCTCCAGGAGATGAAGCACTGAGGATCCCCCAGATAAAGCTTACTTGCCCCGAGAGTGGAACCAGGAGTGAGCAATACCTAGAAAGGGTTCCCAGTCTCTCTATTCAGTTCCAGTGCAATCTGTCTTAAGCCTTTAACACATAAAGTGCCCCTGTGTCACCCTGCGGTACCCGTGGGCTCGGGAAACTGGTGCTGTCATTGCCAATGTTAAGAGTAAAAGCCTTATTGCCACTGAAGCAAGAAGCCCTGTTTGTCACAGAGGCTGCATTTGCCCAAGAGACACCATCAAGAGGGACTCACTTAGAAGCTCACAATTGCTGAATCTGTGAACCTGTATGCAACTAGCCAGGAGGGTCACTGCTCCAGAAGAGGAGCATTGCCACTCAGATCTGCGTCACTCAATCCATCCCCATTTTCCTGAGCTGCTGCCCCAGACCTCGCGTGAGAGTAACATCTGCCATGAGAGCAGGACTGCAAACCTCATCCAAGTCTGTCACATGCATAAGGCTTTATTCTTTGGTGAAATGGTAACAAGCTATTAAACTCAGTTGCTCTTTTGACTATTGAGTGTATTTAACATCATCGGCACCTGTGACTGTGCCTATTTCTTGCTTAAACCTGTCGTGGCTTGAGGACTTTATCCATAGGACCCCTGTCCTACTAGGATCGAGAAAAGATATCGGGAAGTGGGGGGTGTGGCACCTCAATGCTAAACAGCACTTTGAATGCAACCCTGTGGGACTTTCCTATTGAATTGTGACATATGTACTTGTGCTGTGAGAGTAAAGCACTTTTGTTTTACATAAAAGATAAGCACTGGGCAAGAAAATATATTATTGTTTCTGTTGGTTGTCTGTTGAGTCTGGAACACTTGCCTCTCACACTACTTCCCAGTGAAGCCTGTGACTGCTAACCCTCTCTGCCGAGTCAAGTGTGAAATGGTTGTACTTGATTCTCTCTTCAGAGCCTTAGTGGGATGGACTCTTGGACACTAGTGGCGAATGATGTCAAACTACATGACTGGGGCACTGTAGCTCCACGACAGAATCAGACAACTGATAGCAATTGGTTTGAGATCTTTAAATTCCAGTTCTAATTGTCTTGAACAGAACAATAAGTTCAACTTAAACAGTGCATTTCGTGCTCAGTACAATGGTATATACAAGGTTGGAGGAAGCATATCTTGACACCTTGTCCATAGATCAATTAAGGCATCTGTGGTAGGAGAGAAGTTGTGATGTTCCCAGAAATTGGAGGATAGTGACATTCTTATAGGTTTTTAAAGAACAGTTAGAAAAAATGGGTGGTAGGGTAAAAACTTTGGGGCATATTATCAAGGGGCCGCGATAAAATTATCGCCGCTTTAGCGTCCGTTTTCGGGCAAAAAGCGGCGATAATTTTATCGCAATATCATCAAGGACACGCTAGCGCGTATTTCCTTGACTTAGCGCCCATTTCTAGCACGCCTAACTTCGCATCTCTAATGAGATGCAAAGTGGGTGTCACTGGGCGTACCCCTGACGGACTACCTTGTTAAATATCGCGAAATGTACATCGCGATATTAACAAGGAGTCCCACGCATTTTGCAGACGTTAGTTTTTGGCGAAAACCACGGTTTTCGCTAAAACTAACGTCTGCAAAAATGCTGACTTACCTATACCTAACAATGGGGATGGATTATGCTGATACGACCACAGGGTCGTATCAGCAAGGTTATCTCTGTTTTCCATGGAACATCGCTGGAAAACCAGCGATGTTCCATGGAAAACACCGCTATCGCTGGGAAATTATCGCCATTGCGCTATGCGTTGTTAATACAGCGATAGCATGGCGATAATTGCCAGCGATAGCCGGCGATAATAAAAATCTCGCTAAGAGCAGCCAGCGATAATTATCGCTGCCGCTTGATAATATGCCCCAAAGTTGGCCTCTGGAGAGAATTTCCTGTTAGGAACCCATAGGGGGAGTACTGTGGTGTCAGGCTCTCCTTAGCCACTTAGCACAGGGTTTCCTCAAACAAACCCTGGACATGCGCCTACATTTGCTTTCCATGCATTGTGTGAGATCTCACCTAAACCCTCTCCAATTTCAAGGGTAACACTGTCACCAACTCTAGGAGGTGGATGTTTACACTTTTAGGTTTTTGTAGTACTTTGGTAGTACAATTGTGGTACTGCTAAATGTGATACAAAATGCAGTTTCTGAACATGCCCCTCTAAGTGTACTCCCGCCCATAGTAGATGGTGACTACTGATTCCATTGTTCTCCAATAACGAGGATCATAGGTATGTACAGTGCGCACATTAATCTACTTATGTGTAATAAGCCAATGAAAATGCCCACACACATACCAACAGTCTTTGGGAAGCTTAGGAAGTTTGAAGGAGGCACAGATTAGACTGGTCCATGGCCCTCTGCTATGCAGTGTAAAATGAATGCTGCCCTTCTTTGAGAAAAGCACTTCCCCGCCAGCTGAGACAACAAACTAGAAGCAGGATTGCAAGGTAGCTCTTACCCCAGTGTGAGTATTTCAAACACGTTACTTTGGTGTCAGGCTCTCCTTAGCCACTTAGCACAGGGTTTCCTCAAACAAACCCTGGACATGTGCCTACATTTGCTTTCCATGCATTGTGTGAGATCTCACCTAAACCCTCTCCAATTTCAAGGGTAACACTGTCACCAACTCTAGGAGTTATTCCCCTGATTGGATTAAGTCTGACTGAGACCCTGAACTTTCAGTTGGCGCTCTAAAAAGCCAAGGCTGAGGAAGAGAAGAAGGTTAACAAGCTTGAGAGAGAGACGTTATATGTTAAATATTTTCATTGCTCGGCTTGTAAATCTAGCCGCTAGAGTCAAGCCAGACCCATAGCTCAGCTGTATGAATTTGCTGTTTTGCCCACCTCTATCTGTGAATGTGGATCTTGACAACTGTGATGTGTCTGGTGATGTGCCTGGTATTGTGTTACATGTCCCCTGTAAAGGCAAGAAGGAAAAAAAGATCAATGGAGGAAGAATGGATAGAGCGAAAAGAAGATGATGAATGGATAAAAAGGATGAAAGAGGAGTGAGGAGAATGGAGAGAAGGAAGATTGGATAACAATATAGAGTGAGAGAAGGATGGACAGAAAACTAAAGATGGTGGCTGAATGAAAAAGTACAGAAAGTATGGTAAGAAGAAAGGACAAATGATTGGTAGAAGGATGTAGAGAAGAAATGTAACAATTTTCTAATTCTCTCAGTGGAGAAATCTCCTGCCAGCTTCATTTGCCTCACCTCTATTGGGAATGGTTTACATTTTTGACTTGTCCTTTGTGGATACGAGATTGTTAGAAAAGCCTAAGCCTTGATGAACATTGATGTTAAAGTCTGTCAGGAAATACTGCTCATATGGCTTTGGCCCAGTAACATGGTGGGTGTAACATTTCAAAACCACACCAGGAGGCCCCGCACTGTGACAGACCATTGTTTGCCATGTCAATCATGTGCAGTCCCAATTTTGAAAGTTCCACGAACAATCCACAGCATGTGGTAACAATTCAGCCCTTTGTACTATGTGGCTGGTCAGAGTAGCGGTTTAAAGAAACTGCTTGATAAAGTAATTCAAAATGGCAGCCATGTAATTTGCACAAACACTCTGTTGGAAAGTCAGAAAATATTACCCTAGCTGTTTTATCAAAAAGTTGTTAATTGAGTTAAATGTTCTTTTTTAACTTATGATTAATCCATGTTTTCAAAAGATCAGTTCACCTGCCAGGTGGCTGGCTGGTGTTACATAAACTAAGGAAGATGGAATTTAAAGTGAATCAAAGAGTAATTGATTGTATTAACTAAAGACAAAAAATATTGTAATCTTTTAAGAGCTTTATTTAAGATGCATCACTATATTCAACCTTTTATTTTACAGGGTGAACACCTGCATAAAGGCATAGCTTCTACATTAAGTAATACAGACAAAGAAAAACAAGATTGAGGCTTGATTGATTAATAGATTGAGAATTCACTAGAAAACTCAAACTTTCTTCATGTTAGAGAATAACAATTTATAATAAAAATTGGATGGATTTTGATACACAAGTGAATATTTGCATAAAACAGAATAATTAGCCTTGAAGTCTACCACATATATTTGATTTAGTTTGCCAATTGATAACATTTGATGCTAAATGAAGCAGCATCCTTTCAGAGTTCCAAGCTATGAAGCAGTGCAAGCGGAGAGGAAAGCAGGGCCGGCCTCAATATCCCAAGAAGCCTCATTAAAAACGAAGAATTTTGAGACTCGTATTGCAGTGGTGGAGATGAAGAATGAGTGTGACCACAATTGCTCTGGTGCCAGGAGTATGAAATTCATCTGAGGCTGGATTCAGGCTGTTAAGGGGGATACTGAAAACAGACAGGAACAGCGAGTGAGACACAAATCACTATATGTGCACTGACTATACATACATAGAATCCCAATGTAAAATTCTTCATATACAGGTGCTTGTCATAGGTTAGTAGGAACAGAACACTTGTGATAGGCTTTATGAAAAATGACCCCATCTTTGTATAATGAGAAAAGGTTGAAATAGTTGGTTATTTGTAAACTGCTTGATAAAATAATCCAAAATGGCAGGCATGTAACCTGCACAAACACTCTGTTGGACAGGCAGAAAATATCGTCCTCGCTGTTTTATCAAATAGTTGTTCATAGAGTTAAATGTTTTTTTTTTTTTTTAACCTATGATTAATCAATTTTTCAAAAGAACAGTTCTCCTTCCAGGTGGCTAGCTACTGTTACATAAACTAAGGAAGATGGAATTTAAAATCAATCATGGTGTAATGGATTTGATGAACTAAAGACAATAAATATTGTAATCTTTTAAGAGCTTTATTTAAAATGCATCAAAGGAGTCATCCTTTTATTTTACAGGTTGAACACCTGAATAAATGCATAGCTTTTACATTAAGTAATACAGTCAGAGCGAAACAAGATTGAGGTTTGATTGATTAATAGATTGAGGATTGACTAGAAAAGTAAACTTTTTATGTTAAAGAATAATAATTTAGAATACAAATTGGACTGATTTTGATACACAAGTGAATAGCATAAGAAAAATAGAATAATATGCATTAAGTCATTTAATAAAATATGCAAAAATTCAAAGGGTTCAACATCAGTTTCAACATGAAAACAGAAATGAGACAGGCCTTTTTTTATTTAGTGCATATAATGGGAGATTGAATTTAATTTAACAATATTTCCTATGGGGTTAAATTTTAAGCCCCTACCTCCATTATTTTCTATGGCAGTGTGTTGCAGTACCAGTGTTGAAGTACCAGCGATTGTTCATGTGTGGTCCTGGACTTAATCCAGCTCTGAGCTTTGGTCCCATTCTGGTTGTAATCTCTTTAAAAGTGCAGTTTGTGAATACCCGTAGGCTTAGTCTTTTGTGGGTGGATGCATGTCCCTCCCTAACCCACACCCCTTACTCTCCCTAAACCCTTCTTTACTCTTCCCTAAACACCTCACATTCTTTGCAGACATTGACCCTGGTCCCTTCCACATTTACTACTTATGGGCCGATTCCGATCTCGCTCGGAAAGCCCTACGACCGACTCTGTCCCGTAGAGCTTTCCGGCCGACTCGTGCTCCGGGGCTCCGAGCGACAGAGTACGATGCGCTGCAGCGCTGACGGACTCAGGTCGCTCGGAGCCCCATTGAAGTCAATGGGAGCCTGCTGTATGTCGCGTACATAGGCTCCCATCATGAAAAACGTACGTCTTGGAAAAGGGCGCCCCCTGTCGCGTGTTCGCGTTGGTGCCCCCGCAGCGTACATGCATGGGTGAGGGGACCCCTGGGTCCCCCGCTGTCTGAGTCGTAGGGCCCGGGTGAAGGGGGTCCGGCGCAGACCCTCGAGTACGCTTCCCGGAGCTTTTTCGAGCCGGAGGCTCCGACTCGCACCGGCTGCTCACAACGCACATCGTACTTGCCTGGCCGGAAATCGAACGCATTGCGCCATACGCGTCGGACATCTTTGAGTCGCCCGGGAGGCATCGCTGACGGGTACGAGTCGATCGGAGCGTGAGGCGATTATCGCATCATAGTTGCTTGCTCGTACAGCTGTACGAGTCGCACGGGAAATCACGCGTACGACTCGGACTTGCTACTGCCGGATGCCGCTAGGAGCACTTCCGAGCGAGATCGGAATCGGCCCCTAAGGGGCCTAAGGGCCCGATTCTGATCTCGCTCGGAAGTGCTCCTAGCGGCATCCGCCAGTAGCGAGTCTGAGTCGTACGCGTGATTTCCGTGCGACTCGTACAGCTGTACGAGTGAGCAAGTACGATGCGATAATAGCCTCGCGCTCCGACTGACTCGTACCCGTCAGCGATGCCTCCCAGGCGACTCAAAGATGTCCGACACTTACGGTGCAATGCGTTCGATTTCCGGCCGGGCAAGTACGATGCGCGTTGTGAGCAGCCGGTGCGAGTCGGAGCCTCCGGCTCGAAAAGCTCCGGGAAGCGTACTTCGGGGGTCTGCGCAGGACCCCCCTTCACCCGGGGCCCTACGACTCAGACAGCAGGGGGACCCAGGGGTCCCCCTCACCCATGCATGTACGTTGCTCTGGGCACCAACGCGAACAGGCGACAGGGGGCGCCCTTTTCCAAGACGTACGTTTTTCACGATGGGATCCTATGTACGCGACGTACAGCAGGCTCCCATTGACTTCAATGGGGCTCCGGGCGACCCGAGTCCGTCAGCGCTGCAGCGCATCGTACTCTGTCGCTCGGAGCCCCGGAGCACGAGTCGGTCGGAAAGCTCTACGGGACAGAGTCGGTCGTAGGGCTTTCCGAGCGAGATCGGAATCGGCCCCTAAATAGTAAACTTACATATGTGAGGATCTCCCCACAGAAAACATAGGTGAGGTGGATGTTTACACTTTTAGGTTTTTGTAGTACTTTGGTAGTACTATTGTGGTACTGCTAAATGTGATACAAAATGCAGTTTCTGAACATGCCCCTCTAAGTGTACTCCCGCCCATAGTAGATGGTGACTACTGATTCCATTGTTCTCCAATAACGAGGATCATAGGTATGTACAGTGCGCACCTTAATCTACTTATGTGTAATAAGCCAATGAAAATGCCCACACACATACCAACAGTCTTTGGGAAGCTTAGGACGTTTGAAGGAGGCACAGATTAGACTGGTCCATGGCCCTCTGCTATGCAGTGTAAAATGAATGCTGCCCTTCTTTGAGAAAAGCACTTCCCCGCCAGCTGAGACAACAAACTAGAAGCAGGATTGCAAGGTAGCTCTTACCCCAGGGTGAGGATTTCAAACACGATCTGCAGCTGAAAACAGAACTCAATGGGGTGCACATGAAATATGACATTATCAAGAAGCCATAATAGGGTCTGAGTAGTGAATCCATGTCCTGTTCTTAGGCAGGCGTGCACTGGTACTGTACCTTTGTTAGGGTCTGTACACCTGAAACCACAGAGCCTCCGGCAGCACTTCTGGGCTCCACCACAGTCGCTGTCATTGTTACAAGGTCTGGGCGGAGGTGAGACCTTGCAGCTGAATATTAGACTAGGGCAGAATCCAGCCTTGTCTGTAACAAAATATGCAGACAAATCAAATGAGTCGATGATGCAACTTAATCACCAGCAGAAAAAAATATCTGTGAATGTCACATTAGAACTTCATGATGTACTCCCACATAGATGTTCAGTAGTAAAAGTATCCTATAATTGACAAAATTCCTTAGACGAGGAGAAGCAATTGTACCTACCCTGCTGAAATTACTAACATAGCAACTAAAGAGATGTACAAAACAACATCCACTCATCACAGCCTCAATTTGACACACTCCTTTCGTATGTTACAACATAACGATAACATATTATATGCATTGTTTTGATCTCCATAGGATCCTTTCGCATTTATCTTTGTGCATGCTTTAGTTGTCTTGTCTGTATGTAGTTAATCAAATAGGCATAATGACTGAAGCATAGGTGGGCGTGTTCCTTCCCTGCAGTCTCACCCTACTGAATCTAGAACTGGTTGCCACACTGGCAAAACAAGTCTCTCTCTCTTATTATGTGTTTGGATAGCCTTTCCTCAAACATTGTTTCCCATAATTTGGACAGCAGTTTCCCACTCCTCCCTTCACTTCCTTCCTCGTCTTTTGCCTAGTTCCTAATACTGGCAGCATTGCCTCTTGGAATTGAGAACCCCATTATAACTTTAATTGTTTCCATGACTTATTGCCAGGTAGGTCGCTCCCCCACCACACAGCTCCGCCTGTGTTGTCTGCCCGCTGCTCCTGCAGGTAAGATCGCCCTCCGCTTGTGATTTTGTCTCCCCTTTTTCCTTCTGTGCCCCTCGCTGCCCCATTGTCGTTGTGCCCGTGATTTTGTCTCCCCTTTTTCCTTCTGTGCCCCTCGCTGCCCCATTGTCATTGTGCCCGTGATTTTGTCTCCCCTTTTTCCTTCTGTGCCCCTCGCTGCCCCATTGTCATTGTACCCGTGATTTTGTCTCCCCTTTTTCCTTCTGTGCCCCTCGCTGCCCCACTGTCGTTGTGCCCGTGATTTTGTCTCCCCTTTTTCCTTCTGTGCCCCTCGCTGCCCCATTGTCGTTGTGCCCGTGATTTTGTCTCCCCTTTTTCCTTCTGTGCCCCTCGCTGCCCCATTGTCGTTGTGCCCGTGATTTTGTCTCCCCTTTTTCCTTCTGTGCCCCTCGCTGCCCCATTGTCATTGTACCCGTGATTTTGTCTCCCCTTTTTCCTTCTGTGCCCCTCGCTGCCCCATTGTCGTTGTGCCCGTGATTTTGTCTCCCTTTTTCCTTCTGTGCCCCTCGCTGCCCCATTGTCGTTGTGCCCGTGATTTTGTCTCCCTTTTTCCTTCTGTGCCCTCGCTGCCCCATTGTCATTGTACCCCTTGATTTTGTCTCCCCTTTTTCCTTCTGTGCCCCTCGCTGCCCCATTGTCATTGTACCCGTGATTTTGTCTCCCTTTTTCCTTTCTGTGCCCCCGCTACCTCTCGCCATTCCCGCCGCTGCATCCCCTGCGGCCCCGCCCCCCTGACTGCCCATTTGCTGCCCCTGCCTCCCGCCTCCCAGCTGCTCCTCCCTCCCACCTCCCCATAAATGGCGGCCGCTGCGCGGTGAGGAGAGCGACCCTTGACCTTCCCAGGTAGGTCGCTTCCCCACCACACAGCTCCGCCTGTGTTGTCTGCCCGCTGCTCCTGCAGGTAAGATCGCCCTCCGCTTGTGATTTTGTCTCCCCTTTTTCCTTCTGTGCCCCTCGCTGCCCCATTGTCGTTGTGCCCGTGATTTTGTCTCCCCTTTTTCCTTCTGTGCCCCTCGCTGCCCCATTGTCATTGTGCCCGTGATTTTGTCTCCCCTTTTTCCTTCTGTGCCCCTCGCTGCCCCATTGTCATTGTACCCGTGATTTTGTCTCCCCTTTTTCCTTCTGTGCCCCTCGCTGCCCCACTGTCGTTGTGCCCGTGATTTTGTCTCCCCTTTTTCCTTCTGTGCCCCTCGCTGCCCCATTGTCGTTGTGCCCGTGATTTTGTCTCCCCTTTTTCCTTCTGTGCCCCTCGCTGCCCCATTGTCGTTGTGCCCGTGATTTTGTCTCCCCTTTTCCTTCTGTGCCCCTCGCTGCCCCATTGTCATTGTACCCGTGATTTTGTCTCCCCTTTTTCCTTCTGTGCCCCTCGCTGCCCCATTGTCGTTGTGCCCGTGATTTTGTCTCCCTTTTTCCTTCTGTGCCCCTCGCTGCCCCATTGTCATTGTACCCGTGATTTTGTCTCCCTTTTTCCTTCTGTGCCCCTCGCTGCCCCATTGTCGTTGTGCCCGTGATTTTGTCTCCCCTTTTTCCTTCTGTGCCCTCGCTGCCCCATTGTCGTTGTGCCCGTGATTTTGTCTCCCCTTTTTCCTTCTGTGCCCCTCGCTGCCCCATTGTCATTGTACCCGTGATTTTGTCTCCCCTTTTTCCTTCTGTGCCCCTCGCTGCCCCATTGTCATTGTACCCGTGATTTTGTCTCCCCTTTTTCCTTTCTGTGCCCCCGCTACCTCTCGCCATTCCCGCCGCTGCATCCCCTGCGGCCCCGCCCCCTGACTGCCCATTTGCTGCCCCTGCCTCCCGCCTCCCAGCTGCTCCTCCCTCCCACCTCCCCATAAATGGCGGCCGCTGCGCGGTGAGGAGAGCGACCCTTGACCTTGCCAGGTAGGTCGCTCCCCCACCACACAGCTCCGCCTGTGTTGTCTGCCCGCTGCTCCTGCAGGTAAGATCGCCCTCCGCTTGTGATTTTGTCTCCCCTTTTTCCTTCTGTGCCCCTCGCTGCCCCATTGTCGTTGTGCCCGTGATTTTGTCTCCCCTTTTTCCTTCTGTGCCCCTCGCTGCCCCATTGTCATTGTGCCCGTGATTTTGTCTCCCCTTTTTCCTTCTGTGCCCCTCGCTGCCCCATTGTCATTGTACCCGTGATTTTGTCTCCCCTTTTTCCTTCTGTGCCCCTCGCTGCCCCACTGTCGTTGTGCCCGTGATTTTGTCTCCCCTTTTTCCTTCTGTGCCCCTCGCTGCCCCATTGTCGTTGTGCCCGTGATTTTGTCTCCCCTTTTTCCTTCTGTGCCCCTCGCTGCCCCATTGTCGTTGTGCCCGTGATTTTGTCTCCCCTTTTTCCTTCTGTGCCCCTCGCTGCCCCATTGTCATTGTACCCGTGATTTTGTCTCCCCTTTTTCCTTCTGTGCCCCTCGCTGCCCCATTGTCGTTGTGCCCGTGATTTTGTCTCCCCTTTTTCCTTCTGTGCCCCTCGCTGCCCCATTGTCATTGTACCCGTGATTTTGTCTCCCCTTTTTCCTTCTGTGCCCCTCGCTGCCCCATTGTCGTTGTGCCCGTGATTTTGTCTCCCCTTTTTCCTTCTGTGCCCCTCGCTGCCCCATTGTCGTTGTGCCCGTGATTTTGTCTCCCTTTTTCCTTCTGTGCCCCTCGCTGCCCCATTGTCATTGTACCCGTGATTTTGTCTCCCCTTTTTCCTTCTGTGCCCCTCGCTGCCCCATTGTCATTGTACCCGTGATTTTGTCTCCCTTTTTCCTTTCTGTGCCCCCGCTACCTCTCGCCATTCCCGCCGCTGCATCCCCTGCGGCCCCGCCCCCTGACTGCCCATTTGCTGCCCCTGCCTCCCGCCTCCCAGCTGCTCCTCCCTCCCACCTCCCCATAAATGGCGGCCGCTGCGCGGTGAGGAGAGCGACCCTTGACCTTGCCAGGTAGGTCGCTCCCCCACCACACAGCTCCGCCTGTGTTGTCTGCCCGCTGCTCCTGCAGGTAAGATCGCCCTCCGCTTGTGATTTTGTCTCCCCTTTTTCCTTCTGTGCCCCTCGCTGCCCCATTGTCGTTGTGCCCGTGATTTTGTCTCCCCTTTTTCCTTCTGTGCCCCTCGCTGCCCCATTGTCATTGTGCCCGTGATTTTGTCTCCCCTTTTTCCTTCTGTGCCCCTCGCTGCCCCATTGTCATTGTACCCGTGATTTTGTCTCCCCTTTTTCCTTCTGTGCCCCTCGCTGCCCCACTGTCGTTGTGCCCGTGATTTTGTCTCCCCTTTTTCCTTCTGTGCCCCTCGCTGCCCCATTGTCGTTGTGCCCGTGATTTTGTCTCCCCTTTTTCCTTCTGTGCCCCTCGCTGCCCCATTGTCGTTGTGCCCGTGATTTTGTCTCCCCTTTTTCCTTCTGTGCCCCTCGCTGCCCCATTGTCATTGTACCCGTGATTTTGTCTCCCCTTTTCCTTCTGTGCCCCTCGCTGCCCCATTGTCGTTGTGCCCGTGATTTTGTCTCCCCTTTTTCCTTCTGTGCCCCTCGCTGCCCCATTGTCGTTGTACCCGTGATTTTGTCTCCCCTTTTTCCTTCTGTGCCCCTCGCTGCCCCATTGTCGTTGTGCCCGTGATTTTGTCTCCCCTTTTTCCTTCTGTGCCCCTCGCTGCCCCATTGTCGTTGTGCCCGTGATTTTGTCTCCCCTTTTTCCTTCTGTGCCCCTCGCTGCCCCATTGTCATTGTACCCGTGATTTTGTCTCCCCTTTTTCCTTCTGTGCCCCTCGCTGCCCCATTGTCATTGTACCCGTGATTTTGTCTCCCCTTTTTCCTTTCTGTGCCCCCGCTACCTCTCGCCATTCCCGCCGCTGCATCCCTGCGGCCCCGCCCCCTGACTGCCCATTTGCTGCCCCTGCCTCCCGCCTCCCAGCTGCTCCTCCCTCCCACCTCCCCATAAATGGCGGCCGCTGCGCGGCCGCGCCGCTGGCGCGCCGAAGGCGCGCCTAAGGCAAGCCCGTCTGCGCCCGTCCGCGACTGGACCGCGCCCAGCGCCAGAACCCCTGGATCCCACCGATGCAACACCACTCGACGGACCTACGACGCCGCCACACTCACCGCACTCAATGCCGGCCGGAACCCTGCCTGCTACCGAGCCTCACCGAGACGCACCCACGGACCCTTCACCTGCCAAACCTGCCGATTCACCTGCCCCCGGACGTGCACCACCTCCGCCAAGTCGAGCACCAGCAGCAATCACCTGAAATGCATCCTGCTGAACACCCGCTCCGTCCACAGGCACGCCGTGGAACTCTGGGACCTGCTCGACGCAACAGCACCGGACATCGCCTTCCTCACCGAAACCTGGATGAACGCCTCCTCAGCGCCCGACATCGCCATAGCCATCCCGGACGGATACAAGATCACCCGGAGGGACCGCGTCAACCAGACGGGAGGAGGCATCGCCATCGTACACAAGAGCACCATCCGCATCTCGACTAACTCCGACGAGACCTTCACCGCCGCCGAACACCTACACTTCCAGATACACACTGACCCCAAGACCACCCTCCGAGGCACCCTCATCTACAGACCCCCGGGACCACGCACACTATTCAGCGAAGACATCGCAGACTTCATCAGCCCGCACGCCATGCCCTCCGCCGACTACATCCTCCTAGGGGACCTCAACTTCCACCTGGAGAACAACAACGACAGAAACACCACCGCCCTGCTGGACAACCTCGCCAACCTCGGACTCAAGCAACTGGTGAACACGCCCACCCACTACGCCGGCCACACGCTTGACCCCGTCTTCTCGTCCAGCAAGCACATCTCCTTCAGCCACGCCACCGGACTCCACTGGACCGACCACAGCTGCGTCCACTTCAGCTTCAGAAAGACTGCGACCCACCACCACCCGCAACAGGTTCCCCGCCGGAGCTGGAGCAAGATCACCGCCGAGCAGCTCACCGCCTCCCTCAGCCAGAACACACCCACCAACACAACGGACCCAAACGAAGCAGCCAGCAACCTCGCCAAGTGGCTGACCGCCTGCGCCGACGACCTCGCACCACTAAAAACCCTCCCAGCAGACCCGGAAGCAAGAAAACCCCTTGGTTCACCAACGAACTCAAGGAATCCAAGAAGAACTGCCGCACTCTCGAGAAAACCTGGCGACTCGACCAGACCACAGACAACAGGACCGCCCTCAAACACGCCACCCGCAAACACCACCAGCTGATCCGTGCCACCAAGAAGTCGGCACTCAAAGAACGACTGGACAACAACGCCCATGACAGCAAGGAACTTTTCAGCATCGTCAAAGAGTTCTCCAACCCCAGCGCCGGAAACAACGACATCACCCCTCGCAAGACCTCTGCAACTCACTCTCCGCGTTCTTCCACCGCAAGATCACCGACATACATAACAGCTTCGACGCACAAACCACGCACCCTACCGCCGAACCAACGCCCGCCACCACCACCCTCTGCAACTGGACCCCGATCAGCACCGAAGACACCACCCGCACGATGAACTCCATCCACTCCGGATCACCAACCGACCCCTGCCCACACCACGTCTTCAACAAAGCCGACGCCACCATCGCACCCCATCTCCGGGACATCATCAACTCCTCCTTCCACACCGCCACCTTCCCGGAGAGCTGGAAGCACGCCGAGCTTACCGCCCTCCTGAAGAAACCAACGGCGGACCCCACCGACCTCAAGAACTACCGTCCCATCTCGCTCCTTCCGTTTCCGGCCAAAGTCATCGAGAAGACCGCCAACAGACAGCTTGCCGCCTTCCTCGAGACGAATGGATCCCTCGACCCCTCGCAGTCCGGGTTTCGGGCCAACCACAGCACCGAGACCGCCCTTATCGCAGCCACCGACGACATCAGAACCCTAACCGACAACGGGGAAACAGCTGCCCTCATCCTCTTGGACCTCTCCGCGGCGTTCGACACCGTCTGCCACCGCACCCTAGTGAAGCGCCTCAGCAACATCGGAATCCGAGAGAAAGCACTGGAATGGATCATCTCGTTCCTCGCCGGTAGAACCCAGAGAGTCCGCCTCCCCCCGTTCAGTTCCGAAGCCACCGAAGTCATCTGCGGCGTTCCACAAGGATCTTCACTCAGCCCAACCCTCTTCAACGTCTACATGAGCCCCCTCGCAGCCATCGCACGCCAACACAACCTCAACATCATCTCCTACGCCGACGACACCCAGCTGATCCTCTCCCTCACCAACGACCCCACCACCGCCAGAGCCAACCTACACGACGGGATGAGAGATGTCGCCGACTGGATGAGGAACAGCCGCCTTAAACTGAACTCAGACAAGACGGAAGTCCTCATCCTGGGCTCATCACCCTCCGCCTGGGACGACTCCTGGTGGCCCCCGGCCCTGGGCACCGCACCCAAGCCAACGGACCACGCACGCAACCTGGGCTTCATCCTGGACTCCTCCCTGTCGATGACCAGACAAGTCAACGCCGTCTCATCTTCATGCTTCAACACCCTGCGCATGCTCCGCAAGATCTTCAGATGGATCCCCACTGAAACCAGGAAGACCGTCACCCAGGCACTCGTCACCAGCCGACTGGACTATGGGAACACCCTCTACGCCGGAACCACAGCCAAACTTCAAAAAGACTCCAGCGCATCCAGAACGCCTCCGCACGACTCATCCTGGACATCCCCCGACACAGCCACATCACCGGACACCTGAAAGACCTGCACTGGCTCCCCGTCAGCAAGAGAATCACGTTCAGACTCCTCACCCACGCACACAAGGCCCTCCATGACCTGGGCCCAAAGTACCTCAACGACCGCGTGACCTTCTACACGCCCACACGCCAGCTACGATCAACCAGCCACGCCCTCGCCACCGTACCACGCATCCGCAGAACCACCGCCGGAGGAAGATCCTTCTCCTACCTGGCAGCCAAGACCTGGAACTCCCTCCCCACTCACCTTCGGCGAACCCAGGACCATCTCTCCTTCAGGAAGCAGCTCAAGACCTGGCTGTTCGAGCAGTAACTTACCCCCTCCCCCAGCGCCTTGAGACCCTCCCGGGTGAGTAGCGCGCTCTATAAATGCCGTGATTGATTGATTGATTGATTGATTTCCTGTATATTTGTATCTTAGGTCAATTGTTATCAACTGTGTTTCTGCCCTCCCACTGCTTTGCATCCTCTCCAACATACACTTCCTTGAAACATCCGGTGGATTTTATTTGCTGTCATGATGTTTGTCATAGACAGGGGTGTGTGCCACTGATTCATTGCATGCTGTTGCTTCCCTCCACTTATGTTGCAATGTCTCATGGCACATTTCTATCCCCAGCATTTTTACCATTCTTTCATGTATCTCCACTTTTGTTGGTCTTGTGGGCTGCTGACCAGCTTGAATGTATATAACATCAGCCCTGTGCTGCCCAAGAGGATGGTGATGAATTTATCAAACCCAGTTCTGTCATTATTGCTTTGTTCAGAAGGTATTTTATCCAGTGACTAAACTGGTAATATCTTCTCTTCCTCCTCCATACCATACATTTGTTTGCTTTCCTCAAAGGATGTATGAGATTTCCTTTTTCAAATAGGTCTGATATAACCCTACTTTCAACTACTTTCCATGCTTTAACTCTGACCTCTTTGTATGCAGGGCCAAAATCCAGATTGTCATGGGTTGGGGCCAGGGGAGATGGGAACATGATCAGCCCCCCATTAGTTGCTATTGAGTCCCATACCTCTAGTAATGTGTTGGTTATTTGACCATCATACAGTCTACTTGGTAGAGTATATTTGTTTTTTTTATTTTAATTTTATTTTTTGTGTTTTATAGAGCACGAACTTGACCCGTTAGGGTATCAGAGCGCTTTACAGGATTAATAGGTTGCACACAAAAGACATAGGAGGGGGGGGTAGAAACATTTGGGATAAAGACAGGTACATACATTTTACAAGAGCCCAAGGGTGGGATGCCCGGAGGTGCCGGGTGGGTAGCATCCGGTAAATCCAAGGTGTAGCAGTCATAGGATATAAAGCAAAGTCGCTGAGGGGAATGCAATGCAGGAATTTAGGCAAGGAATTTGCCCATTAGTAAGGTTTTGGCCTCCTTTTTAAAACGTGCCACAGACAGAATTCTTCTAATAGCGGGCGGGAGTGAGTTCCATATTCTTGGTGCGGCCCCAGAGAAAGCCCGATTGTAAGTTTTTTTCTTTCGCAAGCGCAGAGGCTGGAGCAAGAGGTCTCTGGCGGACCGGGAGTTTCTGGCTCCTCCGGATACCACGAGTTTCGTGGCGAGAAAGGCAGGGGATTTGATATAAAGAGCCTTGTGAGTGATGCAAGCCAGTTTAAGTTGGATCCTGGCCTCAAGAGGGAGCCAGTTCAGAGCTTACAGGTGTGTTGAAATGTGGTCAAATTTCTTTGAGCCTGTTAGGAGTCTGGCGGCGGCATTGAGGCAGGCTTTTAAGGGGGCAAGAGAGATCTTGGGTAGGCCCGAGAGGGTAGAGCATCCATATTCGAGTCTGGAGATGACTAGTGCCTGGACTGCTATTTTTAGGTCGGTAGTGTCGAGGAAAGGTTTCAGTTTTCTTAGATAGCTCAGGTGAAATCTGGCATTTTTGGCCATCGAGTTGATGTGGTCACGCATATTCAAGCTGCAGTCTAGGGTTATTCCAAGGGATTTGCCAGAGTCCACTATGGTCGGTGGGCAGTTTAAAGCTGTGATCACCTTAGTCCATTCCTGTATGTCAGGGTTGGATTTGGGTGGGGAGATTAGAAGAAATTCTGTTTTTTTTGCGTTAAGCTTGAGCTGGTTAGAGGTGAGCCATTGGACAGTTAGCTTCAAGGCCTCATTCAGGGAAAGAATCTCCTCAAGAGAAGAGATTTTGATGTAGATCTGGGTGTCGTCGGCATACATGTGGAAGGAGATATTGGCGGTGCGTAGAACTTCTGCTAGCGGTTCGAGGTAAAGATTGAAGAGGGTAGGGACCAGGGTTGATCCTTGGGGTACTCCGACCGTGATCGGAGAGGGAGCGGACAAGTTACTGTTGATTAGGAATCTCTGAGAGCGGTTCTGGAGAAAGGACCTAAACCATTCGAGAACGGGGCAATCCAGTCCCATCCTGAGATTGAGGCGTTCGAGGAGTATTTCGTGGTTGACCGTATCAAAAGCCGAGGATAGATCTAAGTGGATAAGGAGACAGGTTTTGCCTTGGTCAAGGGCTTGGAGGGCATCATCCACGATGTGGAGAATGGTGGTTTCAGTGCTGTGCCCAGGCCTGAAACCGGATTGGAAGTCGTCTAGCAGGTGGAAGTTGGTGATGTGTTGGCTCAACTGCTGTTGCACACATTTCTCCAGAACTTTTGCTAGGAGTGGGATATTGGATATAGGTCTAAAGTTGTCAGGGGAAGCAGGGTTCAGCGTAGGTTTTTTTAAGATGGGGTGACTTGACCGGCTTTTAGAGAGTCAGGTATCGACCCCTGAAGAAGGGAGGCGTTGATTATTGCAGTCCAACTAGGAATGATAGATTGGGAGGCAGCGGCTAAGCAGTTTGAGGGGAGTGGGTCGTTAAAGTGACTGTTTGGGTTTAAGGAGGATAGAATTTTCAAGACGGAAGGGTCGTCGTAAACTTTGAAGTTGGACCAGTGCACTTAGTTTTTGGGTGAAATCTGGGGGGGCAGCGCGGAGAGATGAGGCAGTTTCGGAGGGGGTTGGGAGTAGGAAGCTGATCTAAGTTCGTTTCCTAGGGCAGTAATTTTGTCAGAGAAGAAAGAGGAAAATTCCTTGCATGTTATTAGAGATTTGGGGGTTTCTTTGGAGGTTTTAGCCAGTTTGTTAGATTGGTGTTTGACCATTTCGAAGAGCTTGCGAGGTCTGTTTATGGCGTTCCCCAGTTCTGATCTGAAGAATTCTTTTTTTGAATTGAGGATGTTCCTATTATAGGCATTTCTGGTCTGGCGGAGAAGTTTAAAATGGGATGCTGAGGGGTGTTGTCTCCAGTTTCTTTCTGGCTGCCAGAGGGTTCTCCTTTCATTGTTGAGGGATCCGTTGAACCAGGGGTTGCTGTCTTTGATTTGTTTTTTTTTTAGCTTTAGCGGAGCAAGATCATCAAGAATGTTAGCCATAGTAATGGTATAGTTATTTGTGAGGTTGTTGACAGTTGTGATATAAGGGGGGGGTGTCAATCTCGCAGTGTGCAGCCAGTTTCCCGAGATCAAGGTTCTTAGTGTCTCTAACCCAACGTTTGGGAATCGCAGTTTGTGGTGCCCTTGTCTTGTGGGTGCCAAGTAAGTGGAAGGTAATAGCGTGGTGATCAGACCAGTCGCATGGGTCTATCTAGATAAGCTTGACCGCTGATTGCTTAGCAATGATCCAGTCAAGAGTGGCGCCTTTCGAGTGTGTTGGGAGTGTGCAGGCTTGGGTAAGGGCTTTGTGTAACCATACCATGTCCCAGAGTGTCCTCCCTGCCAGGGCTATAGCCATGACTGGCCAGTTCCTATCAGAGCTTCCGAGCCGCCATCTATCTATTATTCTGTGCGGCCTGCATCTCTACTTTCCTATGTTCCAAGAGCCATCATAACTTCCCTGGATTCTCTGGCCCATTTCCCTTACCATACCAAATATGTTAGAGACTTCTGACTTGCCTGGAATATTTGATTTGAATTTTCAAATTTAATCTGGAGTGCGTAGAATATGTAAATACATTAGAATGTTTGATGAGCTTCACGCAAAGTTGCTTTGGCCTAAATGCATGCGCTGCCTATGTGTGGACCAGAACAACAGCAAAGTTTGTGAGCAGAGGGCAAACTTACATGCCTTTAGCATGCTGACAAACTGAAGTATACAAAAAGTGATTGATGGAATGCTTGAATTAATCTCATTAATCTCAGCCAATGGTAATTACTTGGGGCCACATCCCAGTCCATCATTATTTTGCACACCATGCCACCTTAGTTTGGACCTAGCTATATGCAAACCAGTCTTGCAATTCTCGCAAGGTAGTATGGAGACCGCAGGTATGGTCTGCAGCAGTGGATTTGGGCACCCTGGAGGCCAAAGGTGGGGGAGCATCAGGTATCTGGCATTCAACACTGTGATGCAAGTGGTACCATCTGGAGGCAGCCTCATTGTCCCACACTGTGAGGCTAATTTAATTGCAGAGAATGTGCCAGGATTCAGCTCTGATGTGCCAGATGCATTTTTCTGCATAAGTCCTGCACGTATCTCATTTTTTCTGAGTTTACCTTCACTGGACAAATTCATCAGTGATATAGCTGTGAGTGTTGTATCAACTTAAGTTGAGGGTTGCTGGGATGGGCTTCCAGGAAGCACACTCGCCTCCCCCTGCATGCCCATTGACAGGTGTGGTATTCAGGTCCTCATCAACATTGTAGAGCTCAAGGTGGCACATGCTTTGCAGAGTCAAGAAAAAAGACTTTGTGCAGATGGTGGAACTGACATGACAGCAGGTGCACTCAACTCCCTTTTATTAGCAGGGTCAGCTGACTGATGCACACTTAACGCCTCAAGATTCCTAGGCCAGTGTCAGTTACCTTAATAGACATTATCTTTATGTACATGGCTCATCCTGTAATGAGTGCTCCTTACACCAGTGTGGTCTCATCCATCTCAATGCACTTGAGAAGTAAAATTCGGTCTCATCTAATCATCATCTTTTTCTCCTTTTAGAAAAGGTACAGTCAGATGCAAACCCTAGAGCAGAATCGGCAGAAAGAGGGGATGATAGCGCCAGGAGCTTGGTGCAGATACATCCCCATTGGATAACTCCCATCTTATTCAGAAGGCTTATTCATCCAAAGAGAGGTTGGAGATTCCAGTGAACATGGGAAGTGAGCCTCTTCCTGAATCCTTGAGGAGACATCTTTATAGAGAGGAACAACTTCACATAGTTAATGACCTTCTGTCACACGCAGAGTTCACCTCTGCACAGAAACATGACAATGAGGAAGGGATGTTCAGAGTAAACCTATCACTCAATCATTGAGACAACAAAGGATCAAAGATACTCCACTGTGTTGTTCCTGGCTGCTGAATTCTCAGGTGCTTGTTGTCTGCTTCGAGTAGAATTTTTGTCTCAAAGGGGGGTGGGTCATCGGATAATTGACATGGAAGAAAGATGCTTTGGGAGGAGAGCTTGGTGTGAGGCAGGACCTCACTACTGCATTAAGTAAGGGATGGGATGGGTAATGGGGATTGGGGGTAATGTGCTAAAATGTGCATACAGGTGTATGTTGTTTGTGTTTGTTAGCATATTAAAGCCAGACCTGTTGATTCTCCCAATGCTTCATGTCAACACTAATGACTGAATGGAATGTACTATATGGCCAGTCCACAAGAGGGGGAAATGAGCCAGAATCCTTCCCAGGTCATTGCACAACTTTCCTTGTTGAGGCGTTATCGACAACATTTGGCATGGAGGTGGGTGAGAAGAATCAGGGGTTGTGCCACATGGAAAGCCAGTGGATGGCAGGGATCATGGCCAAGTTTTATTCTTTACCCCACTCACCCCATTCTGTTGCTTCTGGAGTCAACGGCTCGGACAGTTATAGTCTGTAACTCACACGCTTTATCCACAGGTCTGTAAAGTAACCTGAAAATGATCTTGGCACCTACAAATGTACATTCTACTACATCCTGCTCTGACTTTCTCTAGTTGAAAACCCTTCCAAATTCCATCCCTGACTCCCAAGGCTCCCCAACGTCATGTCACCAGTTCCCTTTCCTCACCCACCAAGATCCATACCATACCACCTGAAGTGTTTGACAGCTAATGTAACATGAGGAAAGTGCTAAGAAGCCAAAGCAGAGACAGCTAAGTACTCACCAAGTACCAAAAGCATAAGAAGACCGACTTGAACAAATGCAAACTCCCTACATCAGGCTAGAGTCACTCCTTTCTACTCCTATTTCCTCACCCTAACCCATCACACTCACGTCTCACTCTGATGCTTCCCAAGGTTCACTCTTGTCTCACTCCAATTCCAAAGCAAACACAAGGAGATGATGGACAGAGCGCTGAAACTTTTCAGACACTCACCCCCAGTCACAGATCTGGGTTGAATCCATCATCATTCTTTAGCTCACTTCGCCACCCCAGTTCAGACACAGCTATATGCAAATCAGTCTTGACCCTGTGCCTCATGGGAACAGTCCAGTCCGAACTGCCAAGCCATGTCTTTCCTGGACCGGAAACAAGCATCCTGGGACCGGTTTCGGGCTAACAGCCCTCATCAGCCAGGCTAGCTTGAATCCAGTGGCAAAGTGAGCAAGGGACCCACGTCTGGGCATACCCTGCCAACTGAGGGCGAACAAAGCAAACACAAGGAGATGATGGACGGAGCGCTGAAACTTTTCAGACACTCACCCCCAGTCACAGATCTGGGTTGAATCCATCATCATTCTTTAGCTCACTTCGCCACCCCAGTTCAGACACAGCTATATGTAAATCAGTCTTGACCCTGTGCCTCATGGGAACAGTCCAGCCCGAACTGCCAAGCCATGTCTTTCCTGGACCGGAAACAAACATCCTGGGACCGGTTTCGGGCTAACAGCCCTCATCAGCCAGGCTAGCTTGAATCCAGTGCCAAAGTGAGCAAGGGACCCACGTCTGGGCATACCCTGCCAACTTGTTAGCTCGAAACCAGTCCCAGGATGCTTGATTCCGGTCCAGGGAAGACATGGCTTGGCAGTTCGGTCTGGACTGTTCCCATGAGGCACAGGGTCAAGACTGATTTGCATATAGCTATGTCTGAACTGGGGTGGCAAAGTGAGCTAAAGAATGATGATGGATTCAGCCCAGATCTGTGACTGGGGGTGAATGTTTGAAAAGTTTCAGCACTCCGTCCATCATCTCCTTGTGTTTGCTTTGTTCGCCCTAAGTTGGCAGGGTATGCCCAGTCGTGGGTCCCTTGCTCACTTTGCCACTGGATTCAAGCTAGCCTGGCTGATGAGGGCTGTTAGCCTGAAACCGGTCCCAGGATGCTTGATTCCAGTCCAGGGAAGACATGGCTTGGCAGTTCGGTCTGGACTGTTCTTTTGAGGCACAGGGTCAAGACTGATTTGCATATAGCTATGTCTGAACTGGGGTGGTAAAGTGAGCTAAAGAATAATGATTGATTCAACCCAGATCTGTGACTGGGGGTGAGTGTTTGAAAAGTTTCAGCACTCTGTCCATCATCTCCTTGTGTTTGCTTTGTTCGCCCTAAGTTGGCAGGGTATGCCCAGACGTGGGTCCCGTGCTCACTTTGCCACTGGATTCAAGCTAGCCTGGCTGATGAGGGCTGTTAGCCCGAAACCGGTCCCAGGATGCTTGATTCCGGTCCAGGGAAGACATGGCTTGGCAGTTCGGTCTGGACTGTTCCCATGAGGCACAGGGTCAAGACTGATTTGCATATAGCTATGTCTGAACTGGGGTGGCAAAGTGAGCTAAAGAATGATGATGGATTCAACCCAGATCTGTGACTGGGGGTGAGTGTTTCAAAAGTTTCAGCACTCTGTCCATCATCTCCTTGTGTTCACTCCAATTCCACCCAAGGCTCACCATCATTTCACTCCGATTCCACCCAAAGGTCACAATTGTTTCACTCTGATTCCACACAAGGATCATCCTATTCTACTCCAATGCCACCCAAGGCTCACCATCATATCACTCTGATTCCACCCAAGGATCATTGTATCCTACTCCAGTTCTACCGAAAGCTCACCATCGTCTCACTCCAATTCCACCCAAGGCTCACTATCGTCTCACTCTGATTCCACCCAAAGCTCATCATTGTCTTACTCTGATTTCACCCATGTATCATCCATTCTATTGCAGTTCCATCTCTGCCTCACCTTGACTGATACCACATCATCCTCATTTCATCCTTCTGCAGAAGCCAAGTCAGCTCCCCGTTCCATTGCTCTGGCTCCCCACCCCAATTGTAGGCATACACTACTGCTGGAGCGGCGATTGTCTCAATCAGAGGTTCAGTTTACCATCATCAGGGCTAATCCCGCTGCCTCATTTTCTCTCAGGTCGGTGGATGTTTGCCATTGTTTTAGAGAAGAATCAGGAGCTGTACATTACATTTAAATTATCACAATTTCTGCACTATATCAGTCAAGAAAGAGAGTTTGGTATGAGTTAAAGGGTTTTATTTTTTGAAAATCTACTTTATTAAAGTCACAAGCAAAATATTATTAATGTTATTCACCAATATTGACAGAAATCGATAATCAAAAATATGTAATAAATAAATCATAATGAAATGCATTAAGCACGTTCCATAAAGGAAAGATCCCTATTCTAAGAATCAGAAGAGAAAAATGGTGTCAGTCTAGAGACCCAAAAAGAGTTCTGGAATCGAGAGATATCATGAAGCATAGGATTTAATATCAAAGGTTAGCTTCATAAGTAAGGAATCAATGAAAGCAGAACTTCTCATGAAGAGAGGTCCAAGAAACTCAGTAACGCACGCAACCTGGGAATCATCCTGGACTCCGAGCTCAAATGGACCGCTAGATCAACTCTGTCTCGTCTTCCTGCTTCCACACCCTCCATCTCCTTCGTAAGACCTTCAAATGGATCCCCCTCGAACACCGAAAGACCGTCACTCACGCCCTGGTCACCAGCAGACTCGACTACGGCAACGCACTCTACGCCGGAATAAACAAAAACCTCACCCGCAAGCTACAGAACATCCAGAACGCCGCCGCAAGACTGGTCCTCAACCTGCCAAAACACTGCCACATCTCCCAGCACCTGTGCACACTCCACTGGCTCCCTGTCGAGGCAAGAATCACCTTCAAGATGCTCACCCACGCACACAAGGCCCTCCATGGCACCGGACCAGCATACCTGAACAGCCGACTCAAATTCCACGCACCCCAAAGGACCCTACGATCAGCCCAGCTCTCCTACGCCGTGGTCCCCCGCACCAGAAAGACCAGATCGGGAGGCCGCTCCTTCTCCTTCCTCGCGGCCAAAGCATGGAACGCCCTTCCGCTCCACCTCAGACAGACAACATCGCTCCCCATCTTCGCAAGAAACCTCAAAACCTGGCTCTTTGACAGACCCCCTCCTTGATGGATGGAACCTGCACCCCCCCCACCCCTAGCGCCTTGAGACCCTTACGGGTGAGTAGTCGCGCTTTAACAAACCTGTGATTGATTGATTGATTGAGTAAAGTCTTAGAGCTGCATGGAGTGAGATAAGAATGGATAGGGGAATGAGAGTGAGAGAATGCTGGCCTACTCAAGGAACATGTACTAACTATTGTAGACAGACAAAAATATTGTTTCAACTTCATGTAGGTTCTTCTTTCTTCTGTCGACCTATCAGCTCCCGATAGGCCCATGGGAATGCGTTCACTCCCCGTCTTTTCATAGGAACACAATATAATTCAGAAAGCAACTTCTAAGACTGCAACCATGTCTTATTTAGTTCTCCTAATTCATCCTCTGATTCAAGTCCACATTCCCGTTTGTGAAAGTTCATCCCTAAACTTCTAACTTACAAATCTATTCATCATCTAACAGTGGTCTTTTTAGAAGTTGAAACATTTGTGTAAACGAGAAGAAGGAATTTTTTCACAACACCCATTCATTTGGAAAAAGAAGTTTGTTTAAACAGTCAAGATCAAATTAAATGCTGAATTTATAGTTTCTTAGCTCTCTTAACTTCAATATGGCAGTGTCTCAGTGTATTAGGCCTAGCACGTTTAAGCATGATTGCCTAGTGCAATTTTGCATTCGTTTTGTACATTATTTAATATTATTTCTCAATATCTTACTGCACTGATGCAGGATTAAATGTAGAGTTGTGTGAGCGCCTCTGGTGGAATATTTTCAACAAGTGCAGCACACACTTGAAGAAATCATTTGGAGAAATTGAACTTTATAGCACATGGGCGCTGAAGACTGGAGACAAGCAGCCTTGCATAGAACTCACTATCTTCATTGTTTCATATCTGTTAAAAAACATTTTCATGAAGAATGTATGAAATTTATTGCACAAAACTGCAGGGACAAAGAATATTGTGGAGGTATTTCCGCCTCTCATCGTACTGAATATATTTATATGGCCTATTTCCACCCACCCTCTAAGGATCCTTTAACTATACGATTCTCCCATTGTTTCCTATCCTTCAATGGCAATCCATTAGCGTAAAGGTTTTTACATTAATCATTTGGTTTCTACATTGGCCCTAGGTGCCACACCAGTGCCTCACCCTATGCCAGAGTCCACATTTGATTCTTTCAATTATTTTTTACAAAGGAATCATTTTGTTATATTTTCCTTTGAAGTCTCCAAGCTTAAGGAACTACAACCTACACTGTTTTGATTTCTCAAATTATGTTTTTGAAACTACCAGATCAATTGCATTTCTATTGAGTTCTATTAATTCCCCCCCATCCCCCCAGGAGCTTATTAATGAGCCACGGCACATTTGCACTCCTGGCTGAAACTGCCTATTTTAGGCAGCCTCAGCTCATAAACTGGCCCGCATCCTTGCAGAACAGACGTGTGTGCCGGCGCTCTGCTGACGTCATCGGTAAGGCCGCGAGGCTGTTAGAGGCAGGTTGGTGATAGCGAACCTCTGCGTGTATTTCCATTGTACAGACAATTGTTTGTTTTCTTTCAATCTCACATCCACTGATGCGGCGAGCTTTGTAAAGCATTTGCAATTGGGTGTCATGTCTGTGACACATTCTCCTGTGAGCTCACTCATACGCATAGCAAGCAGCAAGACGTTTATTTCATTTCTTTTTATAGTCCACATAGATTGATGCTGTGATCTTTTTTTAAACCATTCCAAATTGGCTTTGGGTACGGGTCATAATTTTGACTTGCTTTACTGTGAGCATTGTATTAAATGTTTTCAGGCAACTGTAACGGAGAGCCAGGCTGTTAACCTCTGTTCCTCCATACATATGGTTGTAGTCTGACACTCTGATTACATTACATCTTTGGGTAATGTAGTGGGGGGTTATGGCTATCCGGGCCTACAATGGGGGGGGGCACAGAAATAAGGGGACAACCACACTGGTGATCAGTCCATGCCATCAGCCACGAGCTCTGACGTCACCCTTTATTTATACCTCCTGGTCCGCGCCCGGCCCAGGAGGGCGAATGTACTACAAATTATAGGAAGGGCCGGGTGGCTCACTACATCCCTTCTTATCCATCTTGGTTTAAACAACAAACTAACAAAATAAAAACAGCAACATGAATAATGACAGTCTGTAACGTCTGTCCTCTTCGGAGGTGTCCAAGACTCTTCACCACAAACAGTCTCTCAGCTTTTGGCTTGGTTGGGGATTTTCTCTCAGCTGAAACTGTCCTCCTCTTTGGGAAGCACTTGCCACTGGCCTTGAGGTGTTCTCTTCACCCTGTTGGGTTGCCTCTCTTTCCGCTTCACGCTCTCCGACTGGGGTTCCCCTGAACATGCTTTCCCCTTCGGCTCCATCATTCTGCCCACTTTCTTGTTGTTCCGACTCCCGGTCCTCCTGACTGCCCTGGGTGGGTAGCACCAGCTTTTTAAACCACGACACATTCCTTGCTATTCGCTTCTCTCCTCTTTGCACCGTCACCATTGTTCCTTGCACGTCCACCACCTCCCATGGCTCCGACTCGAAAGGAGTCCTGAATTTCGACCCTGGGTGTCTGTCCTTTACAATCACCTGATCTCCCCTCTGGAGTTTGACAGTCCGAGCTCTTCTCTTTCTACTGGCCTGGTCATTGGTGGCTGTTCTCTTGGCTTGCAATGCCTCCCCATCCATGGTACTTGGCTCCCATTCTTCGCTCACCGGTACGACATCTCTTACTGCTCGCCTCATGATTAAATCACTCAGGGCACATCCGGTGGTGCTGTGTGGTGTTTGCCGGTATGCTCTCAGAAACCGATATAGACACGCCTCGAGATCCTTTCGTTGATCCACTCCAATTCGGAGGGCCTTGTTGATTGTCCTCGTGAGTCACTCTACATCACCGTTTGCTTGGGGCCATTGAGGAGTTATTTTCCGGTGATGGATGTTGTGGTGCTCCATATACTCCTTGATCTCTTGTCCATGGAAATGTGGCTCATTGTAAGTTCACACAACTTCGGGCGTCCCCAATAGTGCAAAAGTTTTTTCCAATACTGGCTTGACATTTGCGAAGGCAGTCGACTGAACTATCTCCACGACTGGAAATTTCGAATAACTGTCCAGCAGGACCAAGGTTGACCTCCCGTCCGGGAAGCTTCCAAAGTCTATGCTGATGGATGCCCAAAGCTTCATCAATGGTTGCTCCGTGATTATTGGTGGAGCTGGTGCGTCACCTCCCGTAATCTGACACTCGTGAGAGCTTCTCACTTTCCCCTCAACCATACGATCTATCCCTGGGAACCAGACCTTTGTACGCAGGCGTGCTTTGGTTTTTTCAATCCCCTGGTGCCCTTGGTGAGCCAGGTCAATCGTTCGCCTCCACAGCCTTGCCGGCATTACAATTTTTGTTCCTCGGAGTATGATCCCCCCGCTGCTCTCGCTAAGTTCATCTCGGCATCTCCATACTCCCATTCGAGCCTCTCTGTCTTCCTACGTCCTCCTGCTCACTCAATCCCCAAAATTTCACCAGGCATGCCTGCGCAGCGTCTCCTTCACCGCCACTATACATTCTTCTTCGTCGGAGGCTGCCATGAATTTCTTCAAGCGACAGGGCTCTGGGCAGGACCTCCCCGTGACATGCTTGACGAATGACTCGGCCCCTTCATCCACCTCGGTCGGCTGGTTCGTGTTGATGGCGAGCGGGTGTCGCGACATGTAGTCGGCCGGATTGTTGGCACCGGGTCGATATATCACCTCGAAGTTGTAATGTTGGATCTGTACCGCCCACCTCTCGATTCTCGGGGGTCCACTTCTCGCCGTCCCTGTGAACAGTGGGACCAATGGTTTGTGGTCTGTCACAACTTTGAATCTGTGCCCACATAGATATATGTCGAAGTGCTGACACGCCCACCTTATTGCCAGTGCCTCCCTCTCAATCTGGGCATATCGAGTTTCCACAGCTGTTAATGCCCTGCTGGCATATGCAATGGGCATCCAGTCTTCCCCACCATCTCGCTGAAGAAGTACCGGCCCTAGGCCAACCGGGCTCGCATCAACCACCAGTTCAGTGGGGTACGCAGGTTTGAAATACGCCACCGTCACTCCCTGCAGCAGTGCTCCTTTGATTTCCTGAAAAGATTTTGCTGCTTCCCCCGTCCATTGCCACTTTACGTCCTTCTTGGTGAGCGCCCTCAGCGGCTCCGAAATTGTGGCCAGGTGGGGAATAAAACGTCCACAATAATTAGCCATCCCGAGGAAGCTTCTCATCTCAGACTGATTCTGGGGAGTTGTCGCCGCTCTGATCGCTTCCACTTTCGCCGGGTCCACCTGTAATCTGTTCTTTGAGAACCGGTAGCCGAAGAACTCTTCTTCGTTGGCATAGAACTGGCACTTCTCTCTGTGTGGCGTTAGTCCTTGATCAACTAGTCGTTGGAGGGTGGCTCTCACTCGTTCATGGTGTTCTTCGAGGGACTTGGAAAAGATCAGCACATCATTGCTCACATTTATCACTCCCATCCGACCGGACAGGGCTCCTCGAATCGCGTCCTGAAAGACCTCCGCCGCAGAGGACACCCCGAAACTGAGCCGCTTAAATCTTCGCAATCCTACATGAGTGGAAAATGTAGTGATGTAGCGGCTGGACTCATCAAGCAGCAACTGGTGATATCCGGAATTGAGGTCAACTTTGGAGAACCACTGTGCTCCGTTAATATCTGCCACTATTTCGTCTATTGTAGAAGTAATGTGCCATTCTCTTTTGATGGCGGTGTTCGGCAGGCACATGTCCACACACAGTCTTATAGCACCTGGTTGTTTTGGTTTTGGAGCAATCACGAATGGTGACACCCACGGGGTGGGCCCAGACACCTTCTCAATTACTCCCGTCTTTTCTAGCTTTTCCAACTCTGCCTCCACCAGCGGCCGCAGGTGAAATGGCACTCCCTGGTGTCTCAGTGCCACTGGCTTGATAGTTTGTCTATGTGCAGCTTCACCGTGACCCCTTTTACACACCCCAATCCTTCTAAGAGACTGGGGAACTACGCCATGATCTTGTCTGTGTGAGATTGATGTATCTGTCGTACAAACATTACCAGTCCTAAATCCTCTGCAGAGTGGCAACCTATTAAGGTCCCCGCACTGTCTTTAGTCACATGGAACCGGGTTGTAGCTGATCGGTCTCCATGAGTGACATCCCCTACGATCATTCCTTGCAGCGGAATGGGGGTGTCTCCCCCGTAGGTGAAGATCTTAGCTCTCGTGCTTTGAAGCTGTGGTTTGGCCGTGAGCAGTTCATACTGTTCGGCATCGAGAATGTTCACCGAGGCTCCAGTGTCTATCAACACCATGACTCTATTGTCTCCTATTCCAATCTGACACATTGGTGGCGGTCTTTTCCTGGAGGTGGTCCTGCCTGTGTATGATATTACAAACACTTCGTCCTCTTCGTCATCCTCCGTTATTCTCATGTTTTGGAACCGGCCTTCCACTTCCTCCACGACATCCGTCGCATGGACCATCTGCTTGGGTGTTCCAAACTTCTTTGCTTTATTTCCTTGCGCCGGCGCTCTTGTTGCACTCATGCACACCTTAGCGAAAGGTCCGAACTTCCCACACTTTTAGACACGCTTTTCCTTGAGCAGGACACCCTCTCGGCGGATGACTGTCCAGGCCGCAGTTGCGACATCCTCGACTTCCTGTGCATCTCATTGCACCTCCTCTTCCTCTGCCGGGCCCTTTACTAATGGCGTTCACCTTCTCTTCCTTGACCACGGCCGCATGCCCCTGCGCTCCACCTGTTGATCTTCTTGCCAGTGCCGACTCCATTTCTCCTGCACGTGCATCTGCCAGTTCATGAGATCTTCCTAGAACTAAAATGTCATCCAGAGATATTCCCGGCTGTCGCAGGATGAGTTTCCGCAGATCCGACGACTTACAGCCCTGGATAAGCTGAGGCCTGATCTCTAGTGGCTTGTCAATGCAAGTGCACAAACTGGCCAGCTTGCGCAGCTATGCGAAAAACATATCAACAGACTCCTCTTCTCTTTGCTTTGCTTGGCGCAATTTAAAGTGCTCAAAATCGGGGTTAACTTGCGGATCGAAGTACCGGTCTAATGCTCTCACCGCTTTGTCATAGTCGTTCCTGTCACCAGTGTCTGGTAGGTCTAGAAACAGTTTGTATAGTTCATCCCCTCCCATGTGTAGCATGGTGAATCTCTTGACGGCGCTATTCGTTTCTCTCACCGCTACGAAATAGTTCTCTAATTGACCAATCCACTTGCGCCATCTCGGCACCGCGGTAGCTGGATCCGCCAGTTGGCTGAACGGCAGTAGCACATTCAATGTGGTGCGCAGGCACTGTTCAGCCGCTTCTTAGTCATGTCCCTCTGCTTGTAGTGACATCTTGCCTCTTCCTACACACTGATTTGTTTAACATGGGTGAAGCCAGCCGTGTCCCCTGTGCTGCCTTGACTGCGTTGGCTATTTCTTCCTTTCTGCTGGGCCTCTTTATATTCGTCTCCCTCAGCCCTCTGAAGGCCTCTTCCAGTGTCCGGGGGCCCTTGCTATTACTATTGGCATGATTGCTCTTCTGCTCCCTCGCGTAGCCTGCTGCCCGCCTTCCTGCTCCAGTGCGTGGGCCTGCCTCTCCCTTTTAATTATTTCTATTTCTGTCTTTCTGATTGGCGAAAGCCCTGCTTTGCCACGCGGAGGGCGAAGGCTGGTCGCACCACCCTTGCTGCACTGCCCGTGGCGCACGCAGGCTGTGCCTCGCTCCTGTACGTGCTCGCTGCTCTCCGTACCTGTGGTGCGAACGCGCACCCGCTCGCAGCCCACAAGCCCGTTCGGCTTCAGCGTGGCGACGGCCGCTCGATCACGGGCGATCTCCTCTTGCAGGCCAGCTCTCCGGCGCTTCCTCCGCACTTGTCATAGTGCACGCCAGGCCCCACGCCGGTCCAGATGTCACCAGCAATATGCAGTGGGCTGCAGCGCACCAGAGACACAGTACGTGCCGCTGCACACACTGTGGCGTTCGTTCTGCCTCATCACCAGTGTAGTGGGGAGGGCTTATGGCTATGCAGGCCTACAATGGGGGGGGCACAGTCCGTGCCGTCAGCCACGAGCGCTGGCGTCACACTTTATTTATACCTCCTGGTCTGCGCCCGGACCAGGAGGGTGAATGTGCTACAAATTATAGGAAGGTCCGGGTGGCTCACTACAGGTAAGTCCTTTCCAGCAATGGATTTGCTTCAATAATATGAGCACATTTGGGCTTTATTTAAACGTATGTTCTGCCCATAATGTAGGGTTGTGTCGCCTGTGCGACGCACCGATTTCCAAACTGTGTTTTTTATGTAATTGGGGGAATTTTTAATTCAGGTTGGTCACTTAGTCGGCCACATATTTCATGTACATTTCTATTCTACCCCTGACACAGAATTTTTTGGCTTGAGTTTGCAGTGCACGATTATTTAACAGTGACTTTTACTTAATTGGGTGGGATTATAATTCTGGTTGGGTAACATGTCAGTCACATATTTGATGTGCTCTGTTCTCATTCTATGCACCTTTCCTGTTAATGGTTATCATATCTTTCAGACTGTAGACTGAAACCTCCAAGCACACCTCATCTCCACAGGGGTTTGCATTTTGTGTGGTGAGTCTGCACCACAGGCACATCTATTACTCAATTACCTCTGTAAATAAAGGGGTTCATAGTCATCCGTCCCTTCTCTTTCTTAGTATAATCACGAAGTCACATACCAAGACTGGTACCTGTTTTCCAGTCAATGGACCATTAATGGGCCCCTCTCCCACAGAGTTCGCTAACATCTGACGGGGACTTTAGTAGTGTTTTAGGTGAGTACTGCACTATGTTTTTAGCCACCACAGAGTCTAGCCAGTAATTTATGTATTTCTTAATCTAGATTTCGAGACCAAGGATTTGCAGATCCATTTCTGAATGTAGTGTTTGGCATTTGCTGCATGAGTACTACTTAATGGGTAGGTTTTCCTCCTCCCGTTTTAATTTACTACACATGTGAGTTATCCCAAACCAACTGACATGTTTTCCTTTTTATTGGTGTTTGCCATTCTTCATCCTGATGATGACCCTGCACAAATAACCTTAGAGGGTCGAAACATTGACACAATAATAGTGTACTGTGTTTATGTAATTCAGGGGCTTGCAACTCTATTTATTTTAGAGTTTAGATCAAACAACTGTGCATCCTCCACAGTCACTATTTATGTATATATTGTATAGAACTACTGCACTTCCTACTCCCTTATCTCACTTTCACTGCACTGTTGCACAGTGTGGGAACGCCTCTTTAATTTTAAATGTACATGATAACAGAGCTCAATGAGTTCATCTTCCTATGATTCAAAATTTTGAATAATCGTATACAAATTTATTTTTTTGAGTAAAATTTGAGTAAAATGAATCTACTGATTGTTATTTACTAGTTTACAATGGAAATTTGTCAATTTCCCCTTCAGGGACCATTGTTTCCTATATTACTGTACTACCCAGGCCCCAGTGTTACTGGGTTGCCCATGGTTCTATGAATATATCGGGAGAGGAAGGGGACTAGAGAGATAAGCGGGGCTTCAAAGGCAGGAGAACAGATGTCAAAGAACCCAGGCCAGCTCTCACTTCCTTGATCCCCAGCCATATGGAAGCCCCCTTAATTGGAGTTTGAGAGGGGCTGGGCTGGAAGGGGAGTGAAGTTAGATGTTAGACTCACCTCTGGGTGGGGTTACACAGACACACACTCCAAGGAAACTTTTTCAATACTAAAATTCCCCCCTCTAGTTGATTTTTCAACAACACTATCTAGCCCATACTTCATTAAAGTTACATTATTGGGGGCCTGTTGTTCTTCGGTTTTGACAATTACTACTTTCCTAGTTACTTACATTCTACCCAATTTGAGGACTGCATTTTTACAACACAAAATCCCCAATAGCACAGAAACACTCAAAAATAAGAACACAGTAAAAACTGGCAATGATGACGTGCACAATCTGGAAAGCCGCTGGGGAAGCCAGTAGAGCCAATTCGAGAACCACTCTTGCTCAGGGGCATCTCCTTCCTCACGCATGTCTCTTTGTATATGGTGCAGTGTTTGGTTGGTAAGAGTCAATGTCCCATTACCCAAGACATTCCCAGGTATAAACGTGCAGCAGGATGCACCAATCTTGGCACACAACCCTCCCTCCATTGCGGTCATACCGATGCTGCATCACTATCTTCCTTGATTGAATTAAGGCCGAGCTAAGTGCTGTTCATCCTTTTAAGCATTTCCCACCTGGGTATTTGTAGACATCGGGCATTAGCTTTTGTCTGCATGGTGAAGAAGGGTATGGACCCTCCAAGCTGAAACTTGTGTGGCCGAGAAGAGTCTGAAGTCTTCTGGAATGTCCATGTACTGATCCCAGCCAAAATAATCTGCAGTTCATTTTTCACAGACCTGTTGCAGCAAGGTTGTCTTCTTCCTTAGTGGGTGCTGGTACAAATACAACAGTTCTTCTCAGGGAATGACCAGGGTTGGGATGTGTATGGTTACGAGGGAACAAAGTCCACATCATTCAGGGACGAGCTGAGTGTAAGCAAACTCACCGCACTGCCAGTACATACCCATCAGCGTGGAGGTGCCCTATTGCATAGCCGGAATGTGCAGGATCATTCCGTAGTTTTCATTCATGCCCAGTGGAAGGGTTCCTTTACCTCTGAAACATAGGGAATACAGTGAAAATTTCTGTACAATTGTGGGTTGCCCCTTCCCTTCTAGCCAAGCGTATCCACCCATGTCGGTATCCCAGATTACCTGACATGTGATGTCTGTGCTTTTGTTCAACCCTCCCATATGAGACTCATTACCCTTTATAGCCTCACACTGAAGGGCCCTACACACAAACTCCATATCTGAGGTCTTCTTGTTGTTTCAAGAAGACTGCCCCAGATACGCTAAGGGCCACCCTTGGTCCACAAATGGAGGCAGAAGCGTATGTGTTTGTGCATTGAGTTGGGGGTTTTGCAACCTCCAAGAATTTCTTCTCTGGGAAGCCTCGGTGAAAAGGTATAGAGCTGTTGGGTTGGTCTTGTATCGGGTCAGATTCAATACTACTCTGTTCGGTTGGATTTTGGCCCTAATTCTGCATAGGTATAAGTGGAGAAGGCATTTTGCTTTTTCAGGGCCACCTCTTGGAAAAAGTAATGTATGTCCACGCCTACTGCATGCAGTATCAGTGAACAGACGTAACATGACCTGGCAGATGTCTTACAGCCCACGGTGGTCATGTACTGATACCACATGTTGTGTAAAAGAGCGGTGTCTAGTGCATGTGGAATGCTAATGGTGGTGTAATTGTAAGTGGCACGGGAGAGATCCCTGCACAAGTGCTGTGATGGTTTTTGAGTGGACTCCATTTGGCCAGACAGTTCTTTAGCAGTGAATAGGTGCAGCAGCACTCAGAATAGACAGAGGGAACAAAGAAGCACAATAATACATAACTTGTTATTGAACATTCTAGATCTTGGATATGAATCCAGGGGAGGTGTCTGTGGTCCTCTGGGGATTTGGGTTTCTTACTTTACAGTTCAAATAAAAAGTTTACAATGCAGTTCATAATCTTGATTCTCACACTTTAGATCTGTGTTTGGGTGTTGATGCATCAGTTAAAAAGGTAGAGCACTTGGAGGTTCAGTTGTAGACCTGTTGGGTAAGAGCTTGGTTAATTTTGTAAGTCAGAAAACATTGCATGCACATTTGTAAATGATTTTTTTCGAGGTTCCTGTACTTCCTTTTAGGAGTGTTTTCTCCACACTCCATTTGCGCAATTTATAGTGGTATCTTTTTGACAGTTAAAACTTCAAATTAGTCTAATTTATGAGTCATTGAGCCCCTCCCCCCTTTTTCTTCACTCCTAACTAGGTGCTTGGATTAGTTCGAAATATTTATGGAGTGGTCTTGTGATCATAGGAATGGATCGTATCAGTTTTTATTTTAGGGTTTTATGGGTGCCGCCAGTTTTCAGAGACCCTGTCTCTCCTGGTGTGTGCATGGAGGTAGCATTTAGTGTGGGCTGCTTTCAACCTACACATGCACAAGACTATGCAAGGAGGGGGTGTGTTGTTATTTAAGTGTTGTTGGTGGCTGCCACATGCCCCAAGATCACGTGTTTACATTTTTCTCCGTTCTCTGTGGCGCCAGGTGTCTCGACTCCACCCTTTCTCTAGAGACTTCTTTTTGGGCTAATGTTGGGCTCCTTTTGTTGGTTTTTGGGTACTTCCCTAGATCTCGTCCGATCAGCTATTTCACTGATCATGAGGTCGAGGGGGTCAGAAAGTTGTTCCTTGGCCCCCATGTACTATTGATCATGTCGTATTGTGGTGTTCAAGGTCAGGGCTTACTGCTTTCTCCGGATTGTTTATGTGAGGCCTGGTGCATTGGATAATTGCTAGGCTGATATGGGGGCAAGCACATTTCTGCTTTCTACTCTCACCTGGAGCTATGATGGACTCTGCGGGCTCCCCTCTTCCAGGCACGCCCCTCTCCTTCGGACCACGTCTCTTCAGTGCATTTGGAACTGCAGTTCCTGGCTTGTGGCTAAGGCTTCAAACTAGCGAACATGCTCCTGTCACTATTTCGGAGGAATATGACACTGCAGCCAGACTTTGGAGAGTTGGAAAACCCAAAGGAAAGAAAAGAAAACACTGTTGGGATCATAGAACGTGGGGAGCCCGGTGCTGAGGCCCAGAACCCTCAAAATTTTTACCTAGAGATGATGTCTGGACCGGCACTGCCTTGTGATCCTGGGACATCTGGATAGCCTGGCAAAACTCCCGACTGACTCTACTCCAGGTGGGTGCCTCACAACTTTTTGGGGTTCTTGTGCGTGTGCTGTGGAGGTTGTGAAATCTTCATTATCCCAAGCATCAGGGAAACCTGGCTCCCAACACTTAAGGACAGCTTCGTTTTAGAACTGAAAGCGGGCCTCATTTTGGTCGGAGGCTTCTAGCTTTTTGAAGGAGCGGTTTGGGGCTTCACTCCATAAAAGAACTTTGGTCCCAGGATGGATGCCCAAGAATGGGGCCTTTTTGGCTTGGTGATTGGAACCCATCTCCATTGCTTCTGGATGTGGGGACCTGGGTGCCTGTTTTTAAGTACTTGTATGGGAGCTGCCCTGCCCCCTCATCAGACTAAAACCAGTTTCCAAAGACTGAATACTATAGAAAAACCAGTCTCCAAGGGATGAATATCAGTCTACAACTAGTCCTTAAGGGTTGATTACCAGACTACAACCGGTCTCCAAGGGCTAAAAACCAGAATACAACCAGTCCAAAAGGGCTGAATGCCAGAGTACGACCAATCACCAAGGCCTGATTGCTAGACTATGACCAGTCTCCAAGGGCTGAATACTAGAGCACAACCAGTATTGAGGGGCTGAATACCAGAGTATGACCAGTTTCCAAGAGATGAATACCAGGGTACAACCAGTCGGCAAGGGCTGAATACCAGAGTACAACTAGTCTCGAAGTGCTGAATGCCAGAGTACAACCAATCTCCAAGAGATGAATAACAGGGTACAACCAGTCGGCAAGGGCTGAATACCAGAGAACAAGCAGTCTCCTAGAGCTAAATACCAGACTACAATACTGGTCATACTCCAACGGCTGAATACCAGAGCACAACCAGTCTCCAAGTGCTGAATGCCAGAGTACAACTAGTCTCAAAGTGCTGAATGCCAGAGTACGACCAATCTCTAAGAGATGAATACCAGGGTACAACCAGTCAGCAAGGGCTGAATACCAGAGAACAACCAGTCTCCTAGAGCTAGATACCAGACTACAATACTGGTCATACTGCAACGGCTGAATAAAAGAGTACGGCCAGTCGCCAAGGTCTGAATACCAGAGTACAACCAGTCTCCAAGGGCTGAGCTCCAGAGTACACCCAGTCTCCGAGAGCTGAATACCAGTGTACAACTAGACTTCAAGGGCTGAATACCAGGGTATGACCAGACTCCAAGGGCTGAATACCAAAGTTATTCCAGTCTCCAAGGGCTGATTACCAGAGTACAGCCAGTCTCCAAGGGCTGATTACCAGAGTACAGCCAGTCTCCAAGGGCTGATTACCAGAGTATAGCCAGTCTCCAAGGACTGAATACCAGAGTGCATCCAGTCTCCAAGGGCTGATTACCAGAGTATAGCCATTCTCCAAGGGCTGACCTCCAGAGTGCAACCAGTGTCCAGGAGCTGAATGCCAAAGTACATCCAGTCTAAAAGGGCTGATTACCAGAGTACAACCAGTCTACAAGGGTTGACCTCCAGAGTGAAACCAGTCTCCAGGAACTGAATGCCAGAGTACGACCGGCCTCCTAGGGCTAAATACCAGACTACAATACTGGTCATACTCCAAGGTCTGCATATCAGATTTTGTCTAGTCTCTAAGCACTGAATACCAGACTACAACCAGTCTCCAAGGGCTGAATACCCGAATACAACCAGTCTCTAAGTGCTGAACACCACAGTACGATTAGTCTCCAAGGCTAAATACCAGACTATAATACTGGTGATACTCCAATGGCTGTACCCCAGAGTGCGACCAGTCTCCAAGGGCTGAATACCAGAGTGCAACTACTCTCCAAGGGTTGATTACCAGAGTGCTACCAGTCTCCAAGGGCTAAATATCAAACTACAACCTGTTGTCAGCAGTAAAATCAACTCAAATGGGCGCATGCTCTTGCGTAATGCATGGTGCCATTCTCGCAGATTTTCAGTGCTGCTCGCACCACCAGCACTAAATTGCAACGTGAGCTGCATATTTTCCTCTATTTCCAGAATTCCGTGGAATCTCAGAGTTTTTCTATTACCACCCCTAGCGTCTGCACCAACTCATCATTATCCTCCTTGCTCTGGTCGTCCTTGGACTGGCCATCCTTTTCTACCTGTTCCTGGCCATCTTGTCCTAGACCTGCATCCTCAACCCCCAGGGTATGCTCATCACAGTGCTGAGTCCTTTGTTTCCTGAACCTCTTAGCTTTACTTCCCTGGCATTCTTGGCTATGGTTAGACTACTTTTTGTTTTTCACAGCCCTTGTCCTTATTTTATTTATTTATTTTATGAGATTTGTAAAGTGCTCAATTACCCATGGGTGTCTCGGCGCTAAGGACAGCAGTCAGATACCATATATTGGAGAAACTTACTGATTAAACAGCCAGGTCTTTGTCATTTTCCTAAAGGTTAACAAAGATTGGGAAGATCTAATCTTTAGTGGAAGAGAATTCCAAAGTTTTGCAGTAGCGACTGTAAAATGTTTATCGCCCCATGAGGCTGTTTTAGTGCGAGGGACCCTAAGCAGAAAAGCAGTGGATGAGCGAAGGGCTCGGCCCGGAACGTAAACTGCTAGCTCCCTGATTAGAAACTGAGGTCCTGTTTTACAAAAGGCTTTATAGGCAAAATACACAAGGCCTTGAACTTTATACGATTCTTCACACATAGCCAGTGATACTTCCGAATGACATGAGAAATTGGCTTGTATTTAGGGGTTCCTGATAGCATCCTAGCGGCTGCGTTTTGGACTGACTGTAGCTTATGAACGACTTTTTTTGGGGCATTTACAAGAAGCCCGTTGCAATAATCAATAGTAGACATAACTAATGTACTAACCAAAGTTTTCCCTGCAGTCAACGGCAAAAATGGTAACATCTTTTTTATCATACGTAACTTGTGGAATGAAGCTGAGACCACTGAGTTAGCATGAGGCAAAAAAGTCAATTTGTCATCATATATGACACCCAGGTTCCTAACCCTGGTAACTGGGAGTGGGGGGAACCCAGTGAGACAGGCCACCAAGAGGAGGACCAAATAGGAGATAGCTTGCCAAATGTCATAACCTCTGTTTTATCAGAGTTCAATTTGAGGCAATTGCTGGACATCCAGCTACTAATTGCAAGCATGCCTTTTTGAAAGTTGGCTGCTACCTTTTCACCATCATTATGTATAGTCAACACCAGTTGCGTATCGTCGGCATACGATGTAAGGCCCATCCCATGAGACTTGATTACTCTAGCTAAGTCCGACACATAGATATTAAATAGTGTCGGACTTAGGGATGACCCTTGTGGGACACCACATGGGAGGGCCAATTGGGCAGACTGGAAGGTGCCAAAGTTTACCGACTGAGTCCGGTTGGTGAGAAAGGAAGTCAACAGTGCTCTTGCATTGTGTCGGATACCCATTTTAGTGACACGGTCGATCAAAATGGTATGATCGACCGTGTCAAAAGCTGCTGAGAGATCCAACAATACAAGAACCGCTGTGCCTCCTTGATCCAAAATGATTCTAATATCTTCAGCTGCCTTAATGAGTGCGGTTTCTGTTCCATGGCCGTTGCGAAAACCAAATTGAGTGTCGTCTAACAGATGATGATCTTCAAGATACTTAGAAAGTTGAATATTCATCACCTTTTCAAATATTTTAGCTGGAAAAGGCAAGCTGGCTATTGGCCTATAATTTTTTGTGTCATTAGGGTCTAAGTTTACCTTTTTTAACAATGGTTTTATAATAGTTTTCTTCCAGGCCGTAGGGTATATGCCTGAGGCAAACATGGTATTACAAATGCTAGATAGAACAGGTGCCACATATTCTGTGACTAAAGAAAGTACAGCCGGAGGACAAGGGTCAGTAGCAGAGCCTGATTTTACGGAAGAGATTAGGGTTGCAATCTGATCCGGTGTAGTGTTATCAAATTGTAGAAAGGAAAATTCAGTAGTGTTCCTTGCTAAAGGCTGGTTAGTAGTATTGGCCTTGGATGCAAAATTAGAATAAACATCATTTACTTTTTCAAAAAAGTAGTTCGCCAAAGAGTCACATAAAGGCTGTGAGGGGGCTAAAGAACAGGATGTTTGCCCTGACAGTTTGATTTGATTTGACTTATTTTTTTTTATTTGACTTATTTGTTAAGCGCACGAATGCCGAGGCGTCTTGGCGCTGGGTGAAAGACAACTGGATTGAACTGATTAAACTGCCAGTTTGGGAAAGAGCCAGGTCTTTATTAGCTTCCTTAAAATAGTCCTATTAGATTGTAATCTGAGCTGGGCGGGGAGAGCATTCCATAGCTTGGCGGCTTGGTATGAGAAACCCTTGCCTCCCCATCTGACTTTTTTTATCTTGGGGATCACAATCAGACCTGTGTTTGATGATCTAAGACAGCGTTGCGGAGAATACCGCTTAAATAGCAGCTGCAGGTCGGCAGCTCCTCCACCATACAAAGCTTTATGAACAAGGCAAAGGGCCTTAAAATCCACTCGCTGCCGAACCGGGATCCAGTGGAGCAGTTTAATGGTTGTTGAGGTAGGGTGATGTTTGGGAAGACCATAAAGCACCCGGGCCGCCGCATTCTGAATGGACTGTAATTTGGCAATCTGGCCCTTATCTGCTCCCAAGTAAAGGGCATTGCCGTAATCGATTCTAGAAAGAATCAAGGCCCCTATTACTGTTTTCCTCATAGAAAAGGGAATGAACCGAAGGATTTTACGTAGGTTCTTCAACATGTAGAAACAACCAGATGACACCTGATTAGTTTGTTGGGCAAATTTTAGATTGCTATCAAATATAATGCCAAGATTCCTGGCCTTTGTTACGGGACTGGGGCAATTCCCAGCCTCAGTGGACCACCATGCTTGGCTCCAGATTGAAGGCTTCAGCCCGAATTCCATCACCTCTGACTTTTCCGTGTTGAGCTTTAAAAATTAGAGCTCATCCATTGCATAACATTCTTTAGGCCATTCCTAAACCTAGCCGCCGTCTCATCCACACCTTGAGTTACTGATACCACAATCTGTGTATCATCTGCATATGATACAAGCATCAAACCATGATCTCTTATTAGTCTGGCCAGAGGGGTAACGTAAAGGTTGAACAAAGTGGGGGACAACGCGGATCCCTGCGGGACACCGCACAGGAGGCCGAATTTTGCAGACTTAAGACCATTCCAGTCTATCAATTGTTCGCGAGATGTCAGAAAAGATGTCAATAGGGTTAGAGCCGGCCTCTCAATGCCTGCCGCCTTCAGCCGTTGTGTCAATACCTCATGGTTCACAGTATCGAACGCGGCAGATAGATCTAGCAAGATGAGGACGGCTCTTCCCCCCCCCATCCATCACTCTCCGAATCTCTTCGGTGGCCATAATGAGTGCTGACTCAGTGGAATGTCGGGCTCTAAAACCATGTTGGGTATCATCAAGAATATGATTGCTGTCTAAATATTCTGTTAATTCAGAGTTGATAGCTTTTTCTAAAATTTTTCGAGGGAAACGGGAGACAGGAGATAGGGCGGTAGTTTTTCACCTCAGTAGGGTCTAAGGTAGCTTTCTTCAGGATAGGTCTGATACAGGCCTTTTTCCAAGACTGAGGATATATCCCAGATTTGATAACCTCGTTAAGAAGAGGGGTGAGGTGGCCACTAATTTGCTCTGGAACCAAATGCAGAATATACGGAGGGCAAGGATCCAGAGGCGAGCCGGATCTGGTTTGAATTAACAAATCTGCTACTCGCTCTGTATCAAGCCTGGAAAATTGCGCCAAGCTAGGTTGAAATTGAGTGTCCTCCGGCTGGGCGCTTATTTCCCCAATGGGGTCAGGCAATGTCTTCCGAAGATCGTTATAGACGTTCTGGACTTTGGTCTGAAAAAAAGAGGCAATCTTGTCCACAAAATTTTGATCTGGAGAAAATTGACTCTCTTGTGGACGTTTAGACAGATTTGTCACGACATTGAAGAGCTCCTTAGAGGAGTTTTTGGCCGTCTGAATTCTGATTGTAAAATATACCGTTTTAGCGTTAATAATTGCAGCCTTATATTCCTCTAACGCTAAATTATAATCCTTTTTTCGTTCCTGGCTGTAATCTATTCTCCACAGCCGTTCTTTACATCTACATTTAGATTTTATCAGCCTAAGCTCAGCTGAGTAC
This sequence comes from Calotriton arnoldi, assembly GCA_963921515.1. Taxonomy (NCBI): domain Eukaryota; kingdom Metazoa; phylum Chordata; class Amphibia; order Caudata; family Salamandridae; genus Calotriton; species Calotriton arnoldi. The sequence continues at coordinate 624,739 of CAWUFW010010572.1, forward strand.
CATGGGGAGTTTGGCAACTACTTGGTAAAGCTGTTTATTAGAGTCTTGCGCAGATTCAATCTGAGCAGTGAAGTATTTACTTTTTTCCTGCATAATTAGTAATTTATATTTACTAAGCTCTTCTTTATATAAAAGTTTCTCCTGACAGTTATAAGATTTGCGCCATTGTCTTTCACGATTTCTACACAATTTTTTCTGTTCTCTGAGGAGTTCAGAGAACCAAGGGGCTGACGGCAAAAGCCTATTTTTTTAAAAGGTTTTGTTTGGCACTAGCAAATTGATTGCATTGAGCAGCCAATTGGTATAATTTACTGAAGCAAGGTTAGGGTCTGTGGAAACAACTGGGACGGTAGAGCTTAAATGCGTCTTAAGTTGCTGGTGATCTATACTCTTCCAGGCTTTTATTACAACCGGCTTATTTATTAAAGTGTTAGGCGAGGGCTTAGTATGGATATGAATGTTAAAAAAAACCGCATAATGGTCAGTCCATACTAAAGGTAAAATACGGTTTAAAAGAATAGCTTTAGAGTTCGAAAATAGGCCATCTAAAGTGTGGCCAGCTATATGCGTAGGGTTTGAGACTTGCTGTAATAAACCGATCGCTTCCAGGTCAGAGAGCAGTGCATTAGTGTCATTATCAAGATGATTTTCTAAATGAAAATTAAAATCCCCTAAAATCGTGAGGGTGGGTTCGGCTGCTATAGATTCTACCAGAGTACTTAGTGTGGAGAGAAACTCTGTTCTAGGTCCAGGTGGGCGGTAGAGTAAAATGCCTTTAAAGATTTGAGAAGGGGTAAGCTGGATAGAAAAATATGTTGCTTCACAGGTCAAAGATGGAATATAATCAATTTTTGTTGTAAGATTGCTGCGATGAATTATCGCCAGCCCACCACCTTTTTTTTTGTTCTATCTTGTCTTACGGCTATATAGCCTTCTGGGGTGGCCGCGTTGAGATCAGGTCCTGATGATGGGTCTGTCCAGGTCTCAGTTATAAAGAGAATATCAAGATTATAATCAATTATCAAGTCTGCAATCTCATATTTATGTTTCCCTAATGATCGCGCGTTTATAAGTGCTGCAGCGATATTTCCACTGTCAAGAAAGGGGGAATGTGCTTTAGAAACATTCGGGTTAGATAGCAGACAAGGTATGAATTTACAATGGGGACAAGCCATACAGAGTCCACTAGACTCACTAGTGGCATCTAAGTCCATACAAGAACATGCCATATTAGGTACCGGGCGTAGACTTAGAAGTTCCATACCTGAGTAGCTTATTTTCTTATAATCTGAAGATGCAGGACCAGGGGGGGGGGCCCTAGGCCCGCTCCTGGCGCGGACGGGCGCAGACGGGCTTGCCTTTGGCGCGCCGCCGGCGCGCCACCGGCGCGCCCGCTGCGCGAGCGCATCAGGGTAGACCTAAGTAGTGGTGGGGGCGCCAAAACTAGTGCGCTAACCCCAACCGGAAGTTGTTGCTGCTCCCGGAAGCCCTCCGAACAAACGGCACTTGCCGCGTCGGACCGAGGCCAGGGAGAAAGACAGGTAATGTGCAAGTGCAAAATACAAGTTTAAAATACAAGTTTAAGAATAAAAATAATGTGGCAACCGTCTTAAAAAAGTATAAAATACTTTCATGCAGAGCTCAGCTTAGAAGCACGCACTCCGCAGCTAGCAGCGTCCCCAGAGAAGGTAACTGCTGCGTCCGCTGCGCTTGCGCATCAGGGTAGACCTAAGTAGTGGTGGGGGCGCCAAAACTAGTGCGCTAACCCCAACCGGAAGTTGTTGCTGCTCCCGGAAGCCCTCCGAACAAACAGCACTTGCCGCGTCGGACCGAGGCCAGGGAGAAAGACAGGTAATGTGCAAGTGCAAAATACAAGTTTAAAATCCAAGTTTAAGAATAAAAATAATGTGGCAACCGTCTTAAAAAAGTATAAAATACTTTCATGCAGAGCTCAGCTTAGAAGCACGCACTCCGCAGCTAGCAGTGTCCCCAGAGAAGGTAACTGCTGCGTCCGCTGCGCGTGCGCATCAGGGTAGACCTAAGTAGTGGTGGGGCGCCAAAACTAGTGCGCTAACCCCAACCGGAAGTTGTTGCTGCTCCCGGAAGCCCTCCGAACAAACAGCACTTGCCGCGTCGGACCGAGGCCAGGGAGAAAGACAGGTAATGTGCAAGTGCAAAATACAAGTTTAAAATCCAAGTTTAAGAATAAAAATAATGTGGCAACCGTCTTAAAAAAGTATAAAATACTTTCATGCAGAGCTCAGCTTAGAAGCACGCACTCCGCAGCTAGCAGCGTCCCCAGAGAAGGTAACTGCTATGTTCTCATTGGCCCTGATCCTCTTAGTCCTGGTCCTTATAGGTTGATTTTTCCTGGGCATTGTTCCAACTGATCTGGTCCATCCACCATCCTAGTCTTGGGCTCCTCAGTCCTGATCATCCTGATCCTTCTTGGCCTGATTTGCATGTTATCATAAACTTTGCCTTTTGACCATCCTGGCCATTCTTGGTTCCCCCAGTCTTGGGCCATCTGGCTCTGTTCCTTTCTGGTCCTCTTGGCCCTGGTCACCTTGACCTGGTTCTCCTCACTCTGAGCCTCATAGTCCTGATACTGCACATTTGGATCTATCTGGCTTCTCGTGTGCAGGCCCTCTTAGTCTTTGTTTGGGTTGTCCTGGTCCTTATGGATTTGTTCTTTGTCCTCTTAGTTTTACCAATACTGCTGCCATTGATTCTCGCCCTCTTTGACCAGGTTCTCCTTGTTTGGGTCATCCTAGTCATTATGCTCCTGATCATCCTAGCCACAGCTGTCTGGTCCCCTTGGTCTTCCAGATTCTGGTTGGCCGTCTTACATATGATCCTTTCCACCCTTGTCCTGCTATGTATAATACTCTATTGTTGGTCTTCCAGATTCTGGTTGACCATCTTACACCTGATCCCCTTCACTCTGGTCCTTCTACCTGTAATACTCTCACCCCACTTGGTAAACTGAGCCCTAATCCTATAGGTCCTGATCGTCATGGCCGTCTCAGCCCTATTTCGGGTCCTTTTAGTTCACCTAGTCCTCTTGCTCTGCTTTTCTGGGTGCCCTTGCCACTGCTCATCATGGTCTTCATGGTCCTATCCTGCTTGTCTAGTGCCCTACAGGTTGCTGATCCTCGTAGTCCTTCCATATCTGGTCCTGATCATCCTGGCCCTAGTCCTCCTGCTCCTTTCCCTCATATTTGTGAAATAACTCTTGTCCCACCACATATCATCCTAGCCTTTTCTAGTTCTGATGTTCTTTTATCTCCAGTTCATGCTGTACTAAACTTAGTTCTGGTTCTCCTTGCGTGGTCCTTAGGTATCAGGTCTTCTGGTGCTAATCCAGCTGGCCTTGGTTCACTGAGCCCTCCTAGTCTCCAAGTCCACCTGCCCTATACTAGTCCTATTAGTCCTCCTAGTCTCCTGATTTGCCTATTCCAGCGTGTTCTGGTCCATCTGGCCCTATTTCACTCTATCACAGTATTCCTAGTAATGGTCTTCTTGGGTCTAGTCTTTCTCATCCCTCTGGCACTGGCCCTCTTTGTTCTCATGATGTGAGTCACCCCGGTTCATGTATTCCTTGTGACCCTGGTTTAGGTTACCCTAGAATCTGACTCTCCTGGACCTTCTGATCCTGGTTCCAAGGCACGTTGAATTCCAGGTCCTTCATATTCCTCCAGGTGATTCTCACAGTAGGAACTGCGCATTTGTGTACAGCATAAATGTTAGGATGGTGCCAGACTGATTCTATGCACCCCTTCAGGATATGTTGTCCTATAGAACAGTTAGCTCACAGTGCCACCATAGGCCCTCCTAAACCTAGTCGGGCAGCAAATGGTTCTGGCAACCACTGAACATGACAACCTTGGTCCCTCAGGAAGCGTGATCACAGATCTAGAACCCGTTCGCTCAGTCACTTATGCTCTAGCACTCTCAGAGATATACATAAATAATACACAAAGGGATGTTTTCAATATTTATTGAACCAGCGTGATTCTTTTATAAAATATATGTGCTGCAATAATCAATAGACAGAAGCAAATGAAAGTTATTAGAATCACCCGCACGGTGAACACAATAAAAAGTTCCACCATGGTGGTAAAACGATGCATATATGCAGGCAATCAACAACATAGAGAATTAGTCGTTCTCCTACTATGCAGTCCCTAACCTAGGGTCTAGGGCCAGTGTGAATATGTACAGCCACGAATCGCCATACTGGATGATCCAACCCCGTTTACCTGAAAAGAAAGAATGTAAATCCCCGTCTTGGTCTTGAGCTGGACACCCTTGCAGAGAAATCCTCAAGCCGCTGGGCCGAAACTTTAGCGTGTAGAGACCTCACCAATATCAGTGAAGTGCTCCTCTGCCTAAACACAGAAATGCTTGTTGATTTATAATGAAAAGCATCCTTGCGAGTCCTGTGCAAGCCAGCACTGTTTTGGTCTATAGATAGCCATGTCGCCCCGTGGTTGAAAAATAGAATGACATTTGCACAATGTGTGTTGAGGCCTTGTACGTGGTGTTCAAGGAATCGTGATCATGTTAGGCAAAGCAGAATCTGTAAGTGGAGCAGTTTCAGAGAAACTAATCCAACAATGTCAGGCACACAAATGTGTGTAAAAGGTTATTGTGTGAAAGGGAAGGAAACTTAAGAAAATGTGTCCATGATAAAAGATAGCATTGGTTCTATGTGGGCCTACCTCAGATACATAACAATCTAAGGTCTCCAGGTCCTGCAAGCCCTGGCCCTTTTTGGTTGTGGTCTTCCTAGTCCTGGCCCATTGCTTACGACTCTTGGTTCTACTTGATATGATCTCTGTGGTTCTGGCCCTCCTGTCTTTGGTCCTTCTTTCCATTGGTCTCCTAGGACTGGTCTTCTTAGGTCTATCTACTTGGGTCTGCTACTCCTGTCCCTTTCCATCCTCATTCTACTGGGTCCAGATCACCCTGGTCCACATTCTCCTGGCCCTCCTGATACTTCTCACCTTTGTCTTGATACCCCTAGTGCTGTTTTTCCCTTGTCCAGGTCCTCATTGTCCATTTGTTCCTGGTCCCCTCTGGCATTGGTAACTCTGATTCCCATAGATTAGGTCTCCCTTGGCCTGGTTCTTCTTGTCCTAGTCATCGTAGCTCTGGTTGACCTAGTTCTCCTGATGGTCCACCTCCAGGCCCTTATTCTCCTACTTGCCAGCATCCTCCTACTACTGGTTCTACTGATTCCTTCCTCAGCCCCCTCCACAATGACTTTAGTAACTCCAATTACTATATATTGTTTTGCCTTCCAGATTTCTTTTGCTTACTCAGCATTGCCAAGGACAGAAATGAGGACTCAGTAGAGACAAAACCTTGCCCACTTAAAACACTGCTTAGCATGTTAAAAATCTAAACGACCAGTCACAAGATATATTGTCCAGGTGACTAAAATGTCAGTGTGGCTGAAGGGACCACTCATAACATGGGACCTATAAGCATCTATCCCTGAAATCCATACTGGGTATATATGTAGTATATAGCATTGGCAAGTGTTTTTTTTCGGAGGCAGCCTCCTGTAAACTACCCAGATGCATTACTTATCTGTCTTTTGCTTTCATTTCCCGATTCCAGAGAAGCCCCATTGCTGTGTCTCACTCAGTTTGCATCCTGCAAGCTCTGTGGCCCCAAGAATCAATTGCCTACTGTATGTATCCCTCCCTCTGTGGACCATATACCACATATCTCTCTGCATTCCTTGTTTGCTGCTGCTTGTCAACTGCTGCTGTGTTGCCCGGCATTAACCACTAAGCAAGCACAATCCTCCTTAGAAACAAGCCTAAAGCCAGCACTAGCCCTTCCATAAGAAGCCCAGAAATAGGCCAGTCCTAAACAGTTCATTAAAAGAAGGATTATGAACATTAAAAATGTATTCTCATGAGTGAATAAAACATTTATGTAACATGCCTTAAATCCATATTCATTATTCTTTGCAGAGAGCCAAGTATACTCCTAGACTTCAGTGCAAAATATTTGTCTGCCATATCCTGAAGCTACTGAAACAGAAGTTTCATTCATACATTTCTTTTTTTAACAAATTTTTATTGGTTTTTCAGACAGCAAAAGGGTGGCTCCGGGGCTCACCTCAGATAGGTAGCAAAGTTACAATCAGGTTATTTAAGGTTCAGGTGCGATACAATGGAATGTTCGTACCAGCAGTTCGGGCGTATTTTGCAATCCCCAACTTCCCCCCTTAACTAATCCCCACTCCTCCCTCCCCTCCCACCCCCCAGATGTGTCACTTAGTTCTAGGTTAAAAAAGATCAATAGGCCTGTATTCACAGGGAGACCCCAAGTTGGCATGTGATGGCCCTACGGCGGGGTGCTTTCCAGCGTGAGTGATTGAGGTCATCTCTCTGGCCCCGAGACTCCAAACCTAAATGGTTGTATGCCTACCAATGTACTAGTTCGTGGTCGCTACCGGGTCCCCTACGGAGGTATCATCAGCATCTTATTCGGGGGACTTGAGTGCTACGACTAGCGCTTCCCAAGCTCTCGCCCTTTCCAGAGCTTTTTCACTACCTGTTCGTCTCTCTATTTGTACCCTGACCACTCCTTCACATTTAGCCCATTTTAGGAACTCTGCCTTCCATCTGCTTATGCTGGGACCCTGTTTCGCCTTCCAATGTGTGGTGATGCTTCTTTTGGCCAGAAGTAGCCCCAAATCTAAAAATGTACTGGTAATTTTGTTCTTGGACGTGTGGGGGAACCAGTGTAAAATGCAGTGCCCCAGGGTCGGTTTTAACTCCCTGTCAGTGAGGTCTGACAATGTTGTCATTATTTCCTCCCAATATGTGTCGAGGAGTGGGCAATCCCATAGCATGTGTTTAAAATCTGCCCTTTCTGCGTTACATCTCGGGCATGCCGCCGAATGGGTCGGGAAGTATTTGTGTAGTTTTTCTGGAGTAAGGTACGCTCTATGTAAAATGTGGAAGTGTACTAACTGGAAGCGTGCATTCCTAGTGCTCTTCCATGCTCTCTCCACCAGCTCACTCCAGGCCTTCTCTGGAATCAATCAATCAATCAATCAATCAATCGTTTGTTAAGCGCGACTACTCACCCGTAAGGGTCTCAAGGCGCTGGGGGTGGGGGGGTGCAGGTTCCAGTCCATCAAGGAGGGGGTCTGTCGAAGAGCCAGGTTTTGAGGTTTCTAGCGAAGATGGGAAGCGATATTGTCTGTCTGAGGTGGAGCGGAAGGGCGTTCCAGGCTTTGGCCGCGAGGAAGGAGAAGGAGCGGCCTCCCGATCTGGTTTTTCTGGTGCGGGGGACCACGGCGTAGGAGAGCTGGGCTGATCGTAGGGTCCTTTGGGGTGCGTGGAATTGGAGTCGGCTGTTCAGGTATGCTGGTCCGGTGTCGTGGAGGGGCTTGTGTGCGTGGGTGAGCATCTTGAAGGTGACTCTAGCCTCGATGGGGAGCCAATCAATCAATCACAGAATTTGTAGAGCACACTACTTACCCGCAAGGGTCTCAAGGCGCTGGGGAGAAAAAAGGGGGGGGTGCTGCTATTGGTCGAACAGCCAGGTCTTGAGTAGCCTCCTGAAGGTCAGCAGGTCTTGGGTCTGTCGTAGGCTTAGTGGAAGGGTGTTCCAGGTCTTGGCGGCGAGGTGTGAGAAGGATCTGCCGCCGGTGGTTGTTCTTCGAATGCGAGGGACGGTGGCGAGGAGAGGTCGAGGCGGAGCGGAGCTGGCGGTTGGGGACGTAGAAGAAGAGTCGTCTGTTGAGGTAGGCTGGGCCAGTCTTGTGGAGTGCCTTGTGTGCGTGGATGAGGAGTTTGAAGGAGATTCTCCTGTCGACGGGGAGCCAGTGCAGGTTCCTCAGGTGGGGGGTGATGTGGCTGTGGCGTGGTACGTCGAGGATCAGGCGTGCGGAGGCGTTTTGTATGCGTTGCAGTCGCTTGATGAGCTTGGCCGGGGCTCCGCGTAGAGGGCGTTCCCATAGTCAAGTCTGCTACTGACGAGGGCCTGGGTGACTGTTCTTCTTGTATCTGTCGGGATCCACCTGTAGATCTTGCGAAGCATGCAGAGGGTGTTGAAGCAGGAGGAGGAGACTGCGTTGACTTGCTTGGCCATGGAGAGTGTTGAGTCGAGGATGACTCCCAGGTTGCGTGCGTGGTCGGTGGGTGTCGGGGCTGCTCCCAGTGTCGTTGGCCATCAGGAGTCGTCCCAGGCTGAGGGGTTGGAGCCGAGGATGAGGACCTCTGTCTTGTCCGTGTTCAGCTTTAGTCGGCTGATCTTCATCCAATCGGCGACGGCCTTCATTCCTTCATGGAGATTGGATTTGGCGGCGAGGGGGTCCTTGGTGAGGGAGAGGATCAGTTGAGTGTCGTCGGCGTAGGAGATTATGTTGAGGTCGTGCTGTCTGGCGATGCGTGCGAGCGGGGCCATGTAGATGTTGAACAGTGTGGAGTGTGCACAGGTGCTGGGAGATGTGGCAGTGTCTTGGCAGGTTGAGGACCAGTCTTGCGGCGTTGGCGTTCTAGATGTTCTGTAGCTTGAAGGTGAGGTTTTTGTTTATTCCGGCATAGAGTGCGTTGCCGTAGTCGAGTCTGCTGGTGACCAGGGCATGAGTGACGGTCTTTCTGTGTTCGAGGGGGATCCATTTGAAGGTCTTATGTAGGAGGCGGAGGGTGTGGAAGCAGGAGGATGAGACGGAGTTGATCTGGCGGTCCATTTTGAGCTCAGAGTCCAGGATGATTCCCAGGTTGCGTGCGTGGTCCGTGTGGGTGGGCGGGCTTCCGAGGGCGGGGGGCCACCAGGTGTCATTCAAGGCGTCGGGGTTTGGGCCCATGATGAGTACTTCTGTTTTGTTGGTGTTTAGTTGTAGGCAGCTGTTTTTCATCCATTTGGCGACGGCTTCCATGCCTTCTCGAAAGTTGTGTCTGGTGGTGTTGGGTTCGTTGGATAGGGAGAGGATGAGTTGGGTGTCATCTGCGTATGACACAATGTTGAGTCCGTAGGTTCTGACGATGGGGGCAAGCGGAGCCATGTAGATGTTGAAGAGCGTAGGGCTGAGGGAGGACCCCTGGGGGACTCCGCAGGTGGTTGGTGTAGGGTCCGAGAGGAAAGGGGGGAGTCTGACGCACTGCCTTCTGCTGGAGAGGAAGGAGCAGATCCAGTCGAGGGCCTTGTCCTGGATCCCTGCGTTGTGGAGTCTGCGTATTAGGGTGCAGTGAGAGACTGTGTCGAACGCCGCTGAGAGGTCGAGGAGGATGAGGGCTACTGTTTCTCCTTTGTCCAGTAGGGTGCGGATGTCGTCTGTTGCGGCGAGGAGGACAGTTTCCGTACTGTGGTTTTTTCTGAAGCCGGATTGGGAGGAGTCGAGGATGTTGTGCTCTTCGATGAATGTGGCGAGTTGGCTGTTGATGGCTTTCTCGATGACTTTCACTGGGAACGGGAGCAGGGATATGGGTCTGTAGTTTTTGAGGTAGGTGGGGTTCGCCGAGGGTTTCTTCAGGAGGGGGTTGACCTCGGCGTGTTTCCAGTCATCGGGGAACGAGGCGGTCGCCAGGGAGCGGTTGATGGTGTGGCGGAGCATGGCTGCGATGGTGTCGGCGGCTCTGTTGAAGATGTGGTGGGGGCAGGGGTCCATGGGGGCCCCCGAGTGGATTGACTTCATCATCTTCAGTGTGTCTTCGGTGGTGAAGGCTGTCCAGTTGTCAATTGCTGGCTTCAGGGTGTCGGGGTGGTTTGCGTGGGGTTCAGTGTGTTGGTTGTCTTCGTCGAAGTTGTAGTAGATGCTCTTGATTTTGTGGTGAAAGAAGGTGCTGAGTTTGTCGCAGAGCTCTTGTGAGGGAGGGATGTCAGTCGACTCGCTGGTGGGTTGGGTGAACTCCTTGATGATGTTGAAGAGTTCTTTGCTGTTGTGTGCGTGTGTGGAGATTCTGTCTTCAATCGCTTTTTTCTTCATTTTTCTGATGAGTTGGTGGTGGGCGTTGGTCGCGGCCCTGAAGTTGTTGTGTGCTTCTGTGGATTTGGTGTTCCTCCAGGCCTTTTTGAGGCGGCGGCAAGTGCGTCTGGACTCTCGAAGTTTGGTGGTAAAGCATCTGGCTTTCTTGGCGTGGGTGTTGTTGTTTTTCTTGAAGGGGCTATGGTATTGGTGCTGTCGGAGATCCATCTGTGCAGGGTTCGGGCTGCGGTGTTGGGGTCGTCGTTTTCGGCGATGGTTGGGATGGAGTTGCTGAGTGAGGAGGTGAGCTGGTCATCAGTGATTCTGGTCCAGTTCCTTCGTGGGAGCAGGTGCTGGTGTCTGTGGATGGTGGGTGTTTTGAAGGTGAAGTGGACGCATTGTTGGTCAGTCCATGGGAGTTCGGTGGTGTGGCTGAAGGTGATGGAGTTTCCTGTTGTGAAGAGGGGGTCGAGGGTGTGTCCTGCTGAGTGCGTGGGTTCGGTCATGATTTGGTGGAGTCCAATGTTGTGGAGGTTGTCCAGGAGGGATGTGGTGTTGGGGTCCAGTTGGTTGTCGAGGTGGAAGTTGAGGTCTCCCAGCAGGGTGTAGTTGGTGAATGCGATGGCATGTGGGGAGATGATGTCCGTGATGGAGTTGGTGAACGGTCCGCGGGGTCCAGGGGGTCGGTAGATGAGGGTTCCTCGGAGGGTGGTGGTAGGGCTGGTCAGTATCTTGAAGTGTAGGTGTTCCATCATGTCTGAGGGCTCGTCGGGGAGTGTGCTCAGGCGGAGGGTGGATTTGTGGACGATGGCGATTCCTCCTCCCATGCGGGTGTGGCGGTTCTTCCTGGAGATCTTGTATCCTTGGGGAATGGCGATGTCCGGTCCTGAGGTGGTGTTGGTCCAGGTTTCGGTGAAGAACGCTACGTCCGGGGTGGTGCTGTCGAGGAGGTCCCAGATTTCTGTGGCGTGTTCGTGGAGGGATCGGACGTTGAGGAGGATGCATTGCAGGGTCTTCGGTTTGGGTGTGTTCTTGCGGTCGGGTTGTGCTGGGTCCGTGTTCCTGGCGGTGCTGTAGGTTTGTCGGCAGCGGTGACAGCTGAAGGGTCCGTGGGTGCCGGCAGGTGATGCTAGAGTGCAGTTGTTGTTGTGGCCTGGGTTGAGTGCGTGGAGTGCTGCTGAGTCGTAACGTTGGCGGGGCGGAGGTCCAGGGTTCCTGGCGCTGGTCGCGGTCGGGTTGCGGACAGGCGCAGACAGGCTTGCCTTTGGTGCGCCTTTGGCGCAGCGGCCGCCATTAAGAAGGGGTCGGGGAGGGCGGGACAGCTGGGAGGCGGGAACGGGGAGGGGAGCTGGATTGGGCCGGTCGCGCTGGTCGTGCTGGGGGGGAGGGGTTGCAGGGGCAGCAGCGGCGGGGAAACCAGGTGGAAAAAAGGGAAAAGGAGGAATAAAGAGGAAGAAAAGGACTAAAAGTGAAATAGGGCAGAAAAGCAGAAAAGTGCAGAGAAGTGCACAAAAGAGATTGAGCTGAGGGTAAAAAATGAGTGAAACGGAGAGGGAAAGCGGAGCAAGAGAAAGGAGACAGAGGTTCACTGGACCACCAGGGAGATAGAGCAGAAAAGCAGAAAAAGTGCAGAAAAGCGCAGAAAAGAGATTGAGCTGAGGGTAAAAAAAACGAGTGAAACGGAGAGGGAAAGCGGAGCAAGAGAAAGGAGACAGAGGTCCACTGGACCACCAGGGATGAGGCACAGGTAAACCTGCGGGTGGAGGTGGGCCTCGAACACCAACACTCGAGAGTGCAGGGGCTCGGGGGAGGCCTCAGTTAATGGTGGAGCTGTGAGGGAGGGAGAGCAATTTCACTGACAATGAGTCAGTGGTCTTGCTCACCTGTCCCCGCAGCGGCCGCCATTAAGTAGGGGTCGGGGAGGGCTGGACAGCTGGGAGGCGGGAGCGGGGAGGGGAGCTGGATTGGGCCGGTCGCGCTGGTCGTGCTGGGGGGGAGGGGCCACAGGGGCAGCAGCGGCAGGGAAAACGGGTGGAAAAAAGGGAAAAGGAGGAATAAAGAGGAAGAAAAGGACTAAAAGTGAAATAGGGCAGAAAAGTGCAGAGAAGTGCACAAAAGAGATTGAGCTGAGGGTAAAAAACAAGTAAAACGGAGAGGGAAAGCGGAGCAAGAGAAAGGAGACAGAGGTCCACTGGACCGCCAGGGAGATAGAGCAGAAAAGCAGAAAAAGTGCAGAAAAGCGCAGAAAAGAGATTGAGCTGAGGGTAAAAAAAACGAGTGAAACGGAGAGGGAAAGCGGAGCAAGAGAAAGGAGACAGAGGTCCACTGGACCACCAGGGAGATAGAGCAGAAAAGCAGAAAAAGTGCAGAAAAGTGCAGAAAAGAGATTGAGCTGAGGGTAAAAAAAACGAGTGAAACGGAGAGGGAAAGCGGAGCAAGAGAAAGGAGACAGAGGTCCACTGGACCACCAGGGATGAGGCACAGGTAAACCTGCGGGTGGAGGTGGGCCTCGAACACCAACACTCGAGAGTGCAGGGGCTCGGGGGAGGCCTCACTTAATGGTGGAGCTGTGAGGGAGGGAGAGCAATTTCACTGACAATGAGTCAGTGGTCTTGCTCACCTGTCCCCGCAGCGGCCGCCATTAAGTAGGGGTCGGGAGGGCTGGACAGCTGGGAGGCGGGAGCGGGGAGGGGAGCTGGATTGGGCCGGTCGCGCTGGTCGTGCTGGGGGAGGGGCCGCAGGGGCAGCAGCGGCAGGGAAAACGGGTGGAAAAAGGGAAAAGGAGGAATAAAGAGGAAGAAAAGGACTAAAAGTGAAATAGGGCAGAAAAGCAGAAAAGTGCAGAGAAGTGCACAAAAGAGATTGAGCTGAGGGTAAAAACAAGTAAAACGGAGAGGGAAAGCGGAGCAAGAGAAAGGAGACAGAGGTCCACTGGACCGCCAGGGAGATAGAGCAGAAAAGCAGAAAAAGTGCAGAAAAGCGCAGAAAAGAGATTGAGCTGAGGGTAAAAAAAACGAGTGAAACGGAGAGGGAAAGCGGAGCAAGAGAAAGGAGACAGAGGTCCACTGGACCACCAGGGATGAGGCACAGGTAAACCTGCGGGTGGAGGTGGGCCTCGAACACCAACACTCGAGAGTGCAGGGGCTCGGGGGAGGCCTCACTTAATGGTGGAGCTGTGAGGGAGGGAGAGCAATTTCACTGACAATGAGTCAGTGGTCTTGCTCACCTGTCCCCGCAGCGGCCGCCATTAAGTAGGGGTCGGGGAGGGCTGGACAGCTGGGAGGCGGGAGCGGGGAGGGGAGCTGGATTGGGCCGGTCGCGCTGGTCGTGCTGGGGGGGAGGGGCCGCAGGCAGCAGCGGCAGGGAAAACGGGTGGAAAAAAGGGAAAAGGAGGAATAAAGAGGAAGAAAAGGACTAAAAGTGAAATAGGGCAGAAAAGCAGAAAAGTGCAGAGAAGTGCACAAAAGAGATTGAGCTGAGGGTAAAAAACAAGTAAAACGGAGAGGGAAAGCGGAGCAAGAGAAAGGAGACAGAGGTCCACTGGACCGCCAGGGAGATAGAGCAGAAAAGCAGAAAAAGTGCAGAAAAGCGCAGAAAAGAGATTGAGCTGAGGGTAAAAAAACGAGTGAAACGGAGAGGAAAGCGGAGCAAGAGAAAGGAGACAGAGGTCCACTGGACCACCAGGGAGATAGAGCAGAAAAGCAGAAAAAGTGCAGAAAAGCGCAGAAAAGAGATTGAGCTGAGGGTAAAAAAAACGAGTGAAACGGAGAGGGAAAGCGGAGCAAGAGAAAGGAGACAGAGGTCCACTGGACCACCAGGGATGAGGCACAGGTAAACCTGCGGGTGGAGGTGGGCCTCGAACACCAACACTCGAGAGTGCAGGGGCTCGGGGGAGGCCTCACTTAATGGTGGAGCTGTGAGGGAGGGAGAGCAATTTCACTGACAATGAGTCAGTGGTCTTGCTCACCTGTCCCCGCAGCGGCCGCCATTAAGTAGGGGTCGGGGAGGGCTGGACAGCTGGGAGGCGGGAGCGGGGAGGGGAGCTGGATTGGGCCGGTCGCGCTGGTCGTGCTGGGGGGGAGGGGCCGCAGGGGCAGCAGCGGCAGGGAAAACGGGTGGAAAAAAGGGAAAAGGAGGAATAAAGAGGAAGAAAAGGACTAAAAGTGAAATAGGGCAGAAAAGCAGAAAAGTGCAGAGAAGTGCACAAAAGAGATTGAGCTGAGGGTAAAAACAAGTAAAACGGAGAGGAAAGCGGAGCAAGAGAAAGGAGACAGAGGTCCACTGGACCGCCAGGGAGATAGAGCAGAAAAGCAGAAAAAGTGCAGAAAAGCGCAGAAAAGAGATTGAGCTGAGGGTAAAAAAAACGAGTGAAACGGAGAGGGAAAGCGGAGCAAGAGAAAGGAGACAGAGGTCCACTGGACCACCAGGGAGATAGAGCAGAAAAGCAGAAAAAGTACAGAAAAGCGCAGAAAAGAGATTGAGCGGAGGGTAAAAAAACGAGTGAAACAGAAAGGGAAAGCTGAGCAAGAGAAAGGAAACAGAGGTCCACTGGACCACCAGGGATGAGGCGCAGGTAAACCTGCGGGTGGAGGTGGGCCTCGAACACCAACACTCGAGAGTGCAGGGGCTCGGGGGAGACCTCACTTAATGGTGGAGCTGCGAGGGAGGGAGAGCAATATCCGTTTCCCATTTGTGCCTCAGGTCCGTCAGGGGAAGTAGTGTTTCTAATGTCATACGTCTATACAAGCACATTACTGCTTTAAATGTACCTTCTGCCATCACTACATATTGGCAACCCAGAGATGTCTGCGGTTCCATGAGCCCTCCCCTCCAGTTATTCCTGATGGCCGCAGTGAGGGCCGTGTACTGTAGAAAGTCTCCCCCGGGAAGGTCATAGCGGGTCTGTAGGTCATTAAATGGGATCATGGCTCCCTCCTCGTAAAGGTCTCCCATGCTAGTCAGTCCGTGTTCTGCCCAGTTCTCTAGTTTCTGCCAGGTGCCTCCATGTGGCAGGGCCCTGCACATAAGCAATGGGATTTCCGGCGCATAGGGGCATTTAAGAGAGGCCCGCCTCAAATATCTGTTCCAGCACTTTCTTGCGGTTTTAAGTTCCAGGGTGAGGGTTGTGGTGTTAACCGGGAGCTGCAGAATGATGCGGGATAACCGCATCAGGTTCTCATTGTCCCCTCCGCGCCCCTCACCCCCTCTGACGGCACTAGCTACCCACTGCGTGAGCCATTGAAATTGTGCTGCCAAGTAATTGGCCTCATAATCAGGGACCGTCAGCCCGCCGTCCGCTCTCGGTCGCATAAGTGTAGTAAGCGCCACTCGGCGTCTGCCGGTACCCCATATGAAGGCTGTGATCATTGACCTGAGTTGTACGAAGTATTTTGCCGGGATCCAAGTCGGTAAGGTCCCAAAATAATATAATAACCTCAGGAGGGTTACCATTTTAAGCAGGGCTACACGGCCTGCGACAGATAACGGCAAGGAGCCTCAAAATTCAAAATTTGTTTTGCCCCCCTTATGGCCTTCCCTATATTACCTTCTAGTATGTCTTCCTGACTATGATATACATGTACACCCAGATAAGGCAGACAACTGTCCTCTCAGGCCACCCCCTCTGTATGCTGCAGGCCTATCCTACCTCCACGCGCCGGGAACAGGCAGGACTTCGACCAGTTCACTTTCAATCTAGCAACTCTGCTGAGAGCTTGCAGCAAGTTTTTCGCCCCCAGGCGTTCCGCTCCCGAATCAGCTAAAAACAGCAACAGGTCATCTGCATATAGGGCTATGTGATGGACCTGCCCGTGTACGTTGAGTCCACGGTATGCTCGCCCCAATCTGGCCTGTGCTGCCAACGGCTCCAGCGCCAGAGCAAACAACAGCGGGGAGAGGGGGCACCCCTGCCGCGTACCCTGCCCTAATTTGCAGGCGTCAGAGATGAGCCCGCCGGTTTTAATTCTGGCAGTGGAGTCAGTGTACAGAAGAGCTGTCCAGCTCACGAAATCCTGTCCCAAGCCCATTGTCCACATCACATGAAATTGAAAAGCCCACTCCAGGCTGTCGAAGGCTTTTTCTATGTCCACAGCAAATATCGTGGCCACCTCAGCGTGATAGGAGTTTGCTTCCAAGACTCGCATAAGCCGCCGGATATTGAGTGCTGTGTTTCTGGTGGGGATAAACCCGGATTGGTCTTTGTGAATTAGGGTAGTCATGTGGGGGAGCAGCCGGTTAGCTAAAATTTTACTTTAAATTTTATAATCTATATTGAGCATGGATAATGGGCGGTACGCTGTTTTATCCCATGCTTGTTTGCCCGGTTTGAGCAGCGGAATAATGACCGCTTCTCTAGTGGAGACAGGTAATTTGCCAATTCTCTTGGCCTCATTATATAATTGCCCTAGTTTGGGAGCCAGGAGGTCAATATATGCGAGGTAGAATTCTATTGGAAGGCCGTGGGTGCCCGGGGTTTTGTTGCGGGCCATACTCTTGATGGCTCTCCGCCCCTCCCCAATTTCAATCCCCCGACCCAGTGAGAGCGCTGTGTCCTCGTCTAGGGCTGGTAGTTCCACCCCCCGAGTGAACTAACGTAGTTCCTCTTCTGTTGGGGACAACTGACTCCGATAAAGCTCAGTATAATATGCTAGGAATACGTCATTGATTCCCTGCTGGTCGTACCTTGCTTCCCCGTTCTTATCTCTAATCTCCAGAATAACCGATCCTCGTCTGGCCGGATTTGCCAACCAGGCCAGAAGGGCTCCCGATTTGTCCCTTTCCGAGTGCGCCCGAATTATGTAGTTTTTGAAATCGAAGCATCTCAGGCGCTCTACCTGAATTGCTACTGCCT
Organism: Calotriton arnoldi; assembly: GCA_963921515.1. Taxonomy (NCBI): domain Eukaryota; kingdom Metazoa; phylum Chordata; class Amphibia; order Caudata; family Salamandridae; genus Calotriton; species Calotriton arnoldi. The sequence continues at coordinate 641,529 of CAWUFW010010572.1, forward strand.
CTCTAGCCTCTAATAGCTCCTGCTGCTTGCCCGGGTATTCAGGTCTGTCTTTTTCTAGAGTGCGTAGGCGCTCATCATCCCTCTCTATGTCTTGAAGTATTACTTTCCGGACCCCCACCAGCTCAGACATGCACCTCCCACTAAGGACTGCCTTGCAGGCGTCCCATTCAACCAGAGATGATGTGGCCGTGCCCTCGTTGTCTTGGAAGTAGGCATTAAGAGCTGACCCTATCGTAGTGTGGAATGCTTGGTCATCTAAGGCCTCTGGGCGCATGCGCCAAGTGGGGATTTTTGAACCCGCTCGCGACCATTGTAGCTTCACCAGTACAGGTGTGTGATCAGAGAGGGTTCTGGTGAGGTATTCGCTGCAACCACATCTGGATCCCCTTAACAGTCCCCAACTATAAGAACAACCCCAACTCCCCCTCCCTCGGACAGGTATCCAAAAAAGAGTTCCCATCCAAACAGTTCCAAAACATACCATCGTCTAGTGATAGTGGCAAGGGTGGACACTCGATAGGCAACGCGCTAAGTTCCCGTACCACTGCCTCCCCAGTAACTGACCTGGACAACAAGCCCCAGGTCTACTGAACAGTGCACATATCTCGCTGGGGAGAGACTTCAGATTCGTGGGTACTTCACCAGCAACATGTGGGCAGCCGGACCTGGGGATCCGCTCTCTCTGCCGCCTGCTTTACATGAGATCGTCGGCCGTTTGTGGCGTAACCTGTGGCAAGTCCGTTCCTAGGCTGTCACTGTCGCTGCGGTCCGGCGAGGCCTCTGATCTGTCCGTGCGGTGTCCACTCCCGCTCTGTGACGGGCGGGGACTGTTTTGACTGTGTGACACCACTGCCTGTAATGCCCTGCGGCGCTCAGGGCTGAGCTCCCTGGGCGAGGGGGCACCAGACCCAGTCTTATGGCTGTGGGGGCTTCGGTGCAGAGAGTTCTGTGCCGGAGACCGGCAATCTGCTGATCCGCGGGTTTCGAGCCAGTCCCAGGCTTCTTGTGGTGTATGGAAGAAACGTGTTCCCGTCGGGTCTGCCACCCGGAGTCGGGCAGGGAATAACATTGCATAGGGCAGGTGCATTTGCCGTAGTCTGGCCTTGACAGCTGTGAAGGACGCCCTGTTCCGTTGGACCGCCCTTGTAAAATCTGGGAAAATCATAACGGTATTATTGTCAATGCGTAGTTCCTATTTTTGTCGGGTGCTTTGTAGTATGTGATCTCTGTCTCGAAAGTGTAGCAGGCACGCCACGATGGGTCGTGGGGGAGCCCCTGGTTTTGGAGGTTTAGCTGGGACTCTGTGTGCTCTCTCCAGAGTGTAGAAAGGTGACAAGCCCGTCGGGGCCACCTCAGATTGGAGCCAGTCCTCTAAGTAGTGCACCATATTGGTCCCTTCCGCTTTTTCGGGGACCCCAATAACGTGGATGTTGTTCTTTCTCAATCGTCCCTCGCTGTCCTCTGCCCATAGTTCCAGGATTTTTACTTTAGTTTCCAGGTCTGTGAGGGATCGCCGCATCTCCTGAACTGACTCCGGAAGGCCACTCATTTCTTTCTCATTACTGGTCACTCTGTCCTTAAGTGTACCTCCCTGGAGGCTGTTATTGCCTGCATGATGTCGGACAGTGTAGGTTTTCGGGGGGTCGGATCACCTCTTGACTCCAATTCTTCGTCTTCAGCGTCAGACTGGGACCCCGGTGCGTCCACACTGAGAGCAGTGAAACCCCGCTTCTTTTGCGGTCTCCCCATCCCGCTGTTCCTATGGTTCGGCTCTCCATCTGGTCTTTACCAATGCCAGGCAACGACAATCCAATAGTAAGCCTCTGGTCCCCACCGTCTCCTCCCGGGCCGCTTCACCACGCGCTGTAGCAGAGATAGAGTCACCGCTATATAGGCCCACTAGGCCCTTGTATGCAGGGGTGGTACTGTCCCATTAGGTTCTGATTGTTCCCCTCATTAGTTCCAATTTGAGGCTTTTGCCGCTACCAATCTTCCCTGACGCCTCATGGGAGTCTCCCGGATCTCCGTGTCGCCGAGGTGGTGACGGCTAAGGAGCTGCTGCCGCTCTGTCTCACAGCTAGGGGCCGGCCCGCGTTTGCGGCCGGAATTGCCGCTGCCCGTTTCTTCGCTCAGCGCCCTCCCAATAGACTGGGCGGATCAGCCCTGTGCTAAGCCCCGCTCCCACTGGGGCGTCTGGCTGCTCTTTTGCCTCAGCTCGCCTCTGTGCTGGTGTCCAGCCGATTGGGTACCTTATGGGCCTCATGGAGGGTGTGGCTATGACTTTCCGGTCTAGTATACCTGCGGTGGTAGGGTGCTCAGGGGGCCACCCGGGAAGTGCGGGCTCCCTATGAGAGAGCAGTCGCCGTCGTACCTCACCCACGTGGTCCAGGTTGCAGGGCTCCAGTCAACTCTCTGGCCGTTTCCCACGGTGAGCACTGGCGCCTCCTCCTATAGCCCCACCGGGCCCACCACACATGGACTCTGTCGCCGCTCCGGGGGCCCACGTCCGTGCGAGTGTCGGCGGCACTGCTTGGGAGCAGTCTCAGCCTGTCTCCGCGCCCCACGGAGACGCAGCGCCGCTCCTCCTCGCCTCAGGGAATCGATCCTCACTCCCGCTCAGTGGCCAGTCCTTCCCGATGTACAGCGCAGCCCCAGGATCCACTCCAGCTTAGGCAAGCCTCTGTGCGCCATCCGCCATCGGAATCCCTAGCCCACACTGCAGCACTTCCTGGCCGCCCACCTCCACTTCATAGTCTATAGGAGGGGGTGCAATGTGCGAGAGCTCACTGCTGTTGCGGCGCAGCTACCTCCCACTGGCTGTCTCCTCCATTGTCCAGAGTATGGGTGCCAACTTTGCCGCTGCACTCGCCTCACTAATCTCTGCTGCTGCTGGGTCACTGCTGCACTCGCCGCTCTAATCTCTGCTGTTGCTGGGTCGCTGCTGCACTCACCGCTCTACTCTCTACTGCTGGGTCACTTACTGGGTTACTTGCTGGGTCACTTGGGCCGCTTGTCCGCTCCCACATCGTATAACCGCAGGCACCCCACGGTCCCCGCTGTATGGCCCTCACTCTTCGTGTGCACACGGGGCTCCGGTCACAGTAGGGGATCAGGTGGGGTCTGCTGCCGCTGGTCTCCCATCCACTTCAGCAGAGGCTTCGAGGCATTCACGGCCCAGGCACCATTTTGTCGCCTACGCCGTCTCTGTACCAGGGTCTCAGCTTCTCAGCTTAGGTGGTCAGCTCGCCAGTCCCAGCGTGTACCGTGTCTCCGCCGCCTCCACTGTGCTTCCCAGGGCTCCGCCGATCAGCGTGGTTATCCGCGCCAGCTCCCGTACAGCCGCCAATGCCCCAAAGCAAGACCGGCAGCGGCCGTCACAACATGGCCGCCATCGTGATCGTAAGTCTGCTGGTCCGGAGACATGCAATTTTGCCCTTGTTTTCGATCACAGCGGCTCTTCAGGGCTCCGCTGCCTAGCCCCGGCTCATTCCGGTGCTCCGCTATGCCAGTTTCAGCCCCCCTGGCTGTATCTGGGGGTCAGGATAATTGTTTATGGGGAAGCGGCGGTCGGAACTCCTCAGCTTGCGTCCGTCCTCATCGGCTGCAGGCCACGCCCCTTCATACATTTTTTATTTGAATATTATCATTTGATGATTGTTTTATTTAAAATTATTGTTACTGTTTCTTTCATCTGTAAAGCTCCTAGCTTAATACATGCAATTACATTTGTACAAACTATTGAAAATCTATATATGCACTTACTTTCAAAAGCTTAACATATGCTGCATACCCATTACAAGATAGCCACCACCATTCCATTGCCTGGAGTCACTTTTTCTTCATTGATATATAAAAAGACTTACTTCACATCCTTTATCTTGTTGCTGGCCAAATTCTACATCATCTCTAGTATTTAGCCTGTGGCCGGCTAAACGACAGAGATTAACGTACTATTTTGCCCGCCGCTGGGAAAATAGCAGAGATTTTTTAGTATTTGGCAGGAGGCCAGCAAAATAACCACTTCCCTATATAATTGCTTCCTTGTAGTGATATTATTACTGTTTATTCATAGAATATTAAAACTGTTTTATGAGGATGTATGTTGTTAATCTCTTTCGGGGGAGTTAATCAATTATATAATACACGTTTAATTAACTGTACTACTTTACCTCTTGGGAGTAGCTAGAGATCATGGAAGATCAAGGGAGGGACAAAGAGTAGCAACAGGAACAGGATAGGCCAGCAAACAATATAAACATTTAATCGGGTGCATGTGGTCAAATGATATTTGGCAGAAAAGGGATAACTGAGGAAAAGGTCCAATGGTTTGTGCCTATAAAACAAAGTTTATGGTAGTCTCCCCTGCACATCTACTTTCACAACACTAATTATGTTTGGTCCAAGGTTAGAACATCATATCAGCCCTGCAAAGTGCCACGCATCTCGTGTTATTATAACGCATTTCCCTAATTTCAACGCATTACACAAGCTCTATCACGCAAATCATCTGAGTTCAGCTTTCAGCAGTGTGCACTTTAAGGTTTCCAAAAGTTTCATTTGTCAGAAAGATTGTGTGATGTGCCCTAGCTGCAGACAGCCAATTAGAAAGCAGACAGACAGGATTTCACTGGTGAATGGCTCTGCTTAATAGTGCTTTGATTTGACGTAACTCCTGCTGCTGCCAGTCATTTAGCGATAGTGCCTGTGGTGTTTTTCATGTTATGCGCGCTAGGACCCCCGCAGTTCTGGGGGGACTCTAGACAGGAAGTACGTAATCTGCTGGGAGGTGTTAAGGTGTGGTTCTGAATGTTATGACGCACTGCGGGCAGAGTGTGATCATATGTGGAGGAATAAAGACGTCTGTTGCAGAGCTTTGCATGTGGGGCATCCATTTGCATGCTCCCAGGATGAGATTCTATAAGACACTGTTTAATCTATACTATACTCACCAGAAGCCTAATTGCTGGGGAAAACGATCAGACTCAAACTGTCCTGTATCCTTATGGCCATATGATACGAACATTTGACAGCACGACCCTGTATGCACATCCTGCCCAAGAAGGCGCTCCCCTCACCTTGGGGAAATAGAATCAAAGTACAAAAGGCCAGGGGTGCCCCACATACAAACAGACGCAAGGCACAATCATATTCAAAAGCTAATAATAAATCCTGGACAATCCAGCAGTGTGCTCCTTGAAACCAGACAATGCGTTTCGTCCAGTAAACAATGAGCTTTTAAGGGCGAAAGGTTGTTATAAACAGGTGTCGCAATGTCAAAGAGCAGTATTTTCAACACGGGGAACTATCCCTTCATATGCTGTCTAGGCGAAATAATATCAATATATCATTCGCGAAGGTGATTTGCGTAATATGTTTACGCACATTATCAGATGCCGACATGGCAGGATACCTCGAGTGGAACTCCCCATGGCACGGACGGAAGTACCATGTGCAGGGCGGACATGCCCCGGTATCCACATACATGGAGTACCACCATGTATGATTCATACTGGGATTGAATTTCACAAATCACCTTCTGTAGTTTGAGTCTATGACATTACATGCACCTGTGATCTCAGGTCTTGAATACCACGTGGCCCTGACAAAGTCACATTTCATACATTGATCCACCATTGCAGTGGAATAAAGGAGTGAAGTGGCTTCCCTAACCCCACTACAAAATGTGACGAGGACCCCCTGGAGTCTGACACCCCCACAGCATAAAAAGGCCTTAGGGTGAGTACCTCCTCCCACCCCTTTCCTACAGGGACCTCAGGGGCCTGTTTACAGCCCTGATGAAGAACACATTCATGTATGCAGTTTACACCCACTCTCCCAACTCAATCCCCGCTAAACATGAAAAAGCACATTACCAAGATCAGCTTAATACAGACTTTACTGTTGCTGTGCTGTGTCTCTTACACAATACAATGCTATTTACTTATTTCTGCAGTGATTTTCCAGAAAGGGACATAACCTTAACCCCTTCAGATGAATTTTGAAATCCGATTCTGAGAAATTTGAAGGCCCAATCCCTGTGCACTCACCTACAGGAGAGTCCGCTCCCTCCACTGCAAGCACCGCACAGAGCCCAAGGAGGGCGGCAAGGAGCAAGATGGCGGCTGCAGTCTTCATCATGACGTGGACAGCAATATCTGAGCCCCTGCTGCTCCTGTGACTAGGTTTTATAGGATAACATGGGCTGAGACGAGGGAAGGGTGACGCTGGCAAGGACAGACTGGACACCAGCCAATGATATTTTAAAACCACCCCTGTCACAGGCTACAGCGTTAAAAAATCACCACCTTGACAAACCGGTTTGCATCTTTTTTTCCCCTCATATCATTAGAAACAGAATAGATGTTTGACTACAGGACATGAGTTTAGAACTGCCTCAAGTGATTTGATTGTGAAATCTGCCAGTGATTGCACAAACAATAGTTTAGATTTCTTATGAATATAATGCCACTTAAAATAAGATCCATGTGTTGAAAAGAGTCCTCCATTAGAGGTCTCTGTAGGAGAGTTTATTGAGGCAGTCAGAAATGTTGAAATGGTGATCAAGGCAGCACAGGATTACTGTTCCTTCAACCATACAGCAATGACTTGCCCCTTGCGACCCTCGGCACCTGTGTGTTTTGACTCAAATCACTATTTACAAACACTGGTAGAGAAGAATTTTCATGAAAATCTAATGCCACCCCGAAGCAGTCTTGAGAAGGTATATTTTTTTTGTATTTCTTCTAATGTTTCAAGCTTTGCATGTGTGCTGTATTGTACAGCACACACAGAGCGGGAAACACTTTAAATGATAGTTTTTGTACTGGAAGGGGGCACTTCTAGTACCACACCTATGCGTCAGAGAATGCACACACCTTGCACTCTGGCAGAACATGGATGTCATTTAGGGGTCACCAGGGGTCACAGCTGCAACTCCTAGCTTGCCCCTTGCGACCCCAGGCACTACCTTTGCGACTCCTGGCCTCAGTGTTGGCAAAATCAGTGGCAAAAAAACTTGCGGGCTCTGCATTCCTTATTGTCTGCCTGTTTTTCAATATACTAATAGTGAATAATATTTTATTATTCACTATTAGTGAAATAAAAAATTGAGCACACTTAGGACCTTTGGTGGCAACTGGGGAAAGTAAAAATGGTTTTAAAGTGATTGTATGAATGCTTGTGGGTGAGAGCATGTTTGAGAGAGAGTGCATATGCAGGGCCAGACTGGGAACCAAAACCGGCCCTGGCAAAGTGCTTGGCCGGCCCCCCGGGGGGTTGGGGGTGCAACCGAGCTGTTTGCCAGGGCCAGTTTTGGCCGATTTTGTTGCAGAGGCCGATATTGTAGCTACGCTGCAAAAGCGACCCTGTAATAAAAATGCCCCCCCAGGGGCCCAAAACCGGCCCCCACCCTGGCGGCCCACCAGGGAAATGCCCGGTGCCCGCTACGGCCAGTCCGGCCCTGTGCGTATGTGTGAGAAAATGTTGCTGTATATGTAAGCATTTGTGTGTGAATAAAAGTGAATAGAGAGTCAAGTGGCAGATAGTCAGTGAGATTGTGTTTGATTGAGGCCAGGTTTACTTTACTTTGACTCAAGGCAACACTGCATCAAAGTTGCAGGGCTGCTTTGTATTGGAGTGGCATCATTGTGCTCCACCCAAGGACACATATATATGGGTGTACCTTTGGCCTCATGTATTTGTGTGATACGATTATAATCAATATACGTGGTGCACTAGTATAGAAAGTGCAGTAATGGTGTGTTTTAAAATTTGAGTGTGTGTGTGTTTTAACTGTTTTCCATTTAGGGACAACTGGATTGTCAGCAATACTCATCTATAGGCTAATATTGCACGGGGGTGCACTAAAATACATTTTAATGCAGTACATTTGCCAAGGGTTAGAAAATAATGAATCGTGTGTGTAGGTGTTCTGCCTATAATGTGGCCAGTTATTGTTTAAATAATTAAAGTGTATCCACATGTAAAAGTACAATATATATGAATAACCTTACATGTTATTGATGTATTTACAGGGTTACATGTGTGCTACGCAATTTATATGCTTTCGGAAGAAACCTACTAAGTTAAAGTGACTGTAGGACATAAGTTTACAGTTGGGACATTTAACATTGAACGTGAAAGCTGTTTTCGGTATGTTCTTCTTCTTTCGCAGGTGCAGACCAAAGCATGCTTACCTAGTGAAGGAACATTGTATTTTATGATAGTGAGGCAAGGAAGAACTGGCAAGGTCAATTAAATTAAAGAGAACAAGAGAGTGCTTCCAGTTGGCGATATCTGTCGAAGGGAGGATTTCAAGGACACCTCAGAAGCACAGACTGGAAAATTGGAGCATCATACCAGGTGCCGAGACTCCCCATGGGGAAAGGAAATAATAAGGTTGAATGATGTGAGGTCATGTGTCTCAAACTTTCTGTGTGTTTTCTTATTAGTGAACTTACTTTGAAGCTAGACAGATGCCTTTAGACTGTGAGAGGTGCAGATCTCTCCTGTCTTCTGATTGTGTGGCTTCAGGCTATACAGGATATTTTGCTTACGGGACTTCTACTGAGGTTGTGATGCTGACACCTTTTACTGCTTTGGAACAATAGGGTTTCCTGTAGTCTTATTTTAGTTTTGGGATATGTAGATGCTGCAAACTTTTTCCATGTATGGGGAGAAAGATTGAAACCATTCGTCCACCCACCCGATTTTATTTTTAATCTTTTGCATTGCAATCACAGAGATTTTGATTTGATCCTTGTTGCTAAGGACCAATATTGTACATCGATTTGGTCTTCCCCTAATAATCTTGTGCATCTACAGTATGTTATCGCGATTGATTTATATCACTCTGGCTTTGAGTTTGTAATAAATCCTGTTTCAACTTAAAGATACAGTCTCTGACTTTCAATGTGTGGTCAATTTGGTCACACTGTTTCTGAGAATTAAAATTGCCAGTAAACCCTTTCTCTCTCAGGCTACAACAAATGTTGACTTAAGGAAATTAAAACGATTGGCCCAGAGCATTCTCGGCATCAAAGGGGGCACATTTCTTCTCTCCCAGTGCACTGGCACAGTTTTGGCAGCCATGCACCAAAGCATGTACCCTTGTGCCAGAGTTCAAGGTGTGTCCATTCTCTAAGGCATAGTTTTTTAACCAGTACAAAAACTATGCTTTAAGGCTCTTGCCACTTTGTATGTATTTTGTGCAATACAGCATCCTTACAAAGTTGAAGAAATTAAAAGATTTCTCCTCATTACGCCTGCCTTGAGGAGCCTTTGAATTTTCTCTCTCCCAGTGTTTATAAATAGGGATTTGCATTAAAACACATTGATGTTTGCATGGGAACCCCCATGCACCATCCATGGAATGCGCACTTGATGCCCACTTGATGCAAAATCTTGCAAAGTGGCTATCCATTCCAAATCCCAAATTGTTGTGATGTTAAGTCATGTGACCTACCTTTCTGGAAAAAGTCAGGGTCAGAAGTCATTTGATGTAACTTCCCGTGATGACATAAAGGTCAAAGAGTATGAAATGTCTCATCCGCTACTACTATCATTTTGGTGAATCGACGCCCATGGTCATACAGGATATGTCCAGAGTCAGTTCCTGATTGGAGCTCAGTCATAAAATAAAGATAATTTACCCAACAAAGGTACTAGAAAACTTTATAAACCTCTTACCCATTGTTAAAAATTGGGTTACTGGTTGACTGGAGTTTAAGCCCTGGTCAGGCAATAACCCCAATCCTTGTCAGGGTAAGGTATAAGCAAACACCAAATTAGCCTGTGCACACCCTCCTGTAGTTGGCTCGGACCAGTCAGGCTTAATTTAGAGGCAGTGTGTAACATATTCGTGCAGCAATTCAAACAATAAAACACCACACAAAAAGATTCCACACCAGGTTAGAATAATCAAGCTTAATTTAATAAATAAACCAAGACCAATATGGCAAAAATCCAATCAGTAGAAGGTGAATTATAAATTGTTAAAGAATAAATAGCGCTTAGAAACAGAAAGCACAAATCACAGCTCTCTGTTCACAGTATACCAGGTCAAAGTCTAAAGTTCAGGCTGACCATGATGGAGCACTGATCGGATACAGTCGCAGATTATTCCTGCTGAAGTTTCACCTTCTCAAGTTTTGCAGAAAGAGTCCCATTTGTGGGGAGGTAGTTCACTGGGAGCAAGGAGATGGTCGGCGAGGCTCATGGAGCAGGGTAGGCATTTTTGATGGATGGACGCTGGCTTTGTGGTGGTGTTCCAACTAGGCATACAATGCTTGCTGGGTGAAGAGACAAACTTATGGTGGCTCGTGCTGATTCTCCAGGCGAGCGGTGTGGTTCGGTAGCAAAAGGGTCCATTTAAGAAGAGCCCAAAAGCTTGACTTTAAGAGCTTGAAAAGCACAGCAAGCGCACAGCACCTGAGAGGTGCCTCTTCGGGGTCAGGAATTTGTGGAAGATTTGTTCAGGAACTGTGGTATGCCATTTATATCCCTGAGGCTCAGATCATGACGCCAACAGACTAGCCCTTTTAGTCACTCTGGGGTCCTGGGTTCAAGATTGGTTCCAGGTCAAGTTCTTCATCCCGAGGCAAGAGGGTCACAGGCAGCAGGTCAGCACAGCAAGGCAGCAGTTCCTTCAGAGTGGCAGTTCAGGAGAGTGGCAGTCCTTTCAGCAGCAAAGCATTTCTTTTTCCTGTCAGAGTAACCTCAGATCAAGAGATGTGCTGAATCTGAAGTGGTGGTGTCTGAGATCCTAATGGTGCCTTTTAAGGGGGGTAGACTTCAAAGACATGCCTTTGAAGTGCACAGGTGTCCTCTCTTCCAGCCCTGCCTCCAAACCCACTACAGGGAGTATGTAGCCCTTTGTGTGTGGCCAGAACACAGCCTATTCAAGTGTAAGTGAGGCTGTGTCCAGCTCCTCCCTCCCATCCTGCCAAAGATGGCCAATTGAGACACACTTAAGCTCCCATTGTATGTGGCTGTCTAGGAAGAATACACAAAGCCCAACTATGAACTACAACACCATGTGAGCAGAGACAGGCTACAGACACCAAATGGCTATAGCAAGAAAATGGCAACTTTCTAAAAGTGCCATTTTCAAAATTGCAATTTAAAATCCATTTCCATTTCCAAGCTTTATTTCGATCTTAGTAGACCATAAAAGCAAAAAATAAAATACATACATCACTGAATTTGAGCAATAAAAACATCAATAAACATTACAGAGTATAACCATGTACAGTAAACTGAACAAATTTCATGGCAATTAAAAAATATTAAAATTTTAAAATGCGAATTAAACAAAGATTTCATATATTAGTAAGATCAAAACAGTAGGAAATGGGAAAGGAACATTTATCATGTGCGAGGGGAGGTTAAAAACTTGCGGCGCCTATGCCACATAGAATTAAGAAAACGGGACACAGCAAAAACAGTCGGGGATGAGTATCAGTTCTCAAAACTCTAAAGGCCTCCTGTGACTGTCTATACCCCAGGTTCCTGCATATTGGCAAGAGCCAATACCTCCTGGGTATATTGTATCCTGGACAAAAGAAGAAAACATGAATAGGTGTCTCTTCTTGGCTATTGCAGGCACGACATCCAATAGGGGAAGTTTTTGACCATTAAAATCCAACTTCACCATGAGTTTGGATTTCAAATTGTGATTCCAGAGACACCAATTGGAAATTACACTTATAAAATGTATTAAGGTAATCCATATGTTTTCCTAGGAAGAGATATGCCTTGCAGTAGTGACAAACACCGTTTAGAGTTTTTTTTACTACCAGGACATTAAGAACTTAAAAGTGCATATTCTGCCTTTTAAATACATTGCAGCTTGCCCTCTGGGTTGTCTAGGGCCTACCTTAGGGGTGACATATGTATAAATAGTGAAGTTTTGGGTCTGGCAAAAGGTTTGTATTGCCAGGTCGACATGGCAGTGTAACTGCTCACGTAGGTTCTGCAGTGGCAGGCCTGAGATATGGTTAAAGGTCTACCTAAGTGGATGGCACAATCAGTGCTGCAGGCATACTAGTAGCATTTATTTTACAGGCACTGGTTACACGCATTACCACTTTACTAGGGCCTTATAAGTAAGTAAATTAAATACGCCAAGTGGGGATGAACCAATAATAATATGTTTAGGGGAAAGAGTACCCGCACTTTAGCACTGGTTAGCAGTGGTAAAGTGAGCAAAGTCCTAATACCAGCAAAAACAATGCTAAAAAAGTGGACAAGGAAGGCAAAACTTTCGGGGGAAGCCCACCCTAAGACTGTCAGGTCTAACACCCATGCACTCTTGTAATACAGTCAAGCGAGACTCCCTCTGTATAAGAAATAAAGATACCTTTATATAAGCTAGCTCACAAGCCAGTGGTGTAACATGCAGTAAATCTTCCTCCTGCAGTTAGATGCTGGGAGGCCTGGACACCTGATACCTATGCACTTACCTGCAGGAAAGCCCTCTTCCTCCATTGGATACACCCTCCACAGCCCACGGAGAGCGGAAGAGAGCAAAATGCACCTGAAGTGTTTTTCGTAGCATGGACGGTAATATCTGAGCTGCTGATGCTCCTGTGCATGGGATTCATAGGTGACCCAGGGAGAGAAGGAGGAAAGAAGGATGCCGCCAAAACGAGACTGGACACCAGCGAATGAAATTTTGAAACCATCCCTGTCACAAGCTAAAGCATTATAGACTCTCCCATATATAGACTGGTTCTCTTCACTCTTTCCTCCTTTGGCTAGACACATAATAGATGATTGACATTATATGTAACTTTGGAACTTCTTCAAGGGATTACCTTGTGAAATAATTGCCAGTCAAAACTTAAGGTTACAGAGGATAAGATTTATGAGCGGGTGCTGAAAAGAGTCCTCCATCAGAGTTCACTACTCCTGTGGAGGAGAACATACCGAGGCAGTCAGAACTGTTAAAACGAGGATCAGGCCAGCACAGGAATACAGCACAAGGAACCCTCAACCATATAACACGTTCTTGCCCCTTGTGGCCCTTGGCACTGTTTTGGGATCCCTGGCAAAACTGGGTAAAGAAAAGAAGATAAACATTATCTTGATGAGCATTGTTTACATTTTATAGCTTCCACCGGAACCAGGACTGGAATTGGAATTTTACATGCCATAAAGACAAATACAATCAGCGGTACAATGAGTATGCCTTTAAATAAATAAATAATTAAGTGAAATAAAACACATGGATATTGTTAAATATTTTTTTGCCATGCTTCATTGTAGTAATTACATGAAAATGTAAAAAAACATGAAAGTTTGACGTATGGCTCCATTATGCTGACGAAGTCGTCCGTGAATATTTCAACGCATTTCCAGGAACAACTGTGACAGTGGTCTTGGAAATGCTAGATATATCTATTGGCTTGATAGAAATATCTAAATACGGTCGTAGATATACCTTGCAAATAGCTGTTCTAAAGTACTCCATCATGCAGATGGATAATACTCCATCTAACTACACCTCAAGCAGGCCCATAATAAACTGTAATTCTCACTGATAACAATGTGAATGTACTACCAGGTGAACTTTGCAATGTCAAGACTATGTACTTCTGGAAGCATGTATGTAAAGAATGTTCATATCAGGATCAGTACTATGTCACAACAACACATACATACAAGTGTCTGGGCTGAGAACATCTTTATTCCGTTGTTCAATTCATAGGCTGACAATATGTCAGAACCAATACAAATAAGACATGACTCCGTTATTCTGAGTCAGTGATCACATCATCACTTGCAGACTTTCACAACATGGAAGGAGGGGATACAGCTGACAATGTCACACACAATAGGCAACAATCACTTAGGTCTATATCATCAGCTGGCGCCATATTCCTACCTCACAAAAGAGATCCTTAATCAAATAAAGTGAAAACAGACCCATCAGTACAGCTGTTTCTGCAAACAGGGTCAATTCAATCCAGTGTTGCTTGCATCTGGTGAAATGTCACAAACAAATATTATTGATGTGCTACAAGCACTTGGCCTACAATGAGGAGACATATTAACAGCTACATCCAGTTCATGGACAATGAGGAATTAGCCAAGGTGAAAGCAAGATAGCATGAATTGGGCACAACACAGCATTTTGTTGGATCACATGATGGCACACATATTGCAGTAGGACCAATGCACCACAAGGAACAAGTTCAATAGAAGCCAGGTAACTTCAATACTATCGCTGTGCAAGCTGTCTTGGTACTGGCATTGTACACTCAAACTCTGTGACAGATGTTCCCAGGACCAATCCATGTCCACTTTGTACGTTTGAACAGCATCATATACCTGCTAATGCCACAACTCTGAAATGTCAAATGAAGATGAAATGGTGAAGGGACCTAAAACAGAACAATACAGAGGGATTAGCTAAGGAAACAGATATATGACACAGATCACATTGTCAGCTTCTAGCGAACACAGTCCAAAACAACATTTATAGCTGAATTAAGCTACACTTACAAAACAAACCCCTTTCCCCAGATAATGTCAGAGCCATATATTCCTAGTATGTAGCATTAACATCCTCCTCACAATATCACTATAAGAGTTGCAAGACTCGTCAAAGTCATCACATCTCACACCATAATTAAACTCAGGCGAAGTAGTTCTGGATGAGATACTGATGCACATCACCTCCTTCTTCTTCACCACTATCATCATCTTCATTTGGCATTCCAGGGTCCCCACCCGGTGGGTCTTCATGGCCTGCATTTTCTGCGATGTAAGGGATGTTCCGTCACAGAGCAATGTTGTTGAGTAGATAGCAGGCCAAAATGATCTTACACACCTTCCCGGGTGAGTAGAGGAGGACTCCCCCCGTCTGGTCCAGACATCTGAATCTGGCTTTCAGGATCTCAAAAGCTCGCTCCACTGACCGCCTTGTTCTTCTATGGGCCTCATTGAAGCGAACTTCCCCTGGCGTTGTAAGACTCCTCAGCAGTGCCAACAACCATGGCTGGTTGGGACATGCTGAGTCTTCTAGATAGAAGACAGGCAGACGTGCAACATTTATTTAGAAACTTTCCTATTATACTACCTGACATTTCTCACACAAACTTAGGACAGATCACACTTACCTACAAGCCATGCCCTCTCTGGTAGTAGTTGTGACATCAGCTGGTGTATGGTGGTGTTCAGCAGTACATAGGTATCATGGGCAGATCCAGGGAACCAGGCACAGACGTTTGAGATGTACAAATCCCCTAGGCAGACAACATGAACGTCAATAGAATGCTAATGCCTTTTGTTCTCGTAGACTTGCTCCCTGTCGTGTGGTGGTACTAAGCCAATATGGGTGCCATCAATAAATCCAATCACATGCGGGATGTGTCCTAATCCATAGAAATCCGCCTTCACAGTGGCTCGATCCTTATGTCTGGGTAACTGGATGTAGCTGTCCTCGTGTCTCAATATTGCTATAAGAGCCTCTGTGAGGACCCGAATGAACATCGGTTGTGACATTCCACCAGAAATAGCTACAGTGAATTGAAATGAGCCTGTGGCCAAAAAATGCAGAACTGACATGAGTTTCACTAGTGGGGGTATTGATGTAGGTTTATTGATGGAGGTAGGAGGTCAGGCTCCAACTAACATAGATCCACAATTGTTTGCCTATTTAAACGGAATGTTTTGATGATGTGACTTTTTCCATGGTGTGTAGGTCTGGAAATAGGCGGTACATAAGTGGATGGCATCTCCTCCCTCTCTCAGGGCACCAATCTAAGGAGAAACGCACAAAAGTATGTAGGTCACAGTGTGCAGAGTAACATATGTTAAAAAAATAAGTCAAAAGTCATGTGTCTGAACATCAGTGCTTCATGAAGCAGTATACATTTTGTATTATCATTGTCAATTCTTGAACATCCACCTGTCACCCCCAAGGTGCCCTTCACAGGTCTGTAACAGACCTGTGCACATCATCAATTCAGAATATTGTGAATTTCAACTATAGTGAGGGTAGCTGCCCATGTAATGTGCAAATTCCACCAACCCCGGAGTATAGTGCGCAGCGCACATTTGGCCTATGTACAGCTTGACCTCGCTAATAGGACATTTCGAACTTTGTGTAGCGGCAAAAGTCAACTGTGTGGCGGGCGGTTGCATGCACAGCAATCAAAGCCATTGGCTAACGTTGGGAATAGTGAAGGATGCGGCCTAGTGGCTTTGAACACCCATGCTGATGACCACGTACTTGGCATACATGTACACGGCAGTTAGAAGTTAGCTCACTTGCCTCCTGACAGTGCTGCTATCAACATCTCTTCCATTATAGCTGCCGTTTTTAATCTTTGGGAGCAATAATGTCACACATGAGAGGGCCCATCCCTTCACTTCAGAGGAGCTGGAGACCCTAATAGATGAGCTCCTTTCCCTGTATTCTCAGCTCTATGGCTCAGCAGAGGAACAGGTAAGTCTTTCAAATACAGTTATTTGCTTTTTTCAACTTATTCCTTTCTGTTCCCCCAGGCTACAATGTAGCTCTGAATACAGTAGATACAATGATCCCTTAAGTAACGAAGTAATATCATGGTGTATGTGAATGTGTACTGTATTGATTCACACAAGAGCCATGTCTATATACTGTTATAAGCACTTGAGGATGCTGTTAGCCAAGTGTACCGTCCAACTTATCACTTAGCCCACATAAGACATTGTAAAACAGACTTTGTAAAACAGTTGTCTGGGAGGTAGATATACCTCACAGACCCCTTCATAGTGTCAAAAACATTTGTTCATATATGGAATGGCCAAACATTTGAAATTCCAGTATTTATTTGGATAGGAAAGTGAGATTCATGTGGGGTAAGTAGCCTCAGTCTGCAGAGAGCAAGGCCTGACATTGGTATGTGGGCAGTCTGGGACATGGCCCAGACTGGGACTGAGTTACTGCGGCAGAAGAACTGCTGCATAGAGTTATGTTCATGTGATCCATGGATGTTCCCAGAAAGAGTAATCTGCCCCACTAGTAGTCCTGATAGTTGTTACATGGATGCTATGAGGCATGGTGACTGAAGTGATCCCCTGACCTGATACTTCTTTCCATTGAATAGTGTCAATGTGTGACTGTCAACAATGATTCCCCCTTTACTAACACAGGCCTGTTGACACTTTTCTCATAGTGTTGCTTCCACTGTAAGGCCTATTGTAAATCTGAGATATGAACAGTCTAGATAGTAGGCTACAGTTGAAGATATTTAGAAATGTAAATCATCCGCTTGGCTACAATCTTCCTATTCACACAACACATACAATGAAATGTTTATTGTTGTCCCTGTTATAGCGCCTTATGTGGCCCAAGGGGTGTCCTGTTATGGCAGTACATACCAGGCAAGTTTATGTAGACTTACTAAGATCCTCAAATAAGTAGCCCACATGTCCACACCCCCTGAGAGAGGTAGCCCTCGGTGTGTTACATACCAGCCCTTACCTTGTGACCTTAGTCTTAGGATGTCATATATACTATGGTACTTACCACTTTGGACAATATGCATCAATGCAATGGGTCTGGCAGGAATGGTGTCTGGACAGTCATAGACAGATAGCTTACCCTTCAGAAGGTCCTAATGGTGTGTTGAGTGTCGTGGTACCTCACACCACATTCCATGTAGGATGGGCCTGGCCTACATGCTGTTAGTGGGTTGCTTCAGACAGTGTACGTCATGACCAGGATTGAGGTTAGTCATCGGATGACTACTAATGTGTGTACCATACTTTAGTTGTGCGTAACATGTGACATGGACACATGTAAAATGTTGACTATTGATGAAGGCTTGGGCTAGAGGTCAAAGTAATGTGTATCAAGCTAACAGCTATCCTCAAACTTTCAGTTACAATCTGTTTCTACATCTATTGCGCCCATCAAAAGAAGGCCATTTGGAAATCCATCACCAGAAGATGCAGACCCTGGGGGTCTATGACTGGCTTAGTGCCCACTGCAGGAAGAGGTGGGAGGACCTGTGGTGCTGGACCTGGAAGTTCACAGAGGTCCAGCTGGCGCAGTCCTCCCAACATAGAAGGGGCACGTGCAGGACCCCGAGCCCCCTGATGACCCGCATACTGGCAGTGGCCTACACGGACCTTTATGGGTGGTTGAGACCCAACAGCAGTAGCACGGGGGTAAGTCCTGGCCACAGTCATACATGTTACTCTGCCAACTCTGTGTGTTAAAGGAAGGCATGTCCAAACCAAGATTAGTGGTGACTGGTGTGCCACACACAAGTTGAGTCATTGTTGGTGTAAGTGTGATAGTAGGTGCATGCTGCTGTGCTGTGGCTATTTTCTTTCTGATCTAGAAGAGAGCAGAGTACCTGTCTGAGTGTAGTGAGTAATCAAATCATTTTCCACGTAAAGCTGGGTGACAATTGTACCACACAGGCAACTGGTCATCCTTGTGTGTACCCTCACTACTGACTCTGATTTGATGGTGCCCTATTGCATGTGACTAGACGTAGAGTTCACAGTATATGCAGTGACTGTGCAACAGTTCCCATTGTTAAGTACTGGTTATACAGTTAAATGAGCGTGCAAACATCACTGGTGCCATCAGCATTAGTGCCTACATGTTGGCCAGTGCGCATTTGGCAGTTGATGTTTCATCTGCAATAGTGTTCCTTAACACTGATTAGCTGACTGGAGTCAGTAAAGAGTAGAACTATGGGTAACCTATGTGAGTGTCTACACTGATCCCTCCAAGCCAATCTGAGTATGCAATACCAAAGAGTGGTGTGATGTACTTGCCCATTGTGACTCTAGTGATGCCACATATTTCTGGCACAGATATTCAGGGATACTCAACACCTTCAAACGTGAGTGTTGGCTTGTGGATAAACAATGTGTGACTGGTGTCATCACCAGTAAGAAGCAGGATTGGGGGTATTCCTATGGCTATATGGAGTCTTGTGCTGTGTGAATTCAGAGTAAATATGTTTGGACCTCAATGTTTTCATGGAACTTTATCTGTGAAATGTGATACAGAGCTAAATTCCACATCCAATGTATAGTAACAAGACAAATGGTTGGGGTGTCTAATTACCGTACACTGTTGTTCCAAAATGTACCACAATGCTCACTCTTTGGGTCAACCGTTTAAAAAAACTAGAATTATCAAAATGTAAAGCACAAAGGTAGAGGAGCACAGTAACTAAGTGTAATACTTATACTCATCAAGAAAATTGTTATCTTATATGGCAAAGATCAATTTAAGAGTGCTAAATGAAGATTTCTTTTGTAAAGACGACAACAAAGCAACTTTCTTCTTTTAAGAGGTTTGTATCTTCATTTCTTTCATTCATAAATCTTCATAGCAATGTGCATATATGACAAAGTACTACCAAAGGGGATGATGGACGGAGCGCTTGAGCTAATCAAACACTCACCCCCAGTCAACTGATCTGGGTTTAATCCATCATCATTCTTTAGCTCACTCCACCACCCCAGTTCAGACATGGCCATATGCAAATCAGTCTGACCCTGTGCCTCATGGGAACAGTCCAGCCCGAACTGCCAAGCCATGTCTTCACTGGACCGGAAACAAGCATCCTGGGACCGGTTTCTGGCCATTCAGCCGTCATCAGCCAGGCTAGCTTGAATCCAGTGGCAAAGTGAGCAAGGGACCCACGTCTGGGCATACCCTGCCAACTTAGGGCGAACAAAGCGATACCAAAGGGGATGATGGACGGAGCGCTTGAGCTAATCAAACACTCACCCCCAGTCAACTGATCTGGGTTTAATCCATCATCATTCTTTAGCTCACTCCACCACCCCAGTTCAGACATGGCCATATGCAAATCAGTCTGACCCTGTGCCTCATGGGAACAGTCCAGCCCGAACTGCCAAGCCATGTCTTCCCTGGACCGGAAACAAGCATCCTGGGACCGGTTTCTGGCCATTCAGCCGAGATCAGCCAGGCTAGCTTGAATCCAGTGGCAAAGTGAGCAAGGGACCCACGTCTGGGCATACCCTGCCAACTTAGGGCGAACAAAGCGATACCAAAGGGGATGATGGACGGAGCGCTTGAGCTAATCAAACACTCACCCCCAGTCAACTGATCTGGGTTTAATCCATCATCATTCTTTAGCTCACTCCACCACCCCAGTTCAGACATGGCCATATGCAAATCAGTCTGACCCTGTGCCTCATGGGAACAGTCCAGCCCGAACTGCCAAGCCATGTCTTCCCTGGACCGGAAACAAGCATCCTGGGACCGGTTTCTGGCCATTCAGCCGTCATCAGCCAGGCTAGCTTGAATCCAGTGGCAAAGTGAGCAAGGGACCCACGTCTGGGCATACCCTGCCAACTTAGGGCGAACAAAGCGATACCAAAGGGGATGATGGACAGAGCGCTTGAGCTAATCAAACACTCACCCCCAGTCAACTGATCTGGGTTTAATCCATCATCATTCTTTAGCTCACTCCACCACCCCAGTTCAGACATGGCCATATGCAAATCAGTCTGACCCTGTGCCTCATGGGAACAGTCCAGCCCGAACTGCCAAGCCATGTCTTCCCTGGACCGGAAACAAGCATCCTGGGACCGGTTTCTGGCCATTCAGCCGTCATCAGCCAGGCTAGCTTGAATCCAGTGGCAAAGTGAGCAAGGGACCCACGTCTGGGCATACCCTGCCAACTTAGGGCGAACAAAGCGATACCAAAGGGGATGATGGACGGAGCGCTTGAGCTAATCAAACACTCACCCCCAGTCAACTGATCTGGGTTTAATCCATCATCATTCTTTAGCTCACTCCACCACCCCAGTTCAGACATGGCCATATGCAAATCAGTCTGACCCTGTGCCTCATGGGAACAGTCCAGCCCGAACTGCCAAGCCATGTCTTCCCTGGACCGGAAACAAGCATCCTGGGACCGGTTTCTGGCCATTCAGCCGTCATCAGCCAGGCTAGCTTGAATCCAGTGGCAAAGTGAGCAAGGGACCCACGTCTGGGCATACCCTGCCAACTTAGGGCGAACAAAGCGATACCAAAGGTGGTGATGGACGGAGCGCTTGAGCTAATCAAACACTCACCCCCAGTCAACTGATCTGGGTTTAATCCATCATCATTCTTTAGCTCACTCCACCACCCCAGTTCAGACATGGCCATATGCAAATCAGTCTGACCCTGTGCCTCATGGGAACAGTCCAGCCCGAGCTGCCAAGCCATGTCTTCCCTGGACCGGAAACAAGCATCCTGGGAACGGTTTCTGGCCATTCAGTCGTCATCAGCCAGGCTAGCTTGAATCCAGTGGCAAAGTGAGCAAGGGACCCACGTCTGGGCATACCCTGCCAACTTAGGGCGAACAAAGCGATACCAAAGGGGATGATGGACAGAGCGCTTGAGCTAATCAAACACTCACCCCCAGTCAACTGATCTGGGTTTAATCCATCATCATTCTTTAGCTCACTCCACCACCCCAGTTCAGACATGGCCATATGCAAATCAGTCTGACCCTGTGCCTCATGGGAACAGTTCAGCCCGAACTGCCAAGCCATGTCTTCCCTGGACCGGAAACAAGCATCCTGGGACCGGTTTCTGGCCATTCAGCCGTCATCAGCCAGGCTAGCTTGAATCCAGTGGCAAAGTGAGCAAGGGACCCACGTCTCGGCATACCCTGCCAACTTAGGGCGAACAAAGCGATACCAAAGGGGATGATGGACGGAGCGCTTGAGCTAATCAAACACTCACCCCCAGTCAACTGATCTGGGTTTAATCCATCATCATTCTTTAGCTCACTCCACCACCCCAGTTCAGACATGGCCATATGCAAATCAGTCTGACCCTGTGCCTCATGGGAACAGTCCAGCCCGAACTGCCAAGCCATGTCTTCCCTGGACCGGAAACAAGCATCCTGGGACCGGTTTCTGGCCATTCAGCCGTCATCAGCCAGGCTAGCTTGAATCCAGTAGCAAAGTGAGCAAGGGACCCACGTCTGGGCATACCCTGCCAACTTAGGACGAACAAAGCGATACCAAAGGGGATGATGGACAGAGCGCTTGAGCTAATCAAACACTCACCCCCAGTCAACTGATCTGGGTTTAATCCATCATCATTCTTTAGCTCACTCCACCACCCCAGTTCAGACATGGCCATATGCAAATCAGTCTGACCCTGTGCCTCATGGGAACAGTCCAGCCCGAACTGCCAAGCCATGTCTTCCCTGGACCGGAAACAAGCATCCTGGGACCGGTTTCTGGCCATTCAGCCGTCATCAGACAGGCTAGCTTGAATCCAGTGGCAAAGTGAGCAAGGGACCCACGTCTGGGCATACCCTGCCAACTTAGGGCGAACAAAGCGATACCAAAGGGGATGATGGACGGAGCGCTTGAGCTAATCAAACACTCACCCCCAGTCAACTGATCTGGGTTTAATCCATCATCATTCTTTAGCTCACTCCACCACCCCAGTTCAGACATGGCCTTATGCAAATCAGTCTGACCCTGTGCCTCATGGGAACAGTCCAGCCCGAACTGCAAAGCCATGTCTTCCCTGGACCGGAAACAAGCATCCTGGGACCGGTTTCTGGCCATTCAGCCATCATCAGCCAGGCTAGCTTGAATCCAGTGGCAAAGTGAGCAAGGGACCCACGTCTGGGCATACCCTGCCAACTTAGGGCGAACAAAGCGATACCAAAGGGGATGATGGACGGAGCGCTTGAGCTAATCAAACACTCATCCCCAGTCAACTGATTTGGGTTTAATCCATCATCATTCTTTAGCTCACTCCACCACCCCAGTTCAGACATGGCCATATGCAAATCAGTCTGACCCTGTGCCTCATGGGAACAGTCCAGCCCGAACTGCCAAGCCATGTCTTCCCTGGACCGGAAACAAGCATCCTGGGACCGGTTTCTGGCCATTCAGCCATCATCAGCCAGGCTAGCTTGAATCCAGTGGCAAAGTGAGCAAGGGACCCACGTCTGGGCATACCCTGCCAACTTAGGGCGAACAAAGCGATACCAAAGGGGATGATGGACGGAGCGCTTGAGCTAATCAAACACTCACCCCCAGTCAACTGATCTGGGTTTAATCCATCATCATTCTTTAGCTCACTCCACCACCCCAGTTCAGACATGGCCATATGCAAATCAGTCTGACCCTGTGCCTCATGGGAACAG
Organism: Calotriton arnoldi; assembly: GCA_963921515.1. NCBI lineage: Eukaryota > Metazoa > Chordata > Amphibia > Caudata > Salamandridae > Calotriton > Calotriton arnoldi. The sequence goes on from CAWUFW010010572.1 coordinate 664,682, forward strand.
TCCAGCCCGAACTGCCAAGCCATGTCTTCCCTGGACCGGAAACAGGCATCCTGGGACCGGTTTCTGGCCATTCAGCCGTCATCAGCCAGGCTAGCTTGAATCCAGTGGCAAAGTGAGCAAGGGACCCACGTCTGGGCATACCCTGCCAACTTAGGGCGAACAAAGCGATACCAAAGGGGATGATGGACGGAGCGCTTGAGCTAATCAAACACTCACCCCCAGTCAACTGATCTGGGTTTAATCCATCATCATTCTTTAGCTCACTCCACCACCCCAGTTCAGACATGGCCATATGCAAATCAGTCTGACCCTGTGCCTCATGGGAACAGTCCAGCCCGAACTGCCAAGCCATGTCTTCACTGGACCGGAAACAAGCATCCTGGGACCGGTTTCTGGCCATTCAGCCGTCATCAGCCAGGCTAGCTTGAATCCAGTGGCAAAGTGAGCAAGGGACCCACGTCTGGGCATACCCTGCCAACTTAGGGCGAACAAAGCGATACCAAAGGGGATGATGGACGGAGCGCTTGAGCTAATCAAACACTCACCCCCAGTCAACTGATCTGGGTTTAATCCATCATCATTCTTTAGCTCACTCCACCACCCCAGTTCAGACATGGCCATATGCAAATCAGTCTGACCCTGTGCCTCATGGGAACAGTCCAGCCCGAACTGCCAAGCCATGTCTTCCCTGGACCGGAAACAAGCATCCTGGGACCGGTTTCTGGCCATTCAGCCGAGATCAGCCAGGCTAGCTTGAATCCAGTGGCAAAGTGAGCAAGGGACCCACGTCTGGGCATACCCTGCCAACTTAGGGCGAACAAAGCGATACCAAAGGGGATGATGGACGGAGCGCTTGAGCTAATCAAACACTCACCCCCAGTCAACTGATCTGGGTTTAATCCATCATCATTCTTTAGCTCACTCCACCACCCCAGTTCAGACATGGCCATATGCAAATCAGTCTGACCCTGTGCCTCATGGGAACAGTCCAGCCCGAACTGCCAAGCCATGTCTTCCCTGGACCGGAAACAAGCATCCTGGGACCGGTTTCTGGCCATTCAGCCGTCATCAGCCAGGCTAGCTTGAATCCAGTGGCAAAGTGAGCAAGGGACCCACGTCTGGGCATACCCTGCCAACTTAGGGCGAACAAAGCGATACCAAAGGGGATGATGGACGGAGCGCTTGAGCTAATCAAACACTCACCCCCAGTCAACTGATCTGGGTTTAATCCATCATCATTCTTTAGCTCACTCCACCACCCCAGTTCAGACATGGCCATATGCAAATCAGTCTGACCCTGTGCCTCATGGGAACAGTCCAGCCCGAACTGCCAAGCCATGTCTTCACTGGACCGGAAACAAGCATCCTGGGACCGGTTTCTGGCCATTCAGCCGTCATCAGCCAGGCTAGCTTGAATCCAGTGGCAAAGTGAGCAAGGGACCCACGTCTGGGCATACCCTGCCAACTTAGGGCGAACAAAGCGATACCAAAGGGGATGATGGACGGAGCGCTTGAGCTAATCAAACACTCACCCCCAGTCAACTGATCTGGGTTTAATCCATCATCATTCTTTAGCTCACTCCACCACCCCAGTTCAGACATGGCCATATGCAAATCAGTCTGACCCTGTGCCTCATGGGAACAGTCCAGCCCGAACTGCCAAGCCATGTCTTCCCTGGACCGGAAACAAGCATCCTGGGACCGGTTTCTGGCCATTCAGCCGAGATCAGCCAGGCTAGCTTGAATCCAGTGGCAAAGTGAGCAAGGGACCCACGTCTGGGCATACCCTGCCAACTTAGGGCGAACAAAGCGATACCAAAGGGGATGATGGACGGAGCGCTTGAGCTAATCAAACACTCACCCCCAGTCAACTGATCTGGGTTTAATCCATCATCATTCTTTAGCTCACTCCACCACCCCAGTTCAGACATGGCCATATGCAAATCAGTCTGACCCTGTGCCTCATGGGAACAGTCCAGCCCGAACTGCCAAGCCATGTCTTCCCTGGACCGGAAACAAGCATCCTGGGACCGGTTTCTGGCCATTCAGCCGTCATCAGCCAGGCTAGCTTGAATCCAGTGGCAAAGTGAGCAAGGGACCCACGTCTGGGCATACCCTGCCAACTTAGGGCGAACAAAGCGATACCAAAGGGGATGATGGACAGAGCGCTTGAGCTAATCAAACACTCACCCCCAGTCAACTGATCTGGGTTTAATCCATCATCATTCTTTAGCTCACTCCACCACCCCAGTTCAGACATGGCCATATGCAAATCAGTCTGACCCTGTGCCTCATGGGAACAGTCCAGCCCGAACTGCCAAGCCATGTCTTCCCTGGACCGGAAACAAGCATCCTGGGACCGGTTTCTGGCCATTCAGCCGTCATCAGCCAGGCTAGCTTGAATCCAGTGGCAAAGTGAGCAAGGGACCCACGTCTGGGCATACCCTGCCAACTTAGGGCGAACAAAGCGATACCAAAGGGGATGATGGACGGAGCGCTTGAGCTAATCAAACACTCACCCCCAGTCAACTGATCTGGGTTTAATCCATCATCATTCTTTAGCTCACTCCACCACCCCAGTTCAGACATGGCCATATGCAAATCAGTCTGACCCTGTGCCTCATGGGAACAGTCCAGCCCGAACTGCCAAGCCATGTCTTCCCTGGACCGGAAACAAGCATCCTGGGACCGGTTTCTGGCCATTCAGCCGTCATCAGCCAGGCTAGCTTGAATCCAGTGGCAAAGTGAGCAAGGGACCCACGTCTGGGCATACCCTGCCAACTTAGGGCGAACAAAGCGATACCAAAGGTGGTGATGGACGGAGCGCTTGAGCTAATCAAACACTCACCCCAGTCAACTGATCTGGGTTTAATCCATCATCATTCTTTAGCTCACTCCACCACCCCAGTTCAGACATGGCCATATGCAAATCAGTCTGACCCTGTGCCTCATGGGAACAGTCCAGCCCGAGCTGCCAAGCCATGTCTTCCCTGGACCGGAAACAAGCATCCTGGGACCGGTTTCTGGCCATTCAGTCGTCATCAGCCAGGCTAGCTTGAATCCAGTGGCAAAGTGAGCAAGGGACCCACGTCTGGGCATACCCTGCCAACTTAGGGCGAACAAAGCGATACCAAAGGGGATGATGGACAGAGCGCTTGAGCTAATCAAACACTCACCCCCAGTCAACTGATCTGGGTTTAATCCATCATCATTCTTTAGCTCACTCCACCACCCCAGTTCAGACATGGCCATATGCAAATCAGTCTGACCCTGTGCCTCATGGGAACAGTTCAGCCCGAACTGCCAAGCCATGTCTTCCCTGGACCGGAAACAAGCATCCTGGGACCGGTTTCTGGCCATTCAGCCGTCATCAGCCAGGCTAGCTTGAATCCAGTGGCAAAGTGAGCAAGGGACCCACGTCTCGGCATACCCTGCCAACTTAGGGCGAACAAAGCGATACCAAAGGGGATGATGGACGGAGCGCTTGAGCTAATCAAACACTCACCCCCAGTCAACTGATCTGGGTTTAATCCATCATCATTCTTTAGCTCACTCCACCACCCCAGTTCAGACATGGCCATATGCAAATCAGTCTGACCCTGTGCCTCATGGGAACAGTCCAGCCCGAACTGCCAAGCCATGTCTTCCCTGGACCGGAAACAAGCATCCTGGGACCGGTTTCTGGCCATTCAGCCGTCATCAGCCAGGCTAGCTTGAATCCAGTAGCAAAGTGAGCAAGGGACCCACGTCTGGGCATACCCTGCCAACTTAGGACGAACAAAGCGATACCAAAGGGGATGATGGACAGAGCGCTTGAGCTAATCAAACACTCACCCCCAGTCAACTGATCTGGGTTTAATCCATCATCATTCTTTAGCTCACTCCACCACCCCAGTTCAGACATGGCCATATGCAAATCAGTCTGACCCTGTGCCTCATGGGAACAGTCCAGCCCGAACTGCCAAGCCATGTCTTCCCTGGACCGGAAACAAGCATCCTGGGACCGGTTTCTGGCCATTCAGCCGTCATCAGACAGGCTAGCTTGAATCCAGTGGCAAAGTGAGCAAGGGACCCACGCCTGGGCATACCCTGCCAACTTAGGGCGAACAAAGCGATACCAAAGGGGATGATGGACGGAGCGCTTGAGCTAATCAAACACTCACCCCCAGTCAACTGATCTGGGTTTAATCCATCATCATTCTTTAGCTCACTCCACCACCCCAGTTCAGACATGGCCTTATGCAAATCAGTCTGACCCTGTGCCTCATGGGAACAGTCCAGCCCGAACTGCAAAGCCATGTCTTCCCTGGACCGGAAACAAGCATCCTGGGACCGGTTTCTGGCCATTCAGCCATCATCAGCCAGGCTAGCTTGAATCCAGTGGCAAAGTGAGCAAGGGACCCACGTCTGGGCATACCCTGCCAACTTAGGGCGAACAAAGCGATACCAAAGGGGATGATGGACGGAGCGCTTGAGCTAATCAAACACTCATCCCCAGTCAACTGATTTGGGTTTAATCCATCATCATTCTTTAGCTCACTCCACCACCCCAGTTCAGACATGGCCATATGCAAATCAGTCTGACCCTGTGCCTCATGGGAACAGTCCAGCCCGAACTGCCAAGCCATGTCTTCCCTGGACCGGAAACAAGCATCCTGGGACCGGTTTCTGGCCATTCAGCCATCATCAGCCAGGCTAGCTTGAATCCAGTGGCAAAGTGAGCAAGGGACCCACGTCTGGGCATACCCTGCCAACTTAGGGCGAACAAAGCGATACCAAAGGGGATGATGGACGGAGCGCTTGAGCTAATCAAACACTCACCCCCAGTCAACTGATCTGGGTTTAATCCATCATCATTCTTTAGCTCACTCCACCACCCCAGTTCAGACATGGCCATATGCAAATCAGTCTGACCCTGTGCCTCATGGGAACAGTCCAGCCCGAACTGCCAAGCCATGTCTTCCCTGGACCGGAAACAGGCATCCTGGGACCGGTTTCTGGCCATTCAGCCGTCATCAGCCAGGCTAGCTTGAATCCAGTGGCAAAGTGAGCAAGGGACCCACGTCTGGGCATACCCTGCCAACTTAGGGCGAACAAAGCGATACCAAAGGGGATGATGGACGGAGCGCTTGAGCTAATCAAACACTCACCCCCAGTCAACTGATCTGGGTTTAATCCATCATCATTCTTTAGCTCACTCCACCACCCCAGTTCAGACATGGCCATATGCAAATCAGTCTGACCCTGTGCCTCATGGGAACAGTCCAGCCCGAACTGCCAAGCCATGTCTTCACTGGACCGGAAACAAGCATCCTGGGACCGGTTTCTGGCCATTCAGCCGTCATCAGCCAGGCTAGCTTGAATCCAGTGGCAAAGTGAGCAAGGGACCCACGTCTGGGCATACCCTGCCAACTTAGGGCGAACAAAGCGATACCAAAGGGGATGATGGACGGAGCGCTTGAGCTAATCAAACACTCACCCCCAGTCAACTGATCTGGGTTTAATCCATCATCATTCTTTAGCTCACTCCACCACCCCAGTTCAGACATGGCCATATGCAAATCAGTCTGACCCTGTGCCTCATGGGAACAGTCCAGCCCGAACTGCCAAGCCATGTCTTCCCTGGACCGGAAACAAGCATCCTGGGACCGGTTTCTGGCCATTCAGCCGAGATCAGCCAGGCTAGCTTGAATCCAGTGGCAAAGTGAGCAAGGGACCCACGTCTGGGCATACCCTGCCAACTTAGGGCGAACAAAGCGATACCAAAGGGGATGATGGACGGAGCGCTTGAGCTAATCAAACACTCACCCCCAGTCAACTGATCTGGGTTTAATCCATCATCATTCTTTAGCTCACTCCACCACCCCAGTTCAGACATGGCCATATGCAAATCAGTCTGACCCTGTGCCTCATGGGAACAGTCCAGCCCGAACTGCCAAGCCATGTCTTCCCTGGACCGGAAACAAGCATCCTGGGACCGGTTTCTGGCCATTCAGCCGTCATCAGCCAGGCTAGCTTGAATCCAGTGGCAAAGTGAGCAAGGGACCCACGTCTGGGCATACCCTGCCAACTTAGGGCGAACAAAGCGATACCAAAGGGGATGATGGACGGAGCGCTTGAGCTAATCAAACACTCACCCCCAGTCAACTGATCTGGGTTTAATCCATCATCATTCTTTAGCTCACTCCACCACCCCAGTTCAGACATGGCCATATGCAAATCAGTCTGACCCTGTGCCTCATGGGAACAGTCCAGCCCGAACTGCCAAGCCATGTCTTCCCTGGACCGGAAACAAGCATCCTGGGACCGGTTTCTGGCCATTCAGCCGTCATCAGACAGGCTAGCTTGAATCCAGTGGCAAAGTGAGCAAGGGACCCACGTCTGGGCATACCCTGCCAACTTAGGGCGAACAAAGCGATACCAAAGGGGATGATGGACGGAGCGCTTGAGCTAATCAAACACTCACCCCCAGTCAACTGATCTGGGTTTAATCCATCATCATTCTTTAGCTCACTCCACCACCCCAGTTCAGACATGGCCTTATGCAAATCAGTCTGACCCTGTGCCTCATGGGAACAGTCCAGCCCGAACTGCAAAGCCATGTCTTCCCTGGACCGGAAACAAGCATCCTGGGACCGGTTTCTGGCCATTCAGCCATCATCAGCCAGGCTAGCTTGAATCCAGTGGCAAAGTGAGCAAGGGACCCACGTCTGGGCATACCCTGCCAACTTAGGGCGAACAAAGCGATACCAAAGGGGATGATGGACGGAGCGCTTGAGCTAATCAAACACTCATCCCCAGTCAACTGATTTGGGTTTAATCCATCATCATTCTTTAGCTCACTCCACCACCCCAGTTCAGACATGGCCATATGCAAATCAGTCTGACCCTGTGCCTCATGGGAACAGTCCAGCCCGAACTGCCAAGCCATGTCTTCCCTGGACCGGAAACAAGCATCCTGGGACCGGTTTCTGGCCATTCAGCCATCATCAGCCAGGCTAGCTTGAATCCAGTGGCAAAGTGAGCAAGGGACCCACGTCTGGGCATACCCTGCCAACTTAGGGCGAACAAAGCGATACCAAAGGGGATGATGGACGGAGCGCTTGAGCTAATCAAACACTCACCCCCAGTCAACTGATCTGGGTTTAATCCATCATCATTCTTTAGCTCACTCCACCACCCCAGTTCAGACATGGCCATATGCAAATCAGTCTGACCCTGTGCCTCATGGGAACAGTCCAGCCCGAACTGCCAAGCCATGTCTTCCCTGGACCGGAAACAGGCATCCTGGGACCGGTTTCTGGCCATTCAGCCGTCATCAGCCAGGCTAGCTTGAATCCAGTGGCAAAGTGAGCAAGGGACCCACGTCTGGGCATACCCTGCCAACTTAGGGCGAACAAAGCGATACCAAAGGGGATGATGGACGGAGCGCTTGAGCTAATCAAACACTCACCCCCAGTCAACTGATCTGGGTTTAATCCATCATCATTCTTTAGCTCACTCCACCACCCCAGTTCAGACATGGCCATATGCAAATCAGTCTGACCCTGTGCCTCATGGGAACAGTCCAGCCCGAACTGCCAAGCCATGTCTTCACTGGACCGGAAACAAGCATCCTGGGACCGGTTTCTGGCCATTCAGCCGTCATCAGCCAGGCTAGCTTGAATCCAGTGGCAAAGTGAGCAAGGGACCCACGTCTGGGCATACCCTGCCAACTTAGGGCGAACAAAGCGATACCAAAGGGGATGATGGACGGAGCGCTTGAGCTAATCAAACACTCACCCCCAGTCAACTGATCTGGGTTTAATCCATCATCATTCTTTAGCTCACTCCACCACCCCAGTTCAGACATGGCCATATGCAAATCAGTCTGACCCTGTGCCTCATGGGAACAGTCCAGCCCGAACTGCCAAGCCATGTCTTCCCTGGACCGGAAACAAGCATCCTGGGACCGGTTTCTGGCCATTCAGCCGAGATCAGCCAGGCTAGCTTGAATCCAGTGGCAAAGTGAGCAAGGGACCCACGTCTGGGCATACCCTGCCAACTTAGGGCGAACAAAGCGATACCAAAGGGGATGATGGACGGAGCGCTTGAGCTAATCAAACACTCACCCCCAGTCAACTGATCTGGGTTTAATCCATCATCATTCTTTAGCTCACTCCACCACCCCAGTTCAGACATGGCCATATGCAAATCAGTCTGACCCTGTGCCTCATGGGAACAGTCCAGCCCGAACTGCCAAGCCATGTCTTCCCTGGACCGGAAACAAGCATCCTGGGACCGGTTTCTGGCCATTCAGCCGTCATCAGCCAGGCTAGCTTGAATCCAGTGGCAAAGTGAGCAAGGGACCCACGTCTGGGCATACCCTGCCAACTTAGGGCGAACAAAGCGATACCAAAGGGGATGATGGACGGAGCGCTTGAGCTAATCAAACACTCACCCCCAGTCAACTGATCTGGGTTTAATCCATCATCATTCTTTAGCTCACTCCACCACCCCAGTTCAGACATGGCCATATGCAAATCAGTCTGACCCTGTGCCTCATGGGAACAGTCCAGCCCGAACTGCCAAGCCATGTCTTCCCTGGACCGGAAACAAGCATCCTGGGACCGGTTTCTGGCCATTCAGCCGTCATCAGCCAGGCTAGCTTGAATCCAGTGGCAAAGTGAGCAAGGGACCCACGTCTGGGCATACCCTGCCAACTTAGGGCGAACAAAGCGATACCAAAGGGGATGATGGACGGAGCGCTTGAGCTAATCAAACACTCACCCCCAGTCAACTGATCTGGGTTTAATCCATCATCATTCTTTAGCTCACTCCACCACCCCAGTTCAGACATGGCCATATGCAAATCAGTCTGACCCTGTGCCTCATGGGAACAGTCCAGCCCGAACTGCCAAGCCATGTCTTCCCTGGACCGGAAACAAGCATCCTGGGACCGGTTTCTGGCCATTCAGCCGTCATCAGCCAGGCTAGCTTGAATCCAGTGGCAAAGTGAGCAAGGGACCCACGTCTGGGCATACCCTGCCAACTTAGGGCGAACAAAGCGATACCAAAGGTGGTGATGGACGGAGCGCTTGAGCTAATCAAACACTCACCCCCAGTCAACTGATCTGGGTTTAATCCATCATCATTCTTTAGCTCACTCCACCACCCCAGTTCAGACATGGCCATATGCAAATCAGTCTGACCCTGTGCCTCATGGGAACAGTCCAGCCCGAACTGCCAAGCCATGTCTTCCCTGGACCGGAAACAAGCATCCTGGGACCGGTTTCTGGCCATTCAGCCGTCATCAGCCAGGCTAGCTTGAATCCAGTGGCAAAGTGAGCAAGGGACCCACGTCTGGGCATACCCTGCCAACTTAGGGCGAACAAAGCGATACCAAAGGGGATGATGGACAGAGCGCTTGAGCTAATCAAACACTCACCCCCAGTCAACTGATCTGGGTTTAATCCATCATCATTCTTTAGCTCACTCCACCACCCCAGTTCAGACATGGCCATATGCAAATCAGTCTGACCCTGTGCCTCATGGGAACAGTCCAGCCCGAACTGCCAAGCCATGTCTTCCCTGGACCGGAAACAAGCATCCTGGGACCGGTTTCTGGCCATTCAGCCGTCATCAGCCAGGCTAGCTTGAATCCAGTGGCAAAGTGAGCAAGGGACCCACGTCTCGGCATACCCTGCCAACTTAGGGCGAACAAAGCGATACCAAAGGGGATGATGGACAGAGCGCTTGAGCTAATCAAACACTCACCCCCAGTCAACTGATCTGGGTTTAATCCATCATCATTCTTTAGCTCACTCCACCACCCCAGTTCAGACATGGCCATATGCAAATCAGTCTGACCCTGTGCCTCATGGGAACAGTCCAGCCCGAACTGCCAAGCCATGTCTTCCCTGGACCGGAAACAAGCATCCTGGGACCGGTTTCTGGCCATTCAGCCGTCATCAGCCAGGCTAGCTTGAATCCAGTGGCAAAGTGAGCAAGGGACCCACGTCTGGGCATACCCTGCCAACTTAGGGCGAACAAAGCGATACCAAAGGGGATGATGGACGGAGCGCTTGAGCTAATCAAACACTCACCCCCAGTCAACTGATCTGGGTTTAATCCATCATCATTCTTTAGCTCACTCCACCACCCCAGTTCAGACATGGCCTTATGCAAATCAGTCTGACCCTGTGCCTCATGGGAACAGTCCAGCCCGAACTGCAAAGCCATGTCTTCCCTGGACCGGAAACAAGCATCCTGGGACCGGTTTCTGGCCATTCAGCCATCATCAGCCAGGCTAGCTTGAATCCAGTGGCAAAGTGAGCAAGGGACCCACGTCTGGGCCTACCCTGCCAACTTAGGGCGAACAAAGCGATACCAAAGGGGATGATGGACGGAGCGCTTGAGCTAATCAAACACTCATCCCCAGTCAACTGATTTGGGTTTAATCCATCATCATTCTTTAGCTCACTCCACCACCCCAGTTCAGACATGGCCATATGCAAATCAGTCTGACCCTGTGCCTCATGGGAACAGTCCAGCCCGAACTGCCAAGCCATGTCTTCCCTGGACCGGAAACAAGCATCCTGGGACCGGTTTCTGGCCATTCAGCCATCATCAGCCAGGCTAGCTTGAATCCAGTGGCAAAGTGAGCAAGGGACCCACGTCTGGGCATACCCTGCCAACTTAAGGCGAACAAAGCGATACCAAAGGGGATGATGGACGGAGCGCTTGAGCTAATCAAACACTCACCCCCAGTCAACTGATCTGGGTTTAATCCATCATCATTCTTTAGCTCACTCCACCACCCCAGTTCAGACATGGCCATATGCAAATCAGTCTGACCCTGTGCCTCATGGGAACAGTCCAGCCCGAACTGCCAAGCCATGTCTTCCCTGGACCGGAAACAGGCATCCTGGGACCGGTTTCTGGCCATTCAGCCGTCATCAGCCAGGCTAGCTTGAATCCAGTGGCAAAGTGAGCAAGGGACCCACGTCTGGGCATACCCTGCCAACTTAGGGCGAACAAAGCGATACCAAAGGGGATGATGGACGGAGCGCTTGAGCTAATCAAACACTCACCCCCAGTCAACTGATCTGGGTTTAATCCATCATCATTCTTTAGCTCACTCCACCACCCCAGTTCAGACATGGCCATATGCAAATCAGTCTGACCCTGTGCCTCATGGGAACAGTCCAGCCCAAACTGCCAAGCCATGTCTTCCCTGGACCGGAAACAAGCATCCTGGGACCGGTTTCTGGCCATTCAGCCGTCATCAGCCAGGCTAGCTTGAATCCAGTGGCAAAGTGAGCAAGGGACCCACGTCTGGGCATACCCTGCCAACTTAGGGCGAACAAAGCGATACCAAAGGGGATGATGGACGGAGCGCTTGAGCTAATCAAACACTCACCCCCAGTCAACTGATCTGGGTTTAATCCATCATCATTCTTTAGCTCACTCCACCACCCCAGTTCAGACATGGCCATATGCAAATCAGTCTGACCCTGTGCCTCATGGGAACAGTCCAGCCCGAACTGCCAAGCCATGTCTTCCCTGGACCGGAAACAAGCATCCTGGGACCGGTTTCTGGCCATTCAGCCGTCATCAGCCAGGCTAGCTTGAATCCAGTGGCAAAGTGAGCAAGGGACCCATGTCTGGGCATACCCTGCCAACTTAGGGCGAACAAAGCGATACCAAAGGGGATGATGGACGGAGCGCTTGAGCTAATCAAACCCTCACCACCAGTCAACTGATCTGGGTTTAATCCATCATCATTCTTTAGCTCACTCCACCACCCCAGTTCAGACATGGCCATATGCAAATCAGTCTGACCCTGTGCCTCATGGGAACAGTCCAGCCCGAACTGCCAAGCCATGTCTTCTCTGGACCGGAAACAAGCATCCTGGGACTGGTTTCTGGCCATTCAGCCGTCATAAGCCAGGCTAGCTTGAATCCAGTGGCAAAGTGAGCAAGGGACCCACGTCTGGGCATACCCTGCCAACTTAGGGCGAACAAAGCGATACCAAAGGGGATGATGGACGGAGCGCTTGAGCTAATCAAACACTCACCCCCAGTCAACTGATCTGGGTTTAATCCATCATCATTCTTTAGCTCACTCCACCACCCCAGTTCAGACATGGCCATATGCAAATCAGTCTGACCCTGTGCCTCATGGGAACAGTCCAGCCCGAACTGCCAAGCCATGTCTTCCCTGGACCGGAAACAAGCATCCTGGGACCGGTTTCTGGCCATTCAGCCGTCATCAGCCAGGCTAGCTTGAATCCAGTGGCAAAGTGAGCAAGGGACCCACGTCTGGGCATACCCTGCCAACTTAGGGCGAACAAAGCGATACCAAAGGGGATGATGGACGGAGCGCTTGAGCTAATCAAACACTCACCCCCAGTCAACTGATCTGGGTTTAATCCATCATCATTCTTTAGCTCACTCCACCACCCCAGTTCAGACATGGCCATATGCAAATCAGTCTGACCCTGTGCCTCATGGGAACAGTCCAGCCCGAACTGCCAAGCCATGTCTTCCCTGGACCGGAAACAAGCATCCTGGGACCGGTTTCTGGCCATTCAGCCGTCATCAGCCAGGCTAGCTTGAATCCAGTGGCAAAGTGAGCAAGGGACCCACGTCTGGGCATACCCTGCCAACTTAGGGCGAACAAAGCGATACCAAAGGGGATGATGGACGGAGCGCTTGAGCTAATCAAACACTCACCCCCAGTCAACTGATCTGGGTTTAATCCATCATCATTCTTTAGCTCACTCCACCACCCCAGTTCAGACATGGCCATATGCAAATCAGTCTGCACCTGTGCCTCATGGGAACAGTCCAGCCCGAACTGCCAAGCCATGTCTTCCCTGGACCGGAAACAAGCATCCTGGGACCGGTTTCTGGCCATTCAGTCGTCATCAGCCAGGCTAGCTTGAATCCAGTGGCAAAGTGAGCAAGGGACCCATGTCTGGGCATACCCTGCCAACTTAGGGCGAACAAAGCGATACCAAAGGGGATGATGGACGGAGCGCTTGAGCTAATCAAACACTCACCCCCAGTCAACTGATCTGGGTTTAATCCATCATCATTCTTTAGCTCACTCCACCACCCCAGTTCAGACATGGCCATATGCAAATCAGTCTGACCCTGTGCCTCATGGGAACAGTCCAGCCCGAACTGCCAAGCCATGTCTTCCCTGGACCGGAAACAAGCATCCTGGGACCGGTTTCTGGCCATTCAGCCATCATCAGCCAGGCTAGCTTGAATCCAGTGGCAAAGTGAGCAAGGGACCCACGTCTGGGCATATCCTGCCAACTTAGGGCGAACAAAGCGATACCAAAGGGGATGATGGACGGAGCGCTTGAGCTAATCAAACACTCATCCCCAGTCAACTGATCTGGGTTTAATCCATCATCATTCTTTAGCTCACTCCACCACCCCAGTTCAGACATGGCCATATGCAAATCAGTCTCACCCTGTGCCTCATGGGAACAGTCCAGCCCGAACTGCCAAGCCATGTCTTCCCTGGACCGGAAACAAGCATCCTGGGACCGGTTTCTGGCCATTCAGCCGTCATCAGCCAGGCTAGCTTGAATCCAGTGGCAAAGTGAGCAAGGGACCCACGTCTGGGCATACCCTGCCAACTTAGGGCGAACAAAGCGATACTCAAAGGGGATGATGGACGGAGCGCTTGAGCTAATCAAACACTCACCCCCAGTCAACTGATCTGGGTTTAATCCATCATCATTCTTTAGCTCACTCCACCACCCCAGTTCAGACATGGCCATATGCAAATCAGTCTGACCCTGTGCCTCATGGGAACAGTCCAGCCCGAACTGCCAAGCCATGTCTTCCCTGGACCGGAAACAAGCATCCTGGGACCGGTTTCTGGCCATTCAGCCGTCATCAGCCAGGCTAGCTTGAATCCAGTGGCAAAGTGAGCAAGGGACCCACGTCTGGGCATACCCTGCCAACTTAGGGCGAACAAAGCGATACCAAAGGGGATGATGGACGGAGCGCTTGAGCTAATCAAACACTCACCCCCAGTCAACTGATCTGGGTTTAATCCATCATCATTCTATAGCTCACTCCACCACCCCAGTTCAGACATGGCCATATGCAAATCAGTCTGACCCTGTGCCTCATGGGAACAGTCCAGCCCAAACTGCCAAGCCATGTCTTCCCTAGACCGGAAACAAGCATCCTGGGACCGGTTTCTGGCCATTCAGCAGTCATCAGCCAGGCTAGCTTGAATCCAGTGGCAAAGTGAGCAAGGGACCCACGTCTGGGCATACCCTGCCAACTTAGGGCGAACAAAGCGATACCAAAGGGGATGATGGACGGAGCGCTTGAGCTAATCAAACACTCACCCCCAGTCAACTGATCTGGGTTTAATCCATCATCATTCTTTAGCTCACTCCACCACCCCAGTTCAGACATGGCCATATGCAAATCAGTCTGACCCTGTGCCTCATGGGAACAGTCCAGCCCGAACTTCCAAGCCATGTCTTCCCTGGACCGGAAACAAGCATCCTGGGACCGGTTTCTGGCCATTCAGCCGTCATCAGCCAGGCTAGCTTGAATCCAGTGGCAAAGTGAGCAAGGGACCCATGTCTGGGCATACCCTGCCAACTTAGGGCGAACAAAGCGATACCAAAGGGGATGATGGACAGAGCGCTTGAGCTAATCAAACCCTCACCACCAGTCAACTGATCTGGGTTTAATCCATCATCATTCTTTAGCTCACTCCACCACCCCAGTTGAGACATGGCCATATGCAAATCAGTCTGACCCTGTGCCTCATGGGAACAGTCCAGCCCGAACTGCCAAGCCATGTCTTCCCTGGACCGGAAACAAGCATCCTGGGACCGGTTTCTGGCCATTCAGCCGTCATCAACCAGGCTAGCTTGAATCCAGTGGCAAAGTGAGCAAGGGACCCACGTCTGGGCATACCCTGCCAACTTAGGGCGAACAAAGCGATACCAAAGGGGATGATGGACGGAGCGCTTGAGCTAATCAAACACTCACCCCCAGTCAACTGATCTGGGTTTAATCCATCATCATTCTTTAGCTCACTCCACCACCCCAGTTCAGACATGGCCATATGCAAATCAGTCTGACACTGTGCCTCATGGGAACAGTCCAGCCCGAACTGCCAAGCATGTCTTCCCTGGACCGGAAACAAGCATCCTGGGACCGGTTTCTGGCCATTCAGCCGTCATCAGCCAGGCTAGCTTGAATCCAGTGGCAAAGTGAGCAAGGGACCCACGTCTGGGCATACCCTGCCAACTTAGGGCGAACAAAGCGATACCAAAGGGGATGATGGACGGAGCGCTTGAGCTAATCAAACACTCACCCCCAGTCAACTGATCTGGGTTTAATCCATCATCATTCTTTAGCTCAATCCACCACCCCAGTTCAGACATGGCCATATGCAAATCAGTCTGACCCTATGCCTCATGGGAACAGTCCAGCCCGAACTGCCAAGCCATGTCTTCCCTGGACCGGAAACAAGCATCCTGGGACCGGTTTCTGGCCATTCAGCCGTCATCAGCCAGGCTAGCTTGAATCCAGTGGCAAAGTGAGCAAGGGACCCACGTCTGGGCATACCCTGCCAACTTAGGGCGAACAAAGCGATACCAAAGGGGATGATGGACGGAGCGCTTGAGCTAATCAAACACTCACCCCCAGTCAACTGATCTGGGTTTAATCCATCATCATTCTTTAGCTCACTCCACCACCCCAGTTCAGACATGGCCATATGCAAATCAGTCTGACCTGTGCCTCATGGGAACAGTCCAGCCCGAACTACCAAGCCATGTCTTCCCTGGACCGGAAACAAGCATCCTGGGACCGGTTTCTGGCCATTCAGCCGTCATCAGCCAGGCTAGCTTGAATCCAGTGGCAAAGTGAGCAAGGGACCCACGTCTGGGCATACCCTGCCAACTTAGGGCGAACAAAGCGATACCAAAGGGGATGATGGACGGAGCGCTTGAGCTAATCAAACACTCACCCCCAGTCAACTGATCTGGGTTTAATCCATCATCATTCTTTAGCTCACTCCACCACCCCAGTTCAGACATGGCCATATGCAAATCAGTCTGACCCTGTGCCTCATGGGAACAGTCCAGCCCGAACTGCCAAGCCATGTCTTCCCTGGACCAGAAACAAGCATCCTGGGACCGGTTTCTGGCCATTCAGCCGTCATCAGCCAGGCTAGCTTGAATCCAGTGGCAAAGTGAGCAAGGGACCCACGTCTGGGCATACCCTGCCAACTTAGGGCGAACAAAGCGATACCAAAGGGGATGATGGACTGAGCGCTTGAGCTAATCAAACACTCACCCCCAGTCAACTGATCTGGGTTTAATCCATCATCATTCTTTAGCTCACTCCACCACCCCAGTTCAGACATGGCCATATGCAAATCAGTCTGACCCTGTGCCTCATGGGAACAGTCCAGCCCGAACTGCCAAGCCATGTCTTCCTGGACCGGAAACAAGCATCCTGGGACCGGTTTCTGGCCATTCAGCCGTCATCAGCCAGGCTAGCTTGAATCCAGTGGCAAAGTGAGCAAGGGACCCACGTCTGGGCATACCCTGCCAACTTAGGGCGAACAAAGCGATACCAAAGGGGATTCAAGATTCAAGATAGCCTGGCTGATGACGGCTGTAAACCGGTCCCAGGATGCTTGTTTCCGGTCCAGGGAAGACATGGCTTGGCAGTTTGGGCTGGACTGTTCCCATGAGGCACAGGGTCAGACTGATTTGCATATGGCCATGTCTGAACTGGGGTGGCGGAGTGAGCTAAAGAATGATGATGGATTAAACCCAGATCAGTTGACTGGGGGTGAGTGCTTGCAATGTTCAACACTCCGTCCATCATCCCCTTTGGTTTTGCTATGTTCGCCCTAAGTTGGCAGGGTATGCCCAGACATGGGTCCCTTGCTCACTTTGCCACTGGATTCAAGATAGCCTGGCTGATGATGGCTGTAAGCCAGAAACCAGTCCCAGGATGCTTGTTTCCGGTCCAGGGAAGACATGGCTTGGCAGTTCGGGCTGGACTGTTCCCATGAGGCACAGGGTCAGACTGATTTGCATATGGCCATGTCTGAACTGGGGTGGCGGAGTGAGCTAAAGAATGATGATGGATTTAACCCAGATCAGTTGATTGGGGGTAAGTGCTTGCAATGTTCAACACTCCGTCCATCATCCCCTTTGGTTTTGCTATGTTCGCCCTAAGTTGGCAGGGTATGCCCAGATGTGGGTCCCTTGCTTACTTTGCCACTGGATTCAAGATAGCCTGGCTGATGACGGCTGTAAGCCAGAAACCGGTCCCAGCATGCTTGTTTCCGGTCCAGGGAAGACATAGCTTGGCAGTTCGGGCTGGACTGTTCCCATGAGGCACAGGGTCAGACTGATTTGCATATGGCCATGTCTGGACTGGGGTGGCGGAGTGAGCTAAAGAATGATGATGGATTAAACCCAGATCAGTTGACTGGGGGTGAGTGCTTGCAATGTTCAACACTCCGTCCATCATCCCCTTTGGTTTTGCTATATGACAAAGTACAGCCTACGCGTTTCATCCTAACCTCACAGGACTTCTTCAGGGCACAGTATAATACATTAGTTTGCCCAATTCATCGAAAAGATGAGACATCAATTACTTCAAATCAGATTAGATCTATGTACTATACGAATTCAGTTCATAACAAAGAATCGCATGTGCACGAGCTATGTGCTGCGCAGCATTCCATTCAGGTTTGTCAATCCAGTGTTCAATAAAGTTTTATTTTCAGGTTTAAGTAAACCCAACTCCTCCACAACCCTTCTCGTTCGGCGCCGTTAAAGTGTAAATATATGTCTCATCTTTGGAAATTCTTAAATACTCTCATTATGTAGCTCACAGCGGCACAGTTAACACCTATTCAGGCATTAAGCATTATAGGATAGATGCGAGAAGGATGTCAAATTTGACATCCTGAAAATTAAAATGTGTTAGTCTAACTCCTGATGCATGGTACTTGGCAGGGCTGACCTTGATCAAAAATGCTCACTTGTTGATCTTCTCCTAAACTTACACTGGGCTGAAGTGGAAGAGGGTGAAATGGTGGAAAGCCCCATTAAACACACAGTCCTAATATGTGAACAAAGAAGGAGTGCTGCTGTGGCCATGATGTAGGGCCCAACTTAGGGGCCGATTACGATGGCGGGCGGAAAAGCACCCGGACCGCCATGGTAGCGGGAATCAACCGTCCGCATGTACCGCGGGAAAACCGGCGGTCCGATTAGGATCAACCGCCAGGAAAATCCGACCGCAGCGGAACGATGCCAGGAAAGACCGCTGGTAGCGTGCGGAGCATGCGAAAATCAGAGCACATGCACTGGAACGGAAGTGGCA